>OZ025298.1:2068100-2788100 GCA_964019185.1 Maratus speculifer | reverse complement strand
TCGAAGAGTGCTCATTTCAACAACAATAAATAAAATATGATTAGAGATAAATCCAGTTTAATAACTTTATTTGCCTGCTTTTGAAAAAAAAATTATTTATATGCAAGAATTGGTTTTTATCAAAATCATCTTAAGTGAAATTCGGCTCAAATGCCCATTTCGACAACATATTTCGAAATACATTCTGACTTTGTTATTAAAAAATCGACCAATACATATACACTGCTCAAAACAATTAAAGGATATTGCAGTTTTAGGTGGATTTTGTATCTGGGAAAGTTTTTAGCTGATTAATACATGGTCGGCAGACATAGTAGGTTATATGAAAGTAAATTACACATGTTTGGCAGAAAAAAATGCATTTTATTGCGCATTTGTGTACAAAAGGAAAAAAACACAATTTGTGCATATGAGAAAAAAAGAATAAGAAAAGGTGTTTTCTTCAAAAAAATCATTTTCAGTAGGGGGTATGGTTTCCACGGGCGGCCAGCAACGTTGAACACCTTTGAGGCATGGACTCAATGAGGCTATTAATGACGAGTTGGGGTATTCTGCCCCACTCTTCCAGAAGAGTTCTTTCCAGTTCTTGGAGAGTTTGTGGGGGTTGTTGGCGGTCAGAAACTCGTCTTCCTAGAGCTTCCCAAACGTGCTCGATTGGATTCATGTCTGAAGAACACGCTGGCCATTCCATTCGAACGATTCCTTCCTCGAAAAGGAAATCCTCCACCAGGTTTGCACGATGTGGCCTGCAATTATCGTCCATTAAAATGAAGTTATCTCCGATTGCTGCAGCGTAAGGGACTACAATATGTCTGAGGATCTCATCCCTATATCGGCGACCAGTCAGAGCTCCATCTCGAATGATGTAGAGGTCATTGCGCCCGTCAATGGAGATTCCACCATACACCAACACTCCTCCACCGCCAAATCTGACACTTTCGTGCACGAACGCATTATTATTCCTACTGCCACGGTCCCTCCAGATGAAAATACGCCTATTATCCAGATGCACAGAAAAACGGGACTCGTCAGAAAACAGAATATTGCTCCATTCATTTCTCCTCCAGTTGACATGCTCGGTTGCCCCCACCCTGCAATAGCGACGATGCCTTGATGTTAATTTAACACATACCATCGGTCGGCAAGCATACAGACCTACAGCATGGAGCCGATTTCGGACAGTCTGAGTTGAAATTGTTGTGCCTGTAGCCGAGCGAAGGTGTTGTTGGAGAAGAGTAGCGTTCATGTTTCGGTGTCTCCGAGCTGTTAACGCTAAATACCGATCTTCATTGGGCGTTGTTGCCCGTCTACGACCTTGCCCTGGTCTTCGGCCTGCACATCCACTCTCCAAGAAACGGTTCCAGATCTTGGAAATGACACTTTGTGACACTCCAATGGCTTGCGCTACTTCGGCTTGAGTTTGGCCCCCTTCTAACCTACCAACAATTCTCCAAGCTTCTGAAACTGTCAAATGACTTCGCTGAGACATCGTACTCATCGAAACAAAGCAATCACTGAATGCCGATCATCCTTGTCTTCATTCTCTTTTATCCACTTCAATGCCATCTTTGAAAAAATCATATTTGCATTTTTTCCATATAAAAGAATGTTGCGGTACTTTAGTAGAGCTTTCCACCGAGTTTTACGTGTTAACTGCACTGTTCACCCTGCGGTATACTATAGGGGGAACTGGGGTACATTGATACATGGGGCACATTGATACACCCCCTCTACCGCTCACAGGGTCATTACAGGAAGTTTCACAACAGCTCCAAAAGGTGATGCTAGTGTATTCAACTACATACAGAAAATCTTGGAATGATTCAGTAGTTTGATGAAACGGGATGGGTGATTTATTGTTTTTGTTGTTCAAAAGTAAATTTGAGTTGTACAATTGAAATGCTATTATACAACTCTTCCAGTATTTTCAACCAAAATGAATACTCTCCCTGGCAAGTACAGTTACTCTTTATCAGTTCCTCATTATTTATTGTTAGATATATTGTGAAGTGTTGGATTTGAGACTCATTTTATTCAAAATCGCTGTATGGGGCACATTGATACAGTCTATGACGGGGCACATTGATACAGCCTAAATCCTTTATTAGTTCAATTTTTCATTACCTTTTATTATTTTTTTACCATACACTCCTTAATCCAACTTTTTTTTCGCGAAAAATTTATAATATTAGTTTTTATTGAAGTGAAATAGCTCTAATTTCTTTATATTAGAACATTTTATAGTATTTTTGAAAACAGAAGACGTAGGAACTTACCCAGCATCTAGTGCTAGTAGAACTAATAAAAGAAAAGGACGGCATTCTGGCAAATCTCGAATTTATATCGATTCTCCAGAGAAAAAAGTATTTTCGACATGAGAAATGTTAAGAGAAACAAACTGCAGAACAGAAAATGATACTTATATTATAAACAGAATTTTTAATATAATTATCCTTTATTTTCTGTTTATGAACCTATTTATAAACAGCAAAACTGGTAATTTTTTCATCTTTCATAAGAAAGAAGATAATGCTGGGGTTGAATTGCTAAATATGACAAAATTACCTCAGCCAACAATCAGACAAGAAACAGCCAGAACATCAGGTCATAATATATTTAATTTTGATTGCTTTAATATTGCTTAAAAATAAATTGTGGGTGATTTGAATTTTTATAAATAAATATAAAATGGTTTTCTAACTCATTTTCTATGAAAAATATGCATTGGTATTATTTTGTCGTCATTTTTCTCAAACGTATCAATCTGCCCCGGGGATGGGGCACATTGATACAAATGACTTTTTTTTATTTTTTTAAAATTACATACAAAAATACCATATAAAACAACGATTGTACATTTTTATAACATACTACACAAGTTTTGCTGTCACCTCATGGAAAAAAACCTTGAATTTTCTACTTTCTTCACACCAAAAAAAATCTTAGAAAAAAACTGTATCAATGTACCCCAGTTCCCCCTAAATAAATTTTCTGTGCAATTCTACTCTGCGGACGTGGTTAGTGGCAGTGCATGAATGTGATACCTGCATAACTAGGGTTTTGGCCCTATGTCGCCTTGCCTTACATTTATGTCTAATCAAGTCGCATCTTTACTTTTAACGTCTTTACACTGCTCATTTTAATAGTAACTGTGACTGATTTCTTTTATATGAAAAAAGTGCAAATATGGTTTTTTCAAAGTTGGCACTGAAGTGAGTTGTAGCCAAGAAGGGATCCCTAGTCCTTCCTCATGCTCAATTGTTAACAAAAGCACTTGTCAAATCCTTTTTTATACTTAAAAACATATTAACCTTTTTTGTGCTCGTCAGAGCATTTTTTTAATACTAGTATTACAATGCTTAGCTTAAATTTAAGGACACCAATTTGGTTGCCAAAGGCGGCTAGTAGCTTAAATAAATAGGAATTTAATAAATAAAAAATATTTCACTTCGCTTGTCAAAATAGATAGTGAATGTGATACATGAAAATAACAACAAATAAGTATTTTTTCACGTGATTTATCTAATCTATTTATTTATGTTACATACATAGCAATTTTTATATTCATTTAAACTTACGTGCAACAATTGCAAGAAGAAACAAATATAAGAATAAAAAAAAATTGTAATTTAAGAAATTACCCCAACCATTTGAAAAATGTTTCACTCGATACATTCATCTATCATTTTAAGCTAAATACCAGTTGTTTTATTGTGTATTATCCGTGCCACTGCTATAAATGACTTTATACATGCTGCAATTTGAAGGTACGGTTCGTTTAAGTTATATCACTCTATTGTCGCCAAGCATAAAAGTTGGCGACGAAAGAAACATTTCAAACTATTTAACATTGTTGGTGCAAAAGTAATCATTATTAAAATACAGCTTTGGCATATACTGTTATACTTGTAAGACTTTGGCATATATTGTTTGATTTTACAGAGCAGAATTTTGGTGATGGAGGTTTTAAACCAAAATCGATCGCAGCACATGCATCTGTGAATGGGTCCATCAGACATCGAATCAAAAAAGTTTTTTCCCAGTTTTTCCCAAGCCGATTGCTTTTTAGTTTTCTTTTTAGGTGGTGGAAAATCAAGAGTAATAGCTATAACATTTTCCGGCTTGTTAGAATCACTATTGGCACTCAAATTTTCCTGGTTAGAACCGACCGATAGTAAAACGCCATGGCTAGTGGATTGGTCGCCCTGGCGACATGATGTTTTACAATTAATCGGTTCGGCATTAAATTGCTTCCTTTTTCGTGATCGCCTTTCAACACGTAATTGGTTTTCAGCGGCTCAATAATCTTTTGATTTTATCATTTTCTGCATTGAAAGACGTTTTTGCGCCAAACCAAATACAGTATTACTCAGTTATCCCGTCGACCAATTTCGCCAAATGATACGAATCGCCAAACTAATAAGCAACTTATACATGTTGACTAAATTTTTATTTTAAATAGCAAAAGAAGAAATAAAAATCACTTTATGATTGTTTAAGTACGCGTATTGTGTTTAATATCATTGAATGCGATATTCACGTTCATTCATTTCTTTGGCTTCGGCTTTTTCCGTATCTGTTAATTTCCGTCTACCCATTTTTAAATTTGTTAGTTTTCTCCTTTATTACAATGATTTTAACCATTTTAATTTACTATTCAAATAAAAATTCTTCTAAAAGTAAAGAATTTAATTTAAATTCAAATAAAAACTCTTCTAAAAGTAAAGAAATTAATTTAAATTCAAAAGTGACCACATCATTCAAAAGTGGTAACATCATTCAAAAGTGGTAACATCATCGGGTCCATTCTCCCGAAAACAACAACCATTTTTCAAATGGTTAAAAAAACTGTTTTAAGTTTTACCATAAAGATTAAAATAAACGAAAAACGAAGTTAATCTATCCACGGAAACGTTAGCTAGACTTAGTTGAATTTTTTGCCTTCATTTTTTCATTTAAAATTAAATAAAAAACTATTGGAAGCTGCAATAATTTTTTGAATGCTATCATTTTATTCGTCTCGTCGAGTTCTATCTTTTTTAAAAAAAATTCACTGCCGTATCTCAACTGGCTCGCCAGAAATTTTAGAAAGTTGTTTGCACTTTCTATTTCTTAAACATATTATACCAAACGCTACCGCCTTTGCTATGATATATTTAAGCTTTATCAAATGATTGACCAATACGGCACATTACACAATTCCTAAATAACAAATATCTGTCAATTGAATGCGTTTGAAAGCAAAATTGAATTTCAAAATCAATCATAAAATAACCAATTTGTTATTTGAATACATCCTCAATTCTTAAATCATGATCGCTTTGTGAAATTTTGTGCGAATTGTCTAATTGTCTAATTTTTATAATATTTTTAAAAAATATATATTTAGCCTTTATCAAAGAATCGACGAATCCGTACATTATATAGTTCCTAAATAATAATATACTGTCAATTCAATGCGTTTGAGAGCAAAATTGAATTTGAGAAATAGTCATAAAATAACGAATTTGTTATTTGAATACATCCACCATTCTTTCATCATGGACACTTTGGGATATTTTTTTCCGAAGTGCCCACTTTGCCAGCTTTTTTAAATAATGTATTTAGCCTTTATCAAAAAATTTTTAAATACATACATTATATAGTTTCTAAATAACAAAAAACTGTCAATTAAATGCGTTTGAGAGCAAAATTGGATTTAAAAAGGAGTCATAAAATAACCAATTTGTTATTTGAATACATCTTCAATTCTTAATCATGATCGGTTTGGAAAATTTTGAGCGAAGTGCCCCTTTTGGTAGCCTTTTTTGAAATATATCCTGCCTTTATCAAAAAACTGGCCAATCTGTCCCACTATATAGTTCCTAAATAAGAGGACCTGTAAATTGGATGTGTTTGAGAACAAAAATCGATTTAAAAATGACTCGGAAAAACACAAAATGTGTTACCTGCTCAATTTTTCTATCACTATTACTTCGGGAAATTCTGTTCAAAATATTTTTTTAGCAGCCTTTTTTGAAATATATTCTGCCTTTATCAAAATACTGGCTTATACTTCACTTTATACAGTTTCTAAATAAGAGGATCTGCCATTTGGATACGTTTAAAATCAAAAATGAATTTAAAACTGAGTCATAATATAAGCAGTTTGGATTTGAGGTTTTTTTTCCAACTCCTACTTTTGTTTAATTTATTTTTGCTAGAAGACTTGGGCCTACGAAAAACTTGTTAGTATAAAAGTCGTAGATATTATTGAGAAGATGTAACATAAATTTAATTATATTTGATTGATTAAGAATTGAGTAAGTTATGGATTTTTTTCTTTTTTCCTCCCCCCCCCTTTTTCTTTTCGTTTTTAATTTTTTTCATCAGTAAAAGTTGGTCCTATCAAAAACTTGTAAACACCAAAGTTTTAGATAATGTTGAGTACATTTATAAAAAATTTAGTTGGATTTGATATTTTGAGAATTAGCGAAGTTATGATTTTTTTTCTTCCAAAAACCCAGTTTTTTTTCGCCCCTTGAGTCCATTTTTAACTTTACCAAAACTCTGTCATGCATAAATTTTTAGCCCATTTTTAAAAAGTAATATAAACTTTAAACTGATTCGATATCTATTTTATTTAAGAAGTTATCGCGTTTTTTCGGTTTTCACAAAAACCCTCCTAATTTCCACCCCATTGGTCCGATTTTGCCAATTAACGAACACAACCGAGATTTTATGCTTCTTGATTTTATGTAAAAGTTTGGAGAAGATCTGAACATAATTATAAAAGTTATCGTGTTCAGAAGAAAGTGATATACACCGATAAATAGACAGATAGATAGATAAACTTTTTTACTAGTGATAGTTTTGGAGTCTAGGAGTCATGATCGGTGTAGATCTGCAAAAATTTTTCAGAAATTCTAACATGGGAGAGAATGCAATAGGTAGTATTTCGTACGAAATCTACCTAAAAAGTTAACAATCTTCATTTTTTATTCAAACCATTATCAAAGTTTTTAAATAACTCATTAAAATCGGTTTCTTTCATTTATACATCAGTATGAATATCGATAGTGTATAATTCATCATCAACACAATCGTAATCGTGATAAGAAATGACATCTGCAGTTCTATACATCGCATTATGGATGCCAATTTTTTTGAAAGATCAAACAGTCATTTTTTAGGTCAAACGATTCATTCTTTAGATCAAACGATTCATTCCTTAATTCAAGCCAAAAATAGTAAATTAGATTTTTTATAACGAGCAAACCGTAATATGATGAATTCGACCCAATTAATCAGGTTTGGCAGCGCATCTAAATAGAAAAGATGAGTAATAATCGATTTTTTTCTTGTCTATACCCAAAAAAGTGCTGAGTTCATTAAATTTTTCATCATTATTTTTTAACATAGGCTTGCAGACGGATTGCTCATTTGGATGTTTTTTTTTTCCATTAAAATCGTATACTCGGCTTATATATGTATCAGCTTATACACGGAAATATATAGTAAGGTACCCTGGGGTAATAACGCCAGGCGGGGTAATAGCGCCAAGTGCTTATATTTTGCATAATTATGAAATAATGAGGTAAATGACACCCATGTGCTCTGCGCAGAAGGGTTTTGAGTCATATAAATCGCAAAAAACAGCTTCAAGTTAATTTGTTTCATTTTTAGGTTTTATTGTTTTTACAAACAACTAAAATTAACGCTTGATCAAAAATTTGCGAGATACGTTTTGTGATGTGAACTCTGTCTTTTTATCCGGAAATACTTTCTTAATTACATAAATTTGTAGTGCATTTCATGGACTTTTAAAATGTTGTTGAAGATTTTGGATATTTTCTCGAGATAATTTGTAATTTAAAATGCACTGCGCAATAACTATACCGGAGTAATAACGCCAATCCTTGGCATTAGTACCCCGGTTGATTCCCTTCAGTGGCCGAGCTACATCCTAAATACTGATTCAAATAAACACAGTTAAAACTGTAAAATGTTTCTCATATTTCTATTTAAGCGGTCTTTTTAAGCAAAAAGAAGCTCACGGTCTGATATTCTTTTGCCTCATCCCCCCCTCCCACACCATACCTTTATTTTTCTTACACTTTCACAAAAAAATGAACATTTTCAATAGCTTAGAATGCAATTTGTCAATTTCTAAGTTTGTAGAGTTTGTATTTTTAGAATAGGGCTATCTACATGCAAATATTCCATCTTATTTCATAGTTTTGTTTGCATGGCGTTATTACCCATGTAGGTGGGTAATAACGCCAAATAGCATTGGTCAAGGAAAAACGCCATTACATTTTATGAATACATATCTGTTATATTATTTTATTTTATATAGATAGTCAATGAGTTGCTGTATCAGATCCTATATTTGTTTGAAAAATACAATCTAAAACTAAGCCGTGAAAATTGGTAGAACCTTAACGTGGCGTTATTACCCCAGGGTACCTTATTTGAAAACACCACAATATCCCCAATATTATATTTTCATAAGCAATGTAAACAATTAAACATAAAACAATGTTAGCATAATACTGCTTGCTTAATAAACGTGACTTGCTTCTACGGGATAGTGTTCTTCCTATTGTTATTTTGCTGCAAAATTCATAGCAAATTTAGAAGCTCTATTTTTTATGTGATACTTTTCATCCTTTATAATCAATATTTTTAACTTTTAGGGTAGAATAAAATTAAAAACAAAAGATATATTTAATTAAATACAGTAAAATCTTTTGATAGCAATCAAAATAACCTCTTGAATCCTGAAGATTTGTTATTTTCTGAAATAAAAATCCCTGTCGGCTGGGCCTATAGGCGGAGGTAGATTTCGAAGAATGCTCATTTCAACAAATATATATATATATATATGATTAGAGATAAACCCAGTTTAATGTTTATGAAAAATTTTTAATTTCATTTTTCTGCAAAAACTGGTTTTATCAGAATCATCTTAAGAAAAATTCAGCTCAAATGCCCATTATGACAACATATTTTGAAATAGATTCTAAATTTATTAAAAAACCGACCAAAATAGTACATTATACAGTTCCTGAATAACAAAAAACTGTCAGTTGAAAGCATTTGAGAAAAAAATTGAATTTAAAAATGAGTCATAAAATAACCGATTTGTTGTTTGAATACATCCTTAAATCTTTAATCATGATTGCTTCGGAAAATTTTGTGCGAAATACTCACTTTGACAGCATTTTTAAAAATATATTCTATCTTTATCAAAAAACTGGCCAGTGCGTCTCAGTATATAGTTCCTAAATAAGAGGATCTGTAAATTGGATGCATTTGAGAGCGAAAATGGATTTTAAAACGAGTCATAAAAAACGCAATTTGCTATGTGAAAACTTTAAATTTTCAAATCGCGAAGACTTCGGGAAATTCTGTTCAAGATACCCTTTTGGGTAGCGTTTTTCAAAATATATTCTGTCTTTATCAAAAAACCGATCAATGCATCACATTATATAGTTCCTAAATAAGAGGATCTGTAAATTGGATGCATTTGAGAGCAAAGACGGATTTAAAAACGAGTCAGAAAAAAACGCAATTTCTTATTTGAACACTTCCTTAAATTTTCAGTCAAGATGATTTCTGAAAATTCTGTTCAAAATACCCTTTTTGGTAGCCTTTTTTGAAATATATTCCGTCTTTATCAAAAATCTGACCAGTGCATCACATTATATAGTTCCTAATTAAGAGGATCTGTAAACTGGATGCGTTTGAGAACAAAAATGGATCTAAAAACGAGTCAGAAAAAAACGCAATTTCTTATTTGAATACTTCCTTTAATTTTCAGTCCCGATGACTTTCGGAAATTCTGTTCAAAATACCCTTTTTGGTAGCCTTTTTTGAAATATATTCTGTCTTTATCAGAAAATTGACCAATGCGTCACTTTATACAGTTTCTAAATAAGAGGATCTACCATTTGGATGCGTTTAAAATCAAAAATGAATTTAAAAATGAGTCAGAATATAAGCCGTTTGGATTTGAGGTTTTTTTCTCCAACTCCTATTTTTGTTTAATTTTTTTGCTATACGAATTGGTCCTATGAAAAACTTGTCAATATAAAAGTTGTAGATATTTTTGAGAAGATGTAAAATAAATTTAATCAGATTTGATATCTTAAAAATTGACGGAGTTATGGATTTTTCTCTTTTTTCAGCGCCCTTTTTCTTTTCGTTTTTAATTTTTTTCATCGGTAAAAGTTGGTCCTATCAAAAACTTGTAAATACAAAAGTTTTAGATAATTTTAAGAAAATTTATAAAAAATTTAGTTGGACTTCATATCTTGAAAATTGACGAAGTTATGAATTTTTTTCTCTCAAAATCCCTGTTTTTTTCGCCCCTTGAGCCCACTTCTAAATTTATCAAAAATCTGTCATGTATATACTTTTGGCCCATTTTTAAGAAGTATTATAAACTTTAAACTGATTCGATATCTACTTTAATTAAGAAGTTATGGCGTTTTTTCGGTTTTTACAAAAACGCCCCCTATTCCGACCCCCTTGGTCCGATTTTGCCCATTAACGAACTCAGCCAAGATTTTATCCCCATTGATTTTATGTACAAGTTTGGTGGAGATTGGTGAAGAATTATAGAAGTTATCGTGTCCATAAAAAAGTGAGATATATATATATATATATAGATAGATAGATAGATAGATAGATATATAAACTGGTGCGATTGCAATAGGTAGTATTTCTTACGAAATCTACCTAAAAAGAATATATCTAAACAAATCTTTAATATAAATATTTTTAAAAAATTCATTAAATTCAAAATTTTTGTATAATTCGTATTAACTTTTTAATATTATTGACATTGTATAGAAATGCACAGTAGACTACTGCATAGTAATGTAATACAATTGAATGAGTATTTCTAATAGAAAAATTACTTGATTTCATGTTATAAGTATTTCATGCAATTACAACAGTACAACATTTTGTTGTTGTTGTTGTTGGTTTCACTGAAGCAATCACTGAAGAAAGCAGTTTTTCATTTATAAACTTATTTATAAATTCAGTTTAATTTAAAATATCCAAAAAGTAAACTACAAAGAAATGATATGCAAAACATTTAACTATTTTCTTGGTCGGTATAAAAATTTAAGATATGATCTTACTGAAACACAATATAAATTTAATAGCCTGTCCACCAAAAAAATTAAAAGAGTTGATTTGTACAAACATAGATCCAAAAGATGAATTCGTTGGTGTATATGCCATTCATTTTAGAACTAACAGATAGCAATAAAATAATAAAATACATAAGAATGACCAACAGAAAACTGAAAGAAAGAATAAAAGCGCTGAAAGTAGACATAAAAATTTGTCCTCAATCCTCAGTTCCATCTCAATTAAGTTTCAGTCACAATATCAGAAAAATTTTGATCATGCAAAAATCTTATTTCCAACATCCAATTATTATTATCAGAGAAAACATAAAAATCCAGCGTAAAAATAATTACTAAGTATGCAACGACGCCGTATCATACAATATCCCCAGTTTTTTGTTCAATATCCTAAAAATAAATTCTGAAAACTTCAGTAAAGTGACGTATTAGGATTTACGGTACGGCTGTAAAACATTTTCTTCTACAGAAATTTCATCTAAAACAATGCTACTTCGAATATCCAGCTACGTATTTAAAATGAAAAGTGGCCTATGAGAACAGAGTGATATAATAAAACAAACGGAGATGTAGTTAATGTAATATATGAGGAGGACCCCAGAAGCCTAGGGGTATAACTAAAAAAATTGAAAAAAAAACTGCACAGATGACCTAAAAATTTGCCTTTTTCTTACCAAATAAAGAAATATAAATGATTTTCTAATTATGAGCTGCTTTCTAGGTATAAACCAGTTTTGCCGAATAATAATCGATGTAGATTACTTATAAATTTAATGAAAATTATACTCTACTTTTTTTACAGTTATTGAGATAAGAGTTTAAAGGCCACGACAAAACTAGCGGCAGTAAACTACTTCAATTCAGTTAATTATTATTGATTTTCAAATTTAACGTTAAATATCTTTAAACTGAATTTACTCTAAATCGATTTTTTGTTTCTAGTACCCTTGGCTTTTGAGATCATCATATATTTTCTCCAATTAAGTTTAATCTAAGAAAACTGCTATTTCTACATTTAACTCTAATAATAATTGGTTCTCACATTTTCAAAACGAAGTGACGTTTTTGTAGAAATAAACAACAATTAGTTATCAAAATATTCTTTGATGTAGAGATTGGAAATACTTTGAAGTTTCTGAATTAAAAATATATTTTTAACTTGTAATATCTTTCCTTATTTTGGTCGCCATTTAAGTAAAAAAGTGAACTTTTAAAGTCCATTTTAAATAAATTGAATTATTTAAATTTGAATCAAAGTGAGAAACTGCGTTTCGTCATACGATTTTGTAACAAGTTTATTTTAAAAGATTCTTATTGTCTTTAAACAATAAATTAATAATTCTAAACAAATGTTTGGTATCAATATCATTAAACACATCATCGAAATAAAAAGTTTTAACATAATTTATATAATTTAACATTTTAATATTATTTACAAGTCGTAACTCTTTTTTATGTAATATTTCTTATCATATTATATAGTAATGTTACACAATTGTGTGAGTTTAGTTAATTGCAAATTGCTTGCTTTGATGTCATAGGATCTAATTTTTAACAGTTTATAAAAATTGAGAAAGTTTCTGTTACTGATTGACTTCTGATTTCAGAAGTTTTGAAAACCATGCATGTCTATGTATTTTCCCCCCATTCTGACCCTTTTTACATTTGTATGAAAATTTCTTTTTATTCCAAATTATTAACTAATAAATTTCAATGCAACAGGGAACGATCTGGAACAAAAATCAGAAAATACTTCTGCGGAACCATGCACTCAATTGGACGAAACAAGTGGTAAGTTATTATATTTCAAAACGTAGTAAGCAAAAATTGTTAGGTTCTTTTATCAGTATAATTAAAATGATGCTTGCGTTATTTAGATAGGTGGGGCTTATTGTGCTTAAGCCATTTGGTAGGCCTCCCCATCTAGCTGAAACTGTATTAGGTACCACTCTGTTATCCCTTCGAACAATTTCGCCAAATTATACAAATCGCCAAAATAATAGCAAAATTAAACATATTGACATAATTTTTATTTTAAATAACGAAAAAACAAACAATTAGTAAAATATTAATAAAAAGTCGAAATAAAAATCACTTAATGACATTTTAAACACGTGAATCGTATTTAGTGTCATTGAATGTGACATTCACGATCCTCCATTATTGGCATTTAATCTTATAGTTTGGCGATAATTTTTGGTTGACGGGAAAACCTAGTAGTACCCTGTATTATTTAGAAAAGGGATTACCAAACTTTTAATACTTATTTACTCGACTGTGCAGAAATTCTCATTTTTGCTGCTAACAATGTTTATGTTACAATTTTAGAGAATGTTATTTTTCCATTCATCTAATACTTAGTAGAACGCTTTTCATTTATCATCCTGATTTCATTTTAAACCGATTTTCGTTGTATATCAACGAAATAATTGCGACATTAATAAACGACAGTTTTTAGCACTTTCCAACAAAGTTGAAAAGTGCTTATGCATTCGGTTTGTCTGGCCGTCTGTCCGTCTGGCCGGATGGCCATCTGTCCGTCTGTCCGTCTGTCCGCGCTCTAACTCCCGTAAATATACTCGGATTGCTATGAAATTTTTATACGTTATTGATGTTTACCCTAGCACGAACCCTATTGAAAATGAAATATCTACCATGATTAGTTTATCTACAGGGCGAATCAAAAGTTTCCCATTACATTACGGCCTATGGGGAAAAATCGTTAATACTCGGATTGCCATGAAATTTTAGGACGTTATTGACGTTTACCCTAGCACAAGTCCTATCGAAAATGAAGTTTCTACCATGATTAGTTTATCTACAGGGCGAATCAAAAGTTTCCCATTACATTACGGCCTATGGGGAGAAATCGTTAATATGCTCGGATTGCCATGAAATTTTAGGACGTTATTGAGGTTTACCCTAGCACGAACCCTATTGAAAATGAAGTATCTACCATGATTAGTATATCTACAGAGAGAATCAAAAGTTTCCCATTACATTACGGCCTATGGGGAAAAATCGTTAATATGCTCCTATTGCCATGAAATTTTAGGACGTTATTGACGTTTACCCTAGTACAAGTCCTATCGAAAATGAAGTTTCTACCATGATTAGTTTATCTACAGAGCGAATCAAAAGTTTCCCATTACATTACGGCCTATGGGGAAAAATCGTTAATATACTCGGATTGCCATGAAATTTTAGGACGTTATTGACGTTTACCCTAGCACAAGTACTATCGAAAATGAAGTTTCTACCATGATTAGTTTATCTACAGAGCGAATCAAAATTTCCCATTATATATTTTAAATATATTAAGCTTTTTCATGTATAATAAAATTGATATATGTCTCTGAAGCTTAATATAAATTATACGCTACTGTCTTGCATAATATGAAGTACATAGCATCTACAGGGCCACACAAAAAATTTCAAATAGTATATTTTTTCCGAAGTACCGTATATGTGTCCGATGATGGCTGATGGAGGGATGAAATGCATTTTAATTATGATATGCGCGTTTATATTTCGCTAAATATATGCACATTATATGGTGTGTATAAATGTTATAGTTGATATACAGGGCTACCCATAAAGAGCTCACCAACGTTACTGAATATGAGCGTAAATTATTTAAACGTGGTTCTTAAATAAGCTATGCATTTTTACGCTGAGCTTCATTCAATTTACTGAGAAATGTTTGCAGAGTATAGATAAAAGGATATACAGGGCCACGCAAAGAATTCGGTACATGGACGCGTATGAATGATGATTTATGAGAATGTGATTTCAGTTGTTTTAAAAGTGTTTTAGTTTACAATAAATTTTATCCTAATGCTGACGTGAATAAAGGCACAATGTAAACTACAGGGCTGAACAAAAGTATTCAAGTATGTTTCCATCTAATAGTATGAATTGCTGAAAAAGAAATCTCAAGCTACTGTGTATTTTCTTGCTAAGCTAAATTTTCCCATTATATGAACTGACATATGAAATACAGGGCTGTTCTAATGTACTGGAATACATATTTGGGTATATTTGGCTATACACTATTCCTACTGTGTATTACACTTTCCCTAAATAACAAAGTTTTGTTAAAGATTTCATTAAGTGTTGGAAAGTGCTTCATAATCTATGCTTAACGCATGATTTTTCATACTTGTTTTTAATGTGCGGAGAATTAGGAAAGTTGCAAAATATTTTATGAAAACATTTGAAAAAAAAATTAATATGACATATGACTTGTTGGCAAATATCATATGGACATTGATTAATTTATAATTTCCAAGTTGGTCTTACCTCTAATATGTTGACCGGATTAACCATCAGCGTATTGGTTCAAGTGTGTTAAATTTCATGTTTTTTTCCCCAGTTCCTTTTCACGAAACAAATATTTAACAAACATAAAGTTTTAGAAAAGTAATTTTTACGTTTTAAATGTTGTCATAAGTTGCATTAATATTATCGCTTCTAAAATATATTAAGATGTATTTAGAATTATTTGATACTACTTGGTTATTCCGTCTACCAATTTCGCCAAACAAATAGCCAAATTGAACTTATTGACATAATTTTTATTCTAGATAACGAAAACAAAACAAATAATTAGTAGAATATTAATAAAAATAGAAACAAAAAGTCGAAATAAAAATCACTTAACGGCATTTTAAACACGCGTACCTTATTTAATGTCATTGAATGCGACAATCTCGATCATCGGCATTTAATCTTATAGTTTGGCGATGGTTTCTTGGTCGACGGGATAACCTGGTAGTACCGATTATTTCTATCTGTGTACTTTTTATTGTTCTGATTATCTTTACATTTGGGATTTCCACGAACTTTACAGGAATTTAGCTGAATTTTTGTAATTTTATTTTATTTTCAATCGCTGACTCTGCTTTTTTTAAAATATTGCAGAAAATTCCAAAAGAATCTATGTGAATGCATCTACTCAGACAGGAGAAGAAAACGGTGAGTTCATCTATTTAAACAGACAACAAAAAGTTACAAATTTTATTGCATTATATCATATTAGCAAATTATTTATTGATGCATTTCTATTATTTTAATTCCAAAATATTCAGAAATTTATTATATGAAATTTAATAAGATTTTGGGTACTAAGCAAAATATTAAGGAGGCAATGTCTAACGAACAAATTCTCACACATCGAAGAAATTGTGTAAATTTAGACTTAAATAAGGGATTTTGAAAGTCTATGGAATATATTTAAATAAAAAAATTGCTCATTTTACATTATTGTATTCGATTAAAAGCGGGGAAATTCCTTATTATAGTTTACATTCTCTCATAGAAAAATATAAGTTTATATATATATATATATATATAAATATATATATATACAATATTTTCTCTTCACTTAATCGTCTATATAGTGTTAAGAAGGTTTTTTTCAATTGTAAAATTTAGTTGCTGTTTTTTTTAACTAAATACAAATTTCTCCTATTAAAGTTCGTATACTCGTGAAACCTTTTGCAATCCGTTTTTCTATTTTTAACTTTTTAATTATTTCTGGTTTCTTTTCTTAGAAACATTTTCTCCTATCACATATATTATATTTAGCGTACATTTGCAAGTTATCATAAAGAAAAACAGTTTCAAACAGCAATGATAAATTTCAAACTAGAACCCAATGTTTAATTCTCACTCTATATTCTTTCCAGGAAATCTGTATCAATACATTTCATGTTTTCTCTTAAAATATCAATTTAATTTTGAAAACTTTTCTGAACATAGTGCATGAATCATTATTTTTTTAAACTACTTGGAAAAATACTTGTTGCCCTCGGTAGAGAATTGGGAAATCTGAATCTTTTTAATGTTTGAATTCAACAACTTATTTTATTTTATTCCTTTTCTGGTTGGTTGAAGTTCCATGTCCTAAAATGGAATACTTCTGTTTTTTATTTTATTCGTTTTCTGATTGGTCCAAGTTTAATCTGAAGGTTCCAGAAATTTAATACTTCTGTTTACTCAATGACAAAAAGAGTAATAAAAACTCTAAAAAAATTAATAATTTGAAAAAAAACTACGATAAAGATACAAGTATCATTAAAAAGTGCATTTTTCTTCTCTACGCAACGGTGTAAAAATTTAAAATGTGCGATGTTTAGAAATTTAAAAATTGGCAATTTCGAAAATTGTAAAACTGAAATTTCATTTAAAATTTGTTTCAGATGGCTCCAGTAATATGAATGTTGAATCCATGTCGTACGTAATAGGAGCCGTTCCGAAGTCAGTCTGATGAACGCCATCCAATAAAAATGCACATTTTAAACAGTTAAAGTTGTCTATCTAAAACTACTGTTTTTCTAAGAGATGTAAATTTTCCATGAGGGTGAAAAAAGTCCGGGCCAGGATTCGAACCAGGGATGTATTGGCTGAAGATGTCAATGCTCTTCCAACTGAGCTATCCCGGACACGAACACTGACGGACTATTTCACCCAAATAACCTCAACGATCTTATAATCTGGTCTGATACGATGGATCGGCTGAACAGAGTAAATTGAAGATCAATATATGGAAACTGCAGAAAACGCTGCATACGAAATAAATTAATTATGAGAGATGGAAATTATTGAAAATTTACGTCTCTTATAACGAAATTACCGATTTGGAAAATCGTGTCATCGTGTGTTGTTTTTTAACCATTGTTCTAGGAATATGCATGTTTAATGCACGGCGTACGTAATATATGACTCGTTATAATCATCCTAAAAAATGACGTTTGTTATTACTATTAATTTAAACGTGAATTTATTTAAGTAAGTCTTTAAAATGTTAGTCTTTGGAAATATAATTTTCCAAATAGTCGTTGTAATTTGTTAAATTACAATTTTGTTACCTTTTTAGGTGCGTTTGTAATTATGTAAATACCTAGCACCTATTGCTGTCGTTCAGTCCGTCTATTTGTCTGTCCGTCCGCATATAACAATGCAAAAACTACCCAACGGAATCGTTTGAAATTTAAAATACATAATTATTATATAATTTTGTCGGGTCATTTCAAATTTTATCAAAATCGGATGCATAGTTCAATTACAGGGGCAATCAAAAGTATTCCGTTACATTACGGTCAATGGGGAAAAAAGTTTCAAATACATTTTAATCGTTTGAAATTCCAAATACATAATTATTACATAATTTTGTCGGGTCATTTCAAATTTTATCAAAATCGGATGCACAGATCAATTACAGGGGCAATCAAAAGTATTCCGTTACGTTACGGTCAATGGGGGAAAATGTTTCAAATGCATTTTAATGGTGTTACACTCATTCGAACGTAATAAAATTGATATGCATCTATAAAGTACAAATTATAATATACATTTTGCATAATCTCTGGTGCAAAGAATATTTGTTATTGATTTACAAGGCCACACAAAAGTATTCCATTGCATAATGGTATAGGGAGAACATTGTTTGGTGCGTATTTTAATTGCAATTATTTACAATTTTATGAGATTGATATATGAGAGTGATAATTTTAAAACTTCGTTATCATACGAACGCACCTCATTTGCTACGCTTTACGTGCATTTTCCAACTTGTTTCTTATTGTTTTAAGCATAGATTAATCTGTTTAACATTTTTCTTTTATCGTCTCTCAAACTAACAGAGGAGCGCGACTGGATGACGGATGTTCTAGACTTCTTGAGGGCGGGGAATGGCGTAGACGTGACTTTCGAGGTGGAGACTCCGAACGGCCATGTCGAATTCTTCGCCCACAAGCTGATCCTGGCCATGAGGTCCCCTTACTTTGCAGGCGAGTTCTACGGCGAAAGAAAAAGTGATGCACACCTGGTGATACCTTTGAAAGGAATCAACCCGAGGGCTTTCATGGAAATGTTAAGGTAACTAAGGTCAAAGGTCATCTTATTAGCTCACAGGCTGTCAAAGCCTGAGAGCTTATGTGCCCGTCCCTTCTGTATGTGCGTATGTGCGTAACGCGATAACTCATGATAAAAAAGTCCGACTCATTTGAAATTTTGGTTATAAGTGTATTCTAATAAGGCGCTTCCCTGATTAGTTTTTGAAGTTCATTCGATATGTATAAGAGGGAGAACGGAGGCTAATGCCCCTCCCTTTAATTTATATAGATGGGCTTTTTATATGATAAAGCATATCCCTGATTAGTTTGGGGGGGTTCAAGAATTAAGTATTAAGAGGGGTTCGGGGGCTGATGCCCCTCCCCTTAATTTATATAGATGGTTCTTTTTATATGATAAAGCATATCTCTGATTAGTTTAGGGGGTTCAATGATTAACTATGAAAAGGGGAAATGGGGAGGGCTATTCCCTCCCCTTTAACTTGTTTTTCGAACGGCATTAACCCTTGAAAATACAAGGCTGTAATGTACAATTAGTATGCGTAGCCTGTGAGCTCAATGCCGTCAGTTTAACTGGGCAATATTCTTTTTATTTATATGATAAAGCATTTCTCTGATTAGTAAAGGCGTTCAATGATTAAGTATAAAACGGAGAAACGGAGGGAGCTTTTTCCCTCCCTTAATTTGTTTTTCAAACGAAATTAAACGTTGAAAATATAAGGTTGCAATGTACAATTATTGTACAATTATTATACGTAGCCTATGAGCTCAGTGCTGTAAAGGCGTTTACCTTTACATATTAGTTAATAATTGTTCCCCCCCCCCTTAGTTAAAATTACAATATTCCCTTAATTTGTAACTTTATTTAATAAGCTAGATTTTTAATATCTTTAATCCTATTCAGTTACTAACGGCCATTTTTCCTTTAAAATATGATTTCACTTATCTCTAATTCTTTCTTTAAAGACACAACATATATCCGTTTGTTCATGTAACTGTAAGTATTTTCCCATAGCAACAACCTTTTAAAGAGTTATTTCTCGGCTGTTGTTAAGCATAGTTAAACGCTATTCACTTAAGAACCAGATGTGCTAAGTTTGTCTTTTATTTATTTCATTAGAATTCGTTTCCTTTCTGTACCCGTGAGACTTTTGTTAACCCTATGTAAAGAATTCAATCCTTGTGGTTTCCCGAGCCATATGCTATCTTTTATCATTTGGCGTTAATTATTTCAAATCATGCATTTTGGTTCATATCATTGAAAGTCTATTTAACGGAAACTCTCCACGTGCCTTCTCTCACCGCAATTTGTGCTTATCAGTCGTTTTTGGCTATTTTTATGTACATGTATCGCGCCAACACTTGACGATGTGAAAAATGTATTTGTCACCACTCCTTCTCTGTACTAGCGATCGGACCTATCTCTGCGAGGGTCCCTCTCTGGCACGGCAGCCTTTCTTGGAACTGTGCAATTAATAAAAACTTGTCTCTAGTAAATTAGCATCCTGTGTTGCCTTTCTCAAATGTTCATGGATTATCTACGAACTTGGGAATGAAACTACAATTACGATTTAAAAACGCAAACTTCCTATACGATGTTGAAACCGACCTCATAAGTGCCATCAGTGAAACTGGGTAATATTCTTTTTATTCTACATTAATTGGGAGTGTTTTATTCTGGTGCTAGGCATGAAAAGTAAAACTTTGTTCCAATCATTTTTAATCATTTTCCAGAAAATAGACTATGAACCGTGCATTAAAAAAAAAAAAAAAAGATAGGCCGGATAGTTGATACATTTTATTATTAGTGTAGGCCAATATTAGTATATTGCTGGTCGGCGATATTTCCATTACAGAAATTATTTTTTAAATCAAAATAAATGCCAAAAATTCTCAACAGCAATTTTCACTTTATTTAATGACAGACATTCCACGATTAAGTAAAGATTATATTTCTCAGAAGAATTTCTGAAACCTATTTTACATTAAAAAACAGCGCTATATTCGTGACTAGTATACGTATAGAGAAATTGAATAAATGAAAGTTTTCTACAGAGGTACTGCAAAAAAAATTTTTTTACATTTTCTGTTCTCTTTCAGTTATTATAATAAATATTTCAGACATTGAGGAGTTAATTTATTTTTTAAATTTACAGTGAAGACATGAAGGTTTTCGAAGAACATATTTAAATATTCATTATTAATCCTATTATAAGAGATGAAAAAAAGGACGAATTCAGATTATTTTGGGGAAAGCTGAAAGTGGTTTTAATCCCTTTAATTTAGGACTAAAATGAGTGCAAAAGATTTTTTTCTTCGAACTAATTCTCTATTTACAAATTTATAGGAGAAAAATACGCTATTTCTTAATTGTCATAACTATATCTAAGAGCAACTGATTTTACAAGAAACAATGTCAATACAAATGTTGTACAGCTGAACATTCTGAATAAAATGAACATCCACATTTAATATTTTTCTTGTATACTAAGCTAACAACACTAGATCGATATTTTCCTAAATCATTAATCAAGAGCATGAAGCCAGAACAGACCAAGTTGAACTTTGGTTAAACAAACCAAGTCGTCCATTTTTATATGCATGTAACTTATTAATTTTCGTGAAGCCTTAACGATGTTTTTGTAATTTTCACAGCTTTATTTTGTATAATTTGTGAATTATTATTTTTTTTTTATCACAGACCGGGAGTGGCAACATTTTAAAATTCATTCGTATCACAATTTCGTTTATCACATGTAGTAATGGAAAAAATTACAAAGCCACTTGAAAATAGGATAGAATTAAAAAACAAAAGATGAAGCATTTTTTAAATTTCATATACATGTGTTATATGTTACAAGGGAAAAAAGAAAAAAAATCCATTTATAACTACAATAATAAAAGGTTAATGAACTTAAGAAAATTTTCTGTACAAAGAAAGTAGGAAACAATTACAGTGTAATACAAATTATAAAACCATGGGAATATTTATAAAAGTAAAAAAAAAAATAATGGAATATTTACTAACGCAAATTCTGTTTTCATTTGCATGATCAACATGCCCATAAACTTTGTTTAGAAAAATAAAAGGGGGTGTACGTTTACTTATTAGATTTTCAGCAACTTCATTAGCTGATTTTAGAACAAAACCTTCTTTTTGAAACTGAGCCATTGCTTCTTCTTATCCTTTTATTATTTTTTTTTTTTTTTTGAGACATCGTGGATGACATCGATTCATCAAACATATCAGTTTCAGTTATCTGTTTCTTTGTTCATCAAATGACTTCTGCTGATTTTGTAGTTTTTGCTTTAGTTAAAATAGCTTCAGGAATCCGCATAGAAGTACCTTTAGGCCTAATCAAGATTTTTTTTTCTTTTTTTTTTTGCCGCGGGGAGGAACATGATTCATTTGACTGACACATTTAACGTTGCAACAAAAAAATATTATCCATTACACGACGAGCTAAATTGAAACGTAGGAAATCAGACGAAGATGAAAATTGATCATAAAATATTGAATAAGCCTTCGATTGACATTGTAGACCCTTTTCATCGAATTAGCGATGTTTATAGCGCATACTGTAAAACTACATAATTATTTAAGAAAAGAGAATTTTACTATAGATTTTAAAATAACAGAATTTTTACTTTGTTGAATAAAATGTGAAGATTTAAAACCGCCCGGGCCCGTGCAGACCTCTAGTGGAGTCCACTAGAGGTCTGCACGGGCCCGGGCCGGCGGAATCGTTTCAAATTTTCTAACGGGCCGGGCCGGCAGATTTAGAATAGTTTTTTCAACGGGCCGGGCCGATAAAAAGAAATTTCGGGCCTACTGAAGATTTAGGCAGAAACGATAAAATATGAGCTATTTTCAACGAAAATGGTTTTAACGAGAATAAGTATAAATATGGCCATACTAGTTTGACAGCATCAATATAAAAATGCACAGAGAATTACATTATGTATAACCGGTTTTAATATTTTCTTAGCTGACTCATGCCGGTCCGAGATCACGCTTGCATTATTTTTCTACATATAGGCTGGCCGGACCTGTACTAGACTTAATTATTGGCAGATAACATGATTTGTAAAATTATTAACAGCGATAAAGAACTTATGTTAGCTTAGTCTTCGGATATGTACTTCTTGATGATTTTAAAATTAATTTCTCAATAATGCGAAAGTTTGACACATTTTCTGATTAATTTTAAATTGTAAAAGTATAAAAGTGATAAGCCTGACTACTGGAGGGATTTGAAATCGAACAGCGTTTTTTCATTTTTGGTAAATAAAATACTTGTATAACCTTGTTGAGGTATAATAATTTCTCAAATGATTGCAAGTTTTTCTCCCTTCCTTTGCTATTACTTCCGGAAATTCTATTCAAAACGCTAATTATGACAGTATTTCATTTGTTTGCAGTATTCTTAAATTGCTTGTATCAAAAAATGGATAACGCCATTCGATTATGTAGTTTCTGAATAAAGATATCTGCTAATCTTATGCGTTTCTGAGAAAAAAAAATGAATTTAGAAATGTATCAGAAAGGAGCTTCTTTGAATTTAAGAATGAATTTTAATTTGAAATCTATAATAAACTGATATATAGATATATTTATAAATCTTCTTTTATTAAACAGCTTCAAAATTAACGATGTTTTTAGCTTTCTTTCTTTTTTCTTTTATTCTAAGCCACATAAATTTTTTAATGAATCTTTATTCGAATGTTGAAAGCCTAAGAATCTAAGTAATCATTGATGTTGTTAATGTGTATTTGCTGTAAAATCATTCCATAGATATGTGTGCAGTGTTCTTTAAAGGAATCTTAGTTATATGATAAAAATCTGAATTTTTTAGAAATCGTAGAAATTGTAACGGGCCAAAACGGGCCGGGCCGGGCCTGTTTTCGCTGATTTTTATACGGGCCGGACCTAAAATATAAAAATTTAAACGGGCCGGGCCCGGTCCGAACTTTTGAGTTTTACTACGGTCCGGGCCGAAATAACTTTCCTACGGACCGGGCCTGGAAATTCCGGCCCGTGCAGACCTCTATACTCCACAATCAATCAAAATCTAATGATATAAAGACATTTTCTTTTCTTTTTCAGTTTATAAACTGATCGTTTCTAAAAGCAATAAAAAAATAGTCGTTGGGGAGCCACCGTCATACTTATCCATCATGGATAAACATACTATAATATATGGAAGTAAAACATGTGAAAACTATTTAAAAACTATTTATACAAGGCATCGCCCTTCCAAAACAAAATTTAATCGCATATTTAAATGTTTTTGATATACATAGTAATGCTTTATTAATAAATGGCTGACGAACCAATTTCGAAAAATTATATAAAACCCCGAACTACTACAGTAGTACCGAATTGCGTAAAAGAAACATCGTTATATCTCTTAAAATAATATTCATATCCAACTAAAATATATTTTTGAAATATAATTTCAATAAAATTTGTCAAACGATTTGTCATGAAAAATCGAAGAATGTAAAAAACAGGATTACAAATATCTCGGCAACTAATATACCGACTGACTTCGTTCTTGATGCAAAATTTGTGTTACATTATTGCTTTTTACATCCATTCTTTAAAATAAAAAAATTCGAAAATTTTTATACACCTTTCACTAGAACGAATTTTTCGAGAGTCCGGAAAAGATAGTTCCGGATAATCGAAGTTACTGATATTCAATGGTTTTGTCCTATTCTTAAATTCTAAGTACATACAAAATTTCAAGTTTCTATCTACATTTTTTCGACAAACACACCGACAGACGGACGGCACTTTTTTTTTCTAAAAATATTTTTTCGGAATCTCCAGTATCTGAAACGGGTAAATCCGTTAATTTTTTTTCAAAACGATTGCAAGACTTAAACTACGTATGATAGTTAAATAAAATATGATAGCTAAGCGATTTTGGAAAACAAGCTGGGTGTTTTTCTGAAACTAACACATCAGTTGCATTTTTTATTTTCATTTTTCGCCGAACGCTCAGTTCAGGTTATAGTATAGCTACATCCAAAGCTATTACGAAAGTATTAAAATCACTTCAGTAGTTACAGAGAAATTGTTTTATGAATGCCAGCTATCTGACATGACATTTTGCAATCGATGTCGCTATCCTAAAAACTTAGTTTTGTATAAACGATATTTTTACTTAAATATTAAAAATACTCTTCTTCAGTATTCCAAATTTTAAAAGCGCCTAAATCTTCAAAATTAAGTTTTAAGATAATTAAAAAATCTTCATGAAGACTTCCATAACTTTTTAAAAATACACGTTAAAAAAAAATCGGATATAGGGTGGACTGATAAATTAATCTATTCTGGCTTCAAGCTCTTGAACAGCGATTTAAGTAAAACTTTGATGTAGTGTTGTGAGCTTAATGTTCAACAAAAATATTAACTGAGGGTACTCATTTTTACTCAGAATTAAGTCCTACACTGTAAAAAAAAAGGGTCCATCTACTAAAAAAACTTTAGTGATCCTTGTAATTACTAAAAAATGTTTAGTAATCTTAGTCGGTTACAAAAAAAACTGTAAGAATTACTAGAAAAAAGTTAGCAACGAATAGAGTTAATAGTTTTATATTTTTAATAGCTCTTACTAAAACTCAGTTGGTGTGGGCTTGATAGCATAGAGGTTATAGTAACGGACTCCAGGCTAAAAGGTCCCGGGTTCGAAACTTGCCGTCGCCAAATACACCCCGAATGTATGTAGTGTCTCGTTAATAAAGGGATTATGAAAATCTTGTCGGAGCGGGTAGGAATGTTTGGTGCTGCCGTCTATTGCGGTTTTGCCGAAATCTTCCGCTACAGAAGTCTGGATGCAGCTCGAAGGAAACTCCTGCCTTTCGGGCGCACGTAATGGTTATTAAAAAATAATTTTGGAGCTATTACTAAAATTTGCTTGGTGGCTCATACTAAAAATTTTTAAGTTAGTTATACAAAAAATTCTTTTGTTCCGTTTACAAAAGAAATGCTTGTTTCGCTTGCAAAAAAAAAGTTTGTAATGGTTACTAAAAAATTCTGTGGAATACAAATTTACTAAGAAATTTTTAGTAACCTCTTGAAATTTTTGTTACAGTGTACAACAATTGTGTAGATAATACAATTAGCTGTTCTAAGTGACGTTTGTTTTATTTAAGTTTTTAATAACAAAGTTTCTGTCTTTTTAAGAGGAAACGCATTTTTTTGCATAAGAAAAGTAGTATCTTTGTTCTCCATAAGCCGCACACTGTAAAAAAAAATTCAAGAGGTTACTAAAAATTTTTTAGTAAATTTGTATTCCACAGAATTTTTTAGTAACCATTACAAACTTTTTTTTTTTTTTTTGCAAGCGAAACAAGCATTTCTTTTGTAAACTAAACAAAAGAATTTTTTGCATAACTAACTTAAAAATTTTTAGTATGAGCCACCAAGTAAATTTTAGTAATAGCTCCAAAATTATTTTTAATAACCATTACGTGGGCCCGAAGGGCAGAAGTTCCCTTCGAGCTGCATCCAGACTTCTGAAGTGGAAGATTTTCGGCAAAACAGCAGTAGGTGGCAGCACCAAACATTTCTACAGCTCAGACAGTATATTCATAATCCCTTTATTAACGAGTACTTACACTACAAATATTCGGGGCGTATTTGGCAGTGGCCAGTATCGAACCCGCGAACCCGGGATCTTTTAGCCTGGAGTCCGTTACTATAACCACTATGCTATTAAGGCCACACCAAATAAGTTTTAGTAATAGCTATTAAAAATATAAAACTATTAACTCAATTCGTTGCTAACTTTTTTCTAGTAATTCTTACAGATTTTCTTGTAACCGACTAAGATTACTAAAAATTTTTTAGTAATTACAAGGATCACTAAAGTTTTTTTAGTAGATCGACACTTTTTTTTTACAGCGCATGTTATGCATCCCTAACTTAAATAAGGGTTATTTTTTATCAATAGAAGCATTATAATTTCCACATCATATTGAACCAATTGTTCACATCAATTTGTAATCGGTGATTTTTGCCTTTTTGGTAAAATGCGGTCTCGGTTTCTATAGCACACTGTTAAAAATTTTGTCCCAGTTTGAACCAACCCAGTTTGAACCCAGTTCGATGCTCAGTAGCTGCCACCATAAGATGGTCAAATTTCGTACCAACATTTATTGCTTCCTATTCCAACTATTGGAACTGGAGCTCCAAATATTGGTTCAAGATTTCACAGTGGCAGCTGCTGAGCACCAAATTTAGGTTCGAACAAGATTTTTAACAGTGTACATGATATTCTGTGAATAATTATGAAACAAAATTGTGCCGATTTTCTCTATTCAAATACAAAATTTCTCTTTTATCATTTTCACTCTCATTGTCTGTTACTCCTTTCAGATACTGCTATGACAACAAACCTCGGATGAGAACAATCGAGGATGCGTGTGTCCTGTTCAAAGTAGCTTCTGATTACAAACTGTTGAACCTGCGGAAGATATGCCACGCATTCATCAAGGAGGCCGAGATTGAGCCCTAGCGTGTTTTCGGCAGTCTGAAGATTTCAGAAGAAACGAAAGGCAAGGGCCTCGGGGGACATGTGATGCAAGATCTTTCGAGTGAAAACACCAGAGAAGTCATTCGGAGTCGAAGTCAGGGAGATATTCTACTGCCATGGTCGATGCTGTCCCCCAAATCTGAATATGGACCGACTAGACGGATATCATCAGAGTAAGGAGTTCTTTTCACAGAATCGTCTTTCCTACACAGCACCGGCAACTTCTTCAACATGGGATTACGTGTAAGACAGTAGTGATTGCTGCGGGTGATGCTGGAACTACGGCCATAACACAAGCTAGGTTACTGATTCAATGGTGTATCATTTTCTTGGTGCGAGAGGAAAAAAAAACAGCGATTGTTTGTTGCTCCTTGTTTTGAAATTTATGAAATCATATTTATTTTTAACATTTTATATGAAGCAATCTCAATTCATGTTTGTTTTAAAATAAGTGTTGTGGTAAAAGCAAGGTACTTTATTTCCAAATAAAGTAATTTGACTTTTTTTATAAACAAATTTACAATATATTTAACAAGTTAAAAATATATTTGACATTGTTTGCATTCATATTTTTATGCCATTTATCAAATAAAAGTCTATTTATACACAACTCTTTGCTGTGTGTGAATTATTCGTTTTGAACATTAAAATAAATTATGATTTAAATTAATGATCTTAAAATAAGCCAATTAAAATAACATTATTTATAAAACATAAAAACAATATGCAAATCAAAGATTAAAATCAAATTAGAATTTTTTGAAAGATACTTCAAGTTACTTTAGACTTAGTAAAAGTTCTATTGGGCATAAATATTTATATATATATATATCATGATAATTTGATCTATTTCAGTTCACGTATATCTCTTTGAATAATCAATTTAAGCTTTTATATAAGGTACCCTGGGGTAATAACGCCACGTTAAGGTTCTACCAATTTTCACGGCTTAGTTTTAGATTGTATTTTTCAAACAAATATAGGATCTGATACAGCAACTCATTGACTATCTATATAAAATAAAATAATTTAACAGATATGTATTCATAAAATGTAATGGCGTTTTTTCTTGACCCATGCTATTTGGCGTTATTACCCACCTATATGGGTAATAACGCCATGCAAACAAAACTATGAAATAAGATGGAATAATTGCATGTAGATAGCTCAATTCTAAAAGTACAAACTCTACAAACTTAGAAATTGAAAAATTGCCTTCTAAGCTATTGAAAATGTTAAATTTTTTGTTAAAGTGTAAGAAAAATAAAGGTGTGGTGTGGGAGGGGGGGATGAGGCAAAAGAATATGAGACCGTGAGCTTCTTTTTGCTTAAAAAGGACCGTTTAAATAGAAATATGAGAAACATTTCACAGTTTTAACTGTGTTTATTTGAATCAGTATTTAGGATGTAGCTCGGCCACTGTAGGGAATCAACCGGGGTATTAATGTCAAGGATTGGCGTTATTACACCGTTATAGTTATTGCGCAGTACATTTTAAATTACAAATTATCTCGAGAAGATATCCAAAATCTTCAACAACATTTTAAAAGTACATGAAATGCACTACAAATTTATGTAATTAACAAAGTATTTCCGGATAAAAACATAGTCTTCACATCACAAAACGTACCTCGCAAATTTTAGATCAAGTGTTAATTTTAGTTGTTTGTAAAAACAATAAGACCTAAAAATGAAGCAAATTAACTTGAAGCTGTTTTTTGCGATTTATATGACTCAAAACCCTTCTGCGCAGAGCACATGGGTGTCATTTACCTGATTATTTCATAATTATGCAAAATATAAGCACTTGGCGTTATTACCCCAGGGTACCTTAAATGAACCACCATCTAATTTTCTAGCTAAAATAAATCTATAAAGTTTTTGTAGTTACATACAGGGTGTCTGTTATTGTTGTTTAATAGATAATCCTTAAACAATCGATTTTAGAGGGATACTTTTAATTGCAAAAATTGTTTTAATTTTGTTAATTATCTTAGAACTCATTCAAACCGTCTTTCAATTCCATCTAGTCATTCACTATAATTTGCTGTTTAATAGATAATCCTTAAACAATCAATTTCAGAGAGATACTTTTAATTGCAAAAATTGTTTTAATTTTGTTAATTATCTTAGAACTCATTCAAACCGTCTTTCAATTCCATCTAGTCATTCACTATAATTTGCTGTTTAATAGATAATCCTTAAACAATCGATTTTAGAGGGATACTTTTAATTGCAAAAATTGTTTTAATTTTGTTAATTATCTTAGAACTCATTCAAACCGTCTTTCAATTCCATCTAGTCATTCACTATAATTTACTGTTTAATAGATAATCCTTAAACAATCGATTTTAGAGGGATACTTTTAATTGAAAAAATATCTTTAATTTTGTTAATTATCTTAGAACTCATTCAAACCGTCTTTCAATTCCATCTAGTCATTCACTATAATTTGCCGTTTAATAGATAATCCTTAAACAATCGATTTTAGAGGGATACTTTTAATTGCAAAAATTGTTTTAATTTTGTTAATTATCTTAGAACTCATTCAAACCGTCTTTCAATTCCTTCTATTCATTCACTATAATTTGCTGTTTAATAGATAATCCTTAAACAATCGATTTTAGAGGGATACTTTTAATTGCAAAAATTGCTTTAATTTTGTTAATTATCTTAGAACTCATTCAAACCGTCTTTCAATTCCATCTAGTCATTCACTATAATTTGCTGTTTAATAGATAATCCTTAAAAAATCGATTTTAGAGGGATACTTTTAATTGCAAAAATTGTTTTAATTTTGTTAATTATCTTAGAACTCATTCAAACCGTCTTTCAATTCCATCTAGTCATTCACTATAATAAAATAACTTTATTTAATAATTTTATTGCTAAGTGTTTTGACATTATTCAAAAGTCAAAATATTTATTTTTGTAAAACTTTAGTTTCTTGGTTCTACAATTTTTATGTCAAAAGACATAGTTTCTTTTTCTGTCACAGACAGTAAAATTCATTATTCTTTTACAGAAAAAAGGGGTAATTTGGAATTTAAACTTTTTCCATAATAAAACACATACGTTTTAGTGCTGGAAGACAATGAAAACATTTTTAATAATTCTGTAGCATTTGAAGTATTTTTGCAATTGGATATATTTTTATGAAAGAGACAGGATTATTATTTGATACGGGTTCAGAGGCCGATTAATTTTGTGCCGGGTTCAAGGTCCAGCACGCACCTTTTCGGGTTTCGCAGCGAACTAGTTCCGATATTTTGGGGGAGAGGTGTGTATAGAGGAGATATAATTAGATATTATTAATACAGTTGCAAAGTTAACTAAAAGATATTTTGGTTTTGGGGTAAATAATTGCAGAAACTGCAATTTCAATACTTCTTTTTCTAAATCATTTTATTCAATTTGGGAACACAACTGCAGTGGGCCCAAGGACACGGCCTAGTTGACCTGTGCAGAAATCAGGCCTCGGCGATTAATGACGAATGAGAAAGACATAGCATATCTTCTATTCTTATCCATTTTTCCCTATATGTGTCAGAATCATTTGTTTTTAATGACTTATCAAACACAGTGGAGGACTATATAATTTTTTTTTCGTTTAGGAAGGGATTCCAAAAACACTTTTTTTTTCAGAAAATGCGGTCGTTATTAGGCTATATTTTCAAGGCACTGTCTGTCACTTTAGGCGATTGTTAGAGGTTCGAAAACCAAGCAGAGTGACAGCTATTTTTCAGTTGTGATATTTTTGAAGAAAGGCTGCGATTTATTTGAAAATGAAAGTAGACACACAGATCTGTACATAAAATTTCACTATAATAATATAATTTCATTCAAAAATTTTATTGCTAAATATTTTATCATTATTAAATATCTGCACAGTGGAGATTATTATTTAAACTTGAAATTTTAATTAGAAAACACAATTTGATGATTTCCCATTAAAAGTTTAGAAGTGTTAAATGGAAAAGATATAACTCACACAACTTGAAAACCGAAAGAAAGAAAACTTAATCTATACATATAATAAAACAGTAGGACCCGGTGTGTCTGTACATTGAAGATAATTGACAAAAATGGAGTCAGGGCGATAAAAGAAAACCAATGAAACACAAAAAAAAATTTTTTGAATTTTTTGTCTGTCTGTCTGTCTGTCTGTCTGTTTGTTCGAGGTTATCTTCGTAACTACTGAATGGATTTTTATGCGGTTTTCACTAATGAAGAATGCACACTCCCGGGCAGTGTATAGGCTTTGTTTCATCAAAATCGGACAACAGACAAAAAAGTAACAAAAAGAAACAAAAGAAACTATTAGGTGCGCTGCTCACGTTTTTTAGTACATAACGTTTTTTAGTACATATAAAATCCAATAGATGTCACTGTGCGATTTTAAAACGCGCTATCGTTATGTTTTCGCTAGTCTACTTAAGTATGAGAAAGTTTCAAGCTGGCTGTCGTTCCATGTGGTTTAGTCGGTAGAACGTCAGTGCGCCATACTGATGGCCCGGGTTCGATTCCCAGCATGGAATTTTTTTTCACTATGTTGGCATTAACGCCTATAAGCAATTAAAAGAATTTGAAATATTGTATTCAAGGCGAATTTTCTCTCTGGGAAAATTTCCTTGCATTAATATGTCAGTGTAATTTTTTTTTCGATTTAATTTTTTTTTTCGAAACTTTGTTTTTCTTAAAAAATTACAGTAAATATTTGATATTTCCCAACGTTTTTTGAATGATCGACTTGCTTTTTTTTTTTTTTAATGTATGTCTGAACCTTATCTAACTACTTCTTCAAGATTTCTTTAGATAAACCGACCAGCGTAGCGGGCGAAGGCCGCTAGTATGTCCTAAAAACAATATTTTTTTCATAAGAAACATTAATAATGATAGATGACATTTCACATACAGTTACATGTTTTCTCATTTTATATCAGATTTAATAAATACAATTAGGCATTTTTTGAAAAGAATAAATAAATAAAATTCTAATTGTGACAGAAAAAAGATAAAATTTATATTAAAAGTAAAGAAAATTTTATAAATTTTATTATTAATTTTGTACCTTTTTCATATAATTTATTAGGATATACGATTTTGAAATATATTAGCTAAAAATTGATCACGTTATTAAAATTAAAATTCATGATGACTTTTAATAAAGCAAAAAAGAAAATTTTATATTCAAAACAAATATTACAAAAATATAAAATAATGTTTAACATTTCTCAAGTATATATAAAATTAAAAAAAACATGTATATTGAGATACATTAACTATCTTTAATACAAGTGTAACTTCTTAGCAATAAAGATTTGAGTTCATTTAAAATCCTTATTGATCTACCTTTTTGCTAAAACTTTTAAAAAAGTCACCAATAACCTTAAATTCAAAATAAATTTGCAGGACTATCTTAATAAAATGACACAATTAAAATATGCATATGTTTTACTGACTTACAAATATACAAATATGTTATGAAATTGACAAGACAGACATAAAACTAAAATGTAAATTTGTATCATCCAAATATTTATTAAAATATATGATTCAGTTTTAACAAACATAAATATATAACCGGTATTTTAATTAAGTAGTATTTTTCATGTAAAGAAATATCTTAAAAAATATTGAATGGTGCAGGAGTCCCTAAAATTTTCACACTTTCCTATTATGAATGAAAAATCTTCGCGGCAGATTCCTTTAACATTTACATTTCTACGATAACTATTATCGTTTTAAAATTTCGGTAGGGGAGTTTGAAAGTTTTAGGAACGTTGCGACCCCTGACGGTGCGAACAAAAAATGTGTAATAGAGACAAATGTGGTTATCATTTTATTGGATGTAAGAATTTTTAAAATGTATTTCACATTTTATATATTCGATATATTAAAAAAAAAAAAACATTAGTTTTATTTCATTAACATAATCTGAAACATTGATGATTTAAATCTGAAATCTAAGGAATTAAACTACATACACAGGTATAAAAAAATAATAATTTTGTTATTTTATATTATTGCACCATAAAGTAAGAAATTACCAATATTGAACTAGTTTGGCCAAAGTAATGCACTTTCAATTGAGATATATACAAGAATTTTATAATAATAATATTTTTAATAGTGATCTTAATTGTTTTATTTAATGACATAACAAATGACGCTAGTGGCAAAACAAATAGAGAGTTGAACAATATATTCAGAAGAATATTATAGATTCGAGATGGATTTCAAAAAATAACAAAATCCAATTTTTGCTCTCAAACGCATTCAAGTGACAGTTTTTTGTTATTTAGAAATTTCATAATGTGCGTATTCATCAATTTTTTAATAAAGGCTAAGTATATTTTAAAAAAAGCTGTTAAAATGGGCATATTGAAAAAAAAAATTCCCAAAGTGATCATGATTGAAGAATTGAGGATGTATTCAAATAACAAATTGGTTACTTTGTCTTATTTTTAATTTCAATTTTGCTCTCAAACGCTGAAAACTTTTGCTGAAAACTGTAAAATTTTTAAATTCAATTTTACAGTTTTCAGAAATTCAAAAATCTATCAAGAGAAACTGAATTTTTATTGATCTATAAAAAAAAGAACACACGTTATCATTTCCTTTTTAAATTACTGAACTGATTTTTAGTTGGTGGTAACTCGAAAGAAATATTGGAATTAGGAATTAAAAAGGAGATAGTTCTAAAATGTTAAATTATGTAAGGTATAGCGTTATATAAATTTTAAATTGATGTCATTTCCTTAATATTGGATATTTTTTGACAGAACTTTCGAAAGGCACATACCTAAATTAAAAGATTTCCAATAAGCTGTTTCACGTCGCTGAATGTTTCCTGGTTCGGGTTATAATTAAGTTGTTTGTAATTTTTTCTTGTTTCTCGAAAAAAAAAGGGACAAAACAGGGGTTCTGGGTCTCCATAACTAATCGGTGGATCTGAATGATTTTTTGTAAACTTTGAAGTTTAGAATAGGACACTTAGGCTTTTCAATTTCATTGCGATCCGATGACTGGTAGCAAGTTATTAAAGGGCAAACTTTAGACTTAAACACTAGAGCTCTACTATACAGCACTACCGTGCTGTATGATACTGTAACATATGGTAGCACAATATTTAATACTATAGATTAACTAAGATTTCTTGCAAAGCATGCAATTTTACTCAAATTTAATTTAAAAGTTAACATTTTTTAAAAATCATAACTTTTTTTTTAAATATGATTATTTTTGCGTCGATACATACATATATATTTTTAGAATGTAGAACATAAAATTGTGCGTGAATTTTTAGATGTATGGGGTTTTACATTTAATGTTTTTTTTCTTTCATATGTATTAAAAAATGAAGAAAATTCAAGAACTTCTCAATTATTCTTTTTTTTAAATAACTATAAACTTGAACATTAAATCCGTACACAAAAATATTAAATACATCATGTATAGCAAAATATAATAGAAAAAAACCCTATCTAAAATAGCAGAAAAAGTTTAGAATTTTTTGAAAAAGCAAAATATAAACATACGAACAGGGAGAAAAAACAGTTTAAAGTTTTTGTTTGTATGGATAATTGCGCTGGAACTATCAAGAATATTTACAATATCTCAGGATGTAATTGTTGGGTTGGTAAAAATTAGGTATCAAAATATTCTATATTAAAGAAGCTTTCAATCAATAACTGACAGAGAAAAATGATATTTTGACCAATTTCAGGGTACAATGTCCCCTTTAAACAAAGATTGGTTTCTAATAAAATGTTTAAACGTTTTTTTTTTCTTTAATTGCAGGCAAAAAAAAAAAAAATTCTATAGCTTAAACTTCCAATTCAGTAAAACTTTTAGTAATCCGACATACTTTTTGTACCATTTAAAAGTCCGTCAGTTATTTTTAACAATTCTCTTTTAATATGCGGATTAAAAGAGATGGTAAATATGCGGATAAAATATGCGGATTTTTCATGATTTTAGCTCTGGCAACTTCGGGCTTTTTATCGTCCGGACAGTCTGTCAAAAAATAAAGTCTGTATTCTGAGATCATTTCGGAATGAAGCTCCGGACGTTATTATTATTATTATTATTATTATTATTATTATTATTATTATTATTTCCTGGAGACTCGGCATTTTTTCTTACTGTACTCGGACTGGCATACTTCTTCTTAGGTTTGCATTGGATGAAATTTCCAGTTCCGATTTCGGCGCAACCAGTATTAAAATCTTTGTTTCTGTCTGACCTAATCCGTTCATAAAATAAATAAAATTTGGCTCAGTCCAGAATTTTTTATTGAAACGCATATGTTTTAAAATTGTCTATCTTAAAAAAAAACATATGCATATAGTTTAATTTTTTAAAGAAAGTAGATTTAAAGGCAAAATATATATATAAAAAATATGTATAATAAAACCAATGAAAAGAGACTGCCTATGGCGAAATCCAGTTTTAAGCAGAAAAAATTGTTGATACATGTAAAATTAATACAATAATAACCGAGAGAAAAATAGACTAACACTCCGTGAAAAGCTCAATATGCATATTTTTCTTTATTTTCTGATTCCATCTTAAAAGGTTTTAGTGTCCAGCATTTTTCAAAGTCACCAACACATGACATATGGATAGTAAAGAATAAGTGAATCATTTGCATATAAATAGAGATTCATTAATAAAATAAAAATGCCACAGGCATTGGCGATAGTTTAGTAATGAAAATAATAAACATGGAGAATGAAAAGCTATATTATGTAGTTTTGCTCAGAAATTCTCTGTATGAATCAATTTTAATGATATCGAAGCAAAAAACTATGTAGAAATACAAGTCCCAGCCGGACTATGATTTTAATTTTCTTCCAAAACAGGCCAATTTTTTTTTTCTTCTTGGGTAGGTTCGGGACCAGACCAAGGTATTTTAACCCGAGCAAAGCTGTAGTGTTGACCAACAGCATATTTGCGAAGCAGATTTAACTTAACATCTATAGACTGCTATTTTATTCCAATAGAAACTCATTGTCTTGAATCGACTTTTAATGACGTATAATTTATTAATAATCCCTATCTTATATTCGAAATACGTCAAAACCTCATCGTCTCGAGGCGTGATTAAGTCACGAATTTTGGAGAATTTTGGATTTTGATATATCTGTTAAAATAGATATCGAGATAATTTTTTTAAAAAATTTAGCAATGGATAAGAAAATCTTTCCTATTTATAAATTTTACACTCCGGGGGACGGGGTGTAAAAATTTTATTTTTTCTTTTCTCAAACAGACCCTAGATGGAGTTGCAGCTTATCTAATCAAATTTTGCACCTTTTTTAAATGAAATTTTGCAATTAGAAGTATGTGCCTACAGACAATATTTTTGAAGATAGCATATTGTTTCGATATTTATGAATCACTCTTTATATTACAAAATAATGCTTCGCACTTTGGAGACGACTTAATACATGATAGTTTTACTCATAACACCTACATAAAAAAATAATTCTGTCAAAATATGACATAATTATGTCACAAAGTATGGAAGCCTTTTGAAGGGATAGAAGTGGAAGACGCCAATATCTTCAGTTATTAATACAATTAAAAAATAAAATCTAATTATTTTCCATTAAACAATGGAAAATAGTGATTCGCATTTTATAAGCCAATTACAAATTTAGTTTTTCAGTTTTCATTACATAATAGTTTATTTGTAACACCAATATGAAAAAAATTAAGTAATGTTATAATTAAAATCATGATACAATTATTTCTTTAAACATATAAATTGATTGAAAGATTGAAATGGAATATGCTAACCTTTTCAATTATTAATATTATTTAAATAAATAAATAAAAATATATTACATATCATTCAATAATTTTCGCATTGTATGGGCTAATTGGAAAATTAATTCTTCAGTTTTAATATACACTGGTGTCCAAAAGTTAAGCATAATTGGTAATTAAGTAATTATTTTTAAGTAATGAAAGAAATACAGCTCATATTCAAAATATTAGAATAATTGAGAAAAAGTAATAAGAAAAAATTATTTGTCATTTATTTATTTTTTATACTAAGTAAATGCAATTAAATTTCTTATAAATTAAATCTGGAATGTTTAGATAAGATTTTAACATTTATAAAATATAAAATACAGCACAATAAATTAGGTATACAGCTTCCTTAAACACACCAGAATATTAGAATAAAGTTTAGATTGGTTCAAAATATTATAATATTTTATTTTACGCAACAATATTACCTTATGAATATGAAGTAAATGGTAGTTAATATTTTGTAGCATCCCCTTTAGCTTTCATAATAGCGTACAATCGATCTTGCATACTATATACAAGGTGTTTACAAACATTTCTATCAATATTAGCCCAAATAGACTTTATACGTGCCACTAACTCAGTTTTACTTGAAGGAGGATTTTCTTGAAGTTTTTTCTTCATTATACACCATAAGTTTTCGATGGGATTAAGATCTGGTGAATTTGGTGGCCAAGGAAGTACCTTAATGTTGCGTTGGCGGAACCAATTCTTAGTTGACACCGAGGTATGCGGGGACGCTAAATCTTGTTGAAAGATGAAATCATCTTCAAATAAATCTTCTGATGATGGAATCATGTAATATTTTAAAATGTCTTGATATATCAGAGAGTTAACCTTTTCGTAGACGATGCATAACTTTTCAGGTCCTTCTGCACTAATACAACCCCAAACCATGACACTAGCAGCAAATTTTACGGAACGTTTAAGGCATTCTTTATCAAATGCTTCTTGCTTCATTCTCCAAACTCGAATACCTTGATTACCATAAGAAACACAAAACATACTTTCATCACTAAATAATATATTTTTCCAATCTTCATTGCTCCATAAACGTCTTGATTTACACCAATTCAATCTTATACGCTTTTGTCTTGCAGTCATGAGAGGTTTTGTTTTCGGTACACGAGATTCAAATTTAAATTTATGGAGACGTCTTAATGTTGTCGATGTAGAAACTTCAACTCCTTCTTCTTTCCATTTTCGGTGCAAGAATCGCACACTTTTAAAACGGTTTTTCTTAACTATACGCTTCAGTTTCCTGTCATCTCTAGCAGATATTTTTGGTTTTCGGCCACCATTTCGGCGATTATTTTGAAATTTTCCAATTTTTGAATATTGTGTTAGTATTTTACTAACGCTCGATTGCGAACAATGTAAATAATTCGCTATAAAACATTGATTTTTACCGTGCCGATACAAATCAACCATACGAAGTTTAGTAGATTCAGGAATATCACTCACACGGCCCATTTTAAGACGAAAAAGAAACAAACTGCAAAAAAGAATACTGATTTTAAATAAAATAGTCTGAATTTAATCAATGATGCCACCAGTTAAGAATTGGTAATAATTAAAGGAGAATTAATGTGAAATATTCTAATATTTTGAACCACTTGAATAAATATTCTAATATTTTGACTTTTCAAAATAATTTTTTTTGCAATTAATCTTTTCAAAAATGATATTAAATTTAAGATAACAAGTAAGTTTAATCAACAATAAGTTCTTAATAAAAATATCGTTTGCATATTTTCATTAAAAGACATTAAATTACCAAACAATATTTTCAATTTCTAAAAAAAAGGTAATTATTCTAATATTTTGAATATGAGCTGTATGAATCGGAATGTGCTGAAACTCCAGGTGTGTAAGCAAAATAGTACGGGTCACATATTTTCGCGAAGAGTTTTCCCCGAAATCGAACAGGGGACCGTCAACAATTTGAAAAAGAACGAAGATCTTTTGGATAACCCTGTCAAAACTAATGTAGCAAAAACGTTCAAACTACACGTTATGATTAATTGGCTTATTGTAATGTACTGTGTTAATTTTTACAAGGATAGCATGTATACTCGTAGAGAAATTAAGGTTTTTATAAAAACAGTCCTAAATTTTTCCAAGTTTTTTGCTTATAATTTGCAGAGTTCTTAATATAAAATATTATTTTTTTCAGAAAATATGACAAACAACATTGCGTCAACGCATGCGTCAACGATATCAAAATGTCATTTGCATATTGTGTTAGCTAATGTATAGAGCAACTTCTGTAAAAGTTTCAAAAACATAGCTTGAAAATTCTGAAAATGGGAGCCTATGGAATCAACTCAAAATCCTTTATTCCCTAAAAGAAGCAAAAAGGTGAGGGGCTGTATCCATATTCCATTGTTTAGTGCCTACACAATATTGCACGTACCACTATATTTAGGTAAAACCCCTGATTATTTTGCTTCCTTTAGGAATAACGGATTTTGAGTTGATTCTATAGGCTCCCATTTTCAGAATTTTCAAGCTATGTTTTTGAAACTTTTACAGAAGTTGCTCTATACATTTAGCTAATACAATATGTAAATGACATTTTGATATCGTTGACGTATGCGCAATGAAAAATTATTTACTAAACATACTCATTTTTCATACAATTTTTATTATTTTTAAATTCTGATGACAGGGTATTGTGTACAATGATGTTTGTCATATTTTCAGAAAAGAACATTATTTTATAATAAGAATTCTGCAAATTATAAGCAAAAAACTTGGAAAAATTTAGGACTGTTTTTATAAAAACCTTAGTTTCTCTACGAGTATACATGCTATCCTTGTAAAAATTAACACAGTACATTACAATAACCCAATTAATCATAACGTGCAGTTTGAACGCTTTTGTTACATTAGTTTTGACATTGTTATCCAAAAGATCTTCGTTCTTTTTCAATTTGTTGACGGTCCCCTGTTCGATTTCGGGGAAAACTCTTCGCGAAAATATGTGACGCGTACTATTTTGTTTACACACTGGAGTTTCAGCACATTCCGATTCATATTTCTTTCATTACTTAAAAATAATTACTTAATTACCGATTATGCTTAACTTTTGGACACCAGTGTATAATAGTTTTGCTCATACAGCTACAACAAAAGAAAACAAATTTAGCAAAATATGATCTAATTATATCATAAAGTATGGGCAATCTATGAAAGAACGGAAGAGGGACATGTTGGTTTGGTTAATTTTGCTCGTTAATTATGTTTAATGCACTTTCATATCTATATCTATATACACTGGTGTGCAAAATTTAAGGATGAGTCCCAAACTGCTAATTTTCAAGGGATTTTCAAGCGACAAATTTCACGCGAATATTCAAAAGGAAGTAATATAATTCGAACAATTATTATCTCTGCATAACAGTCCATATAACATCTCATTCAGGTCACACGTGGTCATAACAGTCACAGTCACTACGGCGAAACAAAAACTAGTTGGATGTGTCAATCCCAAAACTTTCTTCTATCTCATAAGTACATTTTAATATTTAAAAAAAAACGTGGTGACCCCAAAGTTACCCACTATCGAACTTCCTCGAACATTTGACCTAGCCTAAGGAGATTCTGGTATCCGAAAAGCCTAAAACGCAAAATTTAAATAATATTCTGGGAAAATGAGCTTAGTAGTGCCTCATGTTGGGTAATTTATACTAAAACCTAATAAGCATCTATTTATGTCAAGACTTAACAGAATCTGAAATTTGATGGAATTTCATCCATTAGTTCTTGAGATATAGTTATAACAAAAAATTTGCAAAACGTAGCACAGCAACACCATATCTTGGACAATTTATGCCAAAACGTAAAAAAACGTCTAATTATGTTATGGTGTAAAAGAATCTGAAGTTTGATGAAATTCTGTGCATTAGTTCTTGAGATATAGCTAGTTTAAAAAAATCGTGTAAAATATAGCACAGCAGCCCCATCAGTTGAAGGATTTATAACAAAACGTAATCATCGTGTAATTATGTTATATGTCATTTAGTAACAAAATCTGAAGTTTGATGAAATTATGTGCGTTGGTTGTTGAGATATAGCTATCGGAAAAATCGTGCAAAATACAGCATAGCTGCACCACCTGTTGCAAGGTTAATACCGAAATGTAATCAGCGTCTAATTATGTTATATATTTTGGTGTAATAGAATCTCAAATTTGATGAAGTTCTCTCTTGAGATAAAGCTATCGCAAAAATCGTGCAAAATGTAGCATAGCAATGCCACCTATAGGGCAGTTCACACAAAAACCTTATCAGCGGCTATGTATCTCAAGGTATCGCGGAATCTGAAGTTTGGTGAAATTCTGTGCATTAGTTCTTGAGATAAAGCTATCGCAAAAATCGTGCAAAATGTAGCATAGCAGAGCCACCTATAGGGCAGTTCACACAAAAACCTTATCAGCGGCTATGTATCTCAAGGTATCGCGGAATCTGAAGTTTGGTGAAATTCTGTGCATTAGTTCTTGAGATATAGCTATCATGAAAATCATGAAAAACGTGGCATAGCAGCGCTACCTTCTGGCCAATTTACACCAAAACTTAATCAGCGTCTATGTATATCAAGGGGTCACAGAATCTGAAGTTTGGTGAAATTCTGTGCATTAGTTCTTGAGATATAGCAATCTTGAAAATCATGAAAAACGTAGTATAGCAGCGTCACCTGCAAGCCAATTTTCACCAAAAACCAATAGGCAGTAATTCATATCAAGGTCTAACTGAATATAAAATTTTATTAAATTTCTTGAGATAGAGCGCCCTCAAATTTTTTGTCACATTCAAACAGACTCACAGACAGACAGACGGACAGACTCACAGACAGACATTTTCTAAAAATAGTCAAAACGTGTTCAGAACCTTCTAAAACGTATAAATCCATCGAAAACCGGAAGTCGAAAATTTTCATGAATCCAATGCTTTCTTCTTGTAAAGATAGAAGAAAGTAAAAAAGGAAATTCCATATTTCTCTTTTATGAGTCTCAAATGATTACTATATGTGACTCCACTGACAGGTCATTGCGACTGCTGCCTTGTGGCGAGTCACCAGGTGACTTTACGATGTCGTTTCATTGAGACTCTCGTGTAACCTCTCATCTGGAGACTCAATTTTAAAGTCATTGTGGACGTTGCATTATGATAAATCACCAAACAATGTCCATTTAAGTAACATGGTGAGTTTTCACCACTTTTCACAGTGGTTACTTCACAGTAGGCTCGCTGTTACCATTTGACAAAGTCTAGGGACAGAAAGTCACCATGTGACTTTAATGTGACATTATTTGTGCAATATTCACAATGACTTTGAAATTGAGTCTCCAAATGACAGTCACATGAGAGTCTAAATAAAACGACATTGTAAATTCACATGGTGACTTGACACAAAGCAGCAGTCGCAGAGACTTGTCAATGGAGTAACATATAGCAGTCATTTGAGACTCATAAAAAAGACGTATGTAATTTCCTATTTTTTGTTTCGCCATAGTGACTGTGACTCCTGTGACCTGTGAACTGAATGAGATGTTATAGCGACTAGCTGTTATGAAGAGATAGTAATTATTCGAATTGTATTAGTTCTTTTTGAATATTCGTGTGAAAATTATCGCTTGAAAATCCCTTGAAATTTGGCACTTTGGGACTTGTCCTTAAATTTTGCACACAAGTGTATGTGGGTGATTCTACGATAAGAGGTTTCAAAAACATAGAGGATTCGGCCAAAAATAAAAGTTTGAGTTTGATCAAAAAGCTTTAAATTATGATTTTTGTCCAGTTTATTTACTTTTACATATAAGGGCAAGTCACTTTATACATATTTTATAACTTTTTCTGGTCAGTGACACGCTCCCCTGGAAATTATCTTGCCAGGGGAAATACGGCAGGGGAGAGACATTTTCATGTAAATTCAAATTTTTTTAACTGACTGAATTAGTTTTTGGGTTAATTGTGTATTTCGCTTTAATTATTACCGTATTAATTAATTAGGGCGGTAAATGCAATTGAATTAAATGAATATTATAAGTTTTATGACTTACCAGGGGAGATACACGATCACAGTGCGAAACCACTACACCGCACGGTCGCGTCGCAACAACTAAAAATGGGTACCCTTAAATGGCTTGCGCGTTTAGTATTGCTAACTTCAAGCCGATAGATGTCCTTAAGCGCTACATCCTTGAATTTATATTTGTTTCAGCGAACGAAATTTGACAGGGTAGATACACAAAAAACGCGGGACAAAAGTTAATTTTAAAAATTATTCGAAATTAACAAATTATTTTATTTTTTATTTTATAATACGTAATTATTTAAATTCTAATTAAACATACTTTAGTTAAGCATCTGATGGAAAAAATATATGCATTGTTTGAAAGTTAAATTGAAACCGGCAAGGGGATATGCCAGGGGAGAGACTTTTTTAGACTTTGTAAGAAATTTCAGAAAAATGTGTTTTAATTAGGCATTCAATCGTGATGTTATTTAATAAAGTGTATTAAGATGATGCGATTCATTGCAAAAAATAGCAACATATAGAATAAAAAATATGTTTTAAACGGATTGCCGTACAAATTACCTCTTATCGTTGAATCACCCACATATATGTCTGCAACTAAGCCTTTCTCTACATCTATAGATTTACACCTGTAGATATATAAAATTATTTATCAAAATATCCGTTTACAACTTGATTTGTCTTTGTAAACAATTAGGCTCAAGCGCTGGTGCAGAGTTACTTTTGGTAACCTCAAGTAGAGGCCGTAAGAATGAACTTCATTGGACTACACTAAAAACATGGAAGAATACGTATCTACTTGATTTTTACTCAATCGATTAGCACTATTTTTATCTAATACAAAACCAAACTCGGAAAAAAAACTTTTACGTTTTACAAAGTTACTGAGGGTCTGGATGGGAGGTGCCTATTTTGCTCGGTAATTTCCCTGCAATTATGTATGAACTATGTCTCTGAGAGGTGGGTTCCACCAGATTGCTTTTTTCTGTTTCCAGTTTGTTTTTTTAAGTCTGCATCAAACAACATTTTTGGCGCAAATATAATTTCATAAGTTGCTGTTACATTCACACAAAATCGGACTTCGCTACCTTATTCCTTTTTAAATTTTATGGATGGTCAAAGTTCTAAACAAAATTGTGAAAAGCCTTTACTTCTCCCACCTTCTCTGTAGAAAACCTGCAAATAAACTTTTCTACCAAAAATTGAACCGACTTCAAAAACTACTGCAAAGAGAGAAATAATTTTTTTACATAATAGTAATAAGAAATTAAATTAAGAGCATAGTATTTACCATGCGTATTATTATATTTATGTACATTAATTTGATTTTTTGGAGTCGGTGCCAGCCAAGCCTTTATTCTTTTAGGAATTGAATTGGATATTTAATTTTAATTTTGAAATTGGCTTGGCTGGCACCGACTCCAAAAAATCAAATTAATGTACATAAATATAATAATACGTATGGTAAATACTATGCTCTTAATTTAATATCTTATTACTATTATGTAAAAAAATTATTTCTCACTTTGCAGTAGTTTTTGAAGTCGGTTCAATTTTTGGTAGAAAAGTTTATTTTTCTCTTTTTAGTTAAAAGTTAACGATTTTTTGAAGTCAGTTAATAAAAATTATAATACGTAAAAAAATATTGTAAATTACACATGGATGTAAATTTTGTCAGAAATAGGATTCGAACGCACGCTCTCTTTTGAATAAACTCGCCAATCGGCGAGTTTATTCAAAGTCCATGTTATTTTTAATTTGCGAAAAATCACCAATTTTATTAAATTTTGCCTAATTACTAAAAAAGTACTGAACCAATTTCCATGAAATGTAAGTGGTACCAATTCGAGAGTAGCCTCTTTTATTTAACACAAAACAAAATTAATCGGTTGGATAGTTTCGGAGTAATCGGTGAACATACATAGAAAAAAATACATACGTTTCGAATTGATAACTTCCTCTTCCTTTTCTGAAGTCAGTTAATAATAAATATTATAATATGGAAAAAATATTATAAATTATACAAGGATGTAAGTTATGTCAGGAGTGGGGTTTGCACCCTTGCTTTCTTCCGAGAACAAGTGCTTAAGTCTGGCGCCTTAGACCGCTCGGCCATCCTGATAACGCTACAGCCGCCGAGCTTATTCAAAGTCCATGTTACTTTTAATTTGCGAGAAATCACAAATTTTGTTAAATTTTGTCTAATTACTAAAAAAAAACTGAACCAATTTCAATGAAATGGAAGTGGTACCAATTGGAGAGTAGCCTCTTTTATTAAATACAAAAACCAAATTAATCGGTTGGATAGTTTCAGAGTAATTGGTGAACATACATAGAAAAAAAATACATACGCGTCGAATTGATAACTTCCTCTTCCTTTTCTGAAGTCGGTTAAAAATAAAAAATCCCTTTCGGCATGGCCTATAGGCGGAGGTAGATTTCGAAGTTTTCATCTCAAAAAAAAAAAAAAAAAAAGCCCATCTTTACTCAAATGCCCATTTTGGCAATATATTTTGAATTATATTCTTACTTTATTTAAAAACTTGACCAATATGCTCATTATATAGTTCCTAAATAACAAAAAAAAACTGTTAATTAAATTCGTTTGACAGCAAAATTGAATTTAAAAATGAGTCATAAAATAACCAATTTATTATTTTAATACATCCACAATTCTTTAATCAAGATCGCTTTGAGAAATTTTGTGCGAAGTGCCCACTTTGACAGATTTTTTTAAATATATATTTAGCCTTTATCAAAAATCTGACCATTACGGCACATTACACAGTTTTTAAATAACAAATAACTGTCAATTGAATGCGTTTGAGAGCAAAATTGAATTTAAAAATGAGTCATAAAATAAACAATTTGTTATTTGAATACAACTTCAATTCTTTTATCATGATCGCTTTGGGAAATTTTATTGCGAAGTGCTTACTTTGACAGCTTTTAAAATATATATATTCACCCTTTATAAAAAAAATCGACGAATACGCACATTATATAGTTCCTAAGTAACAAAAAACTGTCAATTGAATGCGTTTCAGAGCAAAATTGGATTTAAAAATGAGTCATAAAATAACCAATTTGTTATTTGAATACCCACAGTTCATTAATCATGATCGCTTTGGGAAATTTTGTGCGAAGTGCCCATTTTGGCAGCCTTTTTTGAAATATATTCTGCCTTTATCAAAAAACTGGCCACTCCGTCACATTATATAGTTCCTAAATAAGAGAACCTGTAAATTGGATGCGTTTGAGAACAAAAAAAAGATTTAAAAATGACTCGGTAAAAACACAATTTCTTAAATTTCCTCAAATTTTAATCACGATAACTTCGTGAAATTCTGTTCAAAATACCCTTTTTGGCAGCCTTTTAAAAAATATATTCTGCCTTTATCAAAAAACTGGCCAATACGTCAAGTTATATAGTTCGTAAATAATAGGACCTGTAAATTGGATGGGTTTGAGAACAAAAATGAATTTAAAAATGACTCATAAAAAACGCAATTTGTTATACTTAATGAATTTTTTAATGATGAAAACTTCGGGAAATCTGTTCAAAATACCTTTTTTGGCAGCCTTTTTAAAAATATATTCTGCCTTCATCAAAAAATTGGCCAATACGTCGCATTATATAGTTGCTAAATAAGAGGATCTGTCATTTGGATGCGTTTAAAATCAACAAGTTGGAAATTGCACGTAAAGCGTATCAAATGAGGTGCGTTCGTTGATAACGAAGTTTTAAAATATTCAGATCTTGCTGATATAGTAGAGCGTACTTTGGATACAGTATAGTGGTCGAAATCTTTGTGTTCCTGTAAATATGCAGGGAGTAATTTTTATTATGCTTCATTAACGTATATCTTATTCATAAAATGTGAAGTAGTTTAATATAATTAAAACACCCCCCAAACAATGTTTCCCCGTATAACATTATTTAGTGGAATACATTTGTGTGGCCCTGTAATTTAATAATAAATATTCTTTGCATCACAGATTGTACAAAATGTATTTTTTAGTACATATTTCATAGATTCATGTTAATTCTGTTATATTCAGTCAATTCTGTTTTCATATATTCAAATGAGTGTAACACCATTAAAATGCATTTGAAACTTTTTTCCCCATTGACCGTAATGTAACGGAATACTTTTGATTGTCCCTGTAATTGATCAATGCATGCGATTTTCATAACATTTGAAATGACTCGACAAAATTATGTAATAAATATACGTTTTAAATTTCAAACGATTAAAATGCATTTGAAACTTTTTCCCCATTGACCGTAATGTAACGGAATCCTTTTGATTGTCCCTGTAATTGATCTATCCATACGATTTTCATAAAATTTGAAATGACTCGACAAAATTATGTAATAAATATACGGTTTAAATTTCAAACGATTAAAATGCATTTGAAACGTTTTTCTCCATTGACCGTAATGTAACGAAATCCTTTTGATTATCCCTGTAATTGATCTATCCATCCGATTTTCATAAAATTTGAAATAACTCGACAAAATTATGTAATAATTATGTATTTTAAGTTTCAAATGATTCGGTTGGGTAGTTTTTGCGTTGTTATATGCGGACGGACAGACAGACAGACGGACTGAGCGACAACAATAGGTGCTACGTATTTATATAATTACGAACGCACCTAAAAATGAATTTTAAAAAGAGTCAGAATATAAGCAGTTTGGATTTGAGGTTTTTTCTCCAACTCCTATTTTTGTTTAATTTATTTTTGCTATAAGAATTGGTTCTATGAAAAACTTGTCAATATAAAAGTTGTAGATATTATTGTGAAGATGTAAAATAAATTTAATTAGATTTAATTGCTTAAGAATTGAGTAAGTTATGGGTTTTTTTCTTTTTCCTCCCCCCTTTTTCTTTTCGTTTTTAATTTTTTTCATCTGTAAAAATTGGTCCTATCAAAAACTTGTAAATACAAAAGTTTTAGATAATATTGAGTACATTTACATAAAATTTAGTTGGATTTGATATCTTGAGAATTGACGAAGTTATGAATTTTTTTCTTCCAAAAACCATGTTTTTTTCGCCCCTTGAGCCCATTTTTAACTTTATCAAAAATCTGTCACGCATAAACTTTTTCCTCATTTTTTAGAAGTAATATAAACTTTAAACAGATTCGATATCTATTTTAATTAAAAAGTTATCGCGTTTTTTCTGTTTTCACAAAAACCCTCCTAACTTCCACCCCCTTGGTCCGATTTTGCCCATTAACGAACTTAACCGAGATTTTATGCCCCTTGATTTTATGTAAAAGTTTGAAGAAGATCTGAGCATAATTATGGAAGTTATCGTGTCTAGAAGAAAGTGATATACACCGATAGATAGATAGATAGATAGATAGATATATAAACTTTTTTACTGATGGTAGTTTTGGGATCTAGGAGTCATGATTCGTGTAGATCCGCAAAAATTTTTCAGAAATTCCAACATGGGAGACAATGCAATAGGTAGTATTTCATACGAAATCTACCTAAAATTGTAATACGGAAAAAAAATGTAAATTTTACATAGATGTAAATAATGTCAGGAGCGGGGTTCAAACCCACGCTCTCTTTCGCAAAACAGAGCTTCAATCTAGCGCCTTAGACCGCTCGGCCATGCTGTCTACAGTCCATTCAGCGAACGTATTCAACACTTTTAATTAGCGAAAAATCACTAATTTTATTAGTTTTTGCCTAATTACTAAAAAAGTACTGAACCAATTTCGATGAAACTGAAGTGGTACCAATTCGAAAGCATCGTCTTTCATTTAACACCAAGACCAAGTTAATCGGTTCCATGGTTTCGGAGTAATCTGTGAACATACATAAAAAAAAATTACATACGCATCGAATTGATAACCTCCTCTCCTTTTTGGAAGTCGGTTAAAAAGAAAAATATTTCTTAATCTATAAAAATATAATACGATAACACAAAAGAATTTACAAACACCTATTCCGAGTCATACGTGATTCCGATAAGGAATTTATATCTTAAAAACCTCATAAACCAATATATTTTTCATACTTTTATAAAAAACTTTTATAAAAATGATATTTGTTTTGCTGGCACAAATTTTTGAAAAGGCGTTCATGTCTCTTTTAGAGTGTATTTATCAGATTATTCAAACCAAAATCTCTATTTTTAGCATACTATCAATTCTCAGTTTATCATTTCCAGCTGTTTAATTAAATTTGTGCATATAAGATTAAGTAAATAATGACCATTTTAATCATAATGTTAGAGCTATTAATTTATCATGCCTGTCTATAAAACAAGTTTAGTGAACAAGAAACAGTTTACTTGGCAATTGATATCATCCGATAAACAGAGCTCATACGCGCTGAACGATTCGGAGGATTCTAGAAGTTTCAGTGCCAGAAGTTTCTCAAAGTACTGATCATTAAAACTGAATATATTTCATTTACTTTCATTAAATAAGACATATATTGCTTCACGAAAACTCTAATGAAAAGTGTTTGAAAGCTCTTAAAAGGTACGAACCCTATAAACATATATTCCGAGCTGAGAAAATGGATCAATGTACTATAAAACTATTATATAATTTTCTGAAAATCATTAAAAGCAAAAAATACATTGTTCTTCAAAATTGCTTCTTTAAATCTGGAAAATATGTTGGATTTCGTGTTTTTTAAGGATAAAAACGAATTTCTTCATTGGTATGCAACTAGAAAGTGGTTTTGTATTTTTTTTTCTTGTGTGTGTTTATATGATATTTTTCCAGGCACGATGCATTTGTACTTGTTTCTATCTTTAAAAAAAGTATTGGATTCATAAAATATTTCGAATTCCGGTTTTCGACGGATTTTGTTATTTATTTGCTGTTTCTAAAAGAGCAGTACAGGATGGTCATGAAAAAACTTTGCCAATATATGGAGCTCTAGCGACCGGTTCCTTCAACCGATCGAGGTGAGATTTCAGATATAGCTATTCAGAGGTATGAGCTCGGGATTCGGTGAACCGCAACAAAGTGGTGGTCCCGGTTACGGTATTGGTACTGAAACTCGAAATTTTCCAATGGCATTGCCCATTTCTTTTCGTCGCAAAATGCTCAGCTCATGGGAACATTCTAAAGAGCGTTGAAACCGTACGTGTATCGTAAGAAACAGACTCTTTATGCACACATAAAAAACATATCTAAGAACGTCCCCCCCCCCCAAAAAAAAGCACCATCGGGGTACCCGAAAGAAATTTGCATATGACATAGAGTTAGAACATCAATCAGTGATTGCAACACAGAACGGAGAAAAGAAAACTTTTATTTTGATTACACATATTCCACATGAATGCCATCACAGGTGATTACGCAAAGCATGCGGGAAACTGTGGACAACACAGCCAAATGTAACATTTCATGAGAGATGAATTGCATCTAAATAATGATATCTAAATGTGGAAAAGATATAAAATTAAGAAGCAAGGAATAATATAGGAAATAAAACAGTAGTTTTTTATGTGTATATTTACAGGAGAGTATGGAGGAATGGGACACTTTTTACAAAAATATTGAAATCAACTTTATTTGACACAAATACAAAAATTTTGATTTAAAGAATACAAAATGAAACTGTTTCTAATGTCCTTGAACAATATAGAAACAGAATTTGAAGAATCAGTTTTATAGTTAAAGAAATTGTAAATTTCAAAATGTATCCCATACTTCCCCATTAACAAAGAAGTAATATTTGTACTATGATGGTTGATGAGGAATATCAAAAAAATAAATGGCTATATGCTGAATTTTAGAGCCATAGCTTCTATATTAACATAGATTTAGAGATAGGGGAGAGTTTTAAAAATGTTTTTAGAGGGTTTTTTTAAAGGAGGGATGAAGGTGATAGGCTGATTTGGAGCTTATGAGGCTACACTTGTGACAGTGAATGAGAAGTGGCTACATCAGTATGATCCCGAGCAATAGTTATTACGTCTAATCCACTGTCATAAATCCAGCCTCATAAGTTAAAAATCAGGCTTTTACCTACCCCCCCCCCCTCATTTCACTTTCTATCCGAAACTATGTGAATATAGCAGCTACGGCTCTGAAACTAAGCATAAAGTCAATTAAGACATTAGATTTTGATATTATACATCAACCATTGCCGTACAGATATTTTATATACACTAGACCAGTAATTATCGTTTCTCCCTGGAATATGTGTATTTTACATACTACGCAAATAACGGTGTAAATTACAATAAACACAATAATATGTATTTTTGCATAATATGCCTTTATCCGTGTAATCACAGACGATTAAACAGATAAATGAGTAAGAAATCTACCCAGATATATGTGTATTCTTACGAAATTTATACATTAATGTGGGTATTTCATGAATGGTTATCTTTTACAGACTTAGTGTTATCATCAAATTACACACTGAAATGTGTATTTTAAAATTTACACATTAGGCGTGTAATTTAGCAATTTACAAGCTATCTATTGCAGCCGTCCGGAGGAAAGCACTTCCAGAAAATCTTGGTATATTTTCACCGATCATGACCCCCAGATCCCAAAACCACCCTCCGTTCAAATGTTGACATATATATATATATGTGGTTTTTGTCATGCGATTACTATCGTATTTATGAACCGATTTGAATGAAACTAGATATATACATAGTACATACAAATGTCTCGACCGAGTTCGTTAGACAGCATCATCCGCCATCTTGTTTCAAAATGATGGCCATTTAAAAATTTTCAAAAAATTTAAAATTTAAAATTGAATGCGAAGAAATTAAAAGTTGAAACATATTTTTATTTTATGTGTTAGAACTTAAAACAACGATTCCAGAACACTTTCTATTTGGTTTATATCTTAAAAAATGATTGAGTTATAGCACTTTGAATTTTTCTTATGGCTGACATTTTGAAACAATCTGATTTTTGTCATGCTGTAACTAACGTATTTATGAACCGATGTGAATGAAACTCGGTATGTACATAATACATACAAATGTCTCGACCGAGTTCGTTAGCTAGCATCATCCGCCATCTTGTTTTAAAATGGCAGTCATTTAAAATTTAAAAAAAAAATTTTAATTTAAAATTAAGTGCGAAGAAATTAAAAGTTGAAAAATTCTTTTCTTTTATGTGTTAAAACTTAAAATAACGATTCCAGAACACTTTTTATTTTGTTTATATCTTAAAAAGGATTGAGTTATAGCACTTTGAATTTTTCTTATGGCTGACATTTTGAAACAATCTGATTTTTCTCATGCTGTAACTAACGTATTTATGAACCGATTTGAATGAAACTAGGTATATACAAAGTACATACAAATGTCTCGACCGAGTTCGTTAGCTAGCATCATCCGCCATCTTTGTTTCAAAATGGCCGCCATTTAAATTTTTAAAAAAAATTTAAAATTTAAAATTAAGTGCGAAGAAATTAAAGGTTGAAAAATACTTTTCTTTTATGTGTTAGAACTTAAAACAACGATTCCAGAACACTTTTTATTTTGTTTATATCTTAAAAAATGATTGAGTTATAGCACTTTGAATTTTTCTTATGGCTGACATTTTGAAACAATCTGATTTTTGTCATGCTGTAACTAACGTATTTATGAACCGATTTGAATGAAACTTGGTATGTTCATAGTACATAAAATGTCTCGGCCGAGTTCGTTAGCTAGCATCATCCGCCATCTTGTTTCAAAATGACGGCCATTTAATTTTTTTTTTTAAGTTTAAAATTCAGTGCGAAGAAATTAAAAGTTGAGAAATACTTTTCTTTTATGTGTTAGAACTTAAAACAACGATTCCAGAACACTTTTTATTTTGTTTATATCTTAAAAATGATTGAGTTATAGCACTTTGAATTTTTCTTATGGCTGACATTTTGAAACAATCTGATTTTTGTCATGCTGTAACTAACGTATTTATGAACCGATGTGAATGAAACTCGGTATGTACATAATACATACAAATGTCTCGACCGAGTTCGTTAGCTAGCATCATCCGCCATCTTGTTTTAAAATGGCAGTCATTTAAAATTTAAAAAAAAATTTTAATTTAAAATTAAGTGCGAAGAAATTAAAAGTTGAAAAATTCTTTTCTTTTATGTGTTAAAACTTAAAACAACGATTCCAGAACACTTTTTATTTTGTTTATATCTTAAAAAGGATTGAGTTATAGCACTTTGAATTTTTCTTATGGCTGACATTTTGAAACAATCTGATTTTTGTCATGTTGTAACTAACGTATTTATGAACCGATTTGAATGAAACTAGGTATATACAAAGTACATACAAATGTCTCGACCGAGTTCGTTAGCTAGCATCATCCGCCATCTTTGTTTCAAAATGGCCGCCATTTAAATTTTAAAAAAAAATTTAAAATTTAAAATTAAGTGCGAAGAAATTAAAGGTTGAAAAATACTTTTCTTTTATGTGTTAGAACTTAAAACAACGATTCCAGAACACTTTTTATTTTGTTTATATCTTAAAAAATGATTGAGTTATAGCACTTTGAATTTTTCTTATGGCTGACATTTTGAAACAATCTGATTTTTGTCATGCTGTAACTAACGTATTTATGAACCGATTTGAATGAAACTTGGTATGTTCATAGTACATAAAATGTCTCGGCCGAGTTCGTTAGCTAGCATCAACCGCCATCTTGTTTCAAAATGACGGCCATTTAATTTTTTTTTAAAGTTTAAAATTCAGTGCGAAGAAATTAAAAGTTGAAAAATACTTTTCTTTTATGTGTTAGAACTTAAAACAACGATTCCAGAACACTTTTTATTTTGTTTATATCTTAAAAAGGATTGAGTTATAGCACTTTGAATTTTTCTTATGGCTGACATTTTGAAACAATCTGATTTTTGTCATGCTGTAACTAACATATTTATGAACCGATTTGAATGAAACTAGGTATATACATAGTACATGCAAATGTCTCGACCGAGTTCGTTAGCTAGCATCATCCGCCATCTTGTTTCAAAATGACGGCCATTTAAATTTTTTTTAAAAATTTAAAATTTAAAATTAAGTGCGAAGAAATTAAAAGTTGAAAAATACTTTTCTTTTATGTGTTAGAACTTAAAACAACGATTCCAGAACACTTTTTATTTTGTTTATATCTTAAAAAATGATTGAGTTATAGCACTTTGAATTTTTCTTATGGCTGACATTTTGAAACAATCTGATTTTTGTCATGCTGTAACTAACGTATTTATGAACCGATTTGAATGAAACTTGGTATGTTCATAGTACATAAAATGTCTCGACCGAGTTCGTTAGCTAGCATCATCCGCCATCTTGTTTCAAAATGACGGCCATTTAATTTTTTTTTTAAAGTTTAAAATTCAGTGCGAAGAAATTAAAAGTTGAAAAATACTTTTCTTTTATGTGTTAGAACTTAAAACAACGATTCCAGAACACTTTTTATTTTGTTTATATCTTAAAAAGGATTGAGTTATAGCACTTTGAATTTTTCTTATGGCTGACATTTTGAAACAATCTGATTTTTGTCATGCTGTAACTAACATATTTATGAACCGATTTGAATGAAACTAGGTATATACATAGTACATGCAAATGTCTCGACCGAGTTCGTTAGCTAGCATCATCCGCCATCTTGTTTCAAAATGACGGCCATTTAAATTTTTTTTAAAAATTTAAAATTTAAAACTAAGTGCGAAGAAATTAAAAGTTGAAAAATACTTTTCTTTTATGTGTTAGAACTTAAAATAACGATTCCAGAACACTTTTTATTTTGTTTATATCTTAAAAAGGATTGAGTTATAGCACTTTGAATTTTTCTTATGGCTGACATTTTGAAACAATCTGATTTTTGTCATGCTGTAACTAACATATTTATGAACCGATATGAATGAAACTAGGTATATACATAGTACATACAAATGTCTCAACCGAGTTCGTTAGCTAGCATCATCCGCCATCTTGTTTCAAAATGGTGGCCATTTAAATTTTTTTTAAAAATTTAAAATTTAAAATTAAGTGCGAAGAAATTAAAAGTTGAAAAATACTTTTCTTTTATGTGTTAGAACTTAAAATAACGATTCCAGAACACTTTTTATTTTGTTTATATCTTAAAAAGGATTGAGTTATAGCACTTTGAATTTTTCTTATGGCTGACATTTTGAAACAATCTGATTTTTGTCATGCTGTAACTAACGTATTTATGAACCGATTTGCATGAAACTTGGTATGTACATAATACATACAAATGTCTCGACCGAGTTCGTTAGCTAGCATCATCCGCCATCTTGTTTCAAAATGGCGGTCATTTAAAATTTTAAAAAAAAATTAAAATTTAAAATTTAAAATTAAGTGCGAAGAAATTAAAAGTTGAAACATACTTTTCTTTTATGTGTTAGAACTTAAAACAACGATTCCAGAACACTTTTTATTTTGTTTGTATCTTAAAAAATGATTGAGTTATAGCACTTTGAATTTTTCTTATGGCTGACATTTTGAAACAATCTGATTTTTGTCATGCTGTAACTAACGTATTTATGAACCGATTTGAATGAAACTAGGTATATACATAGTACATACAAATGTCTCGGCCGAGTTCGTTAGCTAGCATCATCCGCCATCTTGTTTCAAAATGGCGGCCATAAAATTTTTTAAACAATTTTAAAATTTAAAATTAAGTGCGAAGAAATTAAAGGTTGAAAAATACTTTTCTTTTATGTGTTTGAACTTAAAACAACGATTCCAGAACACTTTTTATTTTGTCTATATCTTAAAAAATGATTGAGTTCTAGCACTTTGAATTTTTCTTATGGCTGACATTTTGAAACGATCTGAAATTTGTCACGTGATAATACGCATATTTATAAACTGATTTGGATATATCTCCGCGTGTACATAGTACATATCAATGCCTTGACCGAGTTCACTTGCCAACTTCATCCGCCATCTTGTTTCAAAATGGCGGCTATTTAAGTTTTTCAAAAACATTTTAAATGTATAAGGATGTACAAATAAAAAAATTAGAAATTGAAAACAGATTCTTTCGAATGTATTTATCTTAATAATGAATTCTGGGGTATTTTTTGCTTTGTCTTTATCTTAAAAAACGTCTGAGATATAGCAGTTTGAATTTCTAATGTGGGTGACATTTAAAAAAAAAATCAATTTGCCCGCGACAGCACTCGTATATCTTAATCAATTTCGATATGAGAGTGCCTATACACATGAATTAAGATTTCGAACAAGCTCATTGGTTTGTTTTATCCATCATGTTGCTTTAAAATGGCATACACTTCATGATATCGGGGAATTTGGCGACTCTCTAAATCGCTGAAAATAAAACCAGGTTGAATAAAATATGATTAATTTCTAAAAATTCCTATGAATAATCAGTATTGACAAAAACTAGCATTCACTCTTACAAAATCGGGTTTCACTAATTTGAGCTTCGTACGTTTGAATAATATCACTTAATTTAAAATAAATAATATATAAAAAAATACATGAAAGCTACCTCTTCCTCCCGGCATTGCCGGAAGGACTTTTTGTGTGTAAATTTTCCCGATTTTTTCAGAGTGCACTTATTACATAACATGCTAAATAACTGTTTCCTAACTAACAAAATGCAATTTTTTGCATTTTAAATGTACTTTAAAAGCCCACATTCCTGACTTAAAAAGACTTGAATGATAAGGCTAAGTCTATGTAGGTGTTTGTTTCAAATATCTGGCTAAAATTTTAATGTTTTTACATGATTTTTTAAATATTTTACATACGATAGTTGAAGACGATTTACAACCGGGTTAGTTTTCGCTTTTTCAATTTTGGTTTCAGATTTTAAAAAAAAAAAAAAAAAAAAAAAAAAAAAGAAAAAGAAAAAGAAACTTTTTAAATTAGTTAGAATTAGTTCTAAAATTAAAACTATCATAATTTAAAAAATATATAACCAAAATCAAATAAAGTGTTCAGGTTCAGTAACACAGTTAAGGGTTTGAGAAATAATTAAATTTTGAAAGGTAAAATAAAAAATATATAATAATTTAATCCTCTATTGTGTTTTTTCTGTCTATTTTGTAAGATGCATTTTATTGTCAGTTTCGAGAGGTATAGTCGCATAAATATGTTTCGAAGGATTGTTCTGCGATGTTGACGTTAAAATGAAAACAAATAAAAATTTTAATTTGATCGTACACTTATATCGTGGATTTAAAAGCTGTTTTTTAGATATGCATATTTTCGTTTTTTCTATTGTTTGTAAAATCCATCCCTGACATACAATATACTATATCAACTGATTTGACATTTTGACATATGTTTGTCAATAAAGTATAATAAACTGAATCTGTTTTTTAATACAGTGCAGATGCTTGTAACTAAGCCTAATTAAACAAAAATGCGTATATAAGGAGGTATTTTTGAAATGTAATCCAGAGACACACGTTGGAGATATTCTAATTGCCTTTCTTCAACTGAGAATCGAAGTACGTATGACTGTTTTATTTTATTTAAGATGCCAATCGAGTCCCTTAGAAAGAGCCGGATGATAATGTTAAATCTATGGGGGATTTATTTTCAAATATCTCGCTCAAATTTCAATGTCACTTTCAACATCACTTTTTTGCATAGGGCAGCTGAGGACAATCTACAACCGGACTAGATTTTTACTTTCAACTTTGGTAACATATTTCTTTATATTATAGTACTTTCAATTAAAAAGCCGGTTCTAACCGGTTCGGAAATTTAAAGTAATTTTTAAAAAATCTAAAACCAAATTCGGAAAAGTAAAAACTATCCCTTATTCTAGATATTCCTCAGCTGTCCAATGCAAAACAAAATCCCCCCCCCCCCGAAAATAAATGTTAAAATTTGAGCGAGATATTGGAAAATAATGCCCCCATGACTAAACACTATCATCCGGGTCTTTCTGAGTGACAAGTGTGGGCTCTTAATATGTTTCCTTTGTTACTGCAGGCGAATATTTTGATTTGATGTAGTACATTATGAAAGAGAATATTAATACTTAAAATGTACAAAGTGATTTAAAATAATGTGGGCAAAGTGAAAAGTCAAAGTAGGCATACAAAAAGAAATGGAAACTTAGGGTCGCAAACTCAATCTAAGGCCAATAGGGAGAGTTTCTATAAAAATGCGAGTTGAACAAACTGACGATTCACAATTGAGCGATTTGATGGCGGCATAGTTCACAACGATGAAGTTTCCGCGCATTTCAACGTGATTATATTCTTAGTCTATCTCTTGTAGGCGTTGGATTGCATTGTCAGAAAATTTTGTCAATACACACTAAATTATCTTCTTTTTTTCACAAATAATTTCCATTAGAATAATTTTCCGTACTCCTCGAAAACATACTTGATCCATAAGTCCATTCCCGAACTTCTAAAAAGAGGAAAATATTCCTTTTAACCCTAGCACACATCTGGATTGGGTCTATTAGTAATAAATTCAAATTTATTTTTTAAAGGAAAACCGAAAGTTTTATAAATTAAGATGTCTAATTTAGTTTAAAAAGACAAAAATGTTTTCGAATTTAAAAATAAATAATAGTTACTTCATTCATTCAAAAATATTCACAATTTATTACTTAAAATTAGATAAGTTGAATAAAGTTGAATTTACAAAGTTATAAATAAATAAATATACGCATTCAAAATATATTTTAAGTGATCACAGTTAAAAGATATTTAAATTAAATAATTAAATGCAAAAAATTGATATTGAAATACAAAAAATCTTATTGAATAAAACTAGAACATCCATACTTTACTTTTAGTAATCAATGTATCTAAAATTCACATTTTTATGCTATATGTATACTAATGTATAAAAACCCCACCCACAATCTTATATTTAAGACGAAATCTTCCCAAAATTAAAAGCTTTTTAAAGAAATTGAACAAGCCACATCCATCTGAAAAGAACGCATTTACTTTAAAGTGTTTTTCTGCTTTTACAACCGTAACCTTGTACTTGTGTTTTCGCTTTCTAACATTGTCGTGGGTGATTCTATCCCAGCGTCTGCCGCTCTTACTTTTTCCAAACTTTCTTGGATTGACGGATATTTTACATCTTGGAACAGAAAAAAAAATAAACGGATATCTATCAATTGAAAGAAATATAGCGACAGTACTGCTGCTTATAGATTTTCCATGAAAAGTAGAAAGTTTTTTTAAAGAGTGGGGTTTAAGTCAGTTTTTCAAAACGTAAGTCGTACTTCCTCAGAGGGACAGTTCTAAATTCTTTTTTATTCTATTCCTCATCAGTTATTAAAAAAATGCTCTAAACTAAACGTAAAATTTACTCAAAATTTTAAAAGAAAACTTAAATAAATATGATTTTAATGAATTTTCTTAAGACCCAAATTGAACTACTATCAAAATAACTATACTAAAAAATTCTTTTAGACTGTTTAGACACTTTTATATTTATATCAACTCTGCTTTTTTTTACAAGAATTTCAAAAACCTTTCAACTATTTATGATTTTTTTTTTTAATCTTAAAATTTCGTTTCGTTTTGGAGTAACTCAGATGAAGAAACTTTTATAGTTGCATCTTTTAAAATGCGTATTAAATATTTTTGCAACAAGTGGCTTTTACAGAATTTTCAATGTTTTATAAATTATAGTTTCGATTAACAAGTTTGCTTTATGCAAGTTGTTGATACATGAAATGATACTTCCTGATATGAACAATCAAAGATTTGGAACAGTCTGTACGTCACCATATACGCAGATTATTAAAACCGACCTTAATGTTGCGGCAATACATTAAAATACCTGTTGGATTATATTGTAAAATAAAAGACTTTTTCAGTACCGTACGCAGTGCTACCACTGGCGACTATTATTATGGTCTATTCGTGCTATTTAAAAAAAAGAAAATGTATTTAAAGTATGCATAAAAGATTTTTTTTCAAAGGAGGATTATGAGATATAATTAAAAAATAATTGTCAGCGGCAATGCTGTTTACCATATGTTTTGTGGATCAGTGTTCAAAATTTTACTTAGCAATATATGTTCTTTAAATCAAAAAATGTTTTAGAAGGATAATTTCCCCACTGTGTCCTTTCATTTTTTGTGTGATATTCAAGCCAAACTTATGCTGGGAAACATCTCGACATTTGAAGATAACGCCATTCATTTTGTAATTTAGGTTTAATGCCTGAAAAATAATACCATTTATTTAATTAAATCGATAAGCACTTATATTTTATTTTTAAAATGTTTTACGAAGTGTTAAATAATGGGATTAAAAAGTAAAAAGCAATTGTTAATGTAAATATATCCAACTGCGTCATAGAAATGTAACTCAGCCTGATGTGATCCTTTTTCTTTCACATGAAGAAATTTTTAGCTTTTAGTCTATCAAAGCCTGAGAGCTTATTGCCCGTTCTGTGTTTACGTATATGTGTATGTATGTATTTAAGGCAATCTATCATAATCAAACTATCTTATTTATGTTAAATTTTGGATATAGGTTTATTATGATAACATGCTTCCTTGATTAGTTTTGGGAGACCATTCGATAAGTATAAAGAGGAAACGGGGGTTGTGCTAATACTCCCTCTTAAATTAGATAAACGGATTTTTCATGCTAAACTATAAAGTTTGATTCAACATTTAGGTACAGGAATATTCTGATAATATTTTGGGTCAAAAGTGGGACAGTACGTTATTATGTAAATGGTCATAATGTTTTGGCTCTTTGAGTGTATAATTTATATACAGTCCTGCAAAAAAATTCAGATTTTCTTTTAGACTTTTGATGAAAGTTATTAAAATTGAGTTTTCAATGCGTTATTGGTTTTCATATATTATTCATTTATGCACCTTATTAAAATGGGAAGTTTTGTTACAGTGCTCTAAATGTGCTGGAAAATATATGCTTGACGCACAATTTTACGTTATATTTTAATATACTGAAAGCGTTAAAAAATTGCGCTTTTATAACATTGTTACATGGGTTATTTTACGAAAATTTTCATCAGCATTAATATATGTTATGTCAGTATAAGAAATTACTTAATTCCATCCACTTGCTGACTTTTACTCTTCTAACACACCGAGAAAAGTTTGTTCAGTATGAATTTCACATCATATTTTCGCAATTGTTAAAAAAGAATGGCCGATGACCATAATGGACATTTATTTCCATTGATTGCTGCATACGTTTCGGTACAATGTTGCCAAAAGTATCTAAATTTCTGAAATGAATTGGTTGAATTTGTTGGATTATTTGTGTAGACTGTGCACGACACATAATTTCCAATATTATTAGAATCTTGGGTCAATATGGGTTTCAACTGGGCAGTCTCTCGTTCCTTCATACCAGCAGTTTTCGCAGGCACACTGTAAAAAAAAAGGGTCGATCTACTAAAAAAAATTTAGTAATCCTTGTAATTACTAAGAAATTTTTAGTAATCTTACTCGGTTACAAGGAATCTGTAAGAATTACTAGAAAAAAGCTAGCAATGAATAGAGTTAATAGTTTTACATTTTTAATAGCTATTACTAAAACTCACTTGGTGTGGCCTTGATAGCTTAGTGGTCATAGCACCGATCTCCAGGCTGAAAGTACCTGGGTTCGATGCTGGCCGACGCCAAATGTGCACCGAATGTAAATAAAGGGATTATGAAAGTCCTGTCGTAGCAGTTACCATGGGTAATGATCTCTGAACTTCCCCTCCCCTTTAGAAACATGTCAAAATAGAGTAGGTAGCAATGTTTGATGCTGCCATCTATTGCGGCTTTACCGAAAATCTTCCGTTTCAGATGTCTGTCTTTTTACCCGCTGGATGCAGCTCGAAGGAAGCTCCTGCCCTTCGGGCACACGTAATGGTTAGTAAAAATATTTTTGGAGCTATTACTAAAATTTGCTTGGTGGCCCATACTAAAAATTTTTAAGTTAGTTATACACAAAATTCTTTTATTCAGTTTACAAGAGAAATGTTTGTTTCACTTGCAAAAAATGTTTGTAATGGTTACTAAAAATTCTGTGGAATACAAATTTACTAAGAAATTTTTAGTAACCTCTTGAATTTTTTTTTTTTACAGTGCATAAATTTGCTTATTGCTTCAGAACAATTTGAAAGAATAGATTTTTTTTACGTAGGAATGTCAGCGGCTCTAAAACAAATTGATCTGTTGAGCAGGAACACTTTGCTATTTTTAAGGTGATTGTGTCATAAGTCGAATGTCTCAAAATATTTCTAGTTTGACTACATGATTGTGCATTAAATCAAACTAGTTGCGATATTGTGAGAGATAATTGAGTAATAAGTTCACTGATTTCAATACTTACTCTATATACTCTATAACACCATATTTACAATACCCATTATGGATCAGATTTACACTAAAATTGTTTATGCAAATCACCGTTGAATGAGTTCGCTTGTTGAACATTTCCTTGGTATGCAATAAAGCCAAATGCATTTCTTTTGATATCATGCTTCATGCTTTCAGCATAACTTCAGTATCAGTTTTATGATATTCTAAAATAGACTCTACCAGATATGTAAGACGTCATATATGGGAAATGTGCAAGAACCATTTATTATAAACGTAAAACGTGTACATTAGGCGAAGATAATTGCTTATCTTTTGTTACAAACTGAATTAACCGCTCTTTATACATTTTTTGTTCCAAAATTAATTTTAAAAACTAGTTGAATAATTTCTTTTATACTCAACATATATCACTAGAAAGCTGGCAAAAGGATCGTTCTTAAATCCCGTTATAAAAAATAACAGTATTTGGATTCCATAAAAAGCAGATGTTTAAATTTTAGGATATTCAATAATTTTTTAGAAAATCCTTGCTTTAAAAATACTTTTAAAAAACAAATTTACAAAATTGCTGTCGCTAAGTAAAGATTAAAAATGGGACGAATATTCGGCTACTATTCGGTATTCAGCTTATTCGGTTCTTCTCTCAGATATCTCGCCAAATAGTTATAATATCTTGCCACATTTTTCGTATATATAAACTGTATCAGTCAGAGATTTCAGATTTCGATACTTACAGCTAAATACGTCGTATCACAATCACATGACAAATCATAAAACTTTAAAAAGGCTATTCTTTTAATTAAATTATTTTTTTAACTGTCATTCGTTCATTTTTGTGAGTTAAAATTTTAAAAGAGAACCAACATCTTACGTATAGATATCTTAGGTTGAAGATAAAGCATCTCGCTTTTAAACAGACGGATCTTGATTCCGCCCCCCATGCTCTAAGTTGAAATTTTTATATTAAGATGGATTTAATTACAATAAATTTAATATTTTTTGCAAATTTATGGATTAGTGCTCTTTTTTTTTTTTTTAACATTGACATTCATAATTTTTTTAATCAATTTTCCTTTAATTTTAAATCTTCCGATTCAGAATTTTAAGTTTCGTTTAAACTTTTTTTTTGTTTTTAGATATTTAAAATTTCTTTTATTCCTGTTATTTTTTTTTTCTTTTGGAGCACTAAAAAATTTGGAATTTCGGATTTTATTTAAGTAATTTTAATTGAAATTTTTAAATTTTATTAAAATAAATAACATCCTTTTATAATTATTTAAAAATAAAATTCTTTGGCGCTAATATCTATGTAACAATTTAATAATTATAAATTAACAATTTGGATTTATTGAGGGATATGTTGTTTTGAAAGAAAGATAAAACGAAACCCTTTGTGTAATCTGCGATCATACTTACCCTCATGTTTTAATCTATTTCTAATACAATTATCCTGAATTTTTTCTTCAAGTTATGCCTGCAAGAATCAATTGAAAGATGTCATTAGAACAACAATTTCTAATTTATAGTTATATGCGTCGACCAAATAAAAGTGTAACTGATGTAAAAAATCTGCCATTAAAAAAAAAAAAAGATGACTGTGTTGCTTTTATGAAAAGAGCAGAAACCTGAAAATGTATCCGATACCGTCATATCAGACGAGGGGAATGTGTGATAACGGAAGGGCACACTAACAAGGGGACTATCAAATATGGTGCGCTCAGATTTTGATGAGTTCAAAGCATATTGTAGGGGTCATACCACTAATTATTCTGGTAAAAAGGGTTTCTTCAGATGGGCCTTGATTTTTGAGAAATCGGGGGTCAAAATTCAACGCATGTTTTAAATACTTATTAGTACAACCCTTGCTTGTGAATGCGCGGCGTCGTGGTAGCGCGCGAACCTGCAATTCGAAAGGTTGTGCGATCGAGTCCATCCTCGCCTTTTATTTGTGTTTTTTGCTTATTTTTGTATTTTTACACGTTACAAATTTTAAGTATTTTTGCTACTAAATTGCCACAGCTTTTGACATTTTCTTAATAAATTACATTTACATTTTAAAATTTTTTTTCAGGAAAATTTATTTAGAACCTAGAACTTTATTTATTAATTATTATTCGCTTCTTTTATTTTAAGCACAATCTTGAAATAATGATTTTCCTTTTTCCCATTGCTTTTTTATTTTATAGCATTTTAAATGAAAACTTACCCTTTTTGTATAAATAATACAAAATAATTCTCGGGTGCAACTTTTTAAACGACTTTAGGATTAGATTATTCAAGTAATGCGTATGTTCTAAAGAATAATAAAATATTAATGCAGTAATCCTAAAATGCATGTTCTTACCAGTTATCAAAATTTTCAGTTTTCCAATTTCTATAAATACATTTATCTCCAAAGTTCAACCACAACATAAGTTATCGTTTGCACAAATGACAGATTACATTTAAAACTATTTTTTATTACAAATCAAAACACTCTTTCCGTGATTCAACTGAAATGCAAAAATTGCCTGTTAATGAGATAAAATATACAATACATATAAAAATCCTTTTTTTTTAATCGCCTGCTTCCTTTTCTTCCGTAATATCAGAATAAATGTAGATTCCTTTTTATTGATCCTATATTTGTACAAATGATGATTGAACCTTTTTTTTTTTACTTTTAATGTATTTTTAAGCATATTTATCACGAATTAAGCATTTAAGTAATATAAATTATGTAAATTTATGGAAGTTTTAAAAAAATGGGCTTCAAGTATAAATCGGATTTGCGTTTAAATTAAAAATTTCGGTAAAAAAATACTTATTTTCTCTAAAAATTCATAAACGTAAAATTAAGTTTTTAAGGAGAGAGTTTACATCAAAACTGATCCAAAAATCGATGTTATTTTTAAACATAAAATGAAAGCTTGTTTAACTGTGAATATTTTAATAACTCATTTTCACCCATACGGCAATTATATCTTAAGGTATTGTAATTTTTGTCAATACACCCAGCGCAATTCATCACACAAATGATAACTTTAAACATTTTTCCCTCTATATTTATATTTTCTATATCAAATACAGGGCTGTTCAAAAATATTTCAATACATATTTGACTATGGACAGTAGCATCTTATTTTCCTAAATAACAAAGTTTTGTTAAAGATTTCAGAAGCTTTGGAAAGTGTTTCATAATCTATGCTTAACGGATGATTTTTCTTACTTGTTTGTATTTGATATAGAGATTTAAAATGTTTTGTACAATTTCTTTGTTATATGTCTGTTAAATATGCGCATGAAATTAGTCTTAACGTTAGTATTATTATTATTGTTATAAAAGTATATAAGAAGATGTGTTAGATTTCATCACTTTACGCTACATATATCAATAAAAAAAATTATATTAAATGTAGTATTAAATTATCTAAATATCCATGCACAGTATTGTGTAACAAACATTTGAAAATAAAAAAAAGTGACCGATAAATCTAAAAATATTAATATGTAATGTAGTGGAGATTTTAAAATATTCAAATTTTCTTATATTTTTTCAAAATTTTAATTAAATATGGATTTTTATTTATTTATTTGTTTCAAAATGTACTTTTTGTTGAACCCTGGAGTGCAGTCAGTTCACCATTTCAACCATATTTAAAATAATAATAATAATAATAATAATAATAATAATAATAATAATAATAATAATAATAATAATAATAAATGTTGAAAAAGTAAACTGTCCTCTTTGGAAAATATCAAAAGGTTTAAAGCTGTAGAATTTTCAATTCTGCTTATAATTTGCGCCGTGTAAAAAATATAAAAATAAGTAAAAAAGAAAAAACAAATAAAAGGCGGGGCGGACTCGATCCCACAACCTTTCGATTTGCAAACTCACGCGCTACTACGGCGCCACGCATTTACTACGAATAAGTATTCAGTACTAATTCAGCACTAATAAATATTTGAAAGATATGCTAAACTTTGACCCCCAATTTCTCAAAAGCCAAGGCCCATTTGAAGAAACCCTTTTACCAGAATAATTAGTGGTACAACCCCTACAACATACTTTAAAATTATCAAAATCTTGATGGTCCCCTTGTAAGACTATCGTTAGCGTCATAGATACCTTCAAACGTGACAACGCGCAGGTGTGCAATTTTTATGAACAGGAAATATGAGTGCTAGTGAAATCTATCGTCAAATATAAATTATGTATGGCATGAAGTATGTATCACGAAAATCGGTATTCCGATAGTTTAGGGATTTTCGTTGCGCAAGAAGCAGTACTGACTACAACTCACTACCTGGTCAAACGCATATTGTCTTTTTCCACGACAAAAAACCTTACACAGCCGGAATACCGACATTCGCAACATACACTCCATATCATACGCAGTTTGCATTACACAATAGATTTCACTAGAACTAACATTTCGCGTTGTTAGAAATTGCAAGAAAGAAATCGCGTTGGCACGGTTCGGAGGCATCTATGATGCAAACGATGCCTTTCAACATGCTATCCCGCTATCACACATTCATCTGGCGGGATCTGACGCTATCGCATGCATTTTGCGTCCTCTATTAAAGTATCAGCACTTATCTTTCTCGTGTATTGGCGGAGGTGCCACAGCATTGCCACTTTCATGATGACATTTGATTACCTTAATCAGGAATTCCAGTTATAGATTCCAATAATTTCACTTCACCAGTCTCCGAAAGAGAAGCTAGTTATCAATGATATAAACAGAGATCGAATGGGCACCTTTATTTTCCGGGTGAAATATATGTAATTAATTTTTAGAAACATAAACTTAGTTCAAACCTCGAAATTCTGCTCTATTTAAAGAGAGAGAATTTCGAAAAAGCAAAAACAAATAAATAAATACTGATTCCAAAACATTTGTTGTCTTGAAATTCCGGAAACTGAACAAATCCTGTTAATGAAAGTTGAAATATATTTTTTAAGCAGTTAAATATGTATACAGTGAAACCTCCAAATAAGGCACACCTCTATTTAAGGGGCAAAGTTGGAGGTCCAAGTCCTTGTTATAAGGTGTGTAATGTATTTACTTCTGAATAAGGGACACTCGAATTAAGGGAGAGTTGGAAATGAGATCAAAGGGAGTGGTTTTTGTAATTCAGTGTCTGCGATGAAAATGAAAATACAGATTTTTGTGAATTTATCAAACAGTCATGTAAATACAGTGGCATACGAAACAATTGACTATTATTTATTTATCCACAATTCTGATTTGACATCATTGTGCTTATCCCCATTAAAAGTAATGCTGAAAATTTTCAGGCTGAATCTGAAAATGGAGAATAAAAGAAATTTGTGAACTTTAGAGATGCTTTTAGGCTATTCTTTAATCCAAAAGCGCAATTTTTATGACACATGTTTTAATTTATTTTTATTTAAAAATTTCTGAAACTAGCAGGGGTTATTGTTCAGAAATTATGTAAACAAACGGGGGATAAGTGAGGCAAACGCATTAGATCTTACAGAAAATATTGTTAAAGTAGGAGTTTTAACCCGAATTTCTAGGCGAAGAATAACTACTTAGAAAGATTAAAAAACGTATTTGTCACATCAAAATCGCTTATAATTCCATAGGTAATTTATTTATCAAAAAAGTGAAAAGACAATTCGATTCCAAATCTCTTCTACAGTCAGGCATTCCAGTTTTAAACCTTTCCGTTAAAAAAGGAATTTGTAAATGTGTCAACGTTTTCCGCTAGCTGAATACAACAATTCAATACTTTTTTTTTTTTTTTTTTTTTTTTTTTTTTTTTGTAAATACAGCTAATAATAAAGAACCAAAATTTATGATCATGGCAAATGAACATTTGAAAGGTTTGTAGTGAAGATTAAAATTTGCAAAACAATTACTTTTGGTTGCTTACTTCAAGTAAAAATTTTTTTAATGTTTTAATACTTTATGCATCAACAGAATTTGTATATAAAATAAAAAACATTAATTCTACAAATGCTTCAATGATTTAGTAATTGACTGAAAATTTTAATTTATGAATTCTTTATTCCTTTTGTGTCTCATTAATATAATTTATACATTTCGGGTAAATTTAAATCTCATCTTTAATTATTTGTAACTTTTAAAACCTTCTGAACGATTAATTAAAAATATTAATCAAAACTCTGAATAAGGGACACCTCTAATTAAGGGACAAAAGTTCCGATCCCATGGGTGTCCCTTATTTAGAGATTTTACTGTATATATATGATTTTCTGCCACGGCTTAATTCTTTTTGTCAATTACAGGTTCATAAATGCCAGTTATTGATTTCCATTTATATTATAAAATAAAAGCTTAAGCCATGTGACTGCCATCAACAGTTGCGAGATGACCATTTCACTTTTTATACGCCAAACAGCCATTTCGATACTTTTATGATTGTCGTGCGGAGGGTACAGGTAGCCAAATGTTATTCCATCGCCATCTTTTCTTTTAAAACATACGGCTAACTTTCACTTCAATTAAAATATACACATATCCTTTCATTTGATTTAAAATACATAACATCCAAATGCCGTTAACCCTTTCCGGCACGGGCAAAATCTGTACTAAAATGGAAAATTATCGACTGACACCGGAATTCGCAAACGAATTTTTTAAATATTTTTAATTCCTTAATTTAAGCTTTCATTGTAAAAGCAAACATTTACTAAAATATTACTGGTGCCACCTGGAAGTTTGGAGTTAAAATTAGGTATCCCAGACCGGGCACAGTGTGCCGGAAAGGGTTAAAAGGAAAGAGTTCCATATCCTGTTCTACTTTTTTTTTTTTTTGGCATTTAATGAATTAATATGCTCTCGAAACTCCAGCTTTTGGGGCTGCTTTTTTTTTTTTTTTTTACTGTAATTGACTTTATTTATTTTTTTCTTTCTTGTCTGGATTATAAAATTATAAAAAAAAATGTATAGTATATAAATATATAATGTTTATTTTTTAGTATATATATTAGGTAATTATATATGTATATAATTCTGTACAATAACACATATATAAAAAGATATCTAATATGTATAGACATAAAAAAAATGTAGAAACATTATATTCTTTTATATGTGACATTTTTTAAATGACTAGAATGTTTATAGATTAGTGAAAAATCATGCTTTTCTGACATTTTTAAAAATCTGATAAGTTACAAAAAATATTTTGTGTTTCCATTTATTTATTTATTTATTTATTTATTTTTTGGGCCAATCGTACCATTAGAACAGGGTATGGAACTACGTAACTAAAACAGATACTTTTCATTCAATATTTTAAAAATACAATAAACAAATTAACAAATAACTGCGTTTTTAAATATAGTTCCCTGGTGAAAAAAAATCGTTATTTATTTTTTCGTAATCTGTTTACTTTTTCACCTACAAAAACAAATTTTCCACATATATGCAAGTTATTCAATGCAAAAAAGTCATAATCTCATTTTATACAAAACAGAAATATTTCCATATAAAGAATAGGTAGTGCTTAACTACCCTGTCGATCAAAATGCTTTCGCCAAACTTTAAGAATAAATGCCATTAACGGCTGATCGTAATTGCCACAGTCACTTGACATTAAACACGTTACAAGTGTTTGTTACGTCATCAAACGATTTTTATTTCGATGTCTTATTTGTATATTTATTAGGGTTATACTCATTTAATTGTACTTTTGTTTTTAATTTAAAAAATATATAATTTGTATAACCTAGAAAATACCTAGGCAATTTATATAACTTGCGAATTTCGTCGACTGAATAATCAACTTGTACCAAAAAATAGTCTCTATATAAACAAAATAGTTGTGTATACATAAAAATATAAATGTAAACAAAATTAAAGTAATTCAGGTTTTCTATTAGCTATTTGTATATATTCTGGCAACATATCTCACTTTCTGGAAACCGAAATGCACCATGCTTTAAAAAGTAATGTCAATGTAATTATAGTTAAGCAGTATTTAAATAATAAATTTAAAATAATAATAATATCATAAATCAAAATATTTCTTTTCAATGTCATAATATTTTTGTAATTAAAATTCAAATAAATATACATTCTGAGATTTTAAATAAATGGAAATTAGGTTGATAACTTAATATTTTATTCCAGAAAGTAAAAAAAAAAATATATATATTGAGAACGGTAAGAAATATTAAACTATGAAAGTAATTAATATTTTCAAAGAAAATTCACCATTGATAAACGCGCAGTAAAAGTATCATGGTAGATAAATTGGGATGCTAAGTTTACGGGTTGCATTCACGAAGGTTTCATTTTGCGATTTCTCTTAGTTACGTTACTTCATTATCCTATTTTTCAACTCAGAAATAAAATTAATAAAAACAAAGGCCTTTATATAATAAAATTATGCATGCTTTTCAAGGCTACGAAACATGTCGCCAGTGGGGAGGGGGGGAGAATAATTAAAGCATTTTTAAACCGTGCAATAAAAAGTAGCTTTTATGTGTGTTAGTAAATAAAATGTCGAATACAGGTTCATTACATATCAGTTACTCGTTTTTTAAAATGGTGCTGGTGTCACCTATTGGAGTTAGTGATGGGCGATTTCGATTTTTTAAATCGATTTAATCGATATTATGGTCAACTCGATTTAATCGATACTATAAAATTTTTAATCGATTTCTCAGAAGATATTATTTTTATTTTGCTTCAAAAGTTGAAGATAAAGCAGTCGGATGTGCCAATCTCAAAAAGTCTTCTATCTCATACATGATAAAACTTCTAAAAGCACTAACACATTGTCAATGTCAAATTTAAATTATTTATACCCATCATGAAGATTTAAAAAGTATAGGTTGAAGTATGAACATTTTAAAAGAAAGCATTGCGTTTTCCAAACAAATCGCTGAATTTCGGTCCACCCCCGCTAGATGTCTGTAACCGAAATGTATGCAATTCAAAGAGCATCACAGCGACACCAGTTGTGCAGTATACACTCAAGCAGTGTTCTCTCTGGCATTTGACCAACGTTAGTAATTTGGCTAATTAAAAATAAAAAACATTCGCCAAATGAGAAAAGTATTAGCAAAATAAATTCGCCATGTAGCACAAAAAAAAAAAAAAAAAAAAAAAAGAAAAAAAAAGAAAAAAAAATTGTTAATCCTTTAATGTATTTTTTTTTTCAATGTGTTCTAAAATAAACCAAGTTTTTATAACTGTGACAGCAATTGTTATTAATCTAATTTCAACTATCCGCTACAAATATAAAAAAAACATATACAGATTAAATATATATGAATATGTATGAAAAACGAAAAAGAAAAACCAAAAATTGAGCACTAGCAATTTGGCGAATCTAATCGCTAATTTACTCGCCAAATGAAGAATTTAGTCGCAATTTGGCGCATTGGCGAGCGACAGCGAGAACACTGCACTCAAGCCTAATAAAACAAGCGTAATAAGAATCTATTTATGTGAAAGTTTAACCGAATATGAAATTTGATTAAATTCCATGCATAATTTCTAAGATATCACTAATATCGTGAAAAATGCAGTATAGCAGAGCAGTATTATATAACTTACACAAAAACCTAATCAGGAACAACGTATGATAATATCTAAGATCCTATTAAGTTTGATGAAATTCCGTTCAGGAACTCTTGAGATATGATCAATAAAATCTTGTAGATCCTGAAAAAGCGGTTGAATTCAGGGGTCAGCCCGAAGAGGAACATCTCCGCCCCGGAACTTTGAAATGCCTCACGAAAATATTGAAGCTTCATGTACAAGAATCCCCCCCCCCTTCTCTGAAGTATAGAATGCCCCTTCAAGGAGACATAAAAATCCCTCCCAGTGAAAAATATCTGAATTCAATACTGCTGATAAAAGCAGCAAAGCAACGTCTCCTGCATAGTTATTTACACTGAAACCTAATAAGCACCAAACTTATGAATGTGAAGTTTGATGAAATTTTCTGAATTAGTTTCTGAGATGCAATTATCGCAAAAATCAGGAAAAATGCAGCGTCACCTGCCGTTAGATTTAAATCAAAACTTAATCATCAACAATTTACGTTAATATCAAACCGAATCTGAAGTTTGGCAAAAATACGTGCATTAGTTCTTGAGGTATCTATCTTGCAGTAATCATGAAAAATACAACATAACAGCGCCACCTGTAGAGCGATTTTTACCATAAGTAATCAGCTCCAATTTATATGAAAGTCTAGCTGAATCTAAAGTTTCAAGAGGTTCCAAGCATTAGTTCTTGAGATAGAGCGCCCACAAAATTTTGTAAGAGACAAACAAATAGACAGACTGAAAGACAGACAATTTATAAAAACAGTAAAATGTGTTATATTTAACAATATATTCGAATTTTGTAAGCATTAGGTTATTATTATTTTTTTTAAATAACATCATACAAACAAAGAAAAAAAAAAGCAAAGTTTTTTTTTTTTTTTTTTTTTTTTTTTTTTTTTTTTTAAAGAAAATAAGCAACATATAATGTCTAGAATTATATATGGGTGTGTAAACATGTTTAATAATCTACATAACCATCTCCCCCCCCCCCCGTTTTTAAATAAGTTAATGGGAATTGTCTTTTTTTTGTAATTATCTTCTTCTTTATAGTTTTTCAAAATAATAATAATAATAATAATAATAATATATATAATAAAAAAAGGAAGTCTATCAAAATGCAGAAGATTCTCTCCTTTCCTCGCCCCCCCCCTTCCCCCCACGGAGGACATCTTCTGTCCTTTGTACCTATATCCCTCGTGTTGATAATCGGCTGTCATAAAATAAACCAAACCTTTTCCCGTCTACCCTATTTAAATCCTCTATCTTCACAGTTTCCTTTTCCCCGCCGAAAATCTTGCCAGTCCTTTGGAGTCAAAAACAGACGCAAAATCACTGACCAATCACATTACAAGGTGATAAAGCCTAGATGCAAAATCGCAAGACTATCTTGGATGCAAGTAGTAGATCGATCTTTTGTAGTAGATCGAATCAGTACAGAACCTTGTGTAGTAGATCGATGTCGATTTCGATGTCGATGTCGATTTCGATGTCGATGTCAGAATCGATTTTATTTTGATTTACTAAAATTGAAATCGCATTTTGAAATCGATTTTTAGATACAAGTAGTGTTGTTACTTTTTTGATATGCTTGAAATCGATCTACGTTTCAGGTTGAATCGATCTTTCCCTTTCTATTGTTTTAATAGTAGCAGTAAAAATTTCAAACTCAAATATTAGGCGAACCGTTGATTTTAGAGGGGTAAGACTTAAGTATGTCAAGATATTCTAAGGTATGGTCAATCGATTAGTGATGACCATTATACCCTAGCAGCACATAGGGGGTGGGGGGGCAGGGGGGCAATATTCAATACAGGTATGGGTGGGTCATGTGACATATCGTTGCAAAGGTCTTGGCCTGGGCTATCCATATCTGCATATCGCTTCATAATATAGTTCAATTTTCAGACTCCAGGGGGCATTTTTAAGCTTTTTTTGGGGTTTTTCCCTTCCCCCACTTTGTAGTGTATCATTTTATAGATCTTGACTTGTAGACCTCAAATATCTTGAATTGATTGGTAGAACTGATGTAAAATTTCGTATAAGAAAGGATTACCAATTTTTTTTTCAAACCAGATATTTCTAAAAGTAAAAATTTCAAACTCAAATATTAGGCGAACCGTTGATTTTAGAGGGTTAAGACTTACGGATGTCAAGATATTCCAAGATATGGTCAATCGAATAGTGATGACCATTATACCCTAGCAGCACATAGGGGGTGGGGGGCAGGGGGGGGCAATATTCAATACAGGTAGGGGTGGGTCATGTGACATATCGTTGCAAAGGTCTTGGCCTGGGCTATCCATATCTGCATATCGCTTCATAATATAGTTCAATTTTCAGACTCCAGGGGGCATTTTTAAGCTTTTTTGGGGGGTTTTCCCTTCCCCCACTTTGTAGTGTATCATTTTATAGATCTTGACTTGTAGACCTCAAATATCTTGAATTGATTGGTAGAACTGATGTAAAATTTCGTATAAGAAAGGAGTACCATTTTTTTTTTCAAACCAGATATTTCTAAAAGTAAAAATTTCAAACTCAAATATTAGGCGAACCGTTGATTTTAGAGGATTAAGACTTACGGATGTCAAGATATTCTAAGATATGGTCAATCGAATAGTGATGACCATTATACCCTAGCAGCACATAGGGGGTGGGGGGCAGGGGGGGCAATATTCAATACAGGTATGCGTTGGTCATGTGACATATCGTTGCAAAGGTCTTGGCCTGGGCTATCCATATCTGCATATCGCTTCATAATATAGTTCAATTTTCAGACTCCAGGGGGCATTTATAAGCTTTTTGGGTTTTTTTTCCCTTCCCCCACTTTGTAGTGTATCATTTTATAGATCTTGACTTGTAGACCTCAAATATCTTGAATTGATTGGTAGAACTGATGTAAAATTTCGTATAAGAAAGGATTACCATTTTTTTTTCAAACCAGATATTTCTAAAAGTAAAAATTTTAAACTCAAATATTAGGCGAACCGTTGATTTTAGAGGGTTAAGACTTACGGATGTCAAGATATTCTAAGATATGGTCAATCGAATAGTGATGACCATTATACCCTAGCAGCACATAGGAGGTGGGGGGCAGGGGGGGCAATATTCTATACAGGTATGGGTGGGTTATGTGACATATCGTTGCAAAGGTCTTGGCCTGGGCTATCCATATCTGTATATCTCTTTATAATATAGTTCAATTTTCAGACTCCAGTGGGCATTTTTAAGCCTTTTTTTTTACTTTTTCCCTTACCTCAATTTGTAGTGTATCATTTTAAAGGTCTTGACTTGAAGATTTCAAATATGTTGAATTGATTGGTAGAATTCATGTAAAATTTCGTATAAGAAAGATTAAGGTTTTCTTTTCAAACCAGATTTTCCTAAAAGTAAAAATTTCAAACTTAAATATTAGGCGTACTATTGAAGACTTACGGATGTCAAGATATTCTAAGGTGTGGCAATCGAATAATGTTGACCATTATACCTTAGTAACACATAGGGGTGAAGGACGGGGAGGGACAAAATTCAACACAGGCATGGGTTTACGGATTTTCTTCAAATTTTGGATATATTTTCATTCTAATAAGGTGCTTTTCGGATTTGTTCTGGGTATTCATTGGTTATGTAAAAGGATTTGGGGGCTACTCTTCTTAACCGTTTAAACGCCAATGTTCCCAAAAGGGAACATAGTATTATTTGCAATGCAAAACATATATTTACCAATATAATTACGATGTTCTTATTTTTCCTATAAAATATAAGGTTGATTTTAACTTTTGAAAAAAAAATATGTTTAAACATTTATCACAGGTATAAAGAGTATGCAAATTCCTTAATTTACATAAAAATATAATTTTTGTTTTTATCGATTCTCTATATTACTCACATTTGACCACTAGGAATCTAAATGTTTTTGGAATTCGAGAAAATACTCAAGAAGAACATTTTTAAATTTGTATGCATAAATCAAAACATTTGAAGTTGTAATATGAGAAAAACAAAATTATTATTACATTGCGATATTAATTCGGCTTGTAAACAGTTAATTTAGGTAAATGGTTTTTTTGTGCAGAATTAACCGATTTGTGGCCGATGATAGGTTATGCGCTGCCCGACTATTGAAGGTACAGTTATCCATTAATCGGAACTTAGGTCGCTTCCAACTTCTTCGGATAATCGACGCTCCGCTGTATTTTTTTTTCTTTGTTAACCAGAGAAAAGTATGTTGTTTCACTGTTAATTATTCTTATGAAAACAACATTTTTTTTTTCTGTTAACTGCTAAAAATTTGGTAAACGTTAAAAAAGAATAATATTTTATAAGCTGTAAATGAGATGAGGCGATATATATTTTAAAAGAGAAAAAAAGTTTAGTCACATATTTTTTTTAACCCTTTCCGGCGTACTGTGCCCAGTCTGGGATACCTAATTTTAATTTAAAACTTGCAAACGGCACCAGTAATATTTTAGTTAAATTTTGCTTTTAGAATAAAAGCTTACATTAAGGAATTCAAAATATATATAATAAATATTTAAAAAAATCGTTTGTGAATTCCGGTGTCAGTCGATAATTTCTCATTTTACTACAGATTTTGCCCGTGCCGGAAAGGGTTAAGCAGAATTTCTGCTTTTAAATTGGTGGATAATTAATAATTAGCATGTGCTGATTGTGCAATTAAATCATCACAGCTATTTTGAAAGAAAATTTGCAATATTTGCGTTTCCCACACGCTTATAAAAGATCTTAAAAAGACTGAAAAAAAAATTTTTTTGAATAAATTTAGAGCTTTTAAAATTTTATTCATATGCGAATTTTTAAGAAGAATGACGTTTAAAGGAAGTAAGGCTCCATTTGTTTGGTTGAAGGAGTATGTAGAAAATACATGTGTTTCGGATTAAAATATATATATATACAAATCATTTCTCCCTTTTATTTTTTTTTATCTAACGGACATCTTTCTAAAAAAAATAAAGTTAAATATAATATAAATTATTATTAAAATTGTATCTAAAAATAATAAAAGATAAATCCTTATTATTCGACTCTAAAAGCTGTAATAGCTTACTTCTGTGCCTCCCTAAATGGGAGTGAGGAGTATGAGGTGTTACGGCTCTGCTGATTAGCCAAGTTTTAGAATTACTAATTTTGAGCTCATCTGTGTAAAATCTAAAAATATCGAAATATCGATTTTAGTATCGATTCTAGAATTTAGAAATCGATTCTTATTATAATCGATGTCACTTTATACGATGTCGATTTTAATCGATTCTCAAAATTCCCAGAATCGCCCATCACTAATTGGAGTTCTTGACCATATTTAAGAAGCGAAATCATTTTTAAATAATACAATGTGTATAAGTATATATGGACAAAAGTTTTTTTTTTTTTTTTTTTTTTGAAAAAAAAGTTAGTATTTGGTCTACTTCCAAATCACTAACCTTCATCCTACTAATAGGAATGTACTTAAAATCCAAAAATGACTGTATTTTACTCTTTTTTAAAGAAATAGTTTAATGACTTGTAACATTGATATTTCAGATTTTATTATAAACATTTTTAAATAAGTTTTTTTAAAGTTATTTTTTAGTTATTTTTTCGTTTTTTTCAGTTATTTTTTTATATTAAGTTATTCTTTTTCTTAATTTATTTCTCTCTCTATATATTTTTTTTAAGTTTTCAACAGTATTCGGAGTTATCTGTAAGGATGAGAACAACAGCAATTTATTCCTTGATAATTGTGATTTCTACCGTGACACTATTGCTGGCAAGTGATGAACATGATACCTGTGAGTAATATTATTTTATTTGTATAAATATTGCAATTTAATATGTATTTTTGTCTCTTTGAATTGCTACTCAGTGTTATTCACGGTAAAGAGAAATAAACTTTTTTTGTCGTTCAAGAATTTTTACGAATGTATACACACACACACACACACATATATATAAATATATATATATACATATATGTATATGGTTTTTTGTGCATTTGGAGTAGAATCATTAATTTTTTTTTTTTTTTTTTTTTTTTTTTTTGAAAATTAAAACAGTATTGATATTAGGGCATTATATTGATTAGGGAATTGTTCTAAAAAGTAATGCCTTTAACAGTAGCAATTATTGATTTTAATTGTAGAATGAGTGGTATAATATAATGTATGATCTTCTAATTTCTAACAGTATTCATCACATACGTTCATTTAGACTGATTCTCTTATAGCATGATTGATGAACATGAAAATTTTTATTCGATAAATTATAGAATTCCACAAAACAATTTTATTCAGTTAATACTAGGTAGTGAAAATGTAAAGAATGAAACGCTATGAAAGCATACATATATATATATATATATATATTACAAATTTAAAATTTTTTCGCCAAAACTAACCTTTATACTACCTTAATTTTCTTATAATAATGTTCCGTACTTATTTCATATCATTAAATTAAAATAGTGTTTCTAGATCTAATCTGTTAATCTGTATGCAGACTATATAAATTCCTAATTTGCCGTAAAAAACATTATTCCAGTATGCGTAAATTTAAAAAGATGGCTCTAAATTAAAATATTCTTAATTAAAACTTTATTTCTTAATATTCCAAATAAAACTGATTTCTTCTATGTTTTTATCAACCCTTTTTAAGAAAGTCTTATTAAATTTATTCCAGACCCATACCTTTAAAAAATATCATTATTTTATTTTATCTATTTATTTATTTTTCCGCCGTCAACGATAATTTGCATTAATAAATTCATTTCTTTTCTTTTTCTCTTAAATTTAACCATGTATAAAAATCGTCTGCCTAAGATATTTAAAATCCCGATTCAATTATAAATTGGTTAAATAATATTTTTTTTTTTTTAATAAATTTATCGTCTGTTTAAAAATAGCCTCGTAACTGGACACGAATTCTGTTTACATAAAAGATTGATGGTTTGAGGTTACCGAATGTTCCAAAAGTTTCTTTTGAGTTTAAAAGGGGGAAGTCTCGAGATGAGAGAGAGAGAGATTCTGGAGTTATTTTCGTCGATGAGTACGGCTGGTTGGAGTAAATGATGGAATATTTTTTGGGCATTCCGGTAAAAGATCGTATGCAAAAAGGAGCTTTTCCCGCTATAATGACTACAGTGGAATAAATAAACTTACAGCTACCAATGAGTGATTTCTTGGATCTGCTACATTTATTATTTATTTTATTTTTTTTCCTCACTGGCCATGACTTCTGTGCAAAGAACGGGGACTCTAGCGATGATGTTTTTGGCTCCTAACTTTAAAATGTCACAGTCTTATCAAAAATTAATTGACAAACATTATGAGAATTATTTTGTGAGATATTTGGAAGAGTATCAGAGGATGGCAACTCATTCCTAAAAATACATTCTCTTTCCCAATGAAAAGCATTACTGACACCCCTATTTGTGCATATCCTACAAGGTCTTGAAGGGTATGAATTTTGAATATAATTATTTTGACAAATTCTAGGTCTTTGAAACTGAGATTGCCTTTGGGGAATCCAATTCCTAGGTGTATTATTGGGCCTAACTGGCTGAATCCAGGGCCTAGTTGGTTGAAAAGGTTGAAAATTTTGTCTAGCTGATGGTTGATTTATTACTTGGTTTGAAACTAGTGGGGTGGAAACTTCCACGAATTGTTTGACAACCCGGTACCATTCTGTGGTACTACTAGGAGGATTTATAATAATACTGTTTTTGAATTCTGGTTTTAAACCATCAGTTAAACCTTGTAATAGTAAATTTTCACTCAGATGTAATTTCCTACCAATTTCCACTTTCTTACGAAAATAAGTTTCTAAATTGTCTAAATTATCTAATTTCAGATTTGAAAAATCAGAAAAACTCGGGAAGTCTAATTCAATGAGTCTTTCTATCAAAATTTTCTTAATTTGTTCATAATCCGTACAATTTAAACAGTCATTGATATAAATTTTTTGCGCTTCCCCTTTCAAATATTGCGCAATAAAATTAAATTTCCATTCTAGATTTTTCTGTTCCCTATCACATGTTTTATCAAAATAAGTTAACCAGGACAAAATGTTCATTCCAGAACTCGGGTCAAACGGTACGAATTTAGGATCTTCCATAATTTTCAACATCAGCAGGTATGTTCTTGGAGGCCTACAAGAATATTACTTGTTTTGGGGAGTTTTTGGGGTTAAATTGGGCACCTTATGCAGGCATAAGGTGAACACTTTGATTGTAAAAGCTTTCAAATTGATGTTGATAAATTAATTTTAAGGGTGTTAAGTCTAACTATATTTACTCATGATTTGACATTAGTATTATTCTATTTATTCAGCAGATATTTATGTTATAACAGTTATAAAATCTAATGATTCTACTCAAACCTATAACATAATATGTGATTTTCAGTGATTGTGAAAACTACAGATTAAAAGTTTTTCAAGAAAGCAAGTATTTTTATTTCCATTTCTCAATTAAGAATGACAACTTTCATTCCTATTGTATTTTATTATTAAAGTTTATAAACCATGTGTAGATAAAACATTATTCTACATTTGGCATTGAAAACTTATAACCAAATTTGACAATTTTGTAAAAGAGTATCAGAGAGGAATTATTGTAAGGAAATACTGGTTGAGAGTCCATTTTCTAAATAGTTAGATTTAATTTTATTTGGATTTTGGAATTATTATGATTTTTTTTTTTTTATACTTTCGGCTAGCAAAAAATACTTTCTTATGCTATTAGAAGATAAGAAAATTATTTAGTTGCTATGTAATTATTTTTATCCTCAACCAATATTTTCCCTATCAATAATAAACAAATAGTGATATTTTCTTTTGATTATACTCTTGTTTTACTATTATTATTATTATTATGATTTCTATAATGAAGTTTAGTATTAATTATACTCTTATTGAAAAATATTAGGATATGGAGTCTTATTATACTATTACTTATTATTGTTGTTATTGTTGTTATTTAAAATTTTCTATATTATTTATTATTGATATTGAAAGTGATGCTATTTATTATTGAAAAATTGATATATTACTGAAAGATGTTGGATCCAACATAACATAAAAAACAAAGATTAAACTAGATTTGGAGATATTTAAATTAAAGAGACTGTATTCACTGGACATTGAAAAAGACTTTTATATATTCTTGAAAGACTTTTTTCATTTAAAGGACTTATTTAAAATAAACTATGCATTAAGTCATTGTAATTATTTAAACTTCCATGAGAACGAATTTTTATTGTTTTTATTATATTTTTATCTCTTGCTTATTAATATTCATAACTTATTTACTGTTATTATATGTATTATCTCCTATGCACTTACAAATGGTAAGTGATGTTGTAACATTATTGTATTTCTTTCAGGGAAATGCTCCTACCTAAATTCAATTCAGAATTATTTTCTGTTAACTATTTTATTGTAATAGCTAATATTTTTTATATTGCGTTAATTTTCTTTTCTTCCATCTCTTGGCTTCCTGAGTTTGACAGTTTTATTCCAAAATTTAACTTTTCTAAATTATTATATTTCTGTTGTCTGAACTTGTAGTTTTATTTAACTGTCAATTTCATACAAAGTCTTGGGGAGGGGGGATAATATTACAAATTTAAAATTTTTTCGCCAAAACTAACCTTTATACTACCTTAATTTTCTTATAATAATGTTCCGTACTTATTTCATATCATTAAATTAAAATAGTGTTTCTAGATCTAATCTGTTAATCTGTATGCAGACGATATAAATTCCTAATTTGCCGTAAAAAACATTATTCCAGTATGCGTAAATTTAAAAAGATGGCTCTAAATTAAAATATTCTTAATTAAAACTTTATTTCTTAATATTCCAAATAAAACTGATTTCTTCTATGTTTTTATCAACCCTTTTTAAGAAAGTCTTATTAAATTTATTCCAGACCCATACCTTTAAAAAATATCATTATTTTATTTTATCTATTTATTTATTTTTCCGCCGTCAACGATAATTTGCATTAATAAATTCATTTCTTTTCTTTTTCTCTTAAATTTAACCATGTATAAAAATCGTCTGCCTAAGATATTTAAAATCCCGATTCAATTATAAATTGGTTAAATAATATTTTTTTTTTTAAATAAATTTATCGTCTGTTAAAAAATAGCCTCGTAACTGGACACGAATTCTGTTTATATAAAAGATTGATGGTTTGAGGTTACCGAATGTTCCAGAAGTTTCTTTTGAGTTTAAAAGGGGGAAGTCTCGAGATGAGAGAGAGAGAGATTCTGGAGTTATTTTCGTCGATGAGTACGGCTGGTTGGAGTAAATGATGGAATATTTTTTGGGCATTCCGGTAAAAGATCGTATGCAAAAAGGAGCTTTTCCCGCTATAATGACTACAGTGGAATAAATAAACTTACAGCTACCAATGAGTGATTTCTTGGATCTGCTACATTTATTATTTATTTTATTTTTTTTCCTCACTGGCCATGACTTCTGTGCAAAGAACGGGGACTCTAGCGATGATGTTTTTGGCTCCTAACTTTAAAATGTCACATATATATATATATACATATATATATGTGTGTCACTTTCTTCAAGACACGATAACTTCCATAATTATGCTCAGATCTTCTTCAAACTTTTGCATAAAATCAAGGTGCATAAAATCTCGATCGAGTTCGTTAATGGGCAAAATCGGACCTACGGGGTGGAAATAGGGAGGCTGTTCGTGAAAACCGAAAAAACGCGATAACTTCTTAATTAAAATAGATATCCAATCAGTTTAAAGTTTTATTTCTAAAAAATGGCCTAAAACTTTATGCATGACAGATTTTTGATTAAGTTAAAAATGGACTCAATGGGCGAAAAAAAACAGGGGTTTTGGGAAAAAAAAAAATTCATAACTTCGTCAATTCTTAAGATATCAAATCCTAATAAATTTTGTATAAATGTTCTTAGCGTTATCTAAAACTTTTGTATTTACAAGTTTTTGATAGAAACAACTTTTGCTGATGAAAAAAATTAAAAACGAAAAGAAAAAAAGGAGTGGAAAAAGAAAAAATCCATATCTTACTCAATTCTTAAGCTATCAAATCTAATTAAGTTTATTTTACATCGTCTCAATAATATCTACAACTTTTATAGTAACAAGTTTTTCACTGGTCCAATTCTTATAGCAGAAATAAATTAAACAAAAATAGGAGTTGGAGAAAAAAATCTCAAATCCAAATTGCTTTTATTCTGACTCATTTTTAAATTCATTTTTGATTTTAAACTCATCCAAATGGTAGATCCTCTTATTTAGGAACCATACAACCTGACGTATTGGCCAGTTTTTTTGATAAAAGCAGAATATATTTCAAAAAAGGCTGCCTAAAAGGCTGTTTTGAACAGAATTTCTCGAAGTGATATGATTGAAAAATTGAGTATAACAAAATTATAACAAATTGCATTTTTTCTGAGTCATTTTTAAATCCTTTTTCGTTCTCAAACGCATCCAATTTACAGGTCCCCGTATTTAGGAAATATATAATGTGACGGATTAGCCAGTTTTTTGATAAAGGCAAAATATACTTCAAAAAAGGCTGCCAAAATGGGCACTTTGCACAAAATTTCCCGATCATGATTAAAGAATTGAGGATGTATTGAAATAACAAATTGGTTATTTTATGACTCATTTTTAAATCCAATTTTGCTCTCAAACGCATTCAATTGACAGTTTTTTATTATTTAGGAGATATAAAATGTGCGTATTTGTCGATTTTTCCATAAAGACTAAATATATTTTTCAGAAAAAGCTGTCAAAGTGGGCACTTCGCACAAAATTTTCCAAAGTGATCTTGATTAAAGAATTATGGATGTATTCAAATAACAAATTGGTTACTTTATGACTCATTTTTAAATTCAATTTTGCTCTCAAATGCATTCAATTGATAGTTTTTTATTATTTAGGAGCTATAAAATGTGCGTATTTGTCGATTTGTTTTATAAAGACTAAATATAGTTTTCAAAAAAAGCTGTAAAACTGGGCACTTCGCACAAAATTTCCCAAAGTGATCTTGATTAAAGAATTATGGATGTATTCAAATAACAAATTGGTTATTTTATGACTCATTTTTAATTTCAATTTTGCTCTCAAACGCATTCAACTGACATTTTTTTTTTTTTTTGTTAGTTAGGAACTATATAATGCGCGTATTCGTCGATTTTTTAATACATTCAGAATATATTTCAAAATATGTTGTCAAAATGGGTATTTTAACCGAATTTCGCTAAAGATGATTTTGAGAAAACAGTTTTTACAGAAAAATGAAATAAAAATTTTTTCAAAAGCAGCCAAATAAAGTAGCTAAATTGGGTTTATTTCTAATCATATTTTATTTTTTGCTGTTGAAATGAAAACTTTTCGAAATCTACCTCCCCCTATGGGCCAAGCCGACAGGAATTTTCTACAGTTTCGATGTGTATTCACGTCTTCTAGATAATTTAACATTGTTTATATATTTTTTTAAGATGTTCTTTTTCTTCGCTCTAATTATTGTAAACTGTCAGTCTCTTAGTTTAATTCTTATTTTTGAAAATAGCATCAATTACATCGTAGTATTATTATGATTTATTGATGCAAGTACATTAGATTATATGATATTTTCTTCACTTTGTCTGGCGGTTGTTTTGGTTGCGTTGCATTGCCTGTGACATTGGTGATAGTACTGGGAATTTTTTACCAGGTCATAATAGTCTTTTCTATTTTTGGTTAGTGCCCAAGTTTTGGTGGTCTAGTTTAATGTTAGTTCAGTAATTATCTAATATTAAAACAATTACTTTTTTGTACGAGAGAAATTCAATAATTTGACCCTTGTGTTTATAAAACATTTGTACTCCGATAGTTGTGGTGGAATTTCGAAGCTTAATGTCATAGAAGCCTATATGTTCAATTTCTGAACCTTAGTTTCTATATTCACGTATTTTTGGAGAGAGGGGTGAAGTGGGGTTGAAAGGTTGATTTTTAGCCCATAGGGCTAGATTTGTCACAGTGGCCGAGAGTTAACTACTGTTATTTAGACTCGGGATTATAGTGATTTTGCCGCATTTCATCCACTGTAATCATTAGGTGTAAATAAAGCGACATAAGCTCCAAGTCAACGTTTCACTTTCACTCGTTATCCTTAAAACTCATGCAAAAATAAGTTTTTAAAAATTCAACCCTCCTTCCAAAACTAGGTTAATATAGAAGCTAAGTTTGGAAATTGAGCATATAGGCTTTAAGCCATCATGCTTCAAAATTCCATGTCAACTACAGTAGTAATAAAAATAGTTTACTCACGCTAGGGAGAAAAGTTATTGAACCATTCACGTATGTTACACATATATACATACATTGCTTTTATTTTTTATATAAGATTGCATTTTAAGTATCATTAATTAATAATTGTATAATTTTATGGAAACTTTCATCACCATTTAAAGCCAAAAGGAAATGTAAGTATTTTTTTTAATTAAATGTTGGGCCTATTATTTCTAAATTTAATACTATAAAATTTTCCTTTTTGGTCTAATATGTTTATTGATGTTAAAACTTCTGTTAATAGCACTGTTATTAGTCAATTATCTCAGTATAATATAATTTAAATATGAAAGATTATCTTCACAAATTAACCCTTTAAATTTTTTTAGATCATGATGCCTTCTTAGAAGAATTAGAAAACAGCAAATTAGAAGTAAGAAATGAAAAAAGGTGAGAAAAAAGATATATTTCAACTTTATTAGCTGACACGTATTCTATTAAAATACAGCTTTACATTTTTAAAAATGCTTATACTATTAATATCGTGGTTAATATTTATTTATAGGTTTAAATGTTTGTAAAATGTTAGTTAAATGTTAAATGTTAGTATCCAAAATAAAGGGAATTTCATTAAAAAGTTATAAAAGAAAAACAGCGTTTTCTTTATTTTGAAAGCATTTATTTACAAAATAGTATTTTTATAAAACAGATATATGTCAATAACAGTGGTAATTAGGAACAGTGGTAACAGTAGTTAGGCAATTATTACATCATGTATTCGTTTGAGACAGACACACACACACACGGACACACAGACACACGGACAGACAGACATTTTGTAAAAACATGTTTTTTGGAATCTCCGACCCCTAAAACGTGCAAATCCGTCGAAAACCGAAAGACGAAAAAAAATTTCGATTACAATACTTTCTTCTATTGAAGATAGAAAAAAGTAAAAATGATATCTCATTTTTAAAATCTCTTCAAGTGTGAGTTTTTCCGGCCATACAACATGTTTTCGTGTTGCTTTTCTGTTAGATGATTAAAATCTTCATTTAAGGTGTTTTTGTATTACTTTTTATTTTTTAAACAAATTTTTGGGTTCTAGTTTCTAGGCTTGGTTCTTTAAACATTCGGAGGAATGGAAGTAAAACCGTATCCTGAGAAACCACTTGCCGAGTATCCTTTGTTGTATGAATAACCACTTAGAATCTGTTTTATGAATTTTCTTTATTTCTAAATTGATTAGAATATCATTGACTAACTCCATCAGTATCTTTTTGTAAGTAAATGTAGAGTAGTAAAGTGGTGCGAGATTTCTTAGATACTTGTCATTTATATGCATTTACGAAGTGAACTAAAATATGCATTTTATAAAGTATGCAAAGAAAAGAATAATTGTAATTCATTTACAGGTCCACACAAAATAATTCCATTACATCTTATACTATAATGCGAGCAAAAATTGTGTGTGCCTGTGTGTGTGTGTGTGTGTTTGTAAATTTTATCTCAAAAACGGCTCTAACGATTTTCACAAAAATTTGTGTTTTACCATTTTCGGGCACGAGAAGACCATTGGGCTAGGTCACATGTTCGAGAAAATTCGATTATTGGACCATTTTGGGTCATAATGCGTCAGGATCAAGCTATTTATATCTAGAGAATGACTGGATTGATTTTAAGGAAATTTTGTATCCAATCGTTTTTTGGTACGAGAAAACTATTGGGTTGAGTCACAAGTTCAAAAAATTTTGATTAGTGGGTCATTTTTGGGTCATTATGAGTCAAGCCATTTTTATCTAAAAAACGGCTCTAACGATTTTGATCAAATTTTATATTGTATCGTTTTGGATTACAAGAGGACCATTGGGTTCGGTAACATGTTCGAGAAAATTCGGTTAGTGGGTCATTTTTAGGGTCATTGTGGGTCATGCTATTTTTATCTAGAGATTTTCTCACGCAATTTTGACTAAAAATTGCATTCAATGGTTTTCAGGTACGAGAAAAACATTGGGCTAGGTTACATGTTTGAGAAAAAATTTTAATGGGTCATATTGAGTCATTAAGGGTCTGGGTCAAGTTATCTATATTTAAAGAACGGCGAAGCAATTTCATCGAAATTTTGCCTGTAACAGTTTTTTGACACGAGAAAGCTAATGGGATAAGTCACACGATCGAGAGATTTCGATTATAAGAGTCATAATGGGTCATGATCAAGCTATATCTAAAGAACAGGTGGATCGATTATAACGAAATTTTGTGTACAACATTTTTTGGCACGAAAAAACTATTGAGCTAGAGCACATGTTCGAGAAAATTTGGTTAGTGGGTCGTTTTTGGGGCCGTTGTGGGTCATGCTATTTTTATCTAGAGATTTTCTCACGCAGTTTTGACTAAAAATTGCATTCTATGGTTTTCGGGTATGAGAAAAACATTGGGCTAGGCTATATGTTCGAGAAAAAATTTAATGGGTCATATTGGGTCATTAAGGGTCTGGGTCAAGCTATTTATATTTAAAGAACGGCAAAATCAAGTTTATCGAGATTTTGCCTATAACAGTTCCTTGACACGAGAAAGTTAATGGGCTAAGTGACACGATCGGGAGATTTCAATTATAGGAGTCATTTGTGGGTCATAATGGGTCAAGGTCAAGCTATATGTAAAGAACAGGTGGATCGATTTTAACGAAATTTTGTATACAATATTTTTTTGGCATGAGAAAACTATTGGGATAGGTCTCATGTTCGAGAAATTAAAGATTACTGGGTCATATTGGGTCATAAAGGGTCTGGGTCAAGCTATTTATATTTTTAAAAACGGTAGGATCGATTTTAACGAAATTTTGTATACAGCATTTTTTTGGCACGATAAAACTTTTAGGCTGGGTTACATGTCCAAGAGATTTTAATTATTTGTGGGTCATGATGGGTCATATTGGATCATGGTCAAGCTATAGCTAAAGAACAGGTGGATCGATTTTAACGAAATTTTGTACACAAAATTTTTTTTTTGGCCCGAGAAAACTATTTGGCTAGGTCACATGATTGAAAAATTTCGATTAGTGTGTCACTTTTGAGCAGTTTTGGCCCAAGCCAATTTTATCTAAAAAATGACTCTAAAGACTTTGACGAAGTTTCGTATCCTACCGTTCAGATTAAAAGAAGATTTTTGGAATTTGATTAGTGGGTCATGCTAATTTTATCTAAACAATCTATCGCGCAATTTTGACTAAATTTTGTATTCTTTTATTTTTGGTTACGGGAAAATCATTGGGTAACGTCAGATGTACGAGAAAATTTGAATAACGGGTCATTTTGGGTCATAATGGGTTACAGTCAGAATAATTTTATCTAAAAAACTGCTCAATCGATTTTATCTAAATTTTGTATCCAAACGTTTATCGATACGCAAAAAGTAATGGGCTAGGTCACATGTTCGAGAGATTTCAATTATAAGGGTAATTTGTGGGTCATGATTTGTTATGCCAATTTTATCTAGAAAATGACTTTCGCCATTTTGACTACTACTTTGTAGTATATCGTTATCGGGCAAGAGAAAACCACTGGGCTAGGATACGTGCTCTCGAAAATTTGATTAGTCGGGTCATAATGGGTCAGGATTACAAGTATAGGATAACAGCGAATAAGTTGGCGGTAGTTGACGAAATATTGTCGTCTTTTGACCGAAAAATTGTCTATTAATTTTACGAAAGCCAAATTACGCATTTAGCGCCAAATGAAAGAACGTCAGCAAATTTGGCTATATCTGGCAAATAATATTGTTTTTCAAAATGCGAGGAAATTTTTTTATACATTCTTAATAAGATTCGAGATGCATGGTTAAACCAATCAGAGTCGAGCTAAAAAAAAAAGTGATTTGGATCAATGTCCTTCCGTTGTAAATTTTAAAATAATGTAAAATTTATTAACACGGGCATACACACATAGTAATCTTATTTATTGTGTTTGTAAATATTACTATTATAAATAACATGTTTTATAGTTATAATACAGAGAGACTGATGCATTGAAAATACTATATAGAGTTGATCACAAAGTTAATTTTGACCGAGTTTAGCTCGGTCACTCCTGCTAGTAATAATAAAGAGGGGAAATGTTCGCGACGAATTTTAATTATGGTAAAAGATTTCATGTTTAATCAAATTGGTATACGTCGCTGAGGCTTAATATGAGTTATTTCTGTTATTAAGTTCATAAAATTTACAGGGACTCTCAAAAGATTTCAAATAATATATTCTATCCGAAGTATTGTATATTATGGACAATGGCTGTTGTATGTAAGGATGAAAAGCATTTTTAACACTTTCTAACAAAGTTGAAAAGTGTTTATGCTTTGGGTTTATCCATCTTTCAGCTCTCTAACTCTCGTAAATGTACTCGGATTGCCATGAAATTTTGGATGTTATTGACGTTTACCGTATTGAATATGATGTTTCAACGATGAATAATAGTTTATTTAAAGGGGCAGTCAAAAGTTTTACATGACATTATTGACTATGGGGATTATCGTTTCAAATGAATTTTATAGATGTTACACCCTGTCAAACATCTTCAATTTTATATGCATCTACGAAGTGCACTAAAATATGCATTTTGTAAAGTATGAACTGAAAATAATAGTTATTGATTTACGGGGCAACACAAAAGAACTTCATTTCATAATAATGAAGGAGGGAATGTTTTGCGATTTATTTTAATTATGGTAAACGATTTCATGTACAATCAAATTCATATACGTCGCTGACGATTAATATGATATATTTCATTCCTAAATACAAAACGCATAACATTTAGAGGGACAAACAAAATATTTCAAATAGTATATTCAATCCAAAGAACTGTACATTATTAACGATGGCTTTTTAAAGGATGAAATGCGATTATGATATGCACTTTTAAGCTTCATGAAGTGTGCGATTATTAAATAATGAGTATAAATGCAAATGCTTACAGAAATCAGGTATGCAGGGTTACACAAAAGATCTAGGAAAGGTTGCTGAATATGAGCGTAATTTACTTTAAAGTGGTTTAAAAAAATATGTATTTTTAAGTTGAATTACATTCAGTTTACTGAGAAATGTTAGTAGAATATAGATAAAAGGATATACAGGGTCACGCAAAGAACTCGATATATAGGAGGATAATTTTTGGAAATGCGATTTGAGTAGTTAAAAGAGTATTTTCGTTTCAAATAAAGTTTAGCAAAATGTTTTTGGGGTTAAAGGTGCTAGGTTAACAAGGCTGAGCATAAGTATTCAAGTATGTTTCCATCTATTAATATAAATTGCTGCAAGGAAAATCTCAATTTCCCTTGCAGTTAAATTTATCTTCTATATTGCCTATATTCCACCCGACAGATTTAATACAGGGCTATTCAAAAGGACTGTAATATGGTATGAACAGTAATTTCTGATTTTCCTGGATAACGGAGATTTGTGAAAGATTGGATTTTTTTTTTTTTTATAATTTATGCTTAACGCATGATTTTTCTTACTTCTTATTTATGAGTTAAGTGATTTTTAGTTGATAACTAGATACAAAATTTAAAGTTTAAACTCAATACAACAATTTTTCTCGTTACGAAAATGTATTTTAAAGAATAGTTATGCGACTTATTTTCTTCGTTTTAAGTTAATTTTTATCAAACAGCTAAAATCATGACTCTTCATTTTTTTTCTTGGCTGGATTTGTGTTTTATTTTGTGATAATGACGTTATATGTATATTTTCTGAAGATGTTTAAATGCATGATGATATAAATATGTTTGACCGGGTGTAAAAACTTTAAAACATTTGAAACGATTTTTTCCCATAGGCCGTAATGTAACGGAAAAATTTTGACTGGCTTTGTAAATAAATTAATAATGGTAGAAATTTGATTTTCAGTAGGGTTTCTAATATGGTAAATGTCAATAACGTCCAAAAATTTCATGACAATCCAAGTATATTCCTGAGAGTTAAAGCGCGAACAGATGGAAAAACGGTCACGCAAACCAAAAGCATAAACACTTTTCAACTTTGTTGGAAAATGGTAAAATGTATTTTATCTATCCAACAGCCATCATCCACAATATAATAATTTGGATAGAATATATTGTTTGAACTCTTTTGTATGCCCCTGTAAATGATATATACTTTGTGTTATATCTGAAATAAATCATATTAAGTTTCAGAGATGTACATCAATTTGATTATACATGAAATAGTTTACCATAACTAAAATATGTCGCAAACAATTCCCCTATTTATTATTATGTAATGGATTTTTTTTTGTGTGTGGTGCCTTGTAAATAAATAATTATTCTTTTCACTGCATATTTTACAAAATGCATATTTTAGCGAAGTATGTAGATGCATATAAAATTTGAGGATGTTTGACCAGGTGTAACATAATTTAAAATTCATTTGAAGCAATTTTTCCCCATAAGCCGTAATGTAACGGAATATTTTGACTGTCCCTGTAAATAAATTACTCATTGAAGAAGCTTCATTTTTTAATACGCCTCGTGCTTTTTCAAACGTCTAGAAATTTCACAAATTAGTACATTTACGAAAGTCAGAGCGTAATGAGACGGCCGGACAGCCAGCCAGACAGACGGTGAGATAAACCGAAATCATAAACACTTTTCAACGTTGTTCGAAAGTGTTAAAAGTGAAATTTATTCATCCAACAGTCATTGGCAATAGTATACTGTACATCGGATACAATATGCCGTTTGAGATATTTTGCGTATCTCTGTAAATGTGTCGATATGCACTTTGCACTAAGATACATGATGTCCAAAAATTTCATAGCAATTCAAAAAATATTTACAAGAGTTAGAACGTGGACACACGGCCGGATGGCCTGACAAACCGAAAAGCTGAACAATTTTTAACTTTGTATGAAAGTATTAAAAACGACATAAAACCAAGATTCACCGGGTTTAACAAACGACATTTTTGCCAGCATTTATTTTAATTTCAATTTTTTTCATTTTTTGTAAGAAAATAGCAACAAAAATATTCAGTAATTTGATTTTTTTCTTTTCTTTTTAATAGAAATGGTGTACTTCTGTTGCCACATTTACAAAAAAGTATTAAAAACTATTAAAAAATTAATGTCTCAAAAATAAACTAAGATACAGTTTTCAAACAAATTTCATTTTAAAATACATTTTCCCCCTGTAGAATGGTGTAAAAAATCGAAAATGTGCAATGTTTAGTAGAATAAACATTTCTAGTGGCGAAAACTGCAAAATCGAAATTTTATTTCAAATTTCAAAGTGTTGTCATTCGCAAAATGGCGTATGTGTTACGCACAGATACGTTTGATCTTTATAATATGTGTAGATAGCTAGATAAATGAATAGATACATAGATAATATTTGCACTTGTCTAAAGTGATTTTTAAAGAAAAGTATATTACGGGGAGCTACAGCAACGTTATTATTATACAATTATGATTAAAATAAAAATGCATATAAATTACACTGTACCTTTTAGTTAGGTGTCATTTAAATCAATCACTACTGAATTTAAGCTGTATTTAAAAAAAATTACAATTTTACGTTGTATATCTTAAATTAGTAATTCGATTATTATAGTTGTTAATTAATCAGTTTATTAATATATTGCATATTTCTTTATTTGTGTTTTATTTTTTGAGATCACAAAACTTTTAATGTGCCATTTTGAAGGACACTCCATAAAGTGACCACCATTATAATAGTGACCATTCTAGCCGGTTCCAGTGGTAGTCTCTTTAGACAAGTTCCACTGTATTTCGATAAACATGTCATAATTTAGAGGATAGTTTCCCTAAATTCATAGAAATGGCAGATAAACCTATAGATAGATGTTTTTTACTAATCTAACCGTAATTAATGTAACCTGCTATTTTATTGACTATCACTTTATATAATTGTGAATCTGATATTGATATAAAAGATAGATTTACATTTTTCAATAATAATAATAATAATAATAATAATAAAGATTCATAATTGATAATTTAATAGTATTTTGTACAACTTTATAAAAAACATTAAAGATTTTTAAATAAGAATGTTTGTTCATATTTATATTTACAGCTGTGCTGAGGCATATGAACATTGCACAAATCCAAAGAGAGAATGCTGCAAAAACAGAGTTTGCCATTGCAATCTTCCAGGAACTATCTGCAAGTGCGAAAAGAAGCCGAGTGAACTATTGTGGGAACTCTACGAATACATAGTTGGTTAAAAATCGACTAAGTAATGTTTCTTTCTTGTGGTGCACAAGATGATTTTGTGTACGATAAATAAAATTATGATGAGCAATCTATGTATTTTTTTTATAGTTTTTTCTTCTAAAACTATCAATCAGAAACATAAACAATATCCAGTTCTATGTGAGCAACCCTTCTGAATTCTACATAAATTTAACCAGGAACTGAACCGAATCACACCAAAAAATATTTCATTACTGAAAATTCCAATTCAAAATCTCGCTTTTTCGCTTTTTTACTCTCCCCCTAAAAAAAAAGAACAACAAGCCAACTTGCACGACATGTTCTTAAATTAAAACATGACAAAAACCGGAAATATTGTATATATATATATATATATATATATAACATACATGCAGTTTAAAAAAAAAAAAAATCTATAATCATATTTCTAATTAATTTTTTCATTTATGTAGAAAAATGAACATAAAAGGTTTAATAATGTTCACATATAAAGTTTTTCCTCTGAAACAACATTTTGCACTAACTTTAAAAAAAAAAACGTCTTAACCCAAACCCGACCCGTAAGAATCAATATTAAACCCTAAACCAAAACAAACTCGAAAAAAAAAATCTATTCAAACCGGTCCATCAAAAAAGTATATAAATATCCATCTAAAATGAGACCATAAATAGGGTTTTACGCGGAAAATTGGATTATTTTACGGGAGTGCTCTTATTCCATAAACATTAAACTGTTTAAAAATAAAAATTTCACTATTAAAAAATAAAAATAAATATAAATAAATAAATAAATAAATAAAATAACTAACTCTATCATTGCCGCGAAAGAGGAACTTTTCGTGACCCACAAGTTTTCATCTTTCTTTGATAAAACTATTGAATACAAAATATGAAAAGTGATAGTGTTATAGGGAAATGGCTGATAAACATGCTGACACAAACAGTTTTAAATTGAAAAATTATTTAAGGGATATTTAATAAAATTGGTCAAAGTCGTTCCATTAAAAACGATTGGTAAGAGGAAAAAAAGTACAATCAGAAATTTAATAACTTTATATCAATATATGCATTAGAATCTCTCGGTATCCATACGACATTTGCTATTTTAATTTCCCTATTTTTTATAGGAATTATTTTCTTTTAACTTCAAACTTTCAGCATTTGGAGGGATAATTATTGCATGTTTTAAAAAGTATATTATTTTAAATTATCGCTTGTTATAAAAGCAGTACAGGAATATTATTGATTTCAAGTTAAAAATTTATTCACACATGACTATTTCTCAAAAACTTTCAAACTAGTGTTTAAATGGTTATCGCTTAGAAGAGAGAAAAATTGACAATTACATCAGAAAAACTATATACATGAATTTTAAAAAAGAAAGTAAATTTTAACATAATCAATTCATAAATGTACGTAAAAAGCCAAAAACGGGGAAAATTACGTCTTATTAAAATGGCAAAAGATAATGACAAAGGATTTTAAGATTACAAAATAAAAATATTTGCAAATAATTTAAATTTCTAAATATAATTATACGATGCATGAAAATAATGATTTTATATTTCGATATGAATCAAAATTCAAAAAATTTAAAAAAAAAAAGGGAATTTTATACCTTTAACTATTGTCACCAAAATTTAAGACAACGCAAATAATATTTTCCTTCCTATTAAAGAAAAATATTTTCAACTCAATATTCAAGTTACAAAAATTACGATAATGAAGATTACGTCAGATATGTAACTATACATTTAAAATACCTTATTTAAAAAATTGTTCTTATAGAGTTCTTTAAAATGTTGTAAGGTAAAGATTTTGTATTCATAGTTTAATTCATATTAACTGATTTTCACATTTAACAAATCACATTTAACAAATTTTTAACAAATTTATTTAACCATGAAAAAGACAATTAAAAGCAGCTGACTCTGACTTAAAATCCCTCAGCGAAATTGATATGAATTTTAAATTACATGCAGTACCTCTGTTTTTTTTTTTAAATATTTTATTTTGTTTTAATTTAATCTTTCTTATCCTTTTTAATAAATGACCAAGTTAGAGAATTTGTAAGTCTGAAAGGGGGATGATGTGTATTGTGCTTTTAGTGTCAGAACCCCTAATATTAAAAAAAGAAAAAAATCCTTATGATAATAAATGTATTAATATTCATCAAAAGCAGTAAATTGAAGGAATTGCGCCAAATTTAAAATGAGCAAATGATAATGCTGTTAAACAGTTTAAATTTAAAATATGCTTACACGAGAAATTTATTTCGTATTTTGAGATGGTCTTTTTAACTTTTGTTGGCTAACCTCAAATAACGCAGATAACATTATCTTTCTAACAACATTCTTGATTTAAATTGGTCATTTAAATAGCTCAACTTGATTTAAATTGCTTAAAAGCAACTCGTTCACTCGATTTATTTCAACTCTTTTCGAGAAGCTGCCTTTCAAAACGTGAGTTGAGTGGATTTCGGCTCAACTTGAGTTACTTTGCTGCTGACTTTTTAAGAGAGAACAAGTGAATATTAAAAAGGAAATTTATGTGAAAATAACGTCAAATTAAAAGCGGCACCTTTGAAATGTCTTATTTAAAACAACTTTCAAAGGCCGTGGTTGAAAAATTCTGGGAGATGAAAGCTCTGTCTGCTTAATATTTAAATTATCTTATTTAATCAAAGACGAAGACAATCACTGGATCTCTAAATTACAGCTGATTCGGCCTTAATATTTCCTAATAAAAAGGGTGATCACCATTTTTTTAATTACTATTCATTTTCCTGTATTCTTTTTAAAACTGATCAGATTAGCTTATTTTAAGAATCTGTGGTACCTGATCAGCGGTTGACGAGCGTTGAAAATAGTACAATTCAAATGGTTGATCCAAGAAGAAATAGAAAAGCCAATAATGACTTTTTCTGCAATATAAACATATTCTGCAATACTTCTTTATGTGAAAAAAAAAAATTCGTTTAATTTATACACTCCAAAAACATCATTTGCTTTTAAATGTATAGATATTTTTTCCAGAATTCAGAATTCAGAAAATGTAATCATTTTACTTTATCAACATAAACGCAAAACAAAAATGAAAACTTCTGTATCAGGAAATACAGTTTTTCATTTAAATGACACACAGAAAAAAAAAAAATGATTTTTTAAGAGCACAATAATCCTTTTCATAACTTTCAAATATGCAAAAGATAAGCATTTTACTTCATCAACTAAACACAAGGTTAAAGGGTCAAATAAAAACTTTTGCATAAGAATGTATCTTTTTCATCTTCTCATTTAATTTAACCTTTTGCGGGGCAAAGCAAATTCATTGTTTAAGTGTTGAAATTAGTGACTGACACCGGAATTTAAAAACAACTTTATTTGTAAATAAGAAAACGCTATATTTCAAGTATTCAATAAACCGGAATTTTTTTAAATAAAATTCCGGTGTCAATGTGGCATTTGGGAATTAAAATTAAGTGCTATATCTATAAACCACCGCGCCGCAAAGGGTTAAATACTACAAAAACAAAATGCGCTTTAAGAATTTACACTCTATCTTTTCCAAAAAAAAAAAAAAAAAAAAAAAAAAAAACCGTTAATTATTTTACTTTACCATAAGAAACATGAGGTAAAGTCAAAAGTTCTAAAAATTAGAGCACATATTTTTTTCTTTTGACTGGCACATTAAATAAAAAATTTTCGAAAAGCGAAGCCAATTATTATTTAAAAAATTATTAAAACATTCAAAAAATAATCATTATACTTCATTAGTTTGAAACGATAATTTCTATATTGGAAGGCGTTGTTTTTCATTTAAATGCGACACTAAATAAAATGACCGTTAAAAAACAAACAGAAAAGAAATATAAATAAAATAAAAATCTTCCCAGATTTTCAAAAAGAAAAAGATAAATAATGATAAATTTACTTAAATGTATAAGGACAAGGTTGAAGTAAAAATGTCTGTAAAGATGGTATATCTATCTGGTAATAGTAGGTTCTTCATTATAACGACATTCTGTTCTGACTCCAGAGATTGCAGCTTTAAATAATCATAAAAAAAGGATATACTTTGCGTCTATTTTAGAACTTTCAAAGCTCTAGGCTTAACTCTAAGAACTAAGATTTGACTAAAAAAAATTGAGAATTTTACTAATATAAATTGCAAAGAAAATCACAAATTTTGTCGATTGGTTAAATAAACAGTCACGAATTACGATAATAATGAAAAGAAAATATCTGGAATTTCGTCTGAAAATTGCGGAATTTAATAGCCAATTTTGTCAGTACATTATGGACAAATATTGTAAATTTCGTCAATCAGTTTTGTTAAAAAAAACCACTTTTGTTAGTCTATCTCTATATAAATATCTAATCAGGATTCCTGCAATTGACCAGGGAAAAATTTCATGCAACAAATTGCATCGGGTCAGATAAGCCTCTTTCCACGTTTCAGGTTTCTTTCTTCCTTTTTTTCTTTTCTTTCTTTCTCTTTTTTTAAGTACATTTGTGATAATCTTTATTTTAACTTATAATTATGCTTCAAAAGTATAAAAATAATTTAAAACGAAACGGTCAAATAACTAGACTTTACAAAGGATTTTTTTTTTCTTTTTGTGGGGCAGAATACCCCAACTCGTCATTAATAGCCTCATTGAGGCCACAAAAATACACCAACACCAAAAGTTCTATCCAATATATTAAAAGCGTTCTAAAATATTGTAAAGATTTTACTCCCTTGTTATTCTAGTAGCTTTTATAATTTGGAAGCATTTAATTATTTATGAATGGAATTAGATTTTACTTTATTCTGTAAGTGTAGAACGTCTTTCGAAAGCTGCTGAAAATATTATTTTGAAAATTGGGGTGGAGCTATCGAGCCTTACCACCTTCTGGCGAGAATAAGACTAGTCGATCAAATGAAACTGTTAGAATTGTAATTGCCATGTATTATAATTATTTTAATATTTTTTTTATTAAAAATATTTAAAATCTCTGGGTAATGATGCATATTTTATACATATACATACATTTTATGATTACATAAAAGTTCCAAAATATCACATGTTGCAGGTTTTGTCGGGGTGATTAAAGTGCTTTTGAATAAAATAATTTTTAATAAAATCTCAAAAGATATATTTATATGCATGCATGCTCTATACAAAACGCAGGGAAAATTTCCTGATCTTGTCAAAAACAGTGTTATGAATAAAAGTGCGGCAGTTCATCGACTACTAAAATATCATACATTTAAATTAAAACTCACACCAGAAAATGATTTTAAGATAAAATATTAGTTAAAAAGAGATAATTTAACATATAACAATTGAAAAACATTCTTTTTCTTTACATTAGTCTGCTGTATTCTGCAGTAGATACAAAATGAAATGGTATTTTTTAAACAGAAAAATAAAAAATTAATACAAAATTGTAAGCCATTTTAAATTTGTCGCTAAAATCTGGAGTAATTTTCAGTTAATTTTTATTTCTCTTCTTAATATTCAATTGAAAATACTATTGCTGTTTGAAAAGAAATATTATTTTTGCCGTCTCAAAGTTCTACTACACGTAAAAATTTCAAGAGACAAAAATCGCCTGTGTTTATTCGTTTTCTAAGCATTTCATTGGATGTTCAAGAAATGGCTTTGCCGTCGTCTGATTTCCAAACATTTGATTGGCTGTTACTGGCAATTCGCTTTGTTTCAATAGTCACACTTCGACTAGAAATGTTACATTTATCTCTCTCTCTCTCTCTCTCTCTCTCTCTCTCTCTCTCTCTCTTTTTTTTTTAAAGATATTTATTGATACCATTCAGTTTTTGTTTTATCACGCTATCATCCTTTTATCAACTATTCTAAACTATGATGATAGTGCTGTAACATTTTCGATAGAGAATTTGTTTAACAAGAGATTATTAAATAATGGATTTTATTGTCCAACATTCTTCCATTAACATTGCTTAGCTAAATTTCCAGTCATATCCCATTAGAAATGAAAATCCCTGTCGGCTTGGCCAGTAGGCGCAAGTCTATTTAAAAGTTAAGTGCTCATTTCAACAACAAAAAATAAAAGATTAAAGATAAGCCCAGTTTGGCAACTTTATTTGGCCGCTTTTGAAGACTTTTTAATTTTATTTTTCTATAAGAGCTGGTTTTATCAGAATCATCTTGAGCGAAATACGGCCCGAAATGCCCACTTTTGCAGCATTTTTTTTTAAATACATTCTGATTTTATGAAAAAAAATCGACCAATACGGTATATAATATAGTTCCTTAATAAGAGAAACTCCATGAGTTTCAGAGATAAAAATAGATTTAAAAATGAGTCAAAAAATAAGCAATTTGATATTGGAATGCCTCTCTATTTCTTCCATGACGAGATCGCTTGGGGAATTCTGTTCAAAATGCCCACTTTGATAGCATTTTTTGTAATATATTCTGATTTTATGAAAAGATCGACCAATACGGCGCATTATACATTTCCTAAACAAGAGAAACTGTCATTTGAAATGCGTTTGAGAGCAAAAATGCATTTAAAACTGAGTCAGAAAATGAACAATTTGTTATTTTAATTGTAAACAGTTAACTCTGTTTAAGTAACATAGCTTGCATTGCGAATTTTACTTGAATTCACTGCATTCATTAAATAGATAGGCGTGTCACACTTACATTGAAAATTAAGATGAAACTTGATTCGTAAATAATTATAACCAAGAAAAGTCCAGAAAATAATAACGGAATAAGGCCTTCATGATATTTCATTCTAAATACAATAGCAGTTACTATTGTAGGGGTAAAAAATTGTAACTAGCTTGAAATACATGCTTATATATGTTGCAGCCAATACCCGAAATTGGCCAATTCCCGAATTGGCCGGCAACGTTAAAAAAATGACTGGCCAATTGTAGAATTGGCCAGCCAATTTGCGAACTGGCCAGATGCAATTGGCCAATTCGCGAACTGGCCAGATGCGATTGGCCAATTCGCGAAATAGATGTAAGCACTCGGCTTAATACTTTATAACATAGTTGAAAGTGGCTATGAATTCAAATAGTCTAGACGTCAGCCTGTCCGTGATCTTACTCGAGTAAAGTTTCCGGTTAACTTATAATTGTCTTCGTATTTGGTTTATCAATTAATTTCGATATTGAAAGGGAATTGTGTACTATTTTTGGTTAATTTAGTTAGGTACACAAAAATATTTCGTTTCAATATAATCAATGGGAATCTTTTTTACTGTACATTTTAATGTTACATTATTTTAATTACAAAAAAATTGGTACCTATGCATCGTAGTTCGGATGTTGGCCAAGGCTTCCCGGCCAATTCGCGAATTGGCCGGCCAAAACCCGAAATACGCTATTCATTTCATGTATTTCGGGTTTTGGCCAGGAAGCTTGGCCAGTTCGGGTATTGGCCGGCCAGTTCTAGAATTGGCCAGACTCCGGGTATTGGCCGCAACATATACAAAACGGGGAGGGGGGGGACTTTTTTTTTATCAATTTCTATTAGAGGGGAGGAGCAAATTTATATATTTTTTCAGTAAATAATAACTAACAAAAAAGGTCTCCATACGGGCATACCCCGAAAAATCTGAAAAAATTACACAATGTTCTTCTCGTGTGGATATATAAGTTTATAAAAAAAATTTCGGCGGAATCTCCATTCAGTAACCGTAAAAAAATAATGAAAATTTCGTTATTTGGCGATTTATCGCCGGTTGGCAATGGAATGTAATTTCAAATAAATACTTTATGTCAAATACTCTTCTAGAAAAAAAAGTATCATGTTGAAATTGTTTCGATAAATTTAATAAATTACTTTAGTTTTGTAAGTTTTAGTTTCTTTTAAGTATAATTTTGTTATATAGATATTTATATATATTTATATTCAAATTTAATCATCAAAATTTGAGATTTAAAACGAAATTCATAATTTATTTGTTTCAAGATCAAAGTCTAATTGAGAATTGTCAATTAGATTTTGTTGCTATGGAAACATATGACTTTTTTTTTTTTTGAATACGCTTAAAGATATGAAGATAATTTTTCTCAAATTGATTTTTTTTAGCTATGAAAACATTTTTTTCCAATGATTAATTAAATAACTACTTCAACAAGTAATATATATATGTAATACAATATGTATATATATGTATATATTATATGAAAGTCTCTCATTGTTTATGCTTAAATTCATTAAATACTATTTACACGCAAATTAAATATCCAAAAGATTTGAGTTGCATTATAATCGTTTGCTTTTGGCGAGGAAAAGGGCAGCTCGCCAAATCGTGTGACTCTTTCGTCTTTTCACGCCAAATATTCGAAAATATTTTATTTTTTTACACAATATCTAATGTGATTCCGCCGTTAATTTGGACTGATTCTTTATTACATACATAAGTACTTTAATTAGTATTTTTTTTTTCATAAAATTCTGAGTATGCCCAGTATGGAGACCTTCCTTGTAAAAATTAATGAACTAGTGGGTTAACATTAATTTTTTTAGTCAACTCATACCAGTAAAGCTGTCAAATAATACCATACTATTTTAAAATGCTGTTTTGAAGATTGTTGTATTGAAATGTCATTCTTTTCAAAAGCAAGAGAGCGCCTTTAATGGTATTAAGTTCTCTTCGCTATATTTGCTGTAAACTACCGTAAACTGTGCTGAGTGTCATGTTTGATGTGACACAACTAGAGCCGATTGAAAATTATTTAACATCCATCCCCATTAAACGTATATTGTCGTTCGCTTCTATGAGTCTATGGAAACACTGTTTAGAGTTGAAGTTACGGAAGTTTTATTTGCGTACTTAAATTCCCTAAGAGGAGCTCGTCTTTGTTTATTACTTCTCTTTTCTTCTGGACGTCAGAATAAAATCTTCAAAAAAGAAAGACCAGAGAAACAGTTTAACCCTTCGAAGCAGACTTTTATTAATGGAGTCTGAAAATATCGTAATTTCGGGTGTATAAGCCGCGGATCAAACAATTCTTTTTCAACCCAGAATTAAAAAAAAAAATGAATGTTACTACTTAGATCGCCGTAAGTGTTTGTGTTCAATCACTGAATAAGATTTCTGGGTCCAAAAAGAATTGTTTGATCCGCGGCTTATACACCCGAAATTACGGTAGAAATAAAACATAATCACTTACTGGATTTCTTACACCTGGGTAGGACTAGTTATCAGAATATACAAAAAACATTTCGTACTCGCTGTTGAAGGCTATATTCTGCAATTCCACGCTATTCCCAAATTTCATTTCCAAAAACATGATATAACCAATGTATTCTGAGCTCCACCCCCAACTTCTGTGTTTAGTGAAAAACATGGGAGGGACAAAGATTCCGAAAATAATTTCCGTAGCTAATTCCTGAAGAAAAAATGTATAAAAATCGATGCCTTATAATGTTTTAAATTTACATATAAATATAAAAAGACTGATTTACAAGGTATTTAAATTTTAAATAACTATATATACACATGTGAACTAAAAAGTGTTCACTTTTAACTAAAGCATATCAATGATAAATTTAATAAAATAATATATTTGTATTACCCTGTTATTATAAATTTAAAAAAATTCCCTATAATTAAAATTATTTTTATATTATATGTGTGAAAAACATTTAAAACATTCCATTTTTGTACTCGATTCCTTATTTTCCAGAACAATCGAGGTCTGATAACATACTGGATCACCTATACGATGTCCAAAACACTGCATATTTAATTAATCGGTAAAAAAAAGAAAGACAAAAATTATTTTTAATTAACCACTTAACTGATTTCCCGTATGCTATACGGACAAGAAGAGTTTGCTGGGTTCGTCAGGTTTTTGATACCATTCTTTTTTTTTATCACAATTTCATGCTATTTAAAAACAGAAATTTTAAGACAAAATATTATGAATATTTTAGTTTAAAAAATTAATGATTATCCCATATTTTCAATTTATTGTAATAGAAGAATCGCTTAAGTGGTTAAAAAATAAAACTAAAGATTTATTTTTAAAATCTCAAAAATTAATTTTAATTAAAAATAGAAACTTAAATTTTATTAACTAATACAGCATGAATATTAATCGTAAATAGATAAATATCTGGAAAACTTATCATCTCATAATTTGAGAGAGTAACTTGTCTTTGATTGCTTATTTCTCTTTCCCTTTTCTACATTGCTTATAGGAAAGGCTAATTATTTTCCAAGATCTACATTTAGACGACGTGCCCTCTCCAGACGTCGGTTTCTGCGAAGACAGGGGGCGTGGTCGCCGGCCTCAATAGCGCAGACCTAAATAAAGCGTCTTCATACTTAAACCCTCTAATGCATGATTTTTTATTTTACCTCTAGAAAAATAGTGAAAATGTTTACTTTAATTTTTGTTGAACATAATGTCAATCCCTAGTTACATAACAAAAACTGCTGAAAAAAAATGATAATTTTAAATAATATACTTGAGTTTATATCATATAAAGCTTAAAGTTTAAATCGCATTATACGCTTAGAAATGTACTTGGTTCTTTCGAAACACTTCGTAAACAAATCCACAACGAAAAGGGAAAATCCATTTCTCAGTACGGTATACTGGAAGGAAGAAATTGCAACCTTTTTTCCTTTTTCGCCTCTGCTGACGCACGCGCAGAAACGAGTAACGAGTTAATCAGAAGCCGAAATTTTCTAAGTCCTACCATAACCATTAGTAGCCGTTCTCTCCCTTCAATGATCCTACAAATTGGTTCGATTTCTATTTCGAATTCATTTTTATATCTGCTGAATTAAGAAAATGAAGCAGATTTATGTAACGAGTAAATAAAAAGAAATTAGATCAACAACATAAATTTACTTATCATGATTAAAACGTTATTTCCTAAGAATTAATTGTCTGGTGTGATTTTTAATTCAAATTGTATATTTATGTAGTAGTCAAAGAACTGCCGCACTTTTGTTCATAAACTGATTTTAAAAGGGTAAAGGAAATGTTCTCTGCGTTATGTATATAGTATGCATGTATATTAAAATTTCTTCCAGAATTTGTTAAAAATTATTTCATTTAAAAGCACTCGAAGCACCTCACAAAAACTGCAACATGTAATATCTGGAATTTCTATATAAACATAAAATGTACGGGGAACTGGGGGACATTGATACAGCTTTTTTCAAAAAAAAATTTTGGTGTCTAGAAAGCAGAAATTTCAAGTTATTTTTCTATGTGATGTCAGCAAAACCTGTGTTGTGTGTTACAAAAATGTGCAATCGCTGTTTTATATATTATTTTTGCATGTAATTTTAAAAAAAATCAAAAAAAGTAATTTGTATCAAAGTGCCCCATCCCCGAGGCAGATTGATACACTTTGAAACGTCTGGGAAAAATGGAGACAAAATAACACCAATGCATATTTTTCGCAGAAAAATAGTTAGCAAACCATTTTAAATATATTTATAGACATTAAAACCGCACACAATTTATTTGTAAGCGATATTAAAGCAATCAAAATGAAATGTATAATGACCTGATGTTCTGGCTGTTCCTTGTCTGTTTGTTGGCTGTGGTAACTTTGTCATATCTGACACTTTAACCCCAGAATTCTCTTCTTTCTTAGGAAAGGTAAAAGAATTACCAGGTTTTCTGTTTATAAATCGGTTTACAAATAGAAAATAAAGGATAATTATATTAAAAATTATGTTTATAATATAATTATCATGTACTGTTCTACAGCTTGTTTCTCTTACTTAACATTTCTCATGTTGATAATACTTTTTTCTCTGGAGAATCGATATAAATTTGAGATTTGCCAGGCTACCGTCCATTTATTTTGTTAATTCTACTAGCACTAGATATTGTGTAAGTTTGTACGTCTTCTGTTTGCAAAAATACTATAAAATGTTCTAATACAAAGAAATTAGAGCTACTTCACTTCAATAAAAACTAATAGTAGAACTTTTTGACGAAAAATGGCTGAATTAAGGAGTGTATGGTAAAAATAAAAATAAAAGGTAATGAAAAAATGAACTAGGAAAGGATTTAGGTTGTATCAATGTGCCCCGACAAAGACTGCATCATTGTGCCCCATGCAGCCATTTTAAATAAAATGAGTCGCAAATCCAACACATCATAATTTATCTAATAATAAAGAATGAGGAACTGATAAAGATTAGCGTAACTTGCCAGGGAGGGTAATCTTTTCGGTTGAAAATACTGGAACAGTTGTATAATACCATCTCAATGGTACAACTCAAATTTACTTTTGACCTACAAAAACAATTAATCACCCATCCCATTTCATCAAACTATTGAATTATTCCATAACTTTCTGTATGTTGTTAATTTCACTAGTATCACCTTTTGGAGCTGTTGTGAAACTTCCTGTAATGACCCTGTGTGCTGTACAGGGGGTGTATCAATGTGCCCCAAGTATCAATGTACCCCAGTTCCCCCTATGTCTATTTAGGAAATATACGATCATTACCAAAAGATTTTAAATAATTTTATCGAAATAAATAATATTAAAATAATTATGAAACATCAGAATTGGAATTCAAAAATTCTATTTGATCGGCTAGTCTTATTCTCGCCAATGGGTGGAAAGGCTCGATAGCTCCGCCCCAATTAAAAAATGATATTTTCAGCAGCTTTCGAAAGGCGTTCCACACTTTCAGAATAAAGTAAAATAAAATTTCATTCATAAAAAATAAAATTCTTCCAAATTATAAAAGCTGTAAAAATAATAACGGAATAAAAATCATCACAATATTTTGGAACGCTTTTAATATATTGGATAGAATTTCACTATAATTTCCAATTATTAAAATCTTAAAGCAGATATAATATTCGCCATCTTCAATCTGCCATCTTGTTTCTGTATTGGTCACTTATGACCACTTTATACTTAATTTTTTAACTATTCAGAAATTAAATAGAAACAATAACAAATTTTTAAACTTAAAATCAGCACTCCAAACATTATTTGTAAAAAAGGAAAAAAAAAAGTAAAGGAAGGAAGAGGGAGAAATTCATATTAGCATACGGTAAATACACAAATTTTAAAACAGTTAAATACAGCAAATATTCATTTAAAAACATATATATATTCCGAAATTACAATAAAAAATGTTTAAAAAATTATATATATATATATATATATATATATATATATATATATATATATATATATATATATAAAAAGAAAAAAAAAAAAAGAAAACATGGCGCTATCTTTGGGCGAATACTACATAATAGCCTTTCATGCATATACATATATTTTATGATTATACACAAATTCCAGGATATTATATGTTGCATTTTTTGTGAGGTACTTACAGTGCTTTTAAATAAAATAATTTTTAACACAATTCAGAAAAAAATATTCATATTTATGAATACTATATACAAAGCGCAGAGAAAATTTCCTTTATCCTGTCCAAAACAGTGTATGAATAAGCGTATGTTAGTTCATTAGCTACTACAGTAATGTGCTGTTTAAATTAAAACTCACGCAAGGTATTTCTTAAAAAATAACTTTTAAAAACAATGAGATAAGTTGGTGTTAGGTGACCTATTCATCAAAACTTTACTCATTACATAGATCTGCTTCATTATCTTAATGTAGCAGATATAAAAATGAATTCGAAAATAATAAAATTAAATATTGCGAATTAAAATTATTCTGTACATTGCAGGAAACGCTTGAATATTATTTTCATGATTCGGTACGCAGCACATACGGTTATTTGAACATTCTAGGCGGCCAAATGCCGAATTATTAAAGTATGAAGACGTTAAAACGAACGACAGTTTCGAGAACTATACCCAATCCCTTCCACCTTTTCCAAGCACAACGTGTCTCGTTTAACTTTTGTCAGAATGCGATGGTTCAACTTATTACTTGTATCTGTTCTCGGCGTTCGTGTAAAAACATTAATTTTTTAGTAAAATATTTATTATTTGACGCGTTTTTTGAAAGTTTTCTAATGGAGTCTAATACAACAGGTAATAATGTAAAACTTTAACATTTGTTGTTGTTGTTGTATCATTATGAAGTTTTATTTTTGTACTTTGACTGTATCTTCTTATAAGAATAAAATTATTTCTAAAATATTTTATTAAATCGAGAGTTTTCTATACTTTAAAGTCAGATCGTAATATAATTTCTAACTGTATCGAACGTTTGAAGCCTTCGGTAGTAAAAAAAAAAAAAAAAAAAAAAAAAAAAAAAAAAAAAAAACTGCTGCGGAAAAACGTAGATGTGCATGTCTTGGTGCATTGAACTTTTTTTTACCAAATATATGTATATATTGATTATCTTAAATAGTATTCTAAAAGAAAATATTTTTAGTGGAGGTTTATAAGGTGCCTCGGGAGTAAGGATTATATTACATAAATGTTCGTTTGATCTAATGCAGTGCTTAAATTTGTCCAATATCTAAATAATATTAAATATAATAATATTAAATAATAATAATAATATAATAATATTTAATATAATAATATCAAATATAATAATATAAATAACATATTAAATTTCTTAACACTATAAACCAAGGAAGGCGTAAATTCGACTTGAACCATGTGATCAGCGTTCTCAGATTTTAGACTTTCAGAATAAAATTCCCTAGATTCTCAAATCGCATAACTTGAATAAAAATATGGTTGGCAATATGGCAATTTTGATTGGTTTGCAATAAAAATGTAAAAAAAAAAAAAAATAAATAAATAAATAAAAAAAAATAAAAGGCAGATGACGGTGATACAAATGATTTTGTCCACACTAATTTTTCTGAATTTATTGGTAAACATACATAAACAGAAAAAAGATAGGGCTTATTAGAAGAAAGTCGGAATGTGTAGCTCCGCCCTCATTTCATTCCCTTGTTCCTTCGTTAGTATGGTTTTATATATATTTGTAAATGTTTACGTGTAAATATCAGGGAAGAAAGCGCTGCGCCAAAATTAACTTATTTTAACCATTAAAATTCAACAATATTCTTGGCTTTATTAAATATTAGAAATCTTGTAATTAAATAATGCGAGAAACACTTTAAAATTTAAGCGCTACTTTTTGGCGCAGTGCTTGCATCCCTGAAATATCGTCCCTGAAATAATCTCACAGTACACTTTGAAGCTAAATAAACATATAGGGCATGATGAATTATAAAGAATATGTAATACGCACAAAATGTGCATAAAAAATGAAAAAAAAAACATTGTTTCTACAAAATGAGGTATGTGTATGTTTTCGAATTTTTAAGAACACATATAATTTTTCAAAAAATTTTTTAACTGAAAGAAATTGTAATTAACTATGAAATTATAATTATTTAGTATGTTTAAAATATATATTAAATTCATAAAATACGAAACAATGATTTTTAAGAAACGCGCTTTTTACAACATTAAAAAATTAGATATTTTTCTTAAATAACATTATTACAATTTATGCCTGTTTTTAAACTGTACCGCAAAGACGATGCTCCGCCTACTTTATGTAGCAAAAATTTTTGAACTCGACTTTTAGTCTGAATTAATTACAAATACATATCATAATAATGATGGGCGAAGTTTAAATAATAATTTAAAAAAAAACTGCGTGGGCGGAGTGCAAATGCAAAAACATATTAATAAGTTTCTGGCGTACAATACGTAATTTAACACAGATAGCTGGATATTTTGGGACATTTATTGCTCACTAAAGAATAGTTTTTGACAAAACAAAATGAGCAAATTTCACTGAGCGACATGAATGTGCTTTAGACATATTTTTTCGTATTTAATTCGACATCGACCTTTATTATTCTCAGATAGTCTTTGATTGCTGTTAACCTCTTTTAAAATTATTTACATTAAGAATCTATTTTAATAACAATAATAAAAATCCCTTTATAAAGGAAAAACTAAAATAAAGTACGAATTTATATAATTTTGGAAAATAGCTCACTATTGTCATGATTAATACTTATAATTTGTCGAGAAAAAATTCTTTATAGGATCAGAATGTTTAATTTTTTAATAGATCTTTTTATCTAACATTTTTCTATTTTACATGCATTACACATAACATTATCTTCATTACGGATATAATTATAAAGAATTCTCCCTATGCATGTAATAATATAGAGTTTTCTAACAAAAGGAAATCCGAAGGATGATTTATTTTACTTGAAAATACATCAGGAAGAAAGAAAAACATTATCTAACCTCCACTCCTTTTTCTCCAAATAAAAGTTCATATGAGGGGTCGTTTCATTTGAAAAAGTGTCTAGTGATTCCAATTGAGATGCTGAAATCTGCAAATAATTTTTCCGTACTACTTGGTTATCTCGTTGACCAAAAAACTATCGACAAATTATAAGATTAAATGCCAATAATGGATGATTATGAATGTCACATTCAATGACATTAAACGCGATATACATGTTTAAAAGGTCATGAAGTTGTTTTATAGTTCCACTTTTTATTTGTATTTTCATTTTTCTTTTACAAATTTATTTGTTTTTCCGTTATTTAAAATAAAAATTATGCAAACATGTAAAACTTGGGCGATTTATGTAATTTGGCGAAAACGTCGACGGGATTAATCAAGTAGTACCGATTTTTCTATTCATAATGAATGGATGACAGACTAAGCGATGCCCTCAGCTAGAGTAATTAACAACTGTTGGTCCAGGTGGTGATCATTTATTAGCCATATAAAATTCCAGGAAACGAAATGGAGGTGCGAGGTTGCCCCCCCCCCCACCACCACCACACACATTTTCGTTAGTCAAAGGGTTGCTTGAAATCAATTTCTCCCATCCTTCATCATCAATGTCACATTTTCACTTTCTTATGTTCATTCTCAGAAAAACAGAGAAGTGTAAAGGAAAATCCCTTTTCCCTAGATTTTGGAAAAGTAATATCAATATTTTGGAAAATCCTAGAAATAGGAAAGGATTCTCTTAATCTCCAAGTAGACTTGAATTTCCCTTGATCAAGAAATTTTTCCCTATGTTTGAGAACGCCGATTGTTCCCAATGGTAGCTTCCCTTCTAAATCTCTTTTATTTTGAGGAATAAAGCGAGAAGAACTTAGTACCGGTAAAGGCGTTCACTCGCTTTCTAAAATATCAGTCTTGAATCAGCATTTAAATGAAACAACATATTAATTAATACACTTACTGGTATGAGTTGAATTTTGTTTTAATAAACACTCTAAATTAAATTGTTCTCATTCAATATCAGGTTTAATTATCATTCATCCCAAAAAAGCAGGGTTGAAGGGTTTTGCCACTATGGTGAAAACCGCAGGAACAACCATGAAAAAATCGCCCGAAAGAAATAGGCCTCTTCCAAGTGGAAGACATATAAGGAACTGTTATTCTTTAAGAATTTACGATATAGCTTTCAACTTTGTAAAATAAAATACAATAATATTCTTCCTGTAATCTGATATATATTAATTCCATCAAACCAAAAAAAATGTAATAAAGAATGAAAAATAAATGAATGATTAAATGAATAATTACACTAGTCGTATATCCAATATCACACACAACATCTGTCTATAGATACAATACGGGTGGAGTTACAATAGGGGTGGAGTTATACAGAATACTTGTATCATAATGACAATGAGGCAGATATTTATCCATCACTGGGATAGTCAAAATTCTGGTTCGCAAGCTTTGTAATTATCTTAATATACTTTTATATTCCGTTTTATTATTATTAATATTATTATTACTGTTATTCAGGGTGGTAAAAAATCAGGTTTTTTTGAAAAAAACCAAAAACCATGGTTTTTTTTGTTTTAAACCAGGTTTTTTTGGTTTAAACCGGGTTTTTTTAAATATGATTTCCTATCACATATACATGCATATTTATCAATAGAAATAAAGATTTTTGAATATACAAGTAATAACTTGATTTAAAAGTAATTCTAATCAATGTAATAATTTAATATACAATTAGTTATGTAGAAAATGGAAATCATTTAAATATTAAACATTTTTAGAAAAAGCTATGTCTTTTTTTTTTTTTTTTTCCTTAAATAAAATGTTTTACATGATGAAACATTGACACCTTGAAAATCCTAAAATACAATCTTTTAATTATTAGCACTATAAATGATGAAGAATATAAATATGATGCAGCTTAATTTTTATACACTTCATATATTTTCACAAGGCTATTCAAAATGATTTCTTTGAAATATTTGTTATATGAGATGTCTGATTTTTCTGTTAGAAGACTACATGAATTATCTTTTATTGAAAATAAAGCTTTTTATAAAGAATTTTCAGAATGATTTGAATTTAGCAGTAGAGTCTACAAACTTTAAGAAGTATTATGTATTGCTATTTGACATTTCTCCTCTGAAACTACCAGGTTAAAAGGAAAAAAAAAAGACGACAAACAAAATTCTTAAAATAAACAAAAATACCTATTTAATAGCTTTTTAAAATTTTGAAAACATTAATCTTAAAATATGAAGCAGTTTTATAAATACTGTCTTCCACTAAAGCATTTAAATAGCCATCAAACTATACGCTATATTTTAACGTTTAGTACTTTTAAATGTCTAAACAAAAAATTACTTCTTTTTAGGCATTTTTTATGAGACTTTCTTTGTATTATGTCTCAAGCAAACATTGCCTTGTCCTTTTCTCCCCAATTTTCTCAGCTGATCTAAGTTGGTTATGCAATAGAAGATTTAAATATATCTTATTGCATATTTTAATTAAATGTAAACAGGTGCTTCCCCAGCACTAAATTTTTCAATGTCTTCTCATTTGACTTTATATCTTGAACTTATTATTATTATTATTATTATTCTTAAAGATAATCCACCCCCCCCAATCAAGAAAATTTTCTTTTAGAGTTAGATTGAAATCTTAAAGGTCATTTTATGTTATTAACTGTAAATCTGCGTTTCGCAAAGGAAAACATTTTTTTTTTCTAAATATTACATATTTTTAATCCATTTTGTCTTTTCCAACATAACATAATTTAATTTCTTTACAGCTTCAGATATGTTCATCATTGCATGAAATTTGCATTCTACATGTATATTAACATGGCCTAGACTAGACTCATTATGTCTCATGGTAACGGCTGAGATGACTTAAAAATAGAAATTACTTGCATGCAATAATTTAGTACACTTAGATTACAAAAATGAGAAAATATTATATAGATTTGTTCTAAAAAAACCATTTGGTTTAAATTATGCCAACCCAATAAGTAACAGAATAAATCATAATGCAAAATCCCCATTCCCAATGTAAAAATGCAAAAAAAAAAAAAAAAAAAAAAAAAAAAAAAAAGGATTAACCCAATAAACACAGAGCGAAAATCTGCCAATTATTTATTAGCATACATAACAAAAAGAAATCAATGGAGAAAATTACTTAAGAATGTTATATTCGAGGCTTTGAGCAATGATCAAATCCTTAGTATATCTTAACTAATCAAGCAATTTAAATAATAAAAGTGCATTTTTAACTCGAGTTTGCCCTTCTGACTATGAATGTTTTACAATTAATGTTATATATATATATATATATATATATATAAACCTTTAAAAATGTTAGAAATAAAATTAATTGTTTTCTAACCAGCTAATTTTTTAAAAATTGGTTATTCTGCCAGGTAGACTTATAGTTTATATGAAAAGCTGGGTTGATTAAAAATATTTGTCATTTTAGAAATTTATCAATTCATCATTTTTCTACAACTTAGCATGTAGCTTCTGCATAACTTGATTTTGCATTTTTCAATGTGTAAAGTAAAACATAAAAAACCAGATGAAAAAAAAAACAGCATGGTTTTTTTTTTAACTCATTGGTTTAAACCAGCGTTTTATACATACATATAAAACGCTGAGAATGTTTATTTATACTGATAGAACTTGCAAATGGAATGTGATAACTGCGAATATAATCAAATTATTTTGCAGGACCCGATGAATCAGACAGCACAGTCCGGTCTTGGCGAAATTATCTCGAAAACTTTGAGAGAAAGCGAGAGGGAAAAAATTCGCTGAGGATAGAAGAACTGACGTGGATTATTTTAAGTTCAGTACAAAATGAGGCGTTACAGATAAAATTAAATTGAATTGAATCTCAGAAATGTATTTAGATATTCAATAGATCATCACAATGTTAATTAATCGGATTCCAATAACATATCGAAGATGCACCATTAACAAATAAATCAATCATAAGTAAGCAAAATTTAAAAAAAGTCCGTAAATTAACTAAGTTAGATTCGATTAATTTATCATTTAGTGGTATCAATAGATGAACACTTCCTGTTATACTAAAGGTCTTAAAATTATATTTATCAAGATTTATACAATTTAAAACATTATGCACCTTTAAATTTAAAACTTACACCAAAAATATTTCACAGTGAAATATTCATAATAAATGTTGAGCTTCGGTTTAATTAATTCAGACTATTTGATGAGACTCATCATTCCAGACTGAGACTTGATTCCATTCTCGTCCTTGCGTTCTTGGAAGGAGGACGTGTTACTCCCGCCTCCTATAGTTATCGCGTTCTTTATTCTGTGCGTGCCTTCTCGCCATGTCTTTGGCCGAGAGGCAAGATGTCAGCGTTCGCGCCGAGATTCTTCACGACCACGTTATTACCGGGAATTGTTTACTCGGTGTGTTTAAGGAGGATTATTCACACCTCTCAAATCATCGAATGATAGATGTCATCACTGAGTTGCTTCATAATATTGACCAAGAGATTGATTCTGTCCGTTCTCATCCGGATTTTGCACTCGTCGGCTCGACTGTTAATCATGGGGTAAGAGCACATTGTATTTTTTATATTCAGTTTACTGAATACCTTGCTAAGCCTGATGATTGTAATTTTGTTGATAAGGTTTTGTTTAATTACTCTAATTTCTTTAACGATAATCAAATTGAAAAACTTTACGGTTTCAAGAATCTCAGTTATTCAATTATTAATTCCCGTCCTAACAAAAGAAAGAATTCGGAATCCGAAATTAGCATTCCTACTAAAAATAGATTTGGTGTCCTTAATAATGAAAATAATGATAATACTGATAATCCTAGCAATGATATTGATATGGCTGCAAGCAGCGAGTCTGAGGACAAAAAAGATTTTCATCCCTTTTATGTGGAATTTGATAATATTTCCCATGTAACTATAACTAATGAAATTGTTAACTTAGATACTGAAAATAAACCTGTCATAAAATTATCTGGCGAACTCTTAAAAATAACTCCCAAAAATGAAAACCACTTCAGAATAATCCAGAGATATCTTACTAATAAAAATCTTAAATTTACTACCCTCAACCCAAAAGATCAAAGACCCAAAAAAGTTTGTATTAGAGGAATCCCCCCCCCATACCGACCCCCAAATAATCATTGATGAACTTGGAAAACTTAACTATAAAGCCACTAGGGCTGCTATGCTGAAAAACAAAATCACCGGAAAAGGTATGCCATTATATATGGTTAATGTTCTTCCACGTAAAGACTTTGAAAAAATCTATGATATACAGGAACTCTGCAACATTAGTGTAAAAATTGAACATTTTAGGAACTCTAATAATCCCAAACAATGCTATCGATGTCAAAATTTTGGACATGCCAGTGAGATATGTAATTTAACCCCCAAATGTGTTAAATGTGCCGGCGACCACCTTAGCAGTGATTGCGCGCATAAGGGCAGGATTACCCCTACTTGTGCTAATTGCAAGGGGCAACATCCTGCCTCTTACCGGGGATGCCCTAAAAACCCTAAAAATGCAAATAAAATATCCCAGAGAACTATTGTCAATACTAACTCAAACCAGATTAAACAAAAACCCCAAAAAACTAATGATTTTTCTGATATTTTTAATGCTCTTAAATCGTATAATTATACTAAAAAACCCACCGCTAGTGCTGATAAAACTAATACTAACCTTGATAAAAGTGTCAATCATGAGATTACGCAGGATGCTCCCAGTACGGACTTTCCCCCACTTGGTAATCCTTCTAACAATAGTAACAATAATCCTCTCCATACCTCTCCTATTCAATCTGAACTGTCAAATTCTTTTTGTGATATATTCTCTGCTATAACTGATGTTAAAGAAATGTTCCACTTAACTACTCTTCTTAAATGTATTACTAATATGACCAAAAGATTCAAAGAATGTAAAGATCCCTTTGGGAAAGTGTTTATTATTATTGAAGAACTTTCGTCTTTTGCAAAGGAGTTTAACCTAACTGACAATGAATAATTCTAACAATAGTTACTCTTCTCTACTTATCCTCACCTGGAATTGCAATGGGTTGCAATCCAGGATTAACGAACTCAGATCTTTTATTTCTACTAATCCTAACTTTGACATTCTTCTTATCCAGGAAACACACAGAATCACTCACAGCATTAACATTCCAGGCAGTGGCGTAGCAATTTAAAAATTATGGGGGGGGCTCAAATAATTTCTAACTCAATACGCACAAAATAACTACAAAACTGAGAAAATCTATAAAGGGTAAAACGTCTCAATTAGTAATTATGTAGAATTATAAATATATTTATTCACAATTAAAAATATGTGTATGCACATTATTTAAAAGCAAACATTAAATAATAGGCTAAATTTCACAATTTTGTTAAATATGACACTACAATACGAAAGAAATTTTTCATAAATATAACCGAATTTTATAAAAGAAACACCGCGGCGTTTACTAGTTTTGAAAGTTTTTTTCCAAATGCGACGTTTACTTCTGCTTTTACTCGATCTTTTTACGAAATCGGTCGTTTTTTCTCGATCTTTTGACGAAATCGGTCAATTTTTCTCGATCTATTGACGAAATCGGTCGTTTTTTGCAATATTCGAAGAAATTAGTCGTTTTTTCTCGATCTTTTCGCGAAATTTGCCGTTTTTTCACGCTTTCTTGACTAAATTGATGTTTTTGACTCATTTTATTACACAAATTAGCCGTTTTCTCGGAATCTTCTAAAAAAAAATGGCTGTTTTTTCGCGCTTATAAGACGAAATTAGTCGCTTTTTCGTGATTTTTTGATGAAATTTATTGTTTTTTCACGATTTTTTGACGTTATAGATTGTTTTTTCACGATTTTTTTTTTACAAAACTTGCGTTTTTACTACGCGATTCTTTAGAGAAATTTGTTTTTTCGTTAATTTTTGAGCAATTTACGTTTTTTAGCGCTTTTTTCGAAATTCGCGAACTTTTTATATATCTGAATTTTCCACTAAAAGTAACGATATTATAAACCTGGAAGATCGATCGAAAAACCCGAATCGAATTACATTAAAATATTTAAAATTTGATTTAAGGGGTCAGGTACCCTTTAAAATTTTTTTAAATCGATTTTTTAAAAAATAGCTTATAATTAAATTCGATTCTTTAGGAACATTTAGGAACAAACCGCATTAAAAAAAATCCGCATTAGAAGAAGAGTTATGTCTAAAACACTTTGCGCTTTTCCTATGCGACCAATGGGTAATTTAAACTTTAACGTCAATTTTTTCAAAACAGCGATTTTGATTATTGCGCGCACGATTTCTGAAAAATGGTTGCGTAGAATTCCACAAAATTTTCGATGAATGTATTAAAGGTATACAGGCACAAAATGACCTACTATTATGTTCCTCAAATTAGAAATTTAAATCCACGACTACTTTTGTGTAAAAAAAAATATCGATATTTCGAATTTCTTTAAAAAATAATTTTTTTCTCTGCATCTATAAGCTTTATTTTTTTCATCGTAGGTCATTTTGAAAACACATATCTCTACTCAGAAAAAAAATCTTGGTTTGTTTTAGCTATTCAAATTTGAAAAATCGTGTGCGCAAGGCATGCAAGATTTGTTCTTTCGCAAAAATTGTATTATCTTTAAAAATAATTAAAAAAACATTGCACATGTGTATACTTTTTTTAACAACTTTAACTAATAAAATAAATCCTTCTTAACATATGTTTTTAATTTTACAGTCAAAAGTCAATTAGATAAAGAGTGACTGAAATTGTTACAGAGGTCACTTTTTCCCGCATTTTGTTAGTTCAAAAGGTACCTGACCCCTTAAATATTTTAAATAAAGTTATAGATAACTCAAATTATAAGACATCTCTTACTTTACATTATTCAGAAAACGTTAATTGAAGTTAGATCAATGCAACGCTGTCTACAAAAGAAGCATTCATATGAGTTAAGCGATTACAATAGTTAAAGGTTATTGAGGGGGGGAGGGGGGTCAGTTTTGACGAATACAGTGATTATGACGAATGCGGCGTTTCTTCGATAAAATACAGTGCTTAGAAAAATAAATATATATATACTTACAAATTTTGTCGTCATAATACAAGGTAAGTGCGGTTCGAAGCCATTGTGTTCAAAATGGATTCAGCATTTAGTTTTATTTCTTGATGAATGTTCATCAGTGCAAGTCCAGAAAGCCGAGAATTTGACATACTGTTCCTAAGGTAAGTTTTTAACTGTCTCAATGTGGAAAATGTTCTTTCTGGAGTGGCTGTTGATACTGGAAGCGTTGATAATACTTTTAACAATTTTTTGATGTTGGGATAAACATTCGCATTACATTTTAATAACATTGACTCTATCGCAGTGCTTGGCCTTTCTTCTTTGTCTAACGACAACCACTTTTCGAGCCACATTTCAATTTCAGCTTGTAAAATATTCGGAAAACTTTTTATATCAGAAGAATAAAATTCAGCACATTGCATGATATTTTCTACTGAAGATTTTTCTATGTATTTTGGCAGTGTTGCGTATAAGCTAGTAACTATATTCTTATGATTTTCAAAACGGTCAATCATATTTTGAATAACAAAATCCATGAAAGGTATGAAAATTGTTTTTCTGTAATAGTCTTCTGCTGATTCACTAGGTGTATTATCCCTATGCATTTGCTTTTTTAGCAGTCTAGGTTTTTTAATTTCTAAATTTAAGTCCTTTGCGACTTCGGAAGCTCGTTCGAATATAGCTGAAAATTTGGATTTAGAATTTTCACGCATTTTTCTAAAAATCTGTCACATCACTTATGGCTTCATAAGATGATATTAAATCAATATCCGGTTTCTGTAGAGCTATTGATAAGTTGCGTGTGATTGAGAAACATTTTTCTGCCACAAAAATCGATACTAAAAAACTACTTTGGCATAAAGCATTGTAAAACAGCATAGCTTTCTTTGATGCCTCGGAACACGAAAGACAAACGCAAAATCGAAATGATTTTGAAAACAATCTTTTCGGAAGGAATTCTGTTCTATTCACAAAATATCAGGGGAATGACGCAATCCACTGCTAGCGATAAGTTTTAATTCGACCAATGACGTGCCACTAAAATCTCCCCCTCTTGCTAGACACGTGCTATACCAGTCGGATCTGAGTTTGAAGCACTGCCGTTCCCAGAGGATTAAAAAAAAAGAAAAAAAAAGCTTTATCTATTTTTTTCCTATTACAAATGTTGCTTCTAACAGTTCTATTATTCTACTATAATATGCTTTTAGTTCCCCCCCCCCCTTTACTGAAATTGATCGCTATTAAATATTGCAGATTAACTTGTTCGAACTTCCTAGAATGTTTCAAATTTATTATTTTTGTGAATTTTAACAAATTAACAATACAAATTAAAACCTGTTAGAATTTTCAGATTATAGATGAGCTTAAGCATATTTATTATTTTACATAAGTTTAAGCAACAGAATTTCAAATATTTAAAATTTTCATTATCACGAAATAATTTGAATGCGTTTATTAAATGAAATTTTTTTGCCTAATTAAGCTTCTGATAAAATCCAATGGGGGGGGGCTTGAGCCCCCTGAGCCCCCCCCTTTCCTACGCCCCTGATTCCAGGCTACAAACATTATCACACATCGCGGGCCGACTCCGAAAGGCATGGCGGCACCGCGGTTTACATAAAACACTACATTCCGCACTACACAATACAGCATACACCCCTTCCTGGCGTTGATTACACTACCATAATAGTTAATTTACCCAATTACAAAATTAATTTTACATCTTTATACGCCAGGCATGTCAGGCCTTACCCGGTCAATGACATTACACACATTGTTTCTCAACACAACCATGCTTTCATTGCAGGTGACTTTAATGCTCAAAGTAGACGGTGGAATTGCCGTACTACTTCCTGCAATGGAAGCGCTTTACACAATTTAATTTGCAACAATAATCTTAACTTACATGCACCCAACACACCCACACACATTCCTGGATATCACAGACATCACCCTTCAATAATTGACTTAGCTATCTCTAAAAACCTACCTTTTCCCATCACTACTAAAGTAATTAATGAACTAAGCTCAGACCATCTTCCTGTATCTTTTAAAATTGACCTTATTAATCCTCTCTCTCCTCCTCCGTCCTTTGCAATTGACTGGAAGAAATTTAAAACTACTCTTGATAACTCCAATATTGTGTGTCCTGATTTAACTTCTAATGATGACATTGATACTGCTGTAAATAACCTTGATAATATAATTAATAATGCTCTTAAATCCTCTACCTATTCTACCTTTAAAAATAATAACTCTTATTTCATGCCTAACTATATTCGTAATTACTGTAAACAACGCAATAACCTCCGGCGACTTTATCAGTCCACCCGGGACCCCACCCTTAAAACTTCCATTAATAGATTAAATAATAAAATTAAGTCCCTTATTCAAAAAGATAAAAATCAAAATTGGTCTAAATTTCTTGAAAGCCTTACTTACGAGGATAATTCTCTTTGGCGTATTAAAAAGAAACTGAACAATAACTTTACCCCCATCCCCCCCTTAACTGTCAATAATATCACTGCTTATACTGATGAGGAGAAGGCAGAATGTCTTGCCAACTCATATGAGACCCAGTTCTCACCTAATCCCTTCCTCGCAAGTCAAGCACATCTTAATCTTGTCAATGATACTGTCAATCAATACCTCTCCACCCCACCCACCCCTCTCCCTAGCATTCAACCTTTTGTAATAGATAATATCATTCAGAAACTTAAAAATAGAAAATCCCCGGGGTACGATGGCATCTCTAACTATGCTCTCAAACAACTACCTATTAATTGCATCCATTATATAACTGATCTTACTAATGCTATCCTTAAAAACTGTTACTTTCCTAAACCATGGAAAACCTCTATTATAGCTCCTATTCCTAAACCTTGTACTAACCTTAACGATCCTACTAACTATCGCCCTATTAGCCTACTCTCTTCCTTAAGTAAAGTAATAGAACGTGTCATTAGATTGTATCTCCATGATTTTACACATGCTAACAACATTTTAATGCCGGAGCAATTCGGCTTCAGAGCCAAGCACTCCACCCAACATCAACTTCTGCGCGTTGTGGAATTCTTAACGGAAAACTTCAACGCAAAGAAACCCACTGCCGCTGTCTTATTGGACATCGCCAAGGCATTCGATAAAGTCTGGCACGAGGGCCTCATATACAAATTAATTCGGCTTAATTTCCCGTCCGGACTTATACACTTGATATACTCATACCTTGGCGATCGTAACTTCTACGTCCGCATCAACAACACACTATCTACACTACACTTTATACTCTGTGGGATTATCCAAGGATCAATCCTTGGCCCCTTTCTTTTTAACTTATATTTCAATGACATTCCACGTACACTTCTCACATTCCTTGCACTTTACGCGGATGATACTGCAATTTGCGGCACTGCATGGAACACTCTTACACTTTACAGATACCTACAAGAACACATCAACCTTTTCATGGAATGGTGCAATCTTTGGCGCATTAAAATCAATGAATCTAAAACCAATGCTATTTACTTCTCTCGCTCTTTTCAATATCCCAATAGACTAACAATTAACAATACCACCCTTGAGTGGAAAAATGATGCTAAGTACCTTGGGGTTATCATTGACAAAAGACTTACTTTCAGAAAACATATGATCAATACCCGGGGTAAAGTCGCTGGTATTTCTAAATCCCTCTCCCCCTTCTCCGCAGTCGTAATCTTTCTATTCACAATAAACTTCTCATCTATAATGCATGCATTCTTTCCGTATTAACCTACGCTTGTCCCATCTGGGGTTTCCTGTGTAAGACTTCTATGAACTCCCTGGCAAGCTGCCATAATAAACAGCTTAGAATAATACGTAATGGTTCCAGGTTCCTAAGCAATAAAACTATTCGAAAAGATCTAAATACTTCATCCCTCCAAAAAAGAATAAAGTACCTGTCAACTAACTTTTTCAATAATATCAACCTAATCCCCAATGAGATAATCTTCGAACTCCCGGACTACGACGCTTGCAGTCCTAACAATAGAAAACGCCCCAGGTATTCAACCATTGTTGAAGAGTGAATCAGCTGAGATTCTTATTCATACCTCCATCTGTTATTTTTCCCTTTCTTTTTTGCCCTTTTTAATAACTTTGTTAACTAGAATCATTAAAAAAAAAAAAAAAAAAAAAAAAAAAAAAAAAAATACATAAAAATTTTGTTATAGCCATTAATGCTATCTTACTTTTAATGCTATACAAAAAAAAACATAAAAAAAAACAAAAAAAATATACCTAGTATAGCTTTTGCTATACTGTAAGAGTAAACAAAAAAAAATGTATGGCAATGAATTGGGCCTTTGTTTTTGGGTAACCTTTGCTTCTCCTCCTTTCGTCTTGCATGTGAACTGTTGTTTTTTGAACATTGAACAATTATCTTTAGACTTATTTAAATTTAATTTTAATAGTTTTTTATTATTTAACTTTAATTGTTACTATTATCTAATTTTTATATCTCCACTTCTCTTTATTTTTAAATTTGTTAGTCTTACTTTTTTAATTATTTTTAAATTCACTTTTTTAAATTCCTCTGCCAGCGAGCGTAGCTTACAGGAGTCTCCGAACGGTAGTGCCGGCCAGGTGCCCGGATCACATATGCCGATAATACGGGGAACCAGTGCAGTTGCGTTAGCTGTGCCCTTTAAGCTTGCAATAACCATTTAACTTAGATTAATATTAAATTTTAATTATTATTTTTTGCTTTTCTATCCTTTTTATTTTTTCATAAGTAGACTTGATCTACAGCTATACAATATTCAGGCTTATTTTAAGATGTGCTCTACAATTACTCCTAGCCAGGGCGTGGAGTTGCTCCGCAACTGGGAAGCCCCTGAAGTTGCCTAATCATGTTCATGTTCATGTTTAATTAATTGTCTTAAATTAGCATTTATATTTAGTAAACCGGAAATTGATAATACCAACTTCCCGATAATTTAATAAAATAAGCCCGTATGTCTGCTGTTTCAGTCTGAGAGTTAATATATCTAGAGAGGCAATTCCAGTTGCTTTCGCCTGTGAAAACTGCGGCCAAAATGACCCACGTGACAGTAGGCATTTGGCAATGAAATGTTACTAAAAAAGAATAGCAGCAACACTAGTTTTGTCGCTTTATCGCAGCTCTTGGCAGGAGTGTAGCATTTTTATACTGTAATTCAGAAACTTGAGAGTTGGCAGAAATACAAATCAGTAGTAAAAGAAATACATTGAATATTCTTTGAAATTCTGAATATGGGTTGGATATTTATCCTAATGTTTATTTATTTCATGCTTGAAATTTTTATCATTCAAAAAGTAGCTCATCAGTTATAATAAAATAAAAGAAACTATTTATATATATAAAATTTAGCTCAGTTTTCAATCTTTCATATGATTTTGTTGATATTTAATTTCATTACATACTTAATTTTTATTGTTCAACCAAACTAACATATTCGACAGAAAAAAAATAAATTTATTTAGAAGTTTAATTCTGTGTGGTGAAAGGTTGGAGGCTGTGTAATGGGGTTGGGGGGGGAGGGGGAGAGAAAGGTGAAATTTTCAGATAAAAGAAATTTAAGTGATTTACTTATTATTACAACAAATTAACAAACAGGTCGAACTTTTATTCTAAATTTTAAAAAAATTAAAGATTTTACTAATTTTTTTATTTGAAAAATGCTGATATTGCATAAAGGACATTTTAATTGAAAATAAATGTCAAAATATTAAATTAATAAAATGTTTATTGTTTTTCTTTCCTAATAAATACATATATAATAACACATTCAATTTATTGAAATTTTTAATTGAATAATTCAGTAATAGTCATAACTCAAAAAGCTTATACAGAAAATTTTATATGCAATATTTGCTTCAGGGATGCAGGTTTATAAATAATTTAGTACTCTACTAAATTACCATACAGTTTCACAAAACAAGTTGCATAAATACACACAAAGTAGTTAAAAATAGAAAAAGCCCAAAATGTAAAATTTCAATTTCAGAATCAATAGAATAAAAATCAAATTTATTTAGCTATGTTTAATTTATTTATATCAGAGGTTGTTAACCTCCAGAACCTCCCGGTACTCTAGATTCATAACTTGAAATCCCACGGACCACTAATATTATCACATAATTTTTATTCACAGACTTCTAATATACGTAGACGCCACATTCCATTGTTCGCTCGGAATGGTTTCGAATCCAAGATCTTTGGCGAAAAGATGCCGTTGTTTGGCGGTGATCACTTTATTGGCAATTTTCAGTTTGCCTTCCGTCACGTGACGGAAGGCAAAGATGTCGGCGTAAGAAATGGTTACCGATGTGGTGTCTAGGTATCAGAGGTCATTGTTTTTATTCTATTAAAATGAAATGCCTATTCAATAAAATAAATTTATAAATGAGGGGTATCAAGGTAATAAAAAGAGAGTGATAAAAACTCTTTTAAGTATATTTTTCAATTAACTTGGATTTTCTTTTCCAGGAGAGGGGGGGGGGGGAGATATTTTATTTTGATCTGTTTGATAAAACAAACAGACCTTGGCAAATTTAAATGCTAAAGCATACAAAAGCTTAAATAAGTAAGAAGAGAAGTTACTTAAAGAAATTGAATTTAGCATATTTTTTAAAAATTCATAAATTGAAATTAATAAGCGAGGAGCAAAAGGGCATAAAACATGTACGAACGGAAGCTAAAAAAAATTAAGACATAATAAATAAATAAATAAATAAAACATTGTTTTATTAAATGTTTGTTAGATAAAAAAAAAATAATAATAATAATAATATACCGTTCCAACTATCAATTTTTTATACATAATTTTAATATAATTTAAATACCTCACAACAATCTAATTTTAATTAAAAAAAATATCTGAAACCATAAGACAAATACAAAATCAGCTCATGTATTTTTTCTCAGAAACTTCAATTAAAATTTATAAAATTATATTAAAAAGTGGAATTAATTCAAACAATTGCATTAACTTTAAATTTGGGTAATATTTAAAGATAGCTTCAAAAATTAATTTGTGCGAAAGAAATACATAAAGTTATAAAAACTAAAGATGCAATTCATTTAAAACATAAATTTAATCTAAAGTAAGCTAAAAAAAAACAGAAAAAAAACAGCTGGTATTTAATTTTTAATTAAATGGAACAAATTTCTTTTGACGAAAAAGACGTAACGCCAAGCACCGTAATGCGAAATGTTCTTAAAATTCAAATTAATCAATCTTACACATTTAATATTTAAACTAATAATACTAGATGATAGTAAATTCCATTATTACATACATTTATGTTATTAAAAGTAAAATATAATCTATTTTCATCCTGACAATGTGAATAAAGGGTGTAACAGTTCCAAAGGTAGACTTTAAAAAACCCTTTAAAATTTTTAAAAAATGTAATGAAAATTTAATATTTGGCGATGAAAGGTAACAGAATTTGTTTTGTTTATTCTTTCCGTACACTGTAAAAAATAAAGAGTTTTATCACATTTACTTTGGCTGTATGAGATGTGAAATAAGGTGTAAATATATTATTTTTGGGGTGCCAATACCAAAATAAATGTTACGTTACACTTCGAGTGAAGTATCATACCTCTTTAAAAAAAAAAAAGGCGTTCTGAATCACTCCAAATCATTATAATCCGCACTTTGAAAGACTTTATTCAATTCATCAACACGACAGCAGGTGTTTTTTTAATCCAGCGAGAACAAATCGGTGCGATTACGCAACCAGCGCGGGGGATAAGATTATTATCCAAAATGGCGCTGTTGTTGACACATTCTGTCGTTCTGAAAAATGTTCTTTGAATTTCGGTTATATTTCGCGGTAATAATGAATGATTAAGAAATTGCTGACATTATAACTCTTAATATAGTTCATATTAAGAACTTTTATCGACTTATTCAATTAGTTCGGACAATTTAGGAAATCAGAAATAGTCTATTGTATGATAGCCATAAACAGTTTTGCTAAACAGTGTTGGTGCTTTGGTTTTTCTTTTGGATTTTTTTCGAGTAAGTGGCGTTTATTTTCTTTCTGTTTTGTATACAATAACTCTTAATTCTCTGTAAAAAATTGTATTTGTGTTATATTTGTTGTACGTATATATATATATATATATAAATGCATGATACTTGCAATATGTGATTTTGCAGGGTAGCTATTTCGATATTTTAAAAATGAAAATTAATAATAAAATAAGTCGTAAAATTGTCACTTTCGTACAGCGCTTTCAAATATTTAGTTTTGATTTTATAGTGTTTTATTATAAGTGTACTATAAGTTTACTATAAGTTTTGATTTTATAGTGTTAAATTCCGCATAACTTGAACTAACACGAAATTAAATAAACATAGTGTTATATCTTGTTTTAAACATTCATTTTTTCAATATATATTTGTATTTTGATGTATTTTTAGATTATTAGAAACAAAAATTCCATTATTTTTATTTCGTTTTTTTCTTTTTTCATATATATATGTTGATACTGAAAGAGTTAAAGAGATTGTCATGGTTTTATTTTTCTATTTATTAAATTAGTAAAACATAATTAAAATCATCATTAATGCCTATTTGAATTTGAATACATTTAATGGAAAATCTTAGAACTTCAATGAAAGGGGGGGGGGGGACTGCCGGTATGTTCATTCAGAGCGGTGTGAAACGGGGGGGGGCAAGGGGGCGGTCGCCCCGGACGCGGAAACTGAGGGGGCGCCAAATTTATGTTATTATCGTCTTATGTTTCTTCGCTTTTTTTGTAAAAAAAAAATTATATGTATAAATATATTGGGATTTTTTGTGTGAAAAAAACATACATTTTCAAAATAGCATGTTACTTCATTCTTGAAATCCAAAAGTGGTCATACAATACTGTTAGATACATTTTTTTCACATATGTTTTCCAGATCACCTTTGCCAATATATAAGCGCAATGTTCTTTTATAGTATTTAGTTGTAATATTAAATCTTTTAAAGTTTCAAAATAAACGAAAAACATGTATTTAATAGAATTTATTTGTGCTTTTAAACTTTTCAATTTTGTGACACCTGTGACAAACAGTAATGAAACTACTGAAATTTAGAGGTGCTGCAGATACATTGTGCCCCCTCCCCCTACCAACCCCCAAACACACTATGTGACCCATATAACTATGTTTTTAAGTATGTAAATATACTAAATTACATTGTTTAATAACTGAGTATTATGTTTAAAATGCATGTTATAATAAATTACCTAAATTAAAAGGGAGTTTAGCAGCATTTTTGCATGAAACTAATTATTTTAATACATGGCTGTGTTAAATTTAAAATGTAATCTTTAAATTATTTTTTATTTTGCTGTTAAAATCATGTAAATATTAGAAAATTTCCTTTTTTACCATCTACTTATATAGTGTACTTTAATAAATGGTAGCAAAATAAAAAATAATTAAAAAATTACATTTCAAATTTAATACAGCCATAATTTAAAAAAAAAATAGTTTCACGCAAAGAATGTGCTAAACTTCCCTTTAATTGAGACAATTTATTATAACGTACATTTTAAACATATTACTTACTTTACACCCAAAAGGGTGGCAACTAAGTTGCCACTACAAATGGTGTTTGTTTACCATTTGATAGTTGGTGGCTCATTACACCAATTTACAAGTGGAATTTCATTACACCACTTGGGGTGGCAACTTAGTTGCCACCCTTTTTGGTGTAAAGTAAGGGAGTTTTTTTTTACAGTGTACATCCGTAGCCACAACAGCTTTCTACCATGATATTTTTGAATTAAAACATGGAATTGTCTGGTATCCTCCGTAGAAATCAATGCTATTTACACTGTGTCCGGCAACAATCTTGGCTCCAGTCATGTGATTTTATCTTGGCTGATGGAAGAATCGAGGAATTCTCCCTCTGTTTATAGTTACTCTGGGGTGTAACTATATTGCAGCCGATGGAAGTTTCTTCTTTGAGTAACACAGCGAGGAGAACTCCATACCTATGGAGGCGCTCGCTCGCTCTTATAATGTATCAACGAACTTTACGCAAGCAACGTAGTAGAACACCCCTTTAAAACAATACTATATTGTTTTATAAATTTACTGATGTGAATTGAAAAAATAAATTATGTTAATTCTAATTTAAATTAATAATGTACAATAGCGGGTTTAATTAGCTTTCACCTAAAAAAAGGGTTGCCAAGTTCTTCTACTGTAAAAAAAAAAGTAAATAGATAAGTAAACAAGTTGGAAATTGCACGTGAAGCGTAGCAAATGAGGTGCGTTCGTACGATAACGAAGTTTTAAAAATATTACTTTCATATATCAATCTCATAAAATTGTAAATAGTGAATTACAATTAAAACGCTCATCAAACAATGTTCTCCTTATACCATTATGTAATGGAATACTTTTGTGTGGCCTTATAAATCAATAACAAATGTTCTTTGCACCACAAATTATGTAAGATGTATATTATAATATGTACTTTATAGTTGCATATAAATTTTATTAAGTTCGCATGAGTGTAACACGATTAAAATGCATTTGAAACATTTTTTCTTATTGACCGTGATGTAACGGAATACTTTTGATTGTCCCTGTAATTGATCTATGCATCCGATTTTCATAAAATTTGAAATGACTCGAAAATATTATGTAATAATTATGTATTTTAAATTTCAAACATACAGAATATATTTGAAACTTTTTCCCCATTGACCATAATGTAATTGAATACTTTTGATTGCCCCTGTAATTGATCTATGCACACGATTATCAAAAAATTTTAAATAACTCGACAGAATTATGTAATAATTATACGTTTTAAATTTCAAACGATTAAAATGCATTTGAAACTTTTTTCCCCATTGACCGTAATGTAATGGAATACTTTTGATTGCCCCTGTAATTGATCTATGCATCCGAGTCATAAAATTTGAAATGACTCGATATAATTATGTAATAATTATGTATTTTAAATTTAAAACGATTCGGTTGGGTAGTTTTTGCGTTGTTATATGCGGACAGACAGACGGACGGACAGACAGACGGACAGACGAACGGACTGAACGACCACTATAGGTGCTACGTATTATATAATTACGAACGCACCTAAAAATGAAACAAAATAAAAAGTTTCTCAAATAATATTAATACACTATACATTCGTCTTCAAACCGCACAGCGAAGACGATGCTCCGCCTACTTTATCTAGCGACAATTTCTGTAATGAATTTTCATTCATAATGACGGTGGGCGGAGTTTAAAAGTAAAACTAGTCGTTGGAGGCCACCGTAACACTTACCCATCATGGATATGCATAACATAATATATGAAAACATAACATATGTAAACAATTTATAAAATGCATTACAATTCCAAACCAAAATATAAACGTATATTTAAGCATTTTTAACACATCATCATGCTCTTTTAATGAATTTCTCATGAACCAATCGTATGAAACGCCAAACAATTCAAGTAGCACTGAATTGCGTAAAAGAAACATCCTTATAACTCAAAAAATATTATTCATATTTACTAACGGTTTCTTGCATCTAAATAAGTGTCTCATTTCCAATTGAAAGATAGCTTTGAATTAAAATTTGAATGAAATACAGGGTCATGAAAAATCAAAGAATATGGAAAACAGGATTAGAAATATCTCTACAACTAATAATCCGATCGACTTTGTTTTATGCGCAAAATTTGTGTTATTTTATTGCCTTTTACGTCCATTTCTTAAAATAAAAAAATTCGGAAAATTTTATATACCTTTCATCAGAACGAATTTTTTGAGAGTCCGGAAAAAATAGTTCCAGATAATCGAGGTTACTGATATTAAATAGGCTTCGTCCCATTCTCACATACTAAGCACATACAAAATTTCAAGTCTCTATCTCAATTTGTTCGGGAGATAGAGCGGTTACAGACAGACAGACAGACAGACACACAGACACACAGACGGACGGACGGCAAAAAAAAATTTCTAAAAATATGTTTTTCGGAATCTCCAGTGTCCGAAACGTGTAAATCCGTCAAAAAAAATTTTTCGATTTTCAAAACGATTGCAAGACTTACCCTATACTACGTATGATGGGTAAGTAAAAACAGCGATGTCGGTGTACAGATGTAAAAACATTTTAACGGGTTTCTGGCGTTTAATCCGTAAATTAATTTAATATTGATAGCTTGATACTTTGAGAAATTCAGTGTTCACTCAAAGAATAATTTTTGATAAATGAGTTATTGTTTTAATGATTTTTTTTTCTTCTTTTTTAGTTTGGAAGCATTTTATATTTTATCAGTGCGTTTCTTTTTTTAATTATATTTATCAAAGATATTTTTTTTTTCTTTTTTCATTACTCTGTAAATATGTAACGCCTTTCGAAACCCAATAGAAGAATTACTTTTAAAATAGGGGAGGAGTTATACAGATTCTTCATATAATAACGAGGCAGATCTTCATCCATGAACTGGGATAGTCAAAAATTGTCACTCCCAAGCTTTGTATTTATTTTAATATGCTATTGTATTCTATCTTCTTTCTTTCTTTTTCTCTTTTTTTTAATGATTTTGAACATTTTTATAATTATGTTTTACGAGTTCTGACAGATTTTATGCATGGCTAGTTCCATGGGTTTTGTAGTGTAAGTTACATTACCTTATAATTGCTACGCTTGTTTGCTACCGTTATTTTCGAAAAGTCTGCTTGGCCTTATTCAATTAATGAGAATGTGCCGATAAAATAAACCACATTTTTTCGTACTAAAATACTGGTAGCCAAAATTCTTAGCCTGTGACTTACACTACAACTACTCATGGAAATAGCCGCATGTATATTAATTTGAAAAATTGTATTTAGGTATGTTGTATTTTCGAATTGCTCGAAGCGCTTACGCGTGCCATAAATTTTTAAACGGATTAGAATGAATTTTTTATGTACATCCATATAAAGCGCTGAGCAAGGTTCATTTATTCTGAAAGAACTTGCAAATGGAAACTAATAACATTGTATGCGATTAAATGATTGCTCCCAAACTGATGAATTAGAGAGCACAGTTCCGTAGTGGCGTAATTAAAAAATTATTCATATTATCTGAAAAACTGAGAAAAAGAGGGAGTATAAAAAAATATGTTGGTTGAATTGAAAAAAATCAAATCGGATTTTGTGTATTTTAAATAAATTTTCTTTTCTTCTTTTAGCCAATGGTTGAATATACAGTCGAACCTCTATATAACGAAACTCCATACATCGAATTTCTCCATATAACGAATTTTTAGTAAGAACGGTCCCCTTTTCGCATGATTACATTAAAAACACACTCTATATAGCGAAATATCTATCTCCATATAACGAATTTTTTCATAAATTGATCTTAATTTATTCAGTTTTAAAAAGGCTTCGAAATCATATGGAATCAATTTTCCATCACTTATTTTTGATTTATCGTTCAGTGGAGAGGTTTTTTTTTATAAATATTACTTCTCTCCTTATTCTTTAAATCTAACAAGTTCATCTCACCTCCCATACACCTTTCAACATCCTTCTCAAAACACAGTCAATTGGATTGTTACACATATAAGAGAGGAATCAATGAGAGCACATAAGAGAGACCTTCAAATGGAGGAAAATATCAACTACAATTTTTCATTCCTTGCTAAAATTTGAGAATTTTTTTTGAGAGCGTAACAATTGTAATTTTAAAATCAAAACAACAAAAAATTACAGATTTCTTCCTCTGAAATTTATGTAAGTCTTCCTTATTTGATTTTTATTAAGCTTTCAAATAAATGTCTTTTCTCTTTTTTGAAACTGCTTAAATAAGTAAGAAATAAAATGTTAAGTTAATATATACTTTTAAACATTTCAAATTCTTAATTAAAAAGATCAAAAATAATATTTGTTCAAAATTTACACATTAAATACTATTTTTAACATCATACTCTATACATCGAATGTCTCTATATAACGAATTTTTTACTGGAACGATGGATTTCGTTATATAGAGGCTCGACTGTATTTAGACAGTTGCTGTATGTAATTTTTTTCTAAGAGACTAGTGTAATTTTTAATTTAATATAGATATTTTATTACTATTTTTTTTTTTTTTGATCTCATGGAATTAATTTTCATAAGATTACAGAGAGATGATATTTAATGTATTTTACAAAATTAAAAGTTACATTGTAAATTCTTAAACAATAACAGTCTCTTTCATTCCTCCAACTTGGAAACTTGGACTTTCTTCCCGACAATTTTTTCCGCGGTATTTTCCACAGTGGCAAATGCTGCTTTTTTGGGACGAAAGCTAATTAAATATGCTGTTGAATGTTATTAATTCTAACAAGAGTTAACATTAAAAAATGTTTTTTTTCAACTCATATCAGTAAATTTATTGACTAATATGTTATCGTGTTTATATGCTGTTTCAGCATTTTGAAATATTTCAGTAATCATTTAAGAAGTTAGTTAGCGCCTTTATTGGTTCGTCTCGCAATATATATATATATATACTGTATGCAGTTAAACTCACAGCATTAAATAGTTCTTCTATTGATCCCACAGAGTAGTAACAGAGAATCAACTTTCATACACTGTAATGGCAACTTGTTTAACATGGGATTACGCATAGACAGTAGCGAGACGAGCGGATGACTCTGAAACTACGATCATAACATAAGAGAGGTTGCTAATTCGGCGAAACATCTCATCCTTGGCGACAAATGATAAAAGAAAAAAGAAAAAAAATACAGCGACGGCTTGCTGCTTCTTGTTTGAAATTTATGAAAGAATTATTTTAATATGAAATAACTTTGACGTATTCCTCTTGCAAACAATACATGTGTCTCTTCGTAACATAACGACCTAATAATTTAAACTTGAAAATTCAAAAATAATAACAGTAATAATTACGAATCAATATAAGCGCGGAAATCTAAGATCAAATAGCATAAGCACGTGTGCAAAGATAATCAAATCAGCATTCAGCAAGAAGCGCCAAACCAGAATAGGGTTACAGTTAAACAGAAATCACGAGGATAAAAATTGCCAACGCGATGGTTTAGTTTTTAAGTCATCCACTGAGGGCGTTCTTTTCAAGTCGAGTTGAGGCTCTGTTACGTACTCTGTGATTGATCCAATACAGTTGAAATTAGCGAGAAATGAATTTGAGAATTCCCGAAATAAGAGTCGAGTAGGGTTGGGCATTTCGATTCATTTTGAGGAGTCGATTCACTTGGTTAGTGAGTCGACTCTCGACTCACCTACGATTAGTTGGTTGGTTGTAAAAATGCTCGAATTGTTTTGCTTTACTTAGTACAAAAAAGATATATTTTTGTGGTAAGAGCCGAAATTTTCAGTCCTGTACCGGCCCAGAACCTACAAACAACAATGACCTGGCCCGGTAAAAACATAAATGTTCGGCCAACTTGCTTCGTACAGAACAGTTATCGACCCGACAAGAAAAAAGTTAAAATCTTCTTAGCCTGATCCGGCATAGTTAAATTTGTAAAAAACATGGATTTTTACGTTGTAAAAAAGTAAGGCTCGAGCTCGGCTTGGAAGAAAGCAATTACAAGGCCCAATCCCAGTCTTGTGAAATAAAGTAAAGCCCGACCCGAGTGCCGCAAAAAATAGTCCCAAGCTTCGAACCAGGGTGCGGCCAATCTCAGCGTTTAAAATTTTTAGACTGTTTTTTTTCCTTTCTTTTTTTGAGGGGGGGGGGAGGGGGGTTCTGTACTTAAAAAGTGAAAACAGATACTTTGAGTTCATCATGTTCATATATTTTTAAATTATTAGTTATTCACAAATATTTTTTAAGAGAAATATTAGGACAAATTAAGTTAATTGATTTTTTTTCTTTCTTTAATATGTGTGCGTTTACATATATGTCGTGTTGGTTATGTTGGAAAGATATCGTAACATCGACTTAAAAAGAAATTAATTACTTTACTTCTAGATTCTGTAGAAAATATAATGCAAAAAATGTGTCTCCACCTCCCCCCCCCTCCCGTGTTGTCAATTTCTGAATTTATTGAAACTAAAATTATGAAAAAAAGGGCCAACAGTAGTTTATTCGAATTTTGCTGGAAAATAATAGCGATTATCCTGAGTCTCATTGTTTCGTAGAAAATTGCATTTTCGTTTCACATAAACTTTATATTGCAGGGCTCAATGTCAGCATGTTTTAATGTACAATTATAAATTGATAGCCTGACTATTGAGGTGATTTCGAATCAAATAACGTTTTCCATTTGTTTAATTAATAAATGAACCGCTAATCAAACTGAATAAGAAAAAGAAAAACACGGAGCTGTTGTAGTGTGTTTGAAGAGGTGAAGAGATATTAGAAAATTTAGGATACAATTCTAGAAAAAAACTCAGCAGTGACATAATTTCTGACACACTTTTAATTAGAATTTTAAAAATTGACGGGCAGCTATAGAGGAGATGAAAAATCAAACCGCATTTCCATTTTTTAATAAATACATTACATATGAAGAAAAAATGTATTCTTGTCATGAAACGACAGATTTTTCTCTTTTCCCTTGCAATATAAACTTCAATTTTAACAGTAATTTTCAAATGTATTTTGCCAAAAATTGGAAAACGCCAATCGATTACATAATTTCTGAATAAGAAAACTTTTCAATTTTACGAGTTTGTTTCCAAATAAAAATGAATTCGAAATTTGTAAGAAAGTAGATTTTTTTAATTTAAAAACAGATTTAATAAATTCAGGGAAAAGTTTTCAGAAATCTACTTTATATTATTTAACCCTCTTTTTTTTTTCTTTTATTCCAAATTACATTAACTTTTTACCAAATGTTGAAGAGTCTAAAAATCTAAGTAAACGATAACATTGCTGTTGCTATTGTTGACATTTCTGTCATGCGAATACCTACAAAACTAAAATATTGCTCATGAATGTGAATAAAATAGTTTTAAGAAAATTATTGTATACCAGTGATGCACAGCCTTTTTATCAGAAAATCGTTTGCCACCGGAATATTTGAAAAGTGTTGTTTCTTTTCTTTAATAGCAAAGTTTCTGTCATTACTATAAGCAAAATTATTCTGCATAAGAATTGTGGTATTATTGTGGCCCGCGAGCCAAAGGTTGTGCACCCCTGTATGTATACTAAGAAAAATCGGATCTTTTTGTAGAAATTGAGCCGGGCCGGGTAAGTTTATTTATTTATTTATTTGTACGGGTCGGGACCGGATAGAACGTTTTACTTTACATCAGCCTGCGGTAGCTTTCGCTGGTACCGGGCAGGATTGGACCTGCGAGCTCCTCTAAATGAATTATGAATATCTGCAAGTTTTCTGTAATTTTAATAAATGTCGTTTTATAAATCTATCAAAAATTTTCAGTGTTTGGGACATAATTTACCCCATATGCGATCATAAAAAAGTGGCGGGGAGACTAATTTTTTAATTTTTTTTCCTGATATGTATAGTTTTTATAATTTTCTTCCTTTTGAAAGTCTATTTATAAAATCATGATTATACACTGAATAACTGCCAGTTTTTATGTTTTTTACTACCACTATTTTTTCACAATAAATAAAAAAGTAAATAAAAAAATAAATAAATAAAGTTGTATTTTAAAATTATCGGAAACATAAGAAAACGAGCAAATTCCCTTCATAAAAAATAACTGTAAAAAATAAGCGTAAAATTTGGCAGCTATGACATTGTGATTCTGTCTCCTCCCGATTGACACACAGAACTTACTTGCGCTACAAAAATAAAATAAAACAGGAAATATTCTCCGAATCTGGTTTGAAAGAAGGAATATTTAACAAAAAATCAACTATCTAAACATTAAAAAGTTATATGTAAATTATATCCATTTTTACATTACCTGCATTTATAATTTATAAAAAAAAAAATAAAAGAATATATTCGTAATCAAATGAAGGACAACACTTTATCTAAAATACATCAATCATAAAATAAACTCATAGTATTTTTTAACAGTGGTGAATTTGGAAAGTGGGCCGGGGGTCAGGCATTCCCGCGGAACAATGAGATTCCCCACCCCCCCCCCTTAAATATCAGGCATTTCGCGTTTTAAATGGTAAAATAGTGCAGTCTCCAGCCCCACCCAAAATTCTTTGTGACATCCACCCACACTCATAGAAATCTCCTCTCGAAAAAAATGTGTCTTAATTCAACACTGTTTTTTAAACAACTTACTATTAAAGTAGAATTTTATTTCTTTCTCTTCAACTTTTTTTTATATATTGCATCAAATAAAGGCAATTGAAAATATTTCCCCAACCAGTCCTATTTATTTTTAGTAAAAAATACAAACATAATATTTGTTTTGCTTGATCGTCTTTCCAATATACTGAAATCAGTACAAGCTTATCATAAATTCAATTAATCTTCCCAGAAATATCCTGCTGAACGCCCCTTTTCCCATAAATTTAGTTAATCTTTCCAGAAATAACCAGCTGAACGCCCCTTTTTCTTTGCCCCTCCCACTCTTTTCATTCATTCGGTGTCATCCTAATTATACAGAAAATGCACATCTATACTGCCCCCACTTTTCCCAAAATCCCCAACCCCAATATAATGTCAAAACAAGGCGTTTGTTTTTTGCTAAAAAGCCCAGCGCGGATTCGAAGAGTCGAAATCTGATACCGAATCGAAAGAGTGGTTTTCAAGGAGTCGAAGAATCGACCATCCAATCTTCAACTCTCGACTACCCAAGTCCGACACTCTGTTGACTGGTCCAACCACTCTTTGAGTGAGTGAGTTGACTTTTCGACTCCGAATCCCAAACTGAGTTGAAGTGGAAGTTCGACTCTTTTGAGTCGACTCCGTTTACTAGATAGGAGTCGAGATCTAGTGTCGACTCTTCAACTCCTCGGCCAACTCGTCTACTGGATACCGTATATATTGCGAGGAGAATTTAATACCGCTAGAGGCGCTCAATCGCTAGTGAAATAGGAACAGATTTAAATAGCATTACAACAAAACGGCATTTAAATACAATAACATATTATTTAAAAAATTTACTGGTATGAATGGAAAAAAAAGGAACCTTTACTGTCAACCTCGGTAACATAATAAAAATGCATTCATTGGCATCTCATAGATCATTTCCCTGCGTTTTGCATATAGTATGCATAAGTATGAATATTTCTTTCAGAATTATGTTAAAAATTATTTCATTCAAAAGCACTTTAAGCACCCCACAAAACCTACAGCATGTAATATTCTGGAATTTGTATGCAATCATAAAATGTTTGTGTATACATAAAATATACAATCCTTACCAAAAGTTTTAAATATTTTTAACGAAATAAACCGTATTAAAATAAATATAATACATGAGAATTGGAATTCTAACAATTTCATTTGATCGGTTAGTCTTATTCTCGCTAGTAGGTGGTAAGGCTGGATAGCTCCGCCCCAATTTTCAAAGAAATATTTTCAGCAGCTTTCGAGAGGCGTTCTACAATTTCAGAATAAAGTAAAATAAAATTTCATTCATAAATAATCAAATGGTTTCAAATTAAATAAGGTGCTAAAATGATTCCGGAATAAAATCGCTACCATATTTTAGAGTACTTTTAATAAATTAGATAGAACTTTCACCATAATTTCCATTCTTAAAAACTTGGAACAGATGTAGTATTCGATCGGGGTCCGCCTTCTTGTTGAGTAGAAATTGAAGTGGATATTGAAAAAGCGGTGTCCGAATGTAATATTTTTAACATATTGTTTGTTTTATAAAATATTGTTTAAATAAGATGTCGTAAATTACAAATTATATGAATATTAAGACTAAAATATTAGATTCTAACCTTAAAGTACTTGAATTTCTCACGTAGGATAAGACATGTTTAAAACGAAGTCGTTTTTCATTTCTTTGAATTAATTCATTCACAAATTGAAAAAATTTTGTGTCTTTCTGAACTAATCTTTTTGCTCAAAAATTTGAGCTTGTTAACAATTTATCGAATAGTACTGAGCATACAACAATAAAAAAAGAAGAGAAATAAAGTTATTTTCTAACATTCCAAAACCAGAGTCGTGGATTCTTAATACATATAATTTTAAAAGAGGTAAACAGCTGTCAACAATATCTGATTTCAAAAAAAAAAAAAAAAAAAAAGAACGGTCATGTTGTAAAAAAAATTTGTTAAAAGCATATTCTTGACTTTAATGTAACTTACTATTTATCAAAAGTTAATCTATAATCAAAAATTGCTCTTTACTAAACTCTAAATTTCCCAATGTATCAAGCTATCAGTATTAAATTGCGGATTATATGCCAGAAAACTATTAATATGTTTTTACATCTATACTTCGCCCTCGCTATTTTTTTAAACTCCGCCCATTATCATATGACAATGTATTTAATCAAAATAAAAGCACAGTACAGAAATCTACTTACATAAAGAAGGCGGAGCATCGTCTTCGTGGTACAATTTGAATGTACGTGTAAATTGTATATTGTATTATTGTATTGTATATTGTGTATTGTAAATTTTTTCATAGAAAAAAATAATCTAATGTTTGAATAATGCTAAAAGCTCTTTTTAAGAAAATCACTGCACTGCATTTAATGAATTAGAATTACGTTTCAAGGATGCCAAGGAATTAATATTTAATAGTTTTTGACAATTTATTTCAGAGAAGAACTGAGCAAAAAATGGTGATATATATTCATAAAAAGTTAAAAACATATCCATACTTCATTCTGTAAAAGATTTTTTTTTTTTTTTTTTTGGTCATAGGAAAACCGTATCTTCACACGGTTCATTTGAGAAATAGATATGGAAATTATTGCTTCGAGTATATTGCACATTTTTTTTTATTTAATCGATTGAATAATTGAATTTTTAATTGAAATATTCTTGTTTTGCAAAGCAATAACGCCATAATCATCAATGTCAACAACAATTAAAATTTTCAAAACTAAAATTTCTGAAATACAGCAAATTCTCTGGATATTATTTTTCATTATTAATAAAACGAAAAAATGCAAATATTGTTCTAACTTAACTTCGAACTCCCAAAATAATCTCAAAAATCACAGGTTCACGTGGAGTGAGGAAAGTATAGAGTATTGTCCCCCCCCCCCCTTCTGCGCTGTTTGTAGGAAAGGAGAATTGTTTTCAACGATCTACTTTTAGATGACCTGTTCTCTCCAGACGCTCGTTTTTGTGAGGACAGGGGGTGTGCTCAACCAGGGCCGTAGCTAGAAGTGTACGATAGGGGGGGCTAAGGGGAATATAGGGGGGGGCTCAAGGGAATGTAGGGGGGGGCTCATATTTTTTTGTTCTCTCTCTAATGCAGAAAGATAAATTAGTGCATATTCACATTGTAGGTACTATGTTTCTCATTAAACTGTTGTAATGACTTCATTTTATGCTAAGAAAAGTATATGATGATGAAAATTTTGAATGTATAACTGGTGCAAAATTAAACATAATGTTAGCTTCATATGTACCAATAGGATGAGGGAGTGTTGAAACACACATTTTAGATACAATTTAGTAACTCTGCAAAACTATGAAAGGATCTCAAAACTAAATTACAATTTTGAACAGAATTTCATTTGAATTTTAGGAACATTTAGTGACCTTGGAACTTTTTCCAGGGGGGGGCTCAAAATATTTTAGGGGGGGGGCTGAGCCACCCATAACGCCGCCTTAGCTACGGCCCTGGTGCTCACTGGCCTCAATAGTGACGAACTAAATAAGGCGTGTCTAAACTAAAACCCTGTAATGTATAATTTTTTTTATTTTATCCGGAAAAACTCATATTTGAGACTATTTTTGAAAATTATCTGCTAGAAACATAGTGATAATATTTATTTAAATTTCTGTTAGACATAATGCCAATTCTGAGTTACATAATAAAAATTGCTATTTTTTAAAAATAATATACTTAATTAAAAATGTACAAAAACAACTATTCAACGTTGTAATAAATTTAATTGTGCTTTTAACAATTTGCAGAAATCATGACTATTTTATGCAGTATCAAAAAAATATGCTTGAACTTTTATGTATTAATAACTTTAAAAAAAAATCTTCGACTTTAATGTTATCGACCCATGTTATCAAACGTAACACATAATAGTAACACAAAAGATCAATTTAACCAAAGATCAAAGCCCCATATTGCATAACAAATATCAAGCTCCCGATTTTTTGAATGCAACTAACAATTAAAGGACTTCTTCAATCAAATGAAAATACCCGTTCGTTAATGCTAATTCTATGGAAGAAATTTATAAAGATATCTCGGTTGCATTTCAATATTTATTAAATGATTTTTTTGTATTGAATAACTGAGATTGATTTGAATGCAGGCTGTTTTTTAATTTTTCGATATTAGTTGCAGGTATTTTTTATGCAGCTTTCGCTTTCCAAACCGGTTCCGAAAATGAAAGCTTCATCATCGATAAAAAATATTTGTAAACAAAATCAAATATGTAAAAAACAGCCTGTACTCAAATCAATCTCAGCTATCCAATGAAAAAAAAATAATCATTTAAAAATATTGAAATGCAATAATTTCAATTTAAAAATATTGAAATATTAAAAATAAAGATATATCGGTTGATATATCTTTATAAATTTCTTCCTTAGGATTAGCATTAGCAAGCCGATATCTTCATTTGAATGTAGTAGCCTCTTAAGATCTCTGAGTAACACGCGGTAATTTATCATTTGCGGTAGACGTCATTGATGTTAATGGTTACAACGACCCCTCGTCGAGGACGCCGTGCTTGATTTAAGGATTTGATGGTCTTTGTTACAGCTAGAACTTTTTTACTTACCCATCATACGTAGTATAGGGCAAGTCTTGCAATCATTTTGAAAATCGAAAAAAATTTTTTGACGGATTTATACGTTTCGGACACTGGAGATTCCGAAAAACATATTTTTAGAAAAAAAAAATGCCGTCTGTCTGTCTGTAAACGCTCTATCTCCCGAACAAATTAAGATAGAGACTTGAAATTTTGTATGTAGTTAGTACGTAAGAATGGGACGAAGCCTATTTCATATCAGCAACCTCGATTATCTGGAACTATTTTTTTCGGACTCTCGAAAAATTCGTTCTGATGAAAGGTATATAAAAATTTTCGAATTTTTTTTGTTCTAAGGAATGGACATAAACGGAAATAAAATAACACACATTTTGCATATAGAACGAAGTCGATCGAATTATTAGTTGCCGAGATATTTGTAATCCTGTTTTCCACATTCTTCGATTTTTCATGACCCTGTATTTCATTCAAATTTCAATTCAGAGGTATATTTTAATTGGAAATGAGACGCTTAATCCGACGCAGTTAATTGTTAGTTAATATAATCACTATTTTTGGAGTTATAAGGATGTTTCTTTTACGCAGTTTGGTACTACTTGAGTAGTTTGGCGTTTTATATGATTTGTCGAAATTGGTACATCAGCAGTTCTTTAATAAAGCATTACTATGTATATTAACAATATTTAAATTTTGTTTATGAATTGCAATGCATTGTATAAATAGTTTTCACATGTTTTATTTTCATATACATATCCATGATGGGTAAGTATTACGGTGGCCCTCAACGACTAGTTACAATTATACTTTGTTTGAAATATTTTATGATGTAAGTGTTTAAATAAATATTCTGTATTTTCATCTACTCCTAAGTATATTCTGCTAACTACTGAGTATAACTCTGACTCTAACTCTGAGTATAACTCTGAACTGACTCTGAGTATAACTACTAAATCTCGAAAAGTGTCATTTCCCTTTCATGCTCAGTATTCTCTAAAATAAACAGAGAAAACAATTTTTAAAATAAAATGCTCCTAAACGAGAAACTTTAAATGTGAGCACAAATTAATACATATATTTTGTTTATTAGTTTTGAATAATGTACAAAAATGATGTTAAAATTTAACCGAAATCATAATACTTATTTTATTTTTCTTGATTTCATTTTGACAAATTACATTAAAAGATCATATTAATATTAAAACTTAAAATCCTTGGAATTCTAACATCAAAGAATTTGAATTTCTCAAGCAGTATAAGACATGTTTAAAATGTAGTCCTTTTGCATTTCTTTGAATTTATTCCTTCACAAATTGGAAAGTTTTTGTGCCATGCTGAACTAATCTTTCGGCTTAAAATTTGAGCTGTTTAATAATTTTCTAGCGGTATTGAGCATACATAAGAAATAAATAATTAACATCAACTGCTAACTTTTCAAAATCAGCATCGATGATTTAAGGTGTGTGCTGAATTCTGCCTAAATATTTTTTTATTGCACACCAGCTTTATTTTTTTCAATGTTGCTACCAAAAGTTTTTAAATATTTCTCTTTCAGAAGTTAATTATTAAGTGAACTTATATTCCTAGTTGAAATTTATCGTTTATTAATTAATTTTCTTCAAACGAGTATTAATTAAAGTATGTAATATATGTTGGTTTGGATTTTAAATGCTTTAAAGTACTAAAAAAATTTCGTTCCAAAAAAAAAAAAAAAAATCTTCGTTCAAGATAAAAATTCTTTCAACAGGCTGAGATATTAATTATGTATTTAAGATGAAGGTAAAGATAAACTTGAAATTAATTTGTAAAGAGCTTTCTCCGATTTGTTTCCCCTCCTTTACTTCACCCATCACATGATAGCCCCTCCCACCTGTTAACCTAATAGACAAATTTCAAATTTGAGGCGGTTTTTTTATATCTGACAATAGACTATTTTTTATTTTGAAATTAAATAATACAGATTCTTGTGTTTCCAAATGTAGCAATTTTTAAGCGTTGTCCTTGTATGTTACTGTAAGAATATCTCTTGCATATATTTATTATAAAATTTTATTAAACAGTAAGCGTAGAAAATAAGCTGTTTGAAATGATAAAATCTAATTTTGTCATAACTAATCTATTTCAAATTAAAAATAACTTTCAAAAATACACAGTGTAATATAATGTAAAAAATCAATCCATAGATATCTTTAAAATTTATATGTTTCATTCAGGACTGACATTATGTCCAACAGAAATTTAAATAAATGTTATTACTCTTTTTTCTAGCAGATAGTTTTCAAAGATCGACTCAAATATGATTTTTTCCCGACAAAATAAAAAAATCACTCATTAAAAGCTTCAAGTATGGAGATGCCTTATTTAGTTTGGCATTACTGAGGCCAGCGCTTGAGCCCCTGTCCTCCCAAAAACGAGCACATTGTTTGAAAATAAAGAATTATATGCTTTAATATATACGTACACGTAATTATATGTATTATTATATGCCATTAATGTAAACTTAACATTTACAAAATATTATTTCGTTTCATACCAGTATTATTGTATTAAAATGTCGTTTGCTCCCACGTCAAAAACGTCACTGAAAAATTTTATAAGCGACCAAGAAGCCGATATAATGACAAAATGTGCAATTCGTTGTGCAATCACGGTCTTCAGAATTTGTGTTTGGTAGGACGTGGAAATTTTCGACTTCTGTATTAGATACGCCCAAAAGACAGCAAAATGCCACCGTGTAGTACTGCGGAGATTTTAGTCACTCGATTCAACTGGGGTCATTATAAAAAAATGGATAACAAGACAAAATTTCAAAAATCACTTCCGAAGGCGTACCGCGTACTTTAAGGGATTTTCAGTTTGGAAGCATTTTATAATTTATCAATACCGTTCTTTTTTTTACGTAAAGGTAATGATAAAAAATTAGTGTCAATTTTTTTTCTAATGTATGTAACGCCTTTTCCAAGCTTGATACAAACATTACCTGGAAAATAGGGGTGGAATTATACAGAATCTTCATATAATAACGATAAAGTGACAGATTTTCATCCATCAACTGAGATTGTCAAAATTATAGCTCGCAAATTTTGTAATTATTTTAATAAGTTTTTGTACTCTGTTTATTAATATAATTAATATTATTACTATTAATGATTTCGATAATGTCTATAAATATGTTTTAGGAGTTCTGACATTTACGTATATACCGTAATTTCGGGTGTATAAGCCGCGGCTCAAACAATTCTTTTTGGACCCAGAAATCTTATTTAATGATTAAACACAAATATTTACGGCGATCTAAGCAGTAACATTAATTTTTAAAAAAATTCTGGGTCGAAAAAGAATTGTTTGAGCCGCGGCTTATACACCCGAAATTACGGTACATTTATTTAGGAAAATAACATTTAAGTTGTATTTTTCTGAGATGCTTGAAGTCCTGTGGGTACAATAATTTTTCATGAGGATTAGAATTAATTTTTTACATACAAATAAAACGATGAGAAAGTTAATTTATATTCAATGCACTCGCAAATGGAATGTGATAACGATGTATAAAACCAAAAAATATCGACTCCAATAAAATATCGAAGATACGCATTACAAAATAAACTAGCATAAGTGAGATAAAAATCAACTTTCAGTAAATGAATTTAGTTAAGTACGATGAATGTGTCAATTATTGGTATCAAAAGATGAACATTTACTCGTACTAACAGTCTTAAAACAGTTTCTGTCACGACTATAGAAGAAAATAATTTTTCAAATACGCATCTTTTAAATTAAAACTCACATCAGAAATATTAAAGAATAAAACAATAATACAAAAAAAAAAAATCATTTTTGGCTGAGTGTACGTGGTGTTTTGTTTATCTATTTCAATATACCGACAAGTGGTATTACCGACTTGTCGGTAATTCTATTAAGGGTGTTCTTAAATCAAAAAGGGCAACTTTGTGACACATGCATTAATTTATTTTTGTTCAGAAATGCATGAAAATAGCAGGTGTTGTTATTCAGACTGTTGACAATTGCTTCTTTTTGTACTAAAATCTACCGCCAGATGGCAGCACCAGACATTATTCTGTTTTCACTGGAAGAGAACTTTAGAACAGTTTTTAGTTTTAAATGTGACTCAGCAGGCTTAGGCAGCAAAATGCTGTCAGGGATTAAGAATCCATTATTATACATTTTCATTCCAAAGGAATAACAACTATTTATCAAGAACCGCTTCAAACTGAAGCTAATATATGTTTTCAAAGTTATTTTTCTTTATTTGTTGTGTTCTGTAAATATTGTGAAGACTGTGCATCTGTTCTTTTGTGTTGTGAAATATTCCAAGTATTTGTTCATCATTATTCTACTTTATTTCTTCAAATAAATGTGTGTCAACTAAAAGGTAAAGCTTTTAACTCTTTTTTATTATTGAGGAACTTACTTACTCACGCCTTATGGAATAACATTCCAACATTGTTGATTATGAGACTGAGAAATGAGTCTCAAAATTTAAATATAATAATATCAAAACAGAAAATATAATATTTAAATTCAAAAGAAATAATTATTTTCTGAATATTGTATTTTTTAGAAGTGAATGATATAAAAGAAAATTCAAAGAATTGTTCTTGTTTTGAAACCAAAACTATTATTTGTTGATATGAAAAGAAATTATTTTGCTTGTTTCTTTTTGAAATTTATTATTTATTAGTTGAAAATACAAATACATGTTTTAAATAAAGAATTTTGAATATTTAGGAAGATTTTCTGAAACCAGAAGTAACTTTAAAGTTGTTCTCAGGAATTCTATTATGTTCTTATTTCATCATTAGCATTATATATGAGTTTATAATATTTTATTGTTGTAAATTAATAAGATAAACACTATTTTATTTTGTGTGAAATAAGCAAATATTATTATATAATGATGTCTAGTCTTAAAGAATCTCATTATATTGATAAGTTAACTGATGATAATTTTTCAGTATGGAAGTTTAAAATTGAACAATTGTTAATCAAAGAAGGTTTATATGATGTTGTATTTGAACCTAAAAAAGAAAATGATGACAATTGGGTGAAAAATGATAGAAATGCTAGAGCATTAATTTGTTTAAATATCTCAGATTCTCAAATTGTTCATGTCAGACATGCTAAAAGTGCTAAAGAAACATATGATCAATTGAAATCTGTTCATGAAAGGGTAAATCTTACAAATAAACTTTATCTTCTTAGGAAGTTGTATTCCATTAAATATAATGAAAGTATTAAAATGCAGGAACATATAAGTTCTGTCTTAGAATTGGCAGAAAAATTAAGAAGTATAGGTGAAGTAATACAAGATGATAATTTAATAGCTATTTTGCTTTGTTCTTTACCAAATTCTTATAGTACCTTTATAACTGCTATTGAAAGCAAATATGACACAGATTTATCATTAAAATATGTTCAAAACAAGTTAATTGATGAATATCTTAGAAGAGTTGAAACTAAACAAATTTCAACAAAATTTGAATCTATTGCTTTAAAGGGTAATAGGGATAAACCAAAACATTTGAATAAACAAAAATTTTGTTCTCATTGTAAAAGAACCAATCACAACCGTGAAGATTGTTTTCACTTAAAGAATAACAACAATAACAAAACAAAACCAAATTTTACTCAAGATAGATCACGTCAGCAGTTTAAAAAACAAAACAATTTCTCTGCTTCTACTGCTAGTCAAAATGAAAATCCACCAAATTCTCAAAACTATCATGAATTAATCAAAGAATCAAATTCTTCAGGTTTTGTTATGAAATCTCAACAAAATGGAAATCAAAATAAAAAGTTAACTTTTGTTATTGATTCAGGCGCGTCTGTTCATTTAGCTAATTCTTTAGAATTGTTCTCAGAATTAAAGAATTCAAATAAAGATACAATTACAATTGCTAATGGAACTAAATTAACTGCAAAAGGAAAGGGTAAATGTACTTTTAATATTGAAACAGTTAATGGTCAAACAAATAAAATTACATTAGATCATGTGCTTTATGTTCCCGAGTTAGACAGTAATTTATTGTCTGTACAGTCTTGCACTGAGAAAGGTTTTGTTGTAACATTTAAAGATGATATGTGTTTAATTAAAAAGGGTAACATATTAGTTGCAGATGCTAAAGCTGATGAGGGGTTATACAGATTAAAAATAATACCCACAAATGAAAAAGTATACAGCGCTTCAGAAATATTACCTGTTTGTTCTAATGTCAACTGCATTCTAAAATGGCATCAAAGGCTGGGTCATAGAAATTTGGAATCCATCAAGAAAATTCAAAAGGATGATTTAGCTTTAGGTATTACTGTGAATAACTGTTCTCATAATACTCAATGTTCAAGTTGTATAAAAGCTAAGCTAACAGAAAAATCATTTCCAAAAGAAACGCAATATAGAAGTAGAAAAACCACTTGATCTGATATATAGCGATGTTTGCGGTCCTGCTGAAACAAATAGTATGGGATCAAAAAGATATTTTGTAACATTTATCGATGATTATTCTCGTTATACACAGGTATATTTTATTTCCTCTAAAGATGAAGTATTTGATAAATTAAAGGAGTATGTTGCATCAACAACAAACAAATTTAGATTAAATATTAAATCCTTGCGTACTGATAATGGAGCAGAATATTGCAACGAATATGTTAGTGACTACCTAAAGAGCTTAGGAATACATCATGAAACAACAACGCCATATTCGCCGTCTCAAAATGGAGTCGCGGAAAGAAAGAATCGCTCTCTAATTGAAATGTGTAAAGCCATGCTTATAAATGCCAAATTACCAAAAACATTCTGGGCAGAAGCCGTAGCTACAGCAGCTTATTTGCAAAATCGATTACCCACAAAATCAACTGAAAAGACACCATATGAACTGTGGAATGGGCATAAGCCAAATTTGAGTCACCTTAAAGTATTTGGATGCAAAGCATATGTGTATGTTCATAAACAGAAGAGGCAAAAATTTGATGAAAAAGCCACTGAAGGAATCTTTGTTGGTTATGATTTAAGAAGCAAGGGATATCGAATTTATACAGGCGGAAGAAAAATTGTGATAAGTAGGACAGTAAAGTTTTTTGAAAATATGAATGGTGAAAATTTTTTCCCAGAAAATCCTGAAGAGCGAACTTCTGATTTAATCCATTTCAATTTTTCAGAAGAAAGTCTTGAAAATGTTTGTGAATCTATTCCAATAGAAAATACTGCAGAAGAAATAGAAACTGATGAAAAATCAGTAGATAGCCCAATAACAGAAGAAAGTGAAGCTAATTCACAGAGAAGAATTTCTAGCAGAGAGACAAAAGGAATTCCACCAGAAAGATTTTCTTACAAAACTGAAGACTGTTGTTCCAAAAATCAAGATCCCGAAACTTTTAAAGATGTTCTAAAATTGCCTGTAAAAGATCAACAGAAATGGTTTCAAGCTATGAAAGAAGAATTTAACTCTTTAAAGGAAAATGAAGTATTTGAGCTTGTTACTTTACCAAAAGGTAAGCGCGCAATTGGCTGTAAATGGGTTTATAAAACAAAATGTGATGAAAATGGTGAAGAAATAAAATGCAAAGCACGATTAGTTGCCAAGGGTTTCACTCAACAACTAGGCACTGATTATGCTGAAACCTTCTCTCCTGTTGTCAAACATACAACTATTAGAGCTTTTCTGACCTGTGCAGCTTATCGTAAAGCCAAAGTATTCCAAGTAGATGTCAAAACAGCCTTTCTACATGGTAAATTAGATAACGAAGAATTGTACATGCTTCAACCAGAAGGGTTTCAAGATGAAGAAAATAAAGACAAAGTCTATAAATTAAAAAAGGCCATATATGGTCTCAAGCAAGCCGCCAAATGCTGGAATGAAGAAATAGAAAATACTCTAAAAGAATACGGATTCAAACAAAGTGAAGCAGATCCATGTTTGTTTACGAAAGAAAAATCAAAGAAGACAATTCATCTCATACTATATGTAGATGATATGTTGATAAGCTCAGAAGATGAAGATGAAGTCAATGAAGTAATAAACTATTTAAAGAAGTCTTATCCCATAACATCATTAGGAGAAGCAAAATACTTCTTAGGTATAGAAATTCACAGAAAAGAAGATGGAAGTTATCTGCTGTCACAAACAAATAAAATAAATCAATTAGTTAAAGATTTTCAGCTTGAAGAAGCCAAACCAACTTATACCCCAATGGAAACAAACTATTATAGTTTAGACAAAGAAGAAAATCTTTTATCATCAAATGATAACTATAGACAAGCTATCGGAAGTCTTTTATATATTTCTTCATGCACAAGACCTGACATTACTGCTGCTACACATATTCTAAGTCGAAGATGCAATAATCCAAGACAAAAGGACTGGAATGCTGTTAAGAGGATAATAAGGTACCTAAAAACCACAAAAGATCTTGCACTTCATATTTCTTCAAAAGATTATCCTAATATAGTTGCATACTCAGATGCTGACTGGGGTCAAGATATTACAGATAGAAAATCTACCTCAGGAAATGTAATCTTCTTAGGCAATAGCTGCATTTCTTGGTTCTCAAGAAAACAAACATGTGTTACATTATCGTCAGCCGAGTCGGAATATGTGGCACTGTCACAAGGAACTCAAGAAGTGTTGTGGATTTTAAAACTATGTAAAGATCTCAAATTACAACAACATTACCCAATTAAAATTTTTGAAGATAATCAATCAACAATTAAATTGGTTGAAAGTGAAAAGTTCAAGTCACGAACTAAACACATTGATACAAAGTATCACTACATACGAGATTTAAAAATGAAAAATGTAATAGATGTCAAATATCTATCAACAAATGAAATGATAGCAGACATAATGACAAAGCCATTGCCAAAGACCAAATTTGAACATTGCAGAAACCTTATCCATCTGGTGTCAGATTCTATCACAAAACGGGAGAGATGTTAGACAATTGCTTCTTTTTGTACTAAAATCTACCGCCAGATGGCAGCACCAGACATTATTCTGTTTTCACTGGAAGAGAACTTTAGAACAGTTTTTAGTTTTAAATGTGACTCAGCAGGCTTAGGCAGCAAAATGCTGTCAGGGATTAAGAATCCATTATTATACATTTTCATTCCAAAGGAATAACAACTATTTATCAAGAACCGCTTCAAACTGAAGCTAATATATGTTTTCAAAGTTATTTTTCTTTATTTGTTGTGTTCTGTAAATATTGTGAAGACTGTGCATCTGTTCTTTTGTGTTGTGAAATATTCCAAGTATTTGTTCATCATTATTCTACTTTATTTCTTCAAATAAATGTGTGTCAACTAAAAGGTAAAGCTTTTAACTCTTTTTTATTATTGAGGAACTTACTTACTCACGCCTTATGGAATAACATTCCAACACAGACACTGTCTAATGGCACTCATTCTTTTGTTTTTTAAAAAACACAATAGATTTTTCATAACAAGCCTTCAAAGTTGACACTTTTGAGCCTATTTCCCGACGAAAGCAGAAAAACCGGTCGAAAAGGAGGAGAAAAACGGGTGTTTGCGTCATCAAAACAGCTTATAACTCGATAAGTAATTTAATTATCATAAAATGGAAAAATAAGTTCGATTCGAAATCGCTTTCATAGTCAGGTATTAAAACTTTATAACTTTCTGTTAAAAAATGAATTTGTAAATGTGTCAAAACGTTTTTCGCTTGTTGAGCGGATCAGTTAAGAATACCCTTAAATAGACCCGTATGCATGGAGCTAAAAAGGTATATGGAGGAGACATATGTGACGTCACTTGAAGCTTTTCCTACCCCTCCCCCGTTACAACGCCGCGGCCGCCATATTTGACCTGGGTAAGCTGCCTTTTCCCGTCTGCTACCGATCGTCGTATTGAGGAAGCTCCTCGCGGCGCAAGTCAACTACGGTAAAAGTCAAACATGGCGGATATGAAAGAGGGGGAAAAGAACTGGTTTTTCGGCTTCAGGGCTCACCATGATGCTAGATTGATATGTCTCCTCCATATACCTTCTTAGCTCCATGCCCGTATGTCTCTATTTCCAAGAGTTTGGAACTAGGAGTGGACATTAGCGTCTAGTGACAGCAGGATTCCTAATGATAGGACTTAGAATAAAATCTGCAAAGCTTAATGAGGGATATTTTTGCTCCGGGAAATTATCGTTAGCGATCTGATAATGCAAGTTGTTGAAAAGTTATTAAAGCTTTTTGTTAGTATATTGTGTTTAAAATTGCTTCTGAAATGAAATCAGCTACTTAATGTTTATTTACTCTGATTGGAACTTCGAAGAACTTTAAAATCTTGCTACGAAAAGAGTTTCTGGGAATATTTGTATGTTTACACTCTTGAAATAAGTTGTAGTAAAAGTTTTTTTTTGTTGAGGGGGGGGAGAGAAGGGTAAACTATTTCTGCAAATTATTCAAATTTATTGTATGATAAATATATAATAATAAATTAGCATGCTTACTTTATCTTGTCATAAAAGTGTAGCTATGATTTGAAAATGCCGCAATGTAAAATGGCTTAAATAGAATCCATTGTTAGCTCTATAAATAATTTAAATGCCTTTAATTAAAGTAAGTGATTTCATCAATCGTTCAGAAAACCGTTTCTGGGAATGCCTGTTTACTACCTTGGAATATGTTGTTATATATATTATATATATTTGTCAAATTATTTATACTAATTATTTCAATTTAAACTGTGATTTGTATGACTAGCAAAAGCCATGCTTTGCTTGGATTCACGGAGCATTATTTCATTAGATAACTATTTAAAAGTAGCAATATCTTTTTTTATATTATTTGGTACTACTGGATTATCCCTTCGACCAAAAAGGTACCGCCAAACTGAAAGATTAAATGCCAATGATGATGATAAAAAATGTCACATTCACGTAAGATTAAACTCGTATCATGTCTTCGATACACCATCAAAGTATTTTTAATATAGAATTTTATTTGTATTATTATTGATGTTCTATTAATTTATCTGTTTCTTTATTTAAAATAAACTAGTCGTTGGGGGCCACCGTAATACTTACCCATCATGGATATGTATATGAAAATAAAACATGTGAAAACTATTTGTACAATGCATTGCAATTCATAAACAAAATTTAAATATTGTTAATATACATAGTAATGCTCTATTAAAGAACTGCTGATGTACCAATTTCGACAAATTTTATAAAACGCCAAACTACTCAAGTAGTACCGAACTGCGTAAACGAAACATCCTTATAACTCCCAAAATAATAATTCTATTAACTAACAATTAACTGCGTCGGATTAAGCGTCTCATTTCCAATTAAAATATACTTCTGAATTGAAATTTGAATGAAATACAGGATAATGAAAAATCGAAGAATGTGGAAAACAGGATTACAAATATCTCGGCAACTCATAATCCGATTGACTTCGTTCTATATGCAAAATGTGTGTTATTTTATTGCCTTTTACGTCCATTCCTTAGAACAAAAAAATTCGAAAATTTTTATACACCTTTCATCAGAACGAATTTCTCGAGAGTCCGAAAAAAATAGTTCCGGATAATCGAGGTCGCTGATATTAAATAGGGTTCGTCCCATTCTTACATACTAACTACATACAAAATTTCAAGTGTCTATCTCAATTTGTTCGGGAGATAGAGCGTTTACAGACAGACAGACAGACGGCAATTTTTTTTTTTTCTAAAAATATGTTTTTCGGAATCTCCACTATCTAAAACGTGTAAATCCGTCAAAAAAAATTTTTCGATTTTCAAAACGATTGCAAGACTTACCCTATACTACGTATGATGGGTAAGTAAAATTACGTCAATTTTTCGATTTGGCCAATAGTTTGGCGATTTGCATAATTTGGCGAAATTGGATGACGATATAACCAAGTAGTACCTATTATTTTTGCATCTTTATTAAGCAAAAACGCTATTTTATGTTTTGGAGCAATTTAATTTTAAAAATGTAGATTCAACCAAATAACTAAGAATTTCTTCAGAATTTTTTTATTTATAATATAAGACTGATATAACTAGTAAATCTGCAGATCAGGAGCCTCAACGTCAGCTTTGCACATAATTTTTTTTAAACACACTTTGGGCAAAATTGAACTTTCTGGAAACTGTAATTTAAAAATTTCAAATTACGTAATTATTTATAAGAATAAAATAAGAATAAGAAGTTTTCAGCCATTAAATCCGTTAAATTAAAATTTTAGTTATGTTAGGAAATTCTGAAATTTTCATGATCTATTATTTTTTTATTATTATTGTAACATAGTAGATCTCTTCAGGGGGGATCCGCTCCCCCTGAACCCCCTGTAGTCTCGTTAAATTTAAATTTTCAACTTTCTATTAAGTGTGCTAATGTTTATCGTATAGCTTGCATTTCTTTATACATTTTGATTTATAAGGATAAGTAACAGTTTGAACAAGTAATTTTCATTAACCTCATACTTCTACATGCCTGCCAACCACAAACAACTAAATCTGATGAATAATGAACTTTTTAAAGTGTAAAATTAGTAATCTAGAGTTTTACATTTTTTTTTTTTTTTCTTCCGAAAACAAAAGTTTGATTGCATTTTGTAGCAGTTATCGCGGAACAGACAGACAGAAGAACAGACTGACAGACGGAATAAACAATAAATTTCGAACAATTTCATGAACAATAAATTTCGAGTCACCAAAGTAAGCCTTCACTGAAGTTTCGGCAATGACGTCATCATTTCATGAGTTATTGATATCCATGTTTCTTGTATTTTTAACAACTACTATAAAATACCTGTTTTATTTCAATTATGACGTGATATTTTATCAAGTAGATTGTTTGTTAAAAATATAATTCTTTTTTATTTCTTTTACTTCTAATTATGTCTCCATTTTTGTCAGAAAAATTCTTATTAACGAAACAAATATCCGTGTTAATTATTTAACAAAAAGTACTATATCTATTGTTATTTTAATTCTGACGTCATATTTATTTATTTTTTCTTAATTTAATTTCTCGAATGGAAATTGCTCAATTGAAACTTATTGCCGGTGAAAAATAATTATTCCAGATTTTAATTTTTTTGGCAACGATAAAGGAAATTGGTCAAATTGTATCTAAAAAGTCTCTATTGATTGTGTATGAAAAAGAATGAAATTTTAAATTATTAAGAAAAATATTTGAATAAAATTAATAAAACATAACCTATGTTCTTTTCTGGGCTATGTTATATTTATACGCAAAGATACAAAAACTTTAATTAATTCATCAGTTTTGATGTTGACTTCATTTAAAATTTCGTACATTCTTTCAAATTATGGATAAGAATTAGGATGAATGGCTGCTTAGCAACCAATATGAGAAAGAAAAAAAAAGAAAATGAAATAAATACATTTGAAATAAGAAAATCTCTAAAACAAATTAGTCTATATTATTGGAACACATTTATAAAAAAAATCTCCAAAATTTACAGTAATAATTTAAAAAATCTGACAAATGCGTAGACAAAATCTCAAAGCAATACGACTAAACTAACAGGTAAATTTCAGTATCCATTTATCATTGAATTCCATTAATCAAATGTCATTTTCTCTCAAGGAAAAAAGAAATTGAAAATCATTGGATTTGCCATAGAAAAGCATTATTGCGCAAAATAAAATATTCTATATTTTCCGAACGAATGAATCAAATCTTACAAAAAAACTATACAGCTTAATCCCAGTGCCTCACTAACATACCCACTTAATTTCAAGTCAATCGAATGCTTTTTACGTCAGTTATCGCGGAACAGACAGACTGACAGACAAACAGAAACAAAAAAAATTCGGATCTCCAAAGTAAGCCTTCACTGACATTTTGGCAATAAATTATTTTTATGAAAATCTTAAAACATTAAATATTTGTTTAGGTGCCCGTTTAAACTACTTTGCATTATTTTAGTCATTCTGGTATTGATTTGTGGAAAGTAAACATTTGTTTAATGATTTCAGGTCTCTAAAACTAAATATCAAACTATCTTTTTACAAAAATCAATATTTTTTTATAATCTGTTTCAAGCAAGATCGTGCATTCTAATATTCTTTTTGTACAGCAATTGTTTTCAGTTAAAAAAAAAAAAAAACAGCCATGAATAGAAGTTTTTCTCTTAAACTATTACTGTAGATATTTTGTAAAGTTATTCTGATTCCTACTGCAGACAAAAAAGGTTTAAAAATATATAAATTTAATTCAAGGAAAATTTTTATGCAATGGAAATAAATATTACACATAATAAAAAATATAATTAATTAAAAATATAATTAATTAAAAATATAATTAATTAAAAATATAATTAATTTCGTTTATTTTAAAATTATCTTTTTTTCTCTCTTTTATTAATTTAATAACAAAATATACGAAAATCATAAACTCTTCATTATATATGAATACTTATTTTGAAGGAGAATTTAAAAGAAAACAAGTATATTTACATTCTTCAAAAGATCTCAAATAAAATACTTTTTATTTGGTACTGTCATCTATAATTTAAAATGTAAAAGAGAAAAATTAAATTCGTAGAAGCTTTGTTTGAGTCTGTTTACATATCATCTGTAAAAAATTTAAAAAATAAATCTCCTTATAATCTATTAGGTCGTTTCCGTTTGGGAAAATCAATTCGTACCGGAAAAATTTGTCCATTTATATCTAAGTAGTATTAGATATCGTAAACAATGTCTAATAATTAAGCAATAGAATTTTCCGGTACGAAATGATTTTCCCAAACGAAAACGACTTTCCGAACAACCCAATAGTTTAAACAATGGTTAAATATTTAATTATATTTAAAAGCTGTTTCTTCGGCAAACTTATTACAAAAGACTTTTTAAGTATGTATCAATTTATTCTCATCTTTTTATGAATTCAACTACTAAAACTACTTTCTTTACAAAAAATTATTCATTTTCGAATTTTAAAGAAAATTTAGAAGAGCAAAAAGCTGAAAAAGAATGACCGTACATTCCAAAATAACGTCTGTGAATTTATTTTATGTCGTCCGATTATCTACACTAGGGGTATAGGCCCAGGGGGGAAAGTGCCCTTCGTGAGGGGTTTTTCTAAGGGAACCTAACCCATATTTACGCAAGGTTCGAAGAAAACCACGAAAACTCCGAACGGTTAGGCAGACGGCCGCGATTGGCTTCAAAGCCACCACCTGCCGTCTACCAGTTGAAAGGTCAGAACCTCTCTTCCACTGGTGGGGCATCTGTGAAAGGTCTTATAATTTTTAGTGCTAACATGTATAATCAATAAATGGACACAATAACAGAATGTCTTTTGATTTGTATTTTAATTTAAAATGATGAAGAAACAAATTTCATTCTAGCACAAATAAGGTTACTTTTATAGAAATCTAATAAAGTAAACTTGATTATAAAATGTAAAATTTTAGGCTTGGGTTCGCGAGCCGCCATTTTGTTTCCCAATTATTATTTAACCTCAAACTGCAAAATGCAACTGTTTAACGATTGAATCATACGTTTCAAAAAATGATATGAAATTAAACAAGACAATCTAATTTGGAAATTCAAATATTGAAAGATCAAATTTTTAATAGTAAAAATCGTTTGATTTACTTATGCATTCATTCTTTTAAATATTCAAGCAAAGTGAAAACATTTTTTTTTGTACGCATAAACCTTATAAATATTTATTTTATGTTTCCTTAAAAAAAACTGCAAAATAAAATAATAATAATAATTTGTGAGAAATAATAGAGAAACAAGATGGCGGCTCAAGGGAAGATACAACATCTGTTCCTCTTTTTAATTTTAATAAGAAAATCATAAACTCTTCATTAGAATTTAAAAAGTGAAATAAAACAAGTATGTTTACATTCTTCGAAAGATCTCTAATAAAATATACTTTGTTTGGTGCTGCCATCTACAACTTAAAATGTAAAGTAAAAAAATGAAATTCGTTGAATTTTGAGTCCGTTTACATATGATATGATGAGTAAAAAATTTGAAAAATAAATATATTTATAGATTAGTTTAAACAATATTTAAATATTGAATTGCATCCAAGTGCTGTTCCTTCGGCAAACTTGTTAAAAAAATACTTTTTCGATATGTATGTATTCGATATGTATGTATTAGAATGTATTAGACTTTCTTAAGGAAATTCATTAATCCTCGAATTTTAAGGAAAATTATGAGAAAAACTAAACGTCGTTTGTTAAACTTTTCATGGCGTACAAATATTTTGAATATGTATTTACAAAGCGCAGGGCTCGAAATGTACCGGAGCGATGTTCCGGTTCGTGAAACTATGAAAAATATCGTTCCGGTTTGTGAAATTATGCTAAATATCGTTCCGGTTCGTGAAATTATTAAAATACACTGTTACAGTTCCCGAAAAACATTATTTACTTTCCCTTTCAGCTTCATCCGAAAAAAGGACAGTTAAAACGTGCTGGCACGCGCTTAACAACCCTGTGGCAAGCCACACCCTACACCCCACTAACAAGGAAGGTCTCCATACGGGCATACCCCGAAAAATCTGAAAAAATTACAAAATGCTCTTCTCGTGTGGATATATAGGTTTATAAAAAAAATTTCGGTGGAACTTCCATTCAGTAACCATAAAAAAATAACGAAAATTTCGTTAGTTGGCGATGGAAAGTAATTTCGAAAAATACTTTATGTCAAATACACTCCTAGGAAAAAAAAAATTTATGCTGAACTTGTTTTGATAAATTTAATTCAAACAACTTTAGTTTTGTACGTTTTAAGTATAATTTTGTTATATCGATATTTATATGTATTTATATTCTAATTTAACTATCAAAATTTGAGATTTAAAACGAAATTCATAATTTAAATTAATCAAATTTGTTTCAAGCTCAAAGTCCAATTGAGAATTGTCGATTAGATTTTGTGGCTATGGAAACGTCAGGCTTTTATTTTTTCAATACGCTAGAATATATAAAGATAATTTACGATTTTTTTTTCTTTAATCTATGAAAACATTTTTTCGAGTGATTAATTAAACAACTATTTAAACAAGTAATATATATATGTGTAATACAATACGTAGATCTATGTATATATTAAAGTCTCTCATTGTTTATGTTTAAATTCAATTCATTAAATACTATTTACACGCATTCTAAATATCCAACAGTCTGGAGTTGCATTATAATCGTTTGCTTTTGGCGAGGGAAAGGGCTGCTCGCCAAATCGAGTGGCTCTTTCGTCTTTTATCGCCAAATATTCGAAACTATTTTATATTTTTGCACATTTTCTTCTGTGATTCCGCCGCTAATTTTGACTGATTCTTTATTACATACATCAGTACTTCAATTAGTATTTTTTTCATAAAATTCTGAGTATGCCCAGTATGGAGACTTTCCTTGTAAGCATGAGCAGCGGCAGGGGTGAAGCAATAGAGATATTTCCTACTCTAAATGAACGACTCATATGGGAGATATATGAACTCTCCCCACTCTGAAACTCTCCCCGCGTATGAAAAACGCGCTTTAGCGAGTTAGCCGTTGATTTGATTGTCGCGTAATGTTATTTTTCTTGTATATTCTTTTTGTGTTTAATAATCAGATTTAATAACTGAGCATTATCAGCATAACTGAGCATTAATCAGTACGGTATCATCTTTTATAATTTAATATTATATTTATAATATTATATATTTATAATATTATATTTATAATATTATATTTATATTATATTCATCTTTTTATAATTTAATTATGTACATCTTTAAAAATAAATATGGCTTATTAGAGAAATCTGATGAAATGATTACTAACTAAAAAAGATCTATAAATTCAAATATCGTGAGTACTCGGGCTGCCTAATCCAGATAAAATGAGCAATTTAAAAAATTGGCTTGTTAAGACTGACGGTAGCAGTAAAACTTTTTCTGAAACTGAAGTGACTGCAGCAAGAAGAAATAGCAAAAATGATTGCAAAACAGATGAAGATACTCCACCAGCCAAACAGCTGAAATTGAATTCAGAAGAAAATGTACCAAGTGAAAACGTTGAATTGCCAGACTTTTTGACAGAAGAAAAACTAAAACGATTGAAATAAGATAATAATACTTGGTCAATTGTAGACAACGGAGGATTAGGCTGTTTAATCTGCAGAAAAGTAAAAGATTTAAGAGTACTTAGTGATAAAAATTTAAGACTTTCGAAAGTGTGGCAAAATTGTTCTTTCACGCCAAGTGGTAAAACGGCAGGCTCGGTACAATCCAGTTTGAGAAAAAAGATATGCGAACACAAAAACAGTGATGCACATAAAAAAGCTGCAGAAATTTTGGAAAAATCTAATTTCTAAAAAAGAAATTGATAACAACATTGAAAATATGCACAAACCGCAATTTTTGTACGAATACAGAAAAGATTTTTAGGAGTGAGTATAAAATTGTGAAACAACAAAGACCATTTGTCGATCTCCCAGTTGACGTTGATTTCCAGAGATGTAAATGGAATATCAGTGAGAAATATTTTGCACTCTGATAAACCATGTGCAGAAATTGTAATACATATTGCGTGTGAAATGAAGAAAAAAATTTGTGAAGAAATAACATCTAAACGAAAAAAAGTATCTGTGGTAATAGATCGACAACATTAAGAAAATCTTCTACTTTAGTTATAGGACAATAACTAGGGACATTTTTTGGTAATTTTCCTGGTGATGCTTATGTTTTCAATCTTGATTTGATTGAACTGCAAGGCACCTCAGCAAATAATATTTTGTTACAACTTCTAAACTTTGAATAAGCATGATGATTTCAATGAACATTTGCTAATATAATGTTTTATAGGATTTGCATGTGATGGAGCATCGGTAATGCTGGAGTAGCAACATTATTGAAACAAAAATTTCCAAATATAACCTGGCACTGCGCCGAACTTGCTGTTTCTGATACAATTGATGAAGTATCTGGGATAAATAATTTCAAAATATTTATTGATAAGTCGTATGCTTTGTACAACCAATCGCCACAGAATCAGCGAGAACTGAAAGAAGCAGCTGCAGTACTTAGCATAGAGTTATTAAAAATAGGGAAGGTTTTCACTATGCGTTGGGTATCATCCAGTAAATGCTCTATTAAATAATTACGTTGCTCTCTGCAAACATTTTACTCAAGGCTCGAATGAACTTACAAGAGATGTAAATATAAAAGGTTACAGAAAATGTTGACAAATGTAGAATTCGTAAAAAAAAAATCTTCATATGATGGCTGATGCTTTGGGAAAACTGGCAGAACTTTCTGTATTTTTACAGGGAAGAGATATTACGCTCATCGATGCTGATAAAGCAGTTAAAACAACAGTCAGAGTATTAGATTCTATGGTCAATTATTATGGTCCTCGTCTGTCTAATGTGATGACTGATTTAAATGCGAAGAATTTTAAAGGAGTTCCTCTTCGTGAAGCTATCATGAAGGCAGTTAATGTTGGTCAATTTTATAGATCTTTAGCGAATAATCTTCGAGACAGAATGATGACCACTAGACTAGATCGTCACTTGTTGCACTTACTGAAAGAAACAGAACGCACAGAAAATGAAAACACATATAGCAAGTATTTGGAATATTTAAAAGTACTTGATCCAAAAACGTGGCCAAAGAATGATGACGGAGAAGTAGAGATGGGGAAGATGATGTTCGTGCAAGCTATTCACATTAGACGAAAAAGAAATCATTTAGGCGTTTTAAAAACAGAATGAAAAGCAAATGCCCGAAGATTTGTAACCTCTTTACAGCAATTGCAGTTTCAACAAGTGAGTGTGAGAGAAATTTTAGTGCTATGAATGAAATGTTGACACCATTGAGATGCTCTGCTCTTCATTAATTCTGTTGGACCACCATTACTTCAGTCTAAACCAGAAAATTACATTCATTCTTGGTAAGCAAAAGGTCATCATTTAACAGATGACACAAACAGCAGAAAAGATGATACTACTTTTGAGTATCTTTGGAAACTGCTTTAAAATTTTGATAATACAGGATTTTTCTTAAGAAAAATTTTTGTCCTTAAGATCCTTTAAAAAAATTTTTCATCAACAGGTCTCACCAGAAAATTCTTGCTATATAAAAGAACTTCCACAAAATTTTTTCATATCAAAAATGATCTCTTCTCAATTTTGATCATCTTAAAACAAACTTGAACCCGACTCAAAACACTTAGAATTGCCAAAAAACAAAAGAATGTAATGTAGCTACATTATTAAAGTATGTATACATAGAAATTTGTGTCTAATTTTAATGCAATTATGTACATTGTTTGCTAAAGGACTTAAAATTCAGTTGTCTAAACAGGAACTTTATTGCTATTTTAAAATTCAGATAGTTATGATTTGATTTTTTCACAAGTGAAAGCACCATTCATAATTTTCATGAAATACAGAACCTTATGAAAAAAGTCTGGACAGATCCAGGTATATATGTATATTAACAATGACGGATCTAAGGGGGGGGCGATGGGGCGATCGCCCCCCCCCCTTGAGCCCAATAAAGGGTCTGCAAAATGACATTAGATGCACGCACGGAAAAGTGGTTAAATCTAAATTCGAAATGGGCGCGACCCGGGTCGGGTCGCGCCAACTTAATTATATCGGGACTGGGTCAAGTCTTTACACTTTTAGAACCGGGGCGGATCGGGTCTTATTTTTTTCTGGAGGCGATGTAGGGGGCGATCGCCACCCCCCCCCCCCTTGGGACCATAAAGGTTTTCAAATCAACATGAGAGATCTTCATGGAATAGGACTTAGGCTGAATCTTAAGGTCGGCACGGCGCGGCCCGGGACGGGCCGCACCTATTTATGAATCAGACAATGGTGGATCTAAGGTTGGGGGGGTGGCGAAGGGGTGACCGCCCACCCGAGGGTCGGGCTGGGTCAGGTCTTCTAACTTTTAGAGCCGGGCCGTGTCCTGATCCTTTTTTTTCCGCTTTAGGTCGAGCCTGACTTGTTTTTCTTCCATGTCGAGTCCGGCCTGGAGTCATTCTTCCTAAATATCTGTATTAGAGATGAGACAGTGCTCGGTCTCGGACTCATTTTTTCTGAAACCTATAAATTTTCTTTATCAATGAATGGAAAATATTAAAAGAACTTTTTCCCCCCTTAAACATTGCTTATTCCTTTTCAAATCACAATATTGAACATTTTGATTAGAATGAAAGGGAAGCAGAAATAGGGTTTTTTCTATTAGTCATTTCTACAAACCTATTTTAGCCATTTCCGTCGGCGTTCTGGCGCCAACGAAAAGGCGGGAAGAATGAATTTGTCTTTAGTTTTGATTTTTGTTTGTAGCAGAGGTTATTTTGCAATAGGGTTGTTTATTATTATTATTATTTAGACGTTTAATACGAAGAGGATTTTTTTCCAGTTTTCGTTTGCGGTTGGCGCATATATTAGATTTCTATTGTACACAGCGTACACAGGTCGTAATCGCTTTTCATATAGAAATAATTTTAGTGATTGTTGCTTTTTTGTGAATTTTGCTGATGCTGAAGTTGTACTCCAGAAGTCACTTTTGTTCGTAAGTAAATTTAATTTCCTTCCGATAGAAAGCAATTGAGCAGTGTTTCCTATATTCCTGTAAAAGCATCGGAATTTAAAATTTTTAATTAATATTATTGTCTGTTATGATAGGTCACGCCTATCCCAAGAGATTGTTATGAGGAATGAAATGGTTATACTTAAAAATGTACACTTTTTTATAGAAAATTGATTAATGTTGATCGATTCGACAGTAATTTCTACAAGTTCCATGCATTTGTTCATAAAACACACTTCATTAGCATGTCCATAATATTTTCTTTTTAAAGGAGATAAAATATGAGAATTTTTTTTTTATGTATAAAGTACTTTTTTTATTTTATACCAAACTTTTCTTTTGATAGTATTAAATTTAAATTTTCGTTTAAGAGTAACATTTCTATGTAAAATGTAGTTTAAAAATCATAATTTTTTTAGAACATAAAAAAAATGCATTTTTTTCTTCTATTGTATATTTTCGTTAGTGGGCTCGGACTCTGATGAAGCAAAATGTTTTGGGTTCGGGCGGGCTCGGATTTAAAATCGCCGAGCTCGAGTGGGACCTAATTCTGGAAAAAGAGCCCGAACTCATGTTTTGTCTGTACTGATCAAAATTTCCAGGTCGGGAACCGGTCCTGAGTAAAAGCTAAACGTTTGTTCCGTGTCTGACCCAGCCTGTATGATAAGCATTATTGGCCCAACCGCTATTCGTGCAATCTCTGTTGAATTCAGACACTTTTCTCCGGGAGGGACTTCTGTGATTCTGGGGGGGGGTGGATACAATAGAGTCCCGGGGAGAAATTACACTTTTTACCATTGAAAACACAAAATTTTCTGAGGGGATATTTGATAGCTTCGGGGGGGGGGAGGGACACTGCGTGCAATTCTTCATTCCGAGGGCTGGTATCTTACTTATTTGTTATTCATAAAAAATAGATTTATGTTGTACATTTGTTTAACGAAATTTTAAGAAATACATTTTTAAAAAATTACTTTAGTTCGTATTGTAGAGCTTTACTACTATAATTTATATTATAAGTAGAAGTTAGCAAAAAAAAAGTCAACCGGACCCAAACACAACCCACAGCAAAAAGCATAAGTTAGCCCAATCAGTAGAAAAAAAAAAAAAAAAAAAAAACAGAAGTCAAACCGACCAGCAGCAAAATATAGTAGTCAACCGGTCTCAAACCCAACAATTAGTAAAAAAGTAGAAGTTAACCTGACCCACTGCAAAAAGTAGAAGTCAAATGGACATAAATAGAAAAAGTATTAGTTACAGCGCGGTGCAAAAGGAAGGGGGCGGTCGCCTCGGGTCCGGAAATTTAAAGGACATCAAATTTATACTACCAACGTCATCTTTGGCCTGTCACAAGAAAAGTCGTTTTTTTGGGGGGGGGGTAAACTGAAACGTTGCCCATGCGCAGTTTTCTGTTCGCACGTCCCTGATTAGTCAACACGATCAGCAGCTAAAAATAGAAATCAACTGGACCCAAACCCGACCCGTTTGAAAAATAAAAGTTAACCGGACCCAAACCCGACCCGCTTAAAAAATAGAAGTCAATTGGACCCAAACCCGACCCGCAGAAAATATAGAAGTTAACCGGACACAAACCCGACCCGCAATGAAAATATTAGCCCCGACTTATGCATAAAATTCGAGTCTTCCAATTTTTAAAATCGCCCCCCCCCTTGAGGACTCTTCAGATCCTCCCTTGTATATTAATTTATTTTTATCAGTTTGATACCTGAATAACTTTTCAATCACGTACTTAAATAAACATTTATAATTATATATGGACTTTATAAACAAGTGTATATTGCCCCCTTTCTAAGAATTTAATGTTAGTATTTATCCTGTCATTTTTACTTATTGTTTATTTTTTTTTTTATGTAAGGCTGCTGGGAACATAAGCATCCAGCAATCTTCCGTGATTTATAGATATATATATATAAATGGTATATTATACATATTGTATCCTTTGATGTTTTTGTATAGGGATTGTAAATACTAGTGTATGTCTAACGCTATTCATGTCAGGAGCAAGGCAGACCCCTATCTCAGCTGGCATCTAGAAGGCACCAGTTTTGGGCTCTCGCATAACAATCGCTTGACATTTACGTCAAGAATGGTTTATTGGTAGATTTACAAGCCAATTAAGCGAGACCGCACACGTTTCCCTAGTTGAGGCTACCGGTCATTTTTCCGGCTAGGAGCGCGTTGCAGACAAGAGGGGCCAGCCCCCCACGCTCGAAGAAGAAGCCAACGAATCTGCTTCAGGAATAGGCCGGAGGAGAGACTGAATGGTCATTTTTCGGGCAGATTGAATCGAAGGGGAGTATTAGCCACGCCCGCCATAAAAAAAAAAGAATATAGACTTTTTTCTTGAAGAGTCCAGATGAAAAGTTCGCTCCGAGATGCGAAGATGTATTTAGAAGAGAAGTGTTATTAATTCCAAGGAGGACCTACCAACATAGCCTATGATCCGAATGTGATGTCCGCCAGTAATGATGTGTGATAGCCTGTGATCCGAAAATGATGTCCGCCACTGATGATGTGTGATCACCGATGATCCGAATGTGATGTCCTCCACTGATGATGTGTGATAGCCTGTGATCCGAAAATGATGTCCGCCACTGATGATGTGTGATCGCCGATGATCCGAATGTGATGTCCGCCAGTGATGATGTGCGATAGCCTGTGATCTGAATGTGATGTCCACCAGTGATGATGTGTGACCGCCTGTGATGTCTCCAAATGCGAGCCTTAACTGAGTGCTGGGCACGAAATAATATGAAGGTACGGTTTTTCTTATAATTTATATTGTTTCCCAAAATGTTTAGGGCAAAATGCCAAGTAGGGGGTTCTGCACGCTCCAATTGGTATTCAAGATCATAGTATTAAAAACAATAATTATACAAGTAGAATTAATAGTGCTTTTTTTTTTGTTTTTTTATGTTATCTATATTGAGAATAATGTGTCTTATGACGCACCGATAATTTGTAAAATAGTTGTAAATAAATTTATATGTTAGTTGTTAAAAAGTTGTTGGTATCTTTTCGACCATGAGTCTTATTTTATTTAATTCTATTATGATCTAATTTAGAGTTATGTTTTATTTACGATCCATAAGTTAATTCCATCTTCAAAAACAATCACAACGCAATTTGGTAATGAAGGCAGTTGCCTCACTTATACCGAAGGGATTAACCAGGATTGAAACGAACGATCACTGTTATTTTTGTATTAGATATAAAAAAATTGCATGAGTTTGCACTATGAATACTTTGAATTAAAATGATTAGGAGTGACTAACATAGTTCATTCTAGGATTTGGGTTATGCTGACATGTCGAAATAAAGATTTCCGTTACAGGAGCCCAGTTCTGTCCAGCATATGCCCTAGAATCCTATCTGGTACCGTGACCTTTTCGGATGAGTTCCGGAGGTTAATAATATTGTTTTTGTTATAAAAAGTTAATAGTAATTCATAATGTTAGTTTTACTCAAAATTCTACGCGCTATTCATGGTTTTAATGTTAAATTTTAAAAGTAAAACTTGGTGCCAATGGAGTGTGCTACAACGTTTCTGACTCATTCGTCCAAAATGGCTATTTTTTGATGTGTTATACTAAAAATAAATATATATGTTTAAGTATGATTATACTGATGATATTGTGTTTTAAATTGAAAACAAACAATCTTATAATTGTGTGTGGAAAGGTTTTAAGAGTAATATTATTAAATAAGGTTTCAAATTATATGATATATTGAAAAATTTTAAAGAATTTTAAAATAGATTTTGCATCACATTGAATTTATTTATGGTATTTTATTGTAATGATTATATTTTGGGGGTACATGGCATTTACTATGTTATTGAACAAAAAAAAAAGAAGTGTTTTATGTGAATTTATAAGACCAATTTGATGCCGCAAAAGAAAAAAGCGGGAGTACAAATGAAATAAAATAATAATAATAAGAAGAAGAAAGGGCAGTTTAGAAAATTAATAATTTTGGTACTGATTTTCTATGTGTATTTTATACATTTATTTTGGGATTGATTGTATTTGGATTTTGAGGGACAGTGTATATATATATTTATATATTTTCTTGTGTGTTATAGAAAATTTTATTCAGGAGTTAAGTTGTATTGCAAAGTTATTTGTGTAAAAATATATAATATAAGGGTAATGAATGTCAAGTAGGACAATATATGCCGAGGAGAAGAGGAAGGAAAAGTTTACAAAATCAATCTAAGCCAGGGGTGGTAACAAGAAATAAATCAAAATTGAAAGCTAAAACGTTAGAGATTAAAATGGACGACCCGTTAAAACCGAATTTGTCGCAAATGTTATCATTGATTGTTCCCTTTGATGTAAAAAAGATTAGCAATGTGTTATTTTATTTGAAAGAATTCGATGAATTATTGGATCGGGTCCACGTAGAAGAGGATTTTAAATTACAGATATTAAAAGCTAAATTTGTGGGTACGGCCCGTGAGAAATTAGTATCTGATCAGACGCTAAATGAGGAAAAGAATTATACAGAGTTTAAAAGAAAAATCGTGGAATTGTTTCAGAAAAAAGATTCTTTTATTAAAGCACAAATAAATTTTAACTCAATTAAGCAACTCCCAAATCAAAACATGAAAGATTTTATAGAAGTTTTTAACAAGGCCGCATCAATGTATTTAGGTGCTTCTGGCCAGGCAACGGAGGTGGGAGCTAATAAACTATTCGATTTAATAAAAGCCAATAAATTTTTGGAGGCAGTATCGCCAAATATTGCGTTGGAATTGCGAAAATTAGACATTAAAGATTTTGGGAAATTGTGCGATAAAGCTCAGACGATCGAAGCCGCGTATAAATCGACTGTTTTAGATCAGATTAATGCGGTAACAGCCAATACAAGCAAAGAAAATGAGGATTTTTGTACGAATTTATTACAATTAAATAAAGAGCAGGCTACGGCCATAGCAGAATTAACTGCTCAGGTCAACGAGTTGAAATTACAAACGAAAACCCAAGTTAGGGAAGATAATTTGAAAGAAAAACGATGTGAAATCTGTAATACGAATCGGCATGACATTTCCGAATGTTGGTACAATTTGAAAAATTCAAATACTAAATTTCGGAACCAGGGACAGAGAAATTTTGCAAATAAGAATTTTGGTGCGAATAATTACAGGACGATGGAAGGCTATGGATTTGCAGCGCCAGTATCACAAAATTATTTTCCCAGTGCACAAATGTATAGTGATTTTAATTATGACAGGTTTCACAGGGATAGAAATTATCAGGATTATAATAGATTTGAAAATTTTTATGAAAATTTCAATCATAGTACTTCATGGAATAGGGATTCTTCGGATAGAAGCTATAATAACAGAGATGACAGATCAGGGGTTGCACGCTACGATGCATATTATGGAAATCGTAAACAATCGGAGGAACATAGGAGAGGGCGAATTGACTATTCCAGGGATGAACCGCAGCATGACAGAAATAGAAATTCAATTCAGGAAAAAGAAACTAAGAGAGATGTTTCGGACAGACACAAAGGGAAAAGAAAGTCGAATTCGGGAAACTTTTAATGGAATCTGCAGTTGTAAATAATAGTCATAAGAAAGACCCCGGTAGATTCCCGATAAGGGGGAATAAGTTCGTGATTGCTAGTGTGAATTCAGCGGGAAAGGATAAACTTCCCATCATTGCATTACACATTTTTGGGTTAAAAGTTGACACGTTGCTGGATAGCGGGGCCGCAGTTTCGCTTTTATCACCGGAGGTTTTAGAGGCGCTCAAATAAACGGATGCAAAAATTAAATACTTGGCGAATAGGGTAACAATCCACACATTCGATAACTCAGTCATACCTTTTCGGCAATGTATAAAAATTACATTTAAAATTAACAATGAGTTTGTGACAGGAACATTTTATGTTACATCTCATAATTTTCAAGGGGACTATAAAATGTTGCTAGGTTTTGATTTCTTGAAAAAAAATAGAATGATTTTAAATTTTGATAAGAAAACACTAAAATTAAAAAATACGGAAATTGCCCTGGAACCGCAGGTTATGAATAAGGAAATAGTTAGTGTAAATAAAAGGGGGTCGGAAATGAAAAATATCACCAAGGCAGTGCGCACAAATAAAATTAAATGTCATTTTAAAGGAAATGAAATATTTGCGTGTATAGAGAAAGAAACACATTTGCACCCAGGACAAACGAAAATAATATCGTTGAGATGTCCTGAGGCAGTCAAGCCTAATCAGCTGATTTTAATTGAACCAACAGAGGAATTTAAAAATTTAATTACGGAATGTTCAATTCATGAGGTACCAGTCACTAATAAAATTAATTTAATTGTAACAAACAATACAGAAGATAAGATTATAATTAGAACGGATACTAGGATCGCACTTATCAGTTCGGATTTTGTTAGTAAGAATAATTTAAAGCCTAATGAGATTGCAGATGGAGAAATCTATCAAATTAATAACCTGGAGTTGCAAGAAGTTAGGGCTTTGAGAGAAGCGGAGCTTGATAGATCGGATTTTAATTTAGATCATTTAACAGGGGATTTTAAGCAAATGATAGAAGACTTATTGATGAGTCATGCACATGCTTTTTCGAAATTGCACATGCTTTGGGACAATCTTCATTGGTATTGCCCAAAATACAATTAAACCACAATTTTCCCATTCAGCATAAACCATATAAGACGCCCCAGGCAGTTAAGTAGTATGCGCAGGAGGAACTACGAAAACTGTTAGAAGCGAAAATAATCGAAAAATCAGATTCAGATTATGCATTTCCGGTATTATTTGTAAAAAAAAAGGGTACGGAAAAAAACTTGGTTCGCTATAGAATGGCGGTGGATTACAGGACGTTAAACGAGATTTTAGAGGGGTTTCCATATCCGGTACCGGACGTAAAAGATGTTTTACAGGCAATTAGTGGAAAAATTTTTTATACAACATTAGATTTGCATTCGGCTTTTTTCCAAATTAATTTACGCCCGGAGGATCGTCACAAATTAGCATTTGTGACGGAGTGTGGGAAGTACGCCCCGTGCCGCCTAAATTTTGGGCTTAAAATAAGTAGTACAAAATTCGCCGAACTTATGGATAGGGTCCTGGGACACTTTCCTAAGGACAAAGTAGGATATTTTATAGATGATGTGGTTTTGGCCGAAGACAGCCCGGAGGGAATGGCACAGTTGTTAAAGGAAGTTTTGGAAACTCTAATTGATCACAATTTAACAGTTGAACCCTCTAAGGTGCAAATATGTAAACCGGAAATTGAATTTTTGGGTTTCAAAGTTAATAAAAACGGATATGCCCCATCAGAAAAAAACGTGGGGAAGGTACAACGATTAACTAGACCTAAAAATAAAAAGGGGGTAAAGTCACTTTTAGGTTTGGCAAATTATTTCAGAACTCTTATTCAAAATTATGCCGACATTGTCAATCCTCTAGTCGAATTGACTAAACAAAATGTAAAATTTAAATGGACTGAGGAGACGGAACAAGCATTTTTAAATATACAAAAGGCAATCGTGAGCAACCCTACCTTTAAACCGCCAAAATTTGATAGGGAGTTCTTTTTAATAACTGATGGTTCAAAGAAAGCAATATCAGGTGTCCTTGCGCAGGAAGATAATGGATACTTAGTCCCTATTGAATTTTACGGTAGAAAACTTAAGCAGTCAGAAACGGCTTACCCAAGCATGAAGTTCGAATTATTGGCTATTCATGACGCAGTTATGCATTTTAAACACATGCTGTTAGGGCGAAAATTTACTATTTTAACGGATAACAAAGCTCTCACATATCCGCTGAAAATTGAAATGCAGTCGGATATAGTGGCTAGATGGATTTTAAATCTCAGCGACTATGACTACAATATCGAATACATCGAAGGGAAAATTAATCCTTCGGATTTTTTGTCTAGAAACTTAGTAAATAATATTACTAGTAGCAACGAGTTACAGAATAACTTATTCAAAGTAAATCTTAACTTGAGTGAAGAGAACATTAGAGCCAAGCAATATGAGGATGAAAAATTAATCACAATTATAAAAAAGGTTGAGTCAAAGAAAAACAACAGAATAACAAAAAAGTATAATTTAAACGAGAATAAAACGCTGGTATTAAAAAAAAACGGGAAATATCCAGAATTAATAATCGTACCGGACGAGCTTAAGTTTACGGTTATGGCGGAGGCACATGGACCCCATTTTGGTTTTAAAAAAACATACGAAACTGTCAAAACTCGTTTATTCTGGTACGGAATGTACCAAGATATAAAAAATTATTGCACGAATTGCGTAAGATGTAATTGCAGTAAGCAGCACCAGACGATTAAAGTACCACTTGAAAAGATGGAAAGAAATTTACAAATCGGAGCAAGTCTACAAATGGATATAGTAGGTAAATTACCCATGACCCTCAGGAAAAATTGCTTCATTCTGACTATCATAGACGCAGGCTCTAGATTTTTAGAAGCAGTCCCTTTACGAAATGTGGAGTCCCAAACTATCTTGAACGTTTTAAATAGGTACTTCGGAGCCTACGGCTTGTGTTCCGAAATAGTTACAGACAACGCACAATATTTTCGCAGTGCGCTTTTTAAAGAATATTTGAAGACACTAAATATAGATCTACACCCGACAAGCGTCTACAAACCTTGTGGGAATGGTCTGGCTGAAATCATTAATAAATCGATTAAGGCATCCTTGGTGACAATGTCCAATTCCACTCTTGAGTGGGACACCAGACTCGAATATTTTTAACTTAATTATAATACCACGATCCATCGAGCACTAGGTTATTCTCCTTCAAAATTATTCTTTGGTAGAGAAATTAAAAATCAATTTACGGTATTAAGTGCTCCGGATTTAACGTGCACTCAAGCGTTCATTAAAAATAGGATAGAACATATGAGGGCAGTTCACCGGCAAGCCATAGCTAACCAACAAAAAATTATGGCGGAATATATCAAAGAAAATGATCTTCAGGAAGTTAAAAAGTTAGACGTGGGTCAAGAGGTGTACGCAAAAGTAATTGGCAAGCCTAGGTCTTTACACCCTCGTTTTGAAGGGCCTTTTGTGGTAGTAAAAGTTGTTCGACACAATTACTTTCGTTTGTTACAAATCGGAGCAAGTCTACAAATGGATATAGTAGGTAAATTACCCATGACCCTCAGGAAAAATTGCTTCATTCTGACTATCATAATCATTTGTTCGACACAAAAAAAAGGCCCTTTTCAGAGCCATACAAAAAACTTTTCCGTCTGAAAGACAAAATAAATGGGCCAACAATACGTCGACACATACAATTTCTTTTTGCACCCAAGGCTACGACGAGGAATGCCAGAAAAACTAAGGGCGAGTTAAATGAATCAGACTCGGAACAGAATATTGAGGATTAGGTAAGGGCACTCTTACTTAGATATATAGGTTACGGAGGATTAGCTTGTACAAGACTGTCACAAAGACTTAATTTAAAAAAAAAAATAAATAAAAGGCTCCTTTCAGAGCCATACATGAAAAAAAAATAAAATAAAATAAAATAAAATAAATAAGTATTACGGCTGATAGGCAAATTTATATAAGATAAGGTGGATGAACGCATTTCTTCTTAAGATTAATTATTGAGTGAATGTAAAGATAGCTTAGATAGTCAGATTCATTGAACATTTTGAAATAAAATTATAACAATAATATTAATAATTACACCTTTCAAAAGTGGTTTTGTTTGGGCGACACAGGGAGATAATACCTCTTTATATTTAAAGACGAAAAGGGAACTCAGTTTAAAAAAAAGGCCCTTTTCAGAGCCATACAAAAAACTTTTGCATAACTTTATCTTTGGCGGGGCAACCAACATTGGGGGTTTTGGGACTTTGCATGTAAAAAAATTCTTTTGCGGGCAGAAGATTTTGATTTACTTGACCAAGGCATGCAGGGTCGTGAACTATCATTGTTTTTATTTGCTCCGAGAAGGATAGATTTCGAAATTGGGTAAAAAAGTTTGGAAGTAAATACATTAATAATAGTGATACAAAAAAATAAAACGGATATATAAAAGGGGTATAATAATAAGGATTATATAAGTAATAAGGAGACATAAGGTAGCATTGGTAGGAGAAAATAAATAAATAAATAAATAAATAAATAAATGTGGTAGCTTTTTGTTTTTCCCTCCCTGTTTGGGTTTCAAATTAGTTTAAAAAAAAATAAATAAAAAATAAAATAAAATAAAATAAATAAATAAATAAATAAAATTTCTTTATATCAGCACATAACAAAATGCTTATAAGGCTTACACAATGGATTACTTGTAGAGTTTGACTACTAACAAAATTTTATTTAAGTATATGGTTTCCGCGGTCATCAGAATGACAAAAAAATTTTAGAAATTGGGACTTTTTTTTGAGTGGACAGGTTATATTATATGTATAAATGTTATATAAAGAAAAAGGGTAAAATTGGTCTTGTAAGATTAATTTTTCAATATGTATAAGGAATGAAACAGAAACAACAGCACTTACTATAAGTTTTGGAATAGTGCTAAGGGTGAAAATCATCCTGCACAACAAAATTGTAAATATAAACAATTGTGTGTATTGATTTCATATTGAGATAATGTGAATGGTATAAAATGTGTATCATATATAAAAAAATTATAGTGTAGCATATAAATATGGTGATGCATTGTTTGTACGTTATGATAACAGCCATACTTGTAAATGGAAAAATGAGTCAGAAATGTGTTCTTAAACTATTTCAGTAACTAGTTTTGGACATAATAACAGCTTTAAAATAAATAAATAAAATACATATATATATATATATGTATATATATTATTATTGCTTTATTATTTCGGAAATTCGCGATTTTAGGCTAAATTATGGGAACAATATAAGTATTGATGCATAATGCAGAAGAAGAATCCTCACACATCAACAACCTCCCAGCAGGGGAGATAAGCCAGTAGCAATACAATCAGAGACTGCGAATCATTGTGTTACGTAACCTGAACTTTCTTTACAGACATGGACAAAAAAAAAAAAAAATCTAGGCATTCTATGATGATCATTTTAGATTGTGATGTACAGAATTAGACAGCTGATGGCGTTGCAAGTGTGCAATCACAAACAGACTTTGAAACAGTGATTGATCTTTCAGGATCGCCGAACACTTATTAAAAAAAAAAAAAGTACTCTTTTGTCTGTTTCTTTTTTTTTTCATTTAGTTGGGGGGGGGGAGATGCTGGGAACATAAGCATCCAGCAATCTTCCGTGATTTATAGATATATAAATGGTATATTATACATATTGTATCCTTTGATGTTTTTGTATAGGGATTGTAAATACTAGTGTATGTCTAACGCTATTCATGTCAGGAGCAAGGCAGACCCCTATCTCAGCTGGCATCTAGAAGGCACCAGTTTTGGGCTCTCGCATAACAATCGCTTGACATTTACGTCAAGAATGGTTTATTGGTAGATTTACAAGCCAATTAAGCGAGACCGCACACGTTTCTCTAGTTGAGGCTACCGGTCATTTTTCCGGCTAGGAGCGCGTTGCAGACAAGAGGGGCCAGCCCCCCACGCTCGAAGAAGAAGCCAACGAATCTGCTTCAGGAATAGGCCGGGGTAGAGACTGAATGGTCATTTTTCGGGCAGATTGAATCGAAGGGGAGTATTAGCCACGCCCGCCATAAAAAAAAAAAAGAATATAGACTTTTTCTTGAAGAGTCCAGATGAAAAGTTCGCTCCGAGATGCGAAGATGTATTTAGAAGAGAAGTGTTATTAATTCCAAGGAGGACCTACCAACATAGCCTATGATCCGAATGTGATGTCCGCCAGTGATGATGTGTGATAGCCTGTGATCCGAAAATGATGTCCGCCAGTGATGTGTGATAGCCTGTGATCCGAAAATGATGTCCGCCACTGATGATGTGTGATCGCCGATGATCCGAATCTGATGTCCTCCAGTGATGATGTGTGATAGACTGTGATCCGAAAATGATGTCCGCAACTGATGATGTGTGATCGCCGATGATCCGAATCTGATGTCCTCCACTGATTATGTGTGATAGCCTGTGATCCGAAAATGATGTCCGCCACTGATGATGTGTGATCGCCGATGATCCGAATGTGATGTCCGCCAGTGATGATGTGCGATAGCCTGTGATCTGAATGTGATGTCCACCAGTGATGATGTGTGACCGCCTGTGATGTCTCCAAATGCGAGCCTTAACTGAGTGCTGGGCACGAAATAATATGAAGGTACGGTTTTTCTTATAATTTATATTGTTTCCCAAAATGTTTAGGGCAAAATGCCAAGTAGGGGGTTCTGCACGCTCCAATTGGTATTCAAGATCATAGTATTAAAAACAATAATTATACAAGTAGAATTAATAGTGCTTTTTTTTTTTTGTTTTTTATGTTATCTATATTGAGAATAATGTGTCTTATGACGCACCGATAATTTGTAAAATAGTTGTAAATAAATTTATATGTTAGTTGTTAAAAAGTTGTTGGTATCTTTTCGACCATGAGTCTTATTTTATTTAATTCTATTATGATCTGATTCAAAGTTATGTTTTATTTACGATCCATAAGTTAATTCCATCTTCAAAAACAATCACAACGCAATTTGGTAATGAAGGCAGTTGCCTCACTTATATCGAAGGGATTAACCAGGATTGAAACGAACGATCACTGTTATTTTTGTATTAGATATAAAAAAATTGCATGAGTTTGCACTATGAATACTTTGAATTAAAATGATTAGGAGTGACTAACATAGTTCATTCTAGGATTTGGGTTATGCTGACATGTCGAAATAAAGATTTCCGTTACAGGAGCCCAGTTCTGTCCAGCATATGCCCTAGAATCCTATCTGGTACCGTGACCTTTTCGGATGAGTTCCGGAGGTTAATAATATTGTTTTTGTTATAAAAAGTTAATAGTAATTCATAATGTTAGTTTTACTCAAAATTCTACGCGCTATTCATGGTTTTAATGTTAAATTTTAAAAGTATTGCGAAATCTTTCTTTCAGTGCACAGGTTCATTTTCCTTTTTGGAATATTTATCGAGACTTTTATTATTTAATTAAATCGTCTGCTGCAGAATGTTCATGCGTGTGAGTGGGTTGTGCTATTGCGCGGTTAGTTAGTACGTTTTACAAGGAGTCACGCCCAACTACCAATAGGAGATGGTGATTTGGGTTGTCTTTGCATTGAAAATAATTCTAATGGGTCTTTAAATTTCTTACGTGGAAAAGGGGCGAGGCTAGTTTTGGCTTGGATTTTGGGAGACTCATTTTATGAGACTAGAGCCTCTGAATGCAGCTAATCTTTCAAATGTTAGGAGGCCCGTCTCTTTTTGGCATAATTTAGGACATCGAGATGATGCAGTCTTAAGGCCCCTGTCCTCGCTCGAAGAAACGCTCGCGAGTTAATGCTATTCCTATGGGGGAGCATTTTTCAAATAACTCTTTCGCATTTTGAAATTTTTGAATAATTTTTTTTTTTTTTTTTTTTTTTTTTTTGCACTGGATAGCTGAGGTGAATGCCAATAGCGCACCTTTTTTACTTTTTCAATTTTGAATGCAGATATTTTTTACAAAGTTAGTTTCACTTTCAAAACCGGTTTTCAAACTGAAAGTGCTTTTTAAAATATATATCTGCAACCAAAATCGAAAAAGTAAAAAAAGACGCGCTGTCGGCATGCACCTCAGCTATCCAATGCAAAAAAAATTATTCAAAAATGTCCAAATGCGAAAGAGTTATTAGAAAAATGCTTCCCCATAGGAATAGCTTTAGCTTGCGAGCGTTTCCTCGAGCGAGGACAGGGGCCTTAAGAGCGAGTGGTTAATTGGTGTGGAATGACGACCTGTGGAGTAACTTTATGTCGTGCTCTAAATAATAAAGGATTAGAAACAGATTGACTTGCCTTTTATTGGGAGAAACACCTACAGGGAACAAATCCATTGCTCACCATGACAACTGCTAACCCTGTTTATTATTTTCAAGTGAATAGACTTATTCCACAGCAAAGATGGTATTCCACGAGAACTGATACATTAGTACAGAAAAACATCTTATTATAACAGATATGTATGGTCCAGTATGGAGACCTTCCTTGTCAGTTCGATAAAATGCGATCAAGTGAAAAAAAATGCAACAACATGTGTTATTAATTCAAATGTTTATTAAAACCAAACAAATTCAATTCTTGCTCAATTTTAAACCTTTTTTTAAAAAAAGCAAGAACAATAACCATCAAGAACTATTTAAGGGGACGTATTACGTATTGCTTTTTCATGTATTCTGCTATCTGAAAAACACAGCAATTCACATTTTGGTACTACTTTGTTATCACGTCGACCCATTTCACCAAACTAAAAGTCAAATCATATATACAGGGATGAGATTGACAAAAAAGTAAAAAATCTGAAAACTGTGCAAACGACATTTGAGCAATAATATTTATGAATTTCAAGCAGAATAAATATTATAATTGCGATTAAAATTTATATGTTACATACAATTTAGCTTTAAGCAAATTAAAAAGAAAGAATTAGGCAGAAATTATTTACTTAACTGCAGTGAAAAGTCTATTTTAACAAGGTGAAGAACATTAAAAAAACCACTGACATGAATATATTTAATTGTAATTTAAAAATTAATAGATACTTTTCTTGAAACAGCAAATCAAAATAATTGCAACCACATTATGTATATGATAGAAGAGAATTCCCGCTCTCTCTCCTTTAACAAAAATAAGTTTTTAAGGAATTAAATTGATCAAAATTGATTGTTAAAGGTGCAGCAAGTCAACCACTAAGAATGAAGATTTAAGGAAAAACAATAAAATGAGTTATTTAAAAGACAAATTAGTGATACTACAGAAAACATATTAAAAAGTCAGGGGAAAAAAATTCCCCAAAAATTTAATTGGTGAAATTTCTTTAAAAATTGAAGAAAAGTCTGAAATTCAGAATAAAGTCTGAAGAATCTCATTCCTGTATATATTGACATAATTTTCATTTTAAATAACAAAAAAAAAAAAAAAAAAAAAAAAAAAAAAAAAAAAAAAGAGATAATTAGTAGAACATTAATGAAAAATAGAAATAAAAAGTCTAAATAAAAATCACTTAATGGCATTTTAAATATGTGTATTTAATGTCATTAAATGTGACATTCGTGCTCATCCATTATTGGCATTTAATCTTATAGTTTGGTGATTGGTTTTTGGTTGACGGGATAACCAAGTAGTACCCTCTATATAAAACATGCTTAAAAAAAAAAAAAAAATACTAACCGACTTCAAAAAGAGAATCAAGCTTGGCGACAACGTATATGAATTCATAGTTTTAATAGGCTTATGATTAGGAAAATGCAACAATAACAAATAATTTGCGATAAATCATTATTTTTTTTTATATCAAAGCCACATTTTTTTTTTATTTAAAAAAAATTTCTAATCACCAGAACTGATGAAATTACAATGGGACCACATGAGTATCTTATACTTTCAAACAAAAAAAGAATTATCAAATTCAGTTCCTATTTATGAAAGTTGTGAGTGAACAAGAAATACATGCAGGTTGAATTCATAACCTACTCATTTGAAGTCGGTTAAAAATGTGATCAATTGACAAAAAACGTTTTTCCAGATTTTTCTGTAACGTTATCACATTTTCCACAAAATAAGGTACATATCATTGCACTTTCATTACAATGTTTTCATTTTCCTCGAAATTATTACAGTCAAACCGATGTAGAATGAAACACCCTGTATTTGTGACTCAATAAGTTGCTTGCAACTTTATGTTCCTATGCGATATTTTATCCTTGATTTGTCATATCATTTCGTCAACTTTTATTTTAAATCACCCTGTATATATGTATGTTCTAGTATGGAGACCTTCCTTGTCAGTTCGATAAAATGTGATCAAGTGAAACAAAAATGCAACAACATGTGTTATTAATTCAAATGTTTATTAAAACCAAACAAATTCAATTCTTGCTCAATTTTAACCTTTTTTTAAAAAGCAAGAACAATAACCATCAGGAACTATTTAAAAGGACGTATTAAAAATTGCTTTTTCATGTATTCTGCTATCTGAAAAACACTGCAATTTACATTTTAGTACTACAGTATGGAACCATTTATCCGGAAACCAGTTAACCGGAAAACCAGTTATCCGGAATGATACTTCTAATAGACTGATGTTAGGATCTTTTAAGAAAAAGTCATACACAATCAGTTTGACATATACATTGCTTGAAACAATTGTATAGTTTGATAACAGCATCTAGTATTTGAAAAAGAAGCATATAATCATATTATAGATTAATATATAATATTATAGATGTTTTCATTTTTATGCTGAGAAAACAGAAGAATTTTTGTTCCCAAGGAGTTCCAAAGGAATTATCTTCTTCCAAACTCTAACAATTGATCTTACTTGCATCAGATTCTTGGTTCAAGTAATCTAATACTCAATTTAAAATTAGAAGTAATACCACAACGACATATGTTTCACAAAACTTATCAAATGGATGCTGCTTTAATGCCAAACCAGTTAACTGAAAAAACCAGTTATTCAGAAAACATCTGACATCAACCATTCTGGATAAATGGTTCTGTACTGTAGTACATACACTACCTGGCCATTGATTATCGTTCACTTGCGATTTTAGACATTTTGTTAATTATCTAGAAAAATACATGAGGAATCATCTCAAAACTCTTAGTGTATAAATATAATTGTATAAGTCATACATCTCTGTGAAGATTTTTTCCCGAAACTCCATAGGGGACCGTCAACAAATTAAAAAAGAATGAATATCTTTTGAATAACCCTGTCAAAACTAATGTAACAAAAGTGCTCAAACTCTAGACTATGATTGAGTGCCTTATTGTAATACACTGTGTTCATTTTTATGCAAATAGCATGCATACTTGCAAAGTAATTAAGGTTTTTACAAAAATAGTCCCAAAATTTTCCAAGTTTTTTCCTTATAATTTTCAGAGTTCTTAATATAAAATAATATTTTTTTTCTGAAAATATGACGAACAACATTGCACATATTACCCTGTAATCAGATATAAAAAATAATAAAAATTGTATGAAAAATGAGTAGGTTTACTAAATAATTTTTTACTGCGCATGTGTCAACGATATCAAAATTTCATTTGCATATAATGTTAGCTAAATATATAGAGCAACTTTTGTGAAAGTCTCAAAATCATAGCTTGAAAATTCTGAAAGTAATCGTCTATAGAAAAAGGACAAAATCCGTTGTTTCCAAAATGAAGCAAAAAAATGAGGGATTTTATCCAAATGTAGTAGTACATCCCGTATTGTGTATTCTATATTGACACTAATCAATGAACATATGGATACAACCCCTCTTGTTTTTGCTTCATTTTGAGAATATTGGATTTTCAACTTATTCAATTGGCGATTATTTTGATAATTTTCAAGTTATGATTTTGCGACTTTCACAAAAGTTGCTCTATACATTTAACTAACATAATATGCAAAAGAAATTTTGATATCTTTGACGCATGTGCAGTAAAAAATTATTTAGTAAACCTACTCATATTTCATACAATTTTTATTATTTTTTTATATCTGATTACAGGGTATTGTGTGCAATGTTGTTTGTCATATTTTCACAAAATAATATTATTTTATATTAAGAACTCTGAAAATTATAAGGAAAAAACTTGGAAAAATATGGGACCATTTTTATAAAAACCTTAATCACTCTGCGAGTATGCATGCTATTTGCATAACAATGAACACAGTGTATTACAATAAGGCACTCAATCATAATCTAGAGTTTGAGCGCTTTTGCTACATTAGTTTTGACAGGGTTATTCAAAAGATACTCATTCTTTTTTGATTTGTCGACGGCCCCCTATGGAGTTTCAGAAAAAATTTTCACGGAGATGTATGACTTATACTATTATATTTATACACTAAGAGTTTTGAGAGGATTCCTCATGTATTTTTCTAGATATTTAACAAAATGTCTAAAATCGCAAGTGAACGATAATCAATGACCAGGTAGTGTATTAGTCTGTGCAACGTTGAAATCAAAGAGTAGAAGCTTTCAATCTGAGGATTTACGGCGCATACTCGATGCTCGGCTTAGTTTACCCTTGGCGATTGTGTCATTTTGATTTTATATTCAAAACAATATTGTTAAACATCTTTCCTTTACTTTTGGCTAAAATAATTATTAAAATTGGACTTTGCAAATAAAATAAAGAAATTATCTTTATTTCATAAAACAGAGTTTAGTTGAAAGACAAGCAAACAAATACTGTAGACTCCCTCGAACCCGCACATAATTTACGGATGTAAACAATTAAACATCCAGTTCAGATGTAGATGCAAAATTAGACTTTTTTTGTTTTATATCAGTTCCATAATTTTTTTTTTATTTATAATTTTTGTTAAGGTTATTGAATTCGTGGTTTTTCATGAAGAAATAATTTATTTCTGAAAAAAGGAAGATATTGCTGAAATCATTGGTAATCACAATCTTACCAAATATATTTATGTATTAATCAAGCTTTTTTTGTTATTAAGTCTGGCTAAACCTGAAATAAAGCTTTGTTACTTTATGATTCTGATGTGAATTATAATGTACCTTTATGAGGCAAGTTTCATTAAATAGTTTAAAAAAAACACATTTCATCTTTATAATGAATTTTTAATTGTACATTATTGATTATTAACTTGACCTTTGCTTTTAGCATTTTAATCATTTTAAAAATTACCTAAATTTTTATTATTTTAGTTTATTACTCATTTTAATATTTTAGTATATTGTAAGCATTCATTATACTTTTGATTTCATTTTTAATTACATTCAAATTACTTTTAAAAAATGTATAAACAAAGCAATGACCAGAAATCCACACAACCTCTGGTCCTAAGCTGTGTGGATTTGAGGAAGTCTACTAGTTTGAAAAGCGAATGCTGAAAAAAAAAATAACTGATATTTTTTTACTCACCAAGTAAGCAATAAACTGCCAAATACATTAAATGGCTTTCTATGCATGTGCACCAAACTGATAGGGAGCCTACCTTGACAACAGGAGCTTGTAAATTGAAGCCATTAAAATTTTCGCAGTTGGAGTTGGCCTTTTTTTTCGCAGCCCTGCTTTGCATGCCATTTTAAATGAAATGAAAACAATACAAAAAGATAATAAATGCACCTTAAAAAAAACTTATTTTATGTGAGTCTTGAGGTGGTGCTTCAGAGAATACGAGAATGAGCACTTATAGTCACAAAACTCACAGCTGTACGGTTTCTCACCGGTGTGTATGCGCATGTGAGTCGCTAAGTAGTATTTACCAAAGTCTTTCTTACAGATGTTGCATCGCGTGGCACTGCTAGATTTGAGAGGAGGGCGCCACTGGTGAACGAAGGTCCTCGAAGGCGGTTTGAAAAGGAACACGTGCCTGTTCAGCGAACGGACATTTTGGATCTTGAGAGCTGCAAAGAGACAAAGTATAACAAATAAATACTTAACACCTTTATAGCATTATACACAAATAATTATTTATTATTTATAATTATTATTATTAATAAATAAATAAATAAATATTTATTTATAATATTATATCTGTGGCTTCGGGTAATAACCAGGTAAGGCACATTTTTAATATTTTGAGTAATTAACATTTAAAGCAGGGCACGAAATTTCCACTCGCCAGCTCGCCATTGGCGAGTAAACATTTAAGTTTGGCGAGTAAGTTTCGTCTTTTAAAATGTTGTGCTTTAAATAAAACTATGCACAGTGATACAAGGAAGTTTTTCAAAATGAAGTGGTGTGTATATTTTCCAAAAGAAATACAACTACTCCGTCCCTGTGTCTTTGTCTTTACTAAAGAAGTAAAATTCCTCTGTCTGCGTTCATCCTGCCCCCCCAGTTTTGTACCATGCACGTGCCAAGACCGAACCAGATCGCTCTTCACTCCGGCGCGAAAAAATTCTCCTGCACTCCCGAAGAAAAAACTTTTGAATTTGGGATAGAAGAAATAAAGAAGCTCATGTATTTGAACCCAAATCTCTTTAATGAAAAAGTAGATATTGTATTGACAGAGTGGGCACAATTTATATTTATGTCTCCATCACTGACACTGAAGGAGATGCTGCAGAAAGTTTACACTGAAAAATGTTCAGCAAGATTCCCCAATTTGCTCCAGATGCTAACATTTTGTGCTATTTTACCAATAAGCCAGTGTTGCCAGATTGTCAAAAGCCGATTTCCCCAAAATTTCTGAAATTTTCCCCAAATTAGGGCTTTTTTCAAAAAAAGTCCCCAACGCAATTTCTACTCAAAAAGGCAAGTTCTCAGTTTTCAATTTTCCGTTATAAAATTTTTTTTAACAAATTTAAACTCAATTTTTTTCCCAAATCAAGCATTATTTTGAAAAAATTCCCCATTTATGAAAAAAAATAATAATAATAATAAATAAATAAATAAACATTTAATTTCAACAGAATTTTTCATGTATGTTCAAAACTAAAAACAACAACGAGAAAGAAACGTTGAAAAATTGTTTTTATTTTTGTTGTATAAATCTATACTATTAAATATAATGTATTTCTGTGCTGGTGTTCTACCTGCGATGACAGGAAAATCAAAATCACTTATCTGAAAATTCAGATGGAGGATAGCCCAATGCAGATCATGATGAATCCGTAGTACATGTAAACGGTGAGCACGACCACAAAAATGATTTATATCTATTATTTCTGTATTTTATTTTCATCTTCCAAACCAAAATCAAATTCGAGACAGATCCAGTATTGGATAAAGTATGAAAGTAAAAAGTGAAATTGTAATAAGAATTCCCCAAGTTTCTCCCCAAATATGTCCATAGTCCCCAAGATTTACCTGTCCCCAAAAAATTCCCCTGAAGGTTCAAAATTCCCCAAAATGGGGACAAAATCCCCAATCTGTCATCACTGCAATAAGCACAGCTTCGTGTGATAGAAGGTTCAGCTGTCACAACAGACTCAAGACAGCATACAGGAGCTCTCTGAAGACTGAGACAATGAATTATTTGCTCAGAATCTCTGTTAACCCCTTGCGGCACAGTGGTTTCATAGATATACCACTTAATTTTAATTCTCAAACACCACATTGGCACCGGAATTTTGTTTTAAAAAATTTACGGTTCATTGAATGCTTGATATACAGCGTTTTCTCATTTACAGATAAAGTTGTTTTCAAATTCCGGTGTTAGTCATTAATTTCAATACTCAAGCAATGAATTTGTCGCAAAGGGTTAATGGAACCACTCTGACAGCGCTTGACCCTACAGCTGCAGTTGATAATTGGTAATTCAGTGGATTCAGTGCTACACAAACCTGAAGTGCTAATAGTGCAGGAACTTATCATTTGTATGTATTTCTAATGGCAAGCTTATTTTGAGTTAATGTTATTTTTTTTTCTTTTTGCAGTAAATATGTTTCATTTTATCAATTTCTGCATTTTTTTTCGGTCAACAGAATGTTTTTCATGCTACATTCTGTTAATATTTAAAAAAGTAGAAGATAGCCCGTCAAAATGACGTGTTTCCATTTTTAAAAGGATGATAAAACATTACAACAACTTTGGCTAATCATAGCCACTTTAGGCTTAAACAATTTTGAAAAATACAAAGATTGAACATGAGGGAAAAATCGAAAAAAAAAAAAATCAATAGAAAACTGCATTTAAAATTATAACAAAACTATCTGGTGGATGGGGAGGGATTGCGATGAACAAATGGTAAATGCATAAATTTTAAAAGAATAAAGTAAGGTAAAATATCAATTATAAAAGAATACATTGTGAAATTACAGCCAAAAAATATTTTAAAATACTGAGAGAAAATGTATAAAAAAAATTTCCCATTTTGGCCATTTCCAGACGAATATGAGAGGGTAGCCAAATTATTAATTGGATGGGTAAAATAATGGCATAGAATATGCAGCTAATGAATTTCATTCACAAAATTACAGTAATTATTTCACAAAAAACATGCAAATTATCATACATTAATACTGCAAAACATGCACTAATAATGCTATTTTAAAACATTTGTGAATTAACTATTTTATACCATTAGCTAATACTTAAAAGAAAATACTTTATAAGGTCGAAAACAAATGTCAACAATAAAGAGTAAACAATCGTGATTCATTATGTGACAATGAAATCATTCACAGCTGTAAAAAATAAATAAATAAAGCAACATGAATATAAAAATTCTAACAATATTTTATTTAAAACGCACCTTCGCTTTTCTTAAATAAGAAGTTTTAATTAAACACTGTTAAAAATTTGACTGTTTTGCTGCATCGTCATTACACAACTTTTATAGAAAATGATTACTTTACCATATTACACTGTTAAAAATTTGACCCATTTGTTGCAGCGTCACTCCATAGCTTATATAGAATATCTCTTTTATGACCAATGAGAATGCTCCATATCACAGTAAAGTAACCGCTTTATATAAAAGCAGTGGAGTGATGCTGCAGCAAATGGGTCAAATTTTTAACAGTTGCTGCAGCATCACTCAATGCTTTTATAGAAAACGGTTACTTTGTGTGTGTTACTTACAGTGTATTCTATAAAAGCTGGGGAGTGATGATGCAGCAAAAGGGTCAAATTTTTAACAGTGTACTGCTAAAAAATTGACCCATTTACAGCAGCGTCACTCTACAGCTTTTATAGAATGTCTCTTTTATGACCAATGAGAATGCTCCACAACACAGCAAAGTAATCATTTTCTATAAAAGCGGTGGAGTGATGCTGCAGCAAATGAGTCAAATTTTTAACAGTGTGAATATTGTGTTTGAAATAGGGAAAAGATTTCCTAGGGCGTGTTCAGCACAACTTACCAAAGTAACCTATGTTACCGACCGATTTTAGAATAGTACGAAAATGAATTGTGGCACCAATGAAAACTATCCTGTTGAATTGTAGCTGACATCACACTTCGCCTTGATTTTCATTTCGTACTTGTCTACAATCGGTAAGTGACCCGTAAGTAACCGGTAAATTGTGCTGAACACGCCCAAAGCACAGTAAAATGTAGTGACGCCATTTACAGCTCAAACTGTAAATCTGACAAATGAGAACGCTCCATTATGACTCTGGAACGTTTGCATTGGACAAAAAATTGATAGCCTTTAAAATTGGAGAAAACTTTTCACAATGGAATTTGTCATTGGTCACAATAAGTGTTTTTTCTCGTGGATGGGTTGACCTCGGAATCGTTATACACGGAGGGATTTTATATATATAATATCCCATATTTTTCATAAATATAAAATATTCTGGACTTAACAGACAGCTCCTTCTGACAATCGTCAATTTAAATTAAATTTGTCATAAATATTTCATTTTCTGCACAGGTATAGAGGTTGAATGAAAGTAAAATAGTGGCGAGTAAAAATTTTAGGCTGGCCTTTTAAGCTGAAAATTCATGCCCTGGTTTAAAGTTTTCAAAAAGGTCTTTTTATCGTTACTTTTATAATATAGATTAGAACTTAATAATTTTCACTACATTCAATTTGGATATAAGAACCTCTTTTTTGCCAAAATAGGTTCATAAAAATGGTTTTTATTAATTGAGAACCAATAAAATCAGGTTATTACTTTTTTACATTTATTTAATGGTAATAACCAGATAAATTTACAGTTCTTTTTAATTAATTGTAAACAAAATTAAATATTTATTTACATTTTAAACAATAATTTCACAACAATTAAATAGTCCAAGATCCCAGAGCTGCCAGACATTACTTATTTTCCCACAAGTAAAATGCATTGGATAAAGTAGTGTTAGTACGTGCTATGAGCGTAGTGATGCCTGCTAACTTGGACCGATGGCCAATTTATGGGTACCAGGTACCAAAGGTGCGTAAAAACACTGCGAACTTTTCTTATTTTCTCAGTCTTGTTTTTTATATATGATGCTCAGGGAACTATTTGAATACTTTATGTAAGCTCCCAGACCAATTGCATGGGCCAAACATCTTCCCAGACATAATAATGTGTCGCAATGAGTATGGGCCTGCGCATGATAATTAGATAGTTTTGTAACATAGCTTCATAAAACTTATGTTATTAATGGTCTAATGGAAGTCTTTAGTAATAATTAAGCAATATTTTAATGCTTAATTTTAAAAATAATTATTATTATTCATTATATACTGAATACCAATACGCTCACACATATACAGCTCATATTAAAATAATTACTTTTCTTTTACAATTTGAAAATATTGTTTCGTAATGTAATATCTTCTAATGCAAAAATGCAAACGATATTTTTATTAAGAACTTACTGTCGATTAAACTTATTTATTATCTTAAAATTAATACCATTTTTAAAAGATTAATTTGAAAAATATATTTTGAAAAGTGAAAATATTAGAATATTTATTCAAGTAATTCAAAATATTGGAATATTTCAAATTAATTCCCCTTTAAGTATTACCAATTCAATAACTGACATTTAATAAAAAATATTGATTAAATTCAGATGATTTTATTTAAAATCAGTATTCTTTTTTCAGTTTATTTGCTTTATCATCTTAAAATGGATTACTTCAGTAAGTTGAGCTGGACGCGCTTCTTTTGTATGTCTGGGAAGATGTTTGGCCCACAGCAATTGGTCTGGGAGTAGGGATGCACCAAATATTCGGTATTTGGCCATGTTACCGAATATTCGGTTAGGCCGAATATTAAACTATTCGGTTGAGCCGAATATTTGGCTTGGCCGAATATGAAACTATTCGGCCTGCCGAATATCAAAGTATTCGGCCGAATCCAATACTTAATAAAAACTTTTCACTTTTTCTACTTTTAACTATCAATTTTTTAATTTATATTTAAAATAATTAGAAACAAAATCGTTTTTAAATAAAATAGAATGTTTTTACATTATTTATTTGCTGTTTGTAAAGTATAACTTAAGAAAATTAACCATGAGAAGGATTAAAATGGTGATTTATTAGGATTCTCCTTAGGAATAAATTATGTGCTGATACAAGTTTCTAAATTTTGTTTGGTAAATAATCTGTTTCTTGCTTTTCCCCAATTAAAAGTCCTTTAAAAGAAAAATAAAAAAAAAATCTTTTGAGATTAGTAATAGCTATCAAGGCAGACAATTTTGTTCATGAAACCATAATCAACTTATTGAGTCATAAGTACACTGTATTTCATCTCACTCTAGGTCAAAACTTATGTGTTTGTTTTATTACATTAACAATAATAAGATAACATATTTTCAACTCACATGCTTTGATTTCTGTAAAATATGATATGATGGGAAGGGTGGAAAATACCACCATTCATAAGAAAAGAACTATGAGCCAAACATACCTTTATTCAGAATTAAGTTAAGTTGAAAGTATTTGTACTTTATATTGCAAAAAATCTGCCTTGAGTTATATAAAAAGGACAATTATCAGACTGTAAAATTTTTCTTTGGCCATTTTTTCATTATTTGATTTTAAAATGTTTGTTTCGATTCCTAGAAAATTTTATTAATTAAAGTTTCATAATTGCGCTTCTTAAATAACTCAAGGCAGATTTTTTTCAATACTAAATGCTCTTATAAAAAGCTCTTGTTTATCAAAATGTAAGTTTCTTTTATTAAATATTATGTAAAACTGTTTTAAAAAGTAACATTTTAATGCCTTTAAATTTTGAAATATAAAAAGTATTTGGAAAGCCGAATATTCGGTATTCGGCCGAATATTCGGTATTCGGTTCACCTGTCGGCCGAATATTCGGCATTCGGTATTCGGCCCAAATCACTATTCAGTGCATCCCTATCTGAGAAAATAAGAAAAGTTCCTAGTGTTTTTACCTACCTTTGGTACCTGGTACCCGTAAATTGGCCATCGGTCCAAGTTAGCAGGTATCACTATGTGCATAGCACGTACTAACACTACTTTACCCAATGCATTTTACTTGTGAGGAAGTAAGCAACGTCTGGGGGCTCTGGGATCTGCTCTAAAATATATTGTCCTTTTTTTTTTAAATTAAATTTAAATAAATTACTTCATTTTTTATTAAGTTAAAATTAATAAATCTGTGGCGTTGAAAAAAAAAAGATTTTTTAAATTAATATTTAATTTAAATTTATAATTTTTGTTCTAATTATGGTAAAAAAAATTCATTTTTGTCATATTCTATTATTATAATTGTTTATTTAGATTATATTAAAAGAATAAATAGCATTAACCAGATCATTTTGTGTAATTATTTTGCAAATTTATCCACTAGCTGGGTGCACTTTCCCGCCACAGATAGGTAATTTTTATAGTTTATTGATTATATTAATTTAATTATTTGGAGATATTTATAAGTTATACAAGCCATTTTTACTTACCCATCATACATAGTATAGGTAAGTCTTGCAATCATTTTGAAAATCGAAATTTTTTTTTGACGGATTTACACGTTTCGGACACTGGAGATTCCGAAAAACATATTTTTAGAAAAAAAAATTGCCGTCCGTCCATCTGTCTGTCTGTAACCGCTCTATCTCCCGAACAAATTGAGATAGAGATTTGTAATTTTGTATGTACTTAGTATGTAAGAATGAGACGAAGCCTATTTAATATCAGTAGCCTCGATTATCCGGAACTATTTTTTTCGGACTTTCGAAAAATTCGTTCTGATGAAAAGTATATAAAAATTTTCGAATTCTTTTATTTTAAGGAGTGGACTTAAAAGGCAATAAAATAACACAAATTTTGCATAAAAAACGAAGTCGATTGGAAAATTAGTTGTTGAGATATTTCTAATCGTATTTTTAACATTCTTTGATTTTTCATGACCCTGTATTTCATAAAGATATCTTTTAATTACAAATGAGAACTTAATTTGATGCAAGAAACCGTTAGAGAATATGATTATTATTTTTGGAGTTATTATTTATAGTCGCTCTATCCGATTTTCATTTTTCTATACTATATCAGATGAAAGTACTCTTTTAAAGCTACATTTTCCCACATTATCTCGATTTTTTTTTTTTATGTGCCTTACCTGGTTATTACCGAAAGCCACAAATATAATATAAATAGGATTACACATAACTATTTATAATTTATAACATTGCATACAATAACATTATATAAAATATATATAGCTACATATGACTATTTATAACTATATATATTATAACTATACATATAACTATTTATAATTTATAACATTATATATAATACAGTAGTAAAATGAAGTAGAGGGGGATTTAAAAAGGAGCAAGGGGGTCCCCTATTCAGGGAATGGACATTTTGGATCTTGAGAGCTGGAAGATAAATTGTAAATGGACACATTTATAATTTACAACATTATATACAGTTGAGTGAGTCTCTCTATAACGAAATCTGCCGTTCTAGTAAAAAATTCATTATATAGAGAAATTTGATGTTAAAAATCATATTTAATATCTGAAGTTTGAACAAATATTATTTTTGATCTTTTGAATTAAGAATTTGAAATGTTTAAAAGCAAACACTAACCTAACATTTTATTTCTTAATTATTTAAGCTGTTTCAAAAAAAGAGAAGACTTTTATTTGAAAGCTTACTGAAAATCAAATCAGGAAGACTTGCATTAATTTCAGACGAAGAAATCTGTAATTTTTTGTTGCTTTGATTTTAAAGTTGTTAGGTTCTCAAAAAAAAATGTTCAAATTTTATCAAGGAATGAAAAATTGTAGTTAACATTTTCCTTCATTGGAAGGCCTCTCTTATGTGCATCTCATTGATGCCTCTCTTACATGTGTATCAATCCAATTGACACTGTTATGAGAAGGATCTGGAAAGGTGTATGGGAGGTGGGATGAATTCGTTAGATTTAAAGAACAAGGAGAGAAGTAATATAAAAAAAAACTTAGCACTGACGATAAATCAAAAATAAGCAATGGAAAATTGATTCCAAATGATTTTGAAGCTTAAAAAGCTTCGACAAAGAGCTTTTTTTTTTTTTGAGAATGTAACAACTTTAAAATCAAAGTAACAACTGAATAAATTAAGACCAATTTATGAAAAAATTCGTTATATAGAGATAGATATTTCGCTATGTAGAGACTGTTTTTAATGTAATCATGCGAAAAGGGGACAGTTCCTATTAAAATTTCGTTATATAGAGAAATTCTATGTATAGAGTTTCATTATAGGGAGACTCGACTGTATATAATAAGTATAGAATTATACATATAATTATTTATAATTTATAATATTACATACAATATGTGTAGAATTATATACATAATTATTGACGATTTATAACATTACACATAATAAAATTGCATATAATACATATACAATTATGATATGTGATTATTTATAATATTATAAATATATATAATGTGTATAGAATTTTATACATATAATATAAATAGAATTACACTACACATATAATTATTTATAACACTGCATACAATAACGTTATATATATAGCTACATATAACTATACATATGACTATTTATAATTGATAACATTATATATAATACAGTAGTAAAATGAAGTAGGAGTTTTGGAGTTGGAAGGGACAAGTGGGGGTCTCCTATTTAGGGATCAGACATTCTGAATCTTGAGAGCTAGAAAGAGATAAATTGTAAACGGACACATTTATAAATTACAACATTATATATATATAATGTGTATAGAATTATACATATAATTATTTATAATTTATAAAATTACATATATAATATATGTAGAATTACAGTAGACTCCCTCAAATCTGCACAGCTTGGGACCAGAGGTTGTGCAGATTTTAGAATTTTGCAGATTTCTGCGATTTTCATTGCTTTCTTTACGTTTTATAAACATTAATTTGAATGCAATTAATAATACAATCGAAACCATAATGAAGGCTTACAATATAATAAAATATTAAAATAAATAATAAACAAAAATAATGAAAATTTAGATAATTTTTAAAATGATAAAAATACTAAAAGCAAAGGTCAAGTTAATAATCAATAATATATCTTTAAATATTCACTGCAAATATGAAATGCATTTTTCCTAAATTATTCAATGAAAATACGTATTAAAATAATACACATTACTAATTGGTACACTTATAAAAAGAATATATTTAAAATACACATCAAAATTATCAATGTCCCCTATTTAGGGACCGAACATTTTGGATCTTAAGTATACAAGACTCTATTAATTTTGAGTTGAAACATGTAAATAAAAATGTTTTAAATGTTTTTGTTATTATACAACATCTTAGAAGTAAAAATTTTTTTTATGATATAAATTCTTATATTTTTTATGTAGAATATATATTATTAATATTACGATAAGGAAGAATTGTTGGAGATGTTTAGAAAATATTGCATTACAATAAGATTTAACTTATATTATAAATTTCTAATTTTTTTTAAGCCTAATGATTCTTTCAAGAAAGTAACTTTTATTTTAAATTTAAGGAGTGAAACACATGTTTATATAATGGAACGGCACAAACAGAATTAAGCAAATAATAATTGTAATTACTTCTAAATGCCTAGACATTAAATGAAATCATATAGTATAAGCATAGACATATACTAACATTACTACATCTAAATAATAGCCAAAGTATTTTGTAAAACAAAAGGCTCCAAATATTTTCTCTGTACTTTTTACATCAACCCAGAGAATTTCCAAAATTGCTTTAACCCCCTTCACGACAGGAGCCTTTTATGAAATTTTTAATATTTTGTTACTGGTTTTTAAAATCAGAAATTTGTAATATATAATAATTGCCTTATTTAATCTGATCAGATTAAATAAGGCAAATTTTTCCATATAATTTTACTGGTGATGATAAACAAGGGTTCTTAAGCATTTTTTGCAGCACATATATGTGTCGCTCGTCCCCAAGGGTTAATTAAAACAGGTGGAATTCCTCCTTTAGAGGTAACTCTTTCATGCATATATTACTAAGAATTATACAGAAACGGATTAATAATTGTGCAATAGAAAAACTAAGAAAATGGACAAAAGACAGAATAAAGTAACATTTCCAAAATACAAATAAACGTAACATTTCAAGAGTTTCAAAAAACAATAAATCAATAAACACAATTTAAATAGATTATTAATACAGACAAATTAAAAAATCTACTACAGTATAACTTCTTTTAGTGTTGAATTCAGGATGTGGCCCGGGGGGAGGGGAGAATATCCCCCCCCCCCCCGGAAAATTTGAGTTTTTAATGTTCAAAAAGGACAATCACCCAATCACCCCTCTGGAGAAAAGTGGCTGAATTCAACACTGACTTCTATAATCTGGAATCACTGCGATTGTAGCAATTCCGAATTACAGAAGTTTTAAAAATAGAATGCATTTAAATAAATAATAATACCAGTATCTCTCATGAATAAGAAAACTGAAAAATGTAAGAAACTTGATAATTGAAAAATATAGAAAATTATTGAAGAAAATGAATTCAAAATGTTCTAAAATGTACATATTTTAAAAATAAAAATATATAGATTAATAATCCGTGCAGCCATAATCTGTAATTATTTATGGCACTACTAGGTTATCCCGTCGATCAAAAAATCTATCGCCAAACTACAAGAGTAAATGGCAATAATGGATGATCTTGAATGTCACATTCAATGATGTTAAATACGACTCACGTGTTTGAAACGTCATTAAGTGATTTTTATTTTGACTTTTCATTTGTATGTTTATTAATATTCTACTAATTATTTGTTTTTTCATTATTTAAAATAAAAATTATGTCATTATGTATAATTTGACTGTTAGTTTGGCGAGTTGTTTAATTTGGAGAAATTGGTCAATGGGATAACATAGTAGTACTTTATTTATTAAAAAACTACATAACTGCATAATTAAGTGCAATATACGAATGAAAAAAAAAAAAAAAAAAGGGTATGAGAAAAATCAGGAGACATACGTTTAAAATTAGGAATCTCCTGGCAAAATCAGGAGATTTGGTAAATCTGAGTTTGGCCAATGTTAGGGGGAAAAATCCCCACATTACAAACCAAGTGAACTTGATTTTGATTCTAATAAAATGATCTAAACTCACTTCCATGCTTGAAACTTGACTTTCTTGGAATATCTAGAAAAGTCATAAAAATGTTATTAATTCTCCAGCAGCAGTAAAATTAATAATACAGGGCTTGAAATTCAATTTTTCCGAGGAGGGGAGTCTCTTTCCCAACATTTATAAATAGAGGGGAGATCAGCTGTTTGGGAGGGAGAAAGAAATCTTTAAAACCCACTATTATTTTATGTGCTATTTAAAGAATTACAAGAATACAACCATGACAAAATATCACTGAAGCAATTTTTATCAACTACTCAGAATAATTATGCAAAATGCATTAAAAGAGTCAAATTTTTATACTGTCTAGTTTTAAGGGAAGTAAATTTCCGCTGGTGCTAATTATTTTTGTTACAGGTCAAGTAAACACTGTTTTTGGTTAGGCTCGATTTCAGATTGAGTGTATATTCCTGCAAATTGGGTTCGTGTCAAACCCAATTTTACAAAAGTCAGTTTAGTATTATTTTCGATTAAAACTATACATATAATAATAAACATATATGTTGTGTATGTGCTGTTTCCTAAGAAGACAGCTGCATTTTCCTCGACCATCTAAAGAAATTCAAGTTTTTAGCGATTCTTTGAAAAAATTTGCATTTTTTTAGCCGCTTTTTGACTAAATTCACATTTATTCCACAATCCTCCGATGAAATTCATGTCTTTTTATGCAATTCTTTGACGAAATTCACATTTTTTAGAAAAAACTCATCAATCCAAAAATTTGGACAAAAAAATTGCGAATTTCCACAAATGGTCGCCAAAAAAATCAATTTTGTAAATTGCTTGCAGAAAAATTGCAAATTTTGCCAGAAGACCATGGGAAAAATGCGAATTTTATCAAAGGAGCACTGGAAAAATGCAAACTTTTTCAGAAGACTGAATAAAATACAAAATTCATCAGAAGATCCTGAAAAAAAAAAAAAAACACTAATTTCGTTAAAATATAGCGAAAAACTGCAAATTTTATCAAAGAATCAAGAAAAAAAAAGTGAGAACTCAGAAAAAATTTCAAAATGTTTAAAGAATCGTGGGAAAATGTTAACATACCTAAAATAAATACTAATTTCATCAAAAAATCGCTAAAATTCTGTAAATTTCGTCAAAGAATCGCGAAAAATCCACAAATTTCGTCTAAAATCGCGAAAAATTTGAAAGCTTAGTTAAAAAATTGTGAAAAATCTGTAAATTTCCACAAAAGATCATGATAAATCCGCAAATTTCGTCAACTTGCCGCAGAAAAACACATAGTGTTTAAACTGAATCCCCCCCCCCCCCCTACACATACACACTGCACTTTTCAGAAAAAATTGCTTTGATTTTTTTTTTTTTTTTTTTTTCCACTCAAAATCACCTCTGAAGCGACTGCTTGACGAATTTGGTATTTTTCCCACGATCATTTGATGAAATTGGCCATTTTCTCGCGAAATCTGTATGCTCGAATTACAGGCCTGATAACTAATTTTTTATTTTATTTTATTTATTTATTTTAATTCAATGCGTTAACTGGTTTTTTTTTTTTTTTTTTAATTGGGAAACAGAATTACTTCTTTTTCACCATGGAAAATAGTAAGAAACTTGTGAATCGATCGCAGGTAAAAAATTGAGAAAGTTGTAGATCAATCATGGAAAAAATAGTGAATTTGAACGATCTTTCGTAGTTAAAAAAAACTTGCATAATAAATTAGTCACACAAAAATATCACAAAATTCGCAAAATGGTCTTGGGAGTTGATCATAGTTTCAAAATGCAAAATTTCTTGGGAAACGGTGAAATTTTTTGGACAGGAATCTCCCGCCCGCATTATTCTTTTGGGTGGGATTTCATAATTTTGGGTGCGACTCCCGCCATCCTGCCCTGAAATTCAAGCCCTGTAATAATAATAGAAAAAAAAGGCACAGATGTCATATACGCACCACGTTTTTTTCCCCTGCCAATTTGGCATAGCACATCTGTGCCAAGGAGAAGATTCACTTAATAAGTGTATAACAATTGTTAAGGAAATAAAATGTGAAAAATTAAAGATTTCAGTGAAATGTGATGATTAGATGATACAACTGCATGCATTCAATATGGCTATAAGTATTAATGTTTACGATTTATCGTGAAAATTATATTTAATATTTTGTTACTTACTAAGTTTATTATTTATAACTGTTTATTTATTGTTATTTACTGCCCTTTTCTATTAAATTCATGTTTATTTAATATTAGTTTTTATTTTAATTCTTTAAATTATTTTTATTATGTACTATAGCAATAATTATTTAAATAAAACTATCATTTATATATTTTTATTACCTTTTTAACAATAGAATCTCTTTCATTTTTTTTTTTTTCATGGATTTTTATTTTTATATTGCAATAAAGAATTAACTGCTGTTATTGCATGCAATTTGTAACTTATATTGAAAAACAAAATTTTCGTCAAAATTGGTGGAGGGAAATCATGTCCAAATGTGGTGTGTATATGACATCTGTGCCAAAAAAAATAACTGGTATTACAAATACCAGTAACCTTTTTTTTTATCAATTAAAAAAAAAGTTAAGGATTAAGTAACCTTCACTTTTAGGTTACTTAAAACTTCATGCTAAACATGGAAAATCAGAAGATTTTCATCTTCCACTTTTTATGAAAAAGTAGATAAAACAGCAACCCTGCAGGGAGCAATGAATGGCCTTTGAAATTAACACAATTATAGGTAGTACACAAGCAAACTCCACACTGCTTGCAGTATAGCTTTCTTTTCTATGGGAAATTTCTGAAAATAAAACAGAAAAATTAATTTCAGAAAAACAAAATACGCATATAATACAGTATTTTTAAAACATATACTGCACAATTGCATCATAAAATAGTTACTACTTGGTTATCCCATTGACCAAAAAACTATCACCAATTTATAAGATTAAATGCCAATAATGGATGATTACGTGAATGTTGCATTCAATGACATTATACACGATACACATGCTTAAATCGTCATCAGGTGATTTTTAATTCTCCTTTTTATTTGTATTTTTATTCATATTTTACTAGTTTATTTGCTCTTTTGTTATCTATGCTAATAAAAGAACAAAACGCTCTGTCTGTCTGTGTACCTGCGATGGCTAGCAAAATCTATGGGACGTATGAAGCTCAAAAATTTTATGAGAGTAGCCCAATATCTTTCCTGATGCACCTCAAGCTCAGAATTTCAAAATTCTATTTATTAACAGAGTTATTAATTAAATTCCAAAGCTCACTCTCATAAAAAAAGGCCTTTTTTTCCTTTCATTTTCTTATGGTTGGTTGGTTGCATAACATTTTCGCAGAAATAATTAAAAAAGCTGGCACAGACCTTTAAAATTCATAGACTGGCAAACTGTCAGTTTAAATGAGGATTTTTTTTAATCACAGCTGCTGTACGCCATGGAGGAAAAAGATAGGTGGAGGTGAAGTAATCCGAAAAAAAGGTTTGCAATATGAAACCATTTATTACTGAAATTTTAATGTCTCAAACAAAAGCATGAGGAAGGAATTAGGGATGGGACGAATATTCAGCCACTATTCGGTATTCGGCCCTTTTGCCGAATATTCGGTTGGCCGAATATTGAAGGCTTGTTGACCGAATACCTGTAGCCGAATATTTAGAGATATCTTGCCGAATATTGCTAAAATCTCGCCGAATAGTGAAAGATATCTTGCCAAATAAATTTCGGATTTAAAGAATTTCATTCTTGAAATTTTTTTTCCTCTAATCCAAATTGGCTACTTCATTTATGAAGTCATTCTCACTCTTACTTACAAAATATAGAGTTATTCAGATACTAAAAAATATTTCTCTAAATGTATATAAAAAAACTTTCTGTATTTCCTATAAAAGTAAGTGATATTCTAGAAAATGCTGCCCAAGTTGGAGATTTAATTGTATGGGAAATGTCATCTTTAGAGAATGATATATTACAATTCAAAATATAAAAATACTGCCTTATTCTAAAATGCTCGAATAATTTTTAATGTCTGTAAATTCCATGCACATATAAAAAAGGCTCTTATGAAATTTATAACTTATTTTCTATAAAGTAAGAAATGAGAAAATTTATTCACTAGGTGTGTTAATGAAGATTCATTTTCAAAATTAAATTAAATATATCACCATTCTAACTACAACGGTACATCTGAAAGCAGAACTGGTATCAAACTCGATACACATTAGATGACACAACTTGCTTTATGAAGATGGTTTTATAAATACAGTAGACTCTCTCAAATCCACACAGCTTGGGACAAGAGGTTTTGCGGATTTCTGGTCACTGCTTTGTTTACATTTTTAAAAAAGTAATTTGAATGTAAATGAAATCAAAAGTATAAATGACTGTTTACAATATGCTAAAATATTAAAATGAGTAATAAATTAAAATAATAAAAAATTAGATAGTTTTTTAAATGATAAAAATACTAAAAGCAAAGGTCAAATTAATAATCTATTCATTATAGAGATGAAATGTGTTTTTCCTAAATTATTCAATGAAACTTGCCTCATAAAGGTATATTACTAATTCACATCAAAATCATACAATAACGAAACTTTATTTCAGGTTTAGCCAGACTTAATAACTAAAAAAGCTTGATTAATACATTAATATATTTGATAAGATTGTGATTACCAATGATATCAGAAATATCTTTATTTTTTCAGAAATAAAATATTCTTTATCTATGAAAACACGTGAATTCAATATCCTTAACAAAAATTACAAATTAAAAAATATATGGAATTGATAATAAAACTAAAAAAGTCAAATTTTGCACTACATCTGAACTGAATGTTTCATTGTTTACATCTGTAAAATATGTGCAGATTTTAGAGAGTTGTGGATTTTAGGAGTGCGGATTTGAGGGAGTCTACTGTATTTTAATATAAATTCTAAATACTCAGCAAAATAATTTTTTCATTCTATAGTTTTCACTTTTAAATAATTATTTGCAGAGTTACTGACTTAAATATGTAATATTATTATGTATATATTTTTAATTTAATCTTCCTTCCTTCATGTTGTTATCAATTTCTGTTTATCCTTTTAATGCTTGTCGAATAAGTGGAATATTGAAGTTGAATATTGTATGTGCCGATTCAAATATCAAAGATTTTGTTAACATATGCATTCTACTTTAAGCATAACCTTTTGCTTTAACGTAATTTGTAATTTAAAGCTTGGCATCTGATCTCAGAACAGTCTCATTCTTACAAATTTGCTTATCACTAGGGACACAAACTCTAAATGATCAAATTTACTTCATTAAAGGTTATTTCAGAAAATATGTCCTTGTGAGTTCTGAGAGAGAGAGAGAGATTAAGAATATTATTGATTTTGGATACGAGAAGTATAAATTGATAGTAAAAGTGAAGTACATTCTTCATATTTTAATGGAAATATTTTCCCATCTTGACTTACTGAAAATCAATTTGATGTACATTAGAATAAAGGATATAATGCAATTTCATAATTCTTTTGTGTTAAAATAAGTTTTTCAAATTTAAAAATACATTTAAAAGCACATTTAAGAGTAATAATTATTTAGTTGCTCCTATTTTTTAAATTATATATAATAAAAATTTATTTTCTTTATTGGAAAAAAATTTTACTATTCGGCCAGCCGAATATTCGGTATTCGGCCTAAAATTTGGCCGAATATTCGGTATTCGGCTATTCGGCCAAATCACTATTCGTCCCATCCCTAGAAGGAATTTTGTATTAATAAGATGAATTGAAAGAAATGAATTACAGCTGAAGCACATTTTACGAAGAAATAGTAATTTATTAAAATGTTTTTTTTTCTATTATATTATTTATTAAAATAAATGTTTGCTTTTAAAATAATTGAAACTGGAAAATTAGAAATAATTAAATGTCAAAATAAAATTAAATAAAATATTGAAAACCTTTGATTTGAACTAAAAATTGTATTACTAAAAGTTTTCTACATCTACTAAAACATCTACTTTTTTTTATAAACAATAAAAAACTATATTACGGAACATATGTAATTATTCCACTTCAAATGCAAACATACATCATTTTTTTGATAAAATAACTTTAAAAAGGCATTTTTTGAGATAGCCCATTAAAGTAATTATTTAATTTCATATTGATCTTTTCATATTTTATACTGGTTGTAGAATTAAAATGCTGTCTATAAAATGACACATAGTCCATAATATTCTATTTAATCCACACTCTTCCATAATCCGCACAAACCTTTAACCCCAACTTGTGCAGATTATAGAGCTTTGACTATACAGCTTTTTCTCACTTATACAGTAGACTCCTTCAAATCTGCACATAATTTACAAATGTAAATAATGAAATTTTCAGTTCAAATATAGTGACAAAATTTGAGTTTTTTTGTTCTATATCAATTTCATGTGTACTTTAATCTGTAATTTTTGTTAATATTACTGTATTCATGTTTTTTCATGAAAGAATTTATTTCTGAAAAAGTTCCAAGATACTGCTGATGTCAACTGGCAATCAAAATATTCCTATCAAATATATTTATGTATTAATGAAGCTTTTTGGTTATTAAATCTGGCTAAAACCTGAAATAAAACTTTCTTATTTTATGATCCTGATGCAAATTAGTAATGTACCTATATGAGGCAAGTTTCATTGAATAATTTAGGAAAAACACATTTCCTCTTTATAATGAATATTTAATCAAACATTAATGAATTTTAACTACATCTTTGCTTTTAAATTATTAATTACATTCAAATTACTCGCACACAAAATATCTCACTCAAATTTTAATATTTTTAAATTTTTTTTTTCTTTTTTGCATAGGATAGCTGAGAACAATCTACAACCGGGCTAGTTGTTACTTTTTAGATGCGTTCGTAATTATGTAACTATGTAGCACCTATTGTTGTTGCTCAGTCTGTCTGTCTGCATATAACAACGCAAACACTACCCAACCAAATTATTTGAAATTTAAAATACATAATTATTACACAATTTTGTCGAGTCATTTCAAATTTTAGGAGAATCAGATGCATAGATCAATTACAGGGACAATTAAAAGGATTCTGTTACATTATGGTCAATGGGATCAATACATTATGGTCAAGTTTCAAATGCATTTTAATGATGTTAAACTCATTCTAACATAATAGAATTGGCATGAATCTATGAAATATGTACTAAAATATGCATTCTGTACAATCTATGATGCAAAGAATTTTTATTATTAAATTACAGGGCCACGCAAAAAGTAATTCACTGGCATAGTCCATGTCAATTCAGGCAGCCAAAGAAAAAATCTTATCTTCATAGTCTCAGAAGTTCTTTGATTGAACATATGTTAAAATTCAGGAAAAAATAAAAGTCCCGTATTTTTTGGTTTTTCCCAAAAAAATTTCTGGACCGAGATACAGGGTGCCAAAGATGGCATCCCGAGCACCTTTTTCAATTTGCGATTTTCGAAAAAAAGTTTAAAGTGCTCTATCTCTGAAACAATGCAAGATATATCATTGCAGTTTATTTTATTTTGAAGATAACATTTTTTTGCTTAAAATGATATACTCCATTTTGAAATATGTATTTAATTATTTTTACAGCAGCCTTCTAAAAAAAAATTTTTTTTTAATCAAAATTAATTTTTTTCTCAAAAATGCCAATCTTAAAAATTTTGATTTTTTTACTGTTAGTCAATACCATTGAGTACTACCTTCACTGTAAAGGAGAACTTCCAATTTTGAGTTTAACAAGTTTTAGAAACATTTCAAGAATTTAGAGAATTTTACAGGAACTGCATGTTAACAGTTCCAGTAAAAGTCTCTCAATTTTTGTTTATTTGTATCATATGTAGCCTATTACATATCCTAAACAAGTTAGAAATCACACGTCAAACATGGTAAATGAGGTGCATTCGTACTAGGATTAGTTTTATAAATATTTAGATCTTGGTGCAATAAGTTTTACACTCTTGGGAAAAATAGCATGAATACAAAATTTATTATGTTTCTATATATTAAATTCAGCAATACGGAAGTAATATGGATCCATCTTAAAAAGAGCGTAATCAGCAGGGCAACCTGGAATCATTACCTATAATGGGATATGATTGAATTAATTATGCGTGATAGGATTTAATAGGATGAAAAAAACATTTATTAGTATCTTTTTTTAAAGTTTTAATTTAATGTTCATAACATTTGACAACATATTCACAAAATTTTTTGAAGATAACATTTTTCTGTTCGAAATGATATATTCAATTTTGAAAAAACTGTATTTATATTTTTTGATGCAGCCTTCTAATATTTTTTAATTTAAAAAAAATCAAAAAGGCCAGTCCTTTTTTTTTTTTTTTTTTTTTTGCTGTTGATTAATATCATTGAGTACTTACTGCCTTCCTTATATCAGAAAACTTCCACTTTTGATTTTGACAAGTTATCGAAACACATGTAAAATTTTGCCATATATTTTACCAGTTTCCTGTATGACAATGACATACTGGTCCCAGGAAATCAAAATCTTAGTCTTGTTTGACATAGCATTTTATTTCTTAATAAGTATAAGAAACAGACAGCTTTAAAAATAACTTACAAAAGAAAAATAAAACATACACTAAAGTTTACAAAATATAAGTTTCAAAACATTACTTCCAGTGTACTCTGCTTGGAACTGAAATTAGAAATTCATAGACTGTATAATTTGTTGAATAGTTCATCTGTATCTTCCTTTGATATTTAGTGATGCCTTCCTGTTTAATCAATAGGGACTGGGGCTTCCATAATCCTTAAAACATTGTGAATAGGAAGTGAACACTGGTGGTGGTGTTACTGCCTTGCAGGTGGAAATCTATATACAACAGCCAATCCATGTGGGAGCATACAGGACAATTTCATAAAAAACTGATATCATTGGCCTTTGCAAACCACCACTTACAGTCATATACACAGACCACAAAAATTCCTTTTTATAAATTGTGAATCTGAATATTTTGCAGTTGTTTCAGAGATCTTGGTTAGACAAATGAAATTTCTTCTTGCTTGCTATTGGGTCATTCCATGCCAAATCAACCAGTGACTCAACCTGACCCTTTCCGATTTCAATGAAACTGCTAGGGATCATTCTCTATGATGATATAAATTAGAGCATATTTTTATTTTTTGTTTATTGCTTTAAATTTTTATACAATTAATTATTTAAATTTTGAAAAATCATCATTTTTTGACTTGCATAAATATTTTCAATTTTGAATTTCTCAAGTTCTATCAAACATAGAAAATTTTATGACCACTCATTTCAAAGAGGAGTTTATAAGGTTTAATTTGATATCCAAGTCGACTATGTATAGTTAAAATAAATAAACTTTTAAATTTTTTAAAATTTAAAATTTGAAAATTTTTTAGATAGTCATTTTTAAAAATTTTGAAAAAATTGTATGTTTGTTATAATATTATAAGCTTTAAATTCTGAAATTTTTAGAGTGGGATCTCAATGGGATCAGGAGTTATTAAATAAAAGCAAAAATTACCATTAAAATAGCAATTTAATTCTGTCTATTTTGTTATTTATTCATGATTTGTATGGTAATTTTCAGCTTTTATTTATTAACTCCTGATCCCATTGAGATCCCACTCTAAAAAGTTCAGAATTTAAAGCTTATAATATTACAACAAACATATAATTTTTTCAAAATTTTTAAAAATGACTATCTAAAAAATTTCCAAATTTAAAATTTAAAAAAATTTAAAATTTTATTTATTTTAATTATACATAGTCGACTTGCATATCAAATTAAACCTTATAAACTCCTCTTTGAAATAAGTGGTCATAAAATTTTCTATGTTTGATAGAACTTGAGAAATTCAAAATTGAAAATATTTATGCAAGTCAAAAAATGATGATTTTTCAAAATTTAAATAATTAATTGTATAAAAATTTAAAGCGATAAACAAAAAATAAAAATATGCTCTAATTTATATCATCATAGAGAATGATCCCTAGCAGTTTCATTGAAATCGGAAATGGTCAGGTTGAATATTGAATTTTTTTGGTTGATTTGACATGGAATGACCCTATTCAAAGTTTGTGCAATATAGGTACGTCCATCACTATGATATTAATAAATGATTGTCCATTCTATTAAATTCTATCATACATAATTAAATATCCCATGATAGGTAATGATTCTAGGTTGCCCTGGTGATTACTTTCTTTTCAAGATGTATTCATATTACTTCCGTATTACTGAATTTAATACATTGAAACATAATTTTTTCCCAAGAGCGTAACAACCAAGATCTGAATATTTATAGAACTAGTCATAGTACGAATGCACCTCATTTATCATGTTTGACCTGTGATTTCTAACTTGTTTAGGATATGTAATAGGCTAAATGTGATACAAATAAACAAAAATTGAGAGACTTTTACTGGAACTGTTAACGTGCAGTTCCTGTAAAATTCTCTAAATTCTTGAACTGTTTCTAAAACTTGTTAAACTCAAAAGTGGAAGTTCTCCTTTACAATGAAGGTAGTACTCAATGGTATTGACTAACAGTAAAAAAAAATCAAAATTTTTGAGATTGGCATTTTTAAGAAAAAAAATTATTTTTGATTAAAAAAAATATTTTTTAGAAGGCTGCTGTCAAAATAATTAAATACATATTTCAAAATGGAGTATATCATTTTAAGCAGAAAAATATTATCTTTAAAATAAAATAAACTACAACAAAATATCTTGCATCGTTTCAGAGATAGAGCACTTTAAACTTTTTTTCAAAAATCGCAAATGGAAAAAGGTGCTCGGGATGCCATCTTTGGCACCCTGTATCTCAGTCCAGAAATTTTTTGAGGGAAAACCAAAAATTACTGGAGTTTTATTTTTTCCTGAATTTTAACATACGTTCAATTAAAGAACTTCTAAGACTATGAAGGTAATCCCCCCTGCCTTAATCGACATGGATTCAGCCCACTACATAATGCTATACGGGGAAACATTGTTTGGGGTGTGTTTTAATTATATTCAACTATTTCACATTTTATGAATAAGATATACGTTGCTGAGGTGTAATAAAAATTACTTCCTGCATACTTACAGAAACACAAAGATTTCGACTACTATACTGTATCCGAAGTACGCTCTACTATATCAGCAAGATCTGAATATTTTTAAAACTTTGTTATCATACGAACGCACCTCATTTGCTACGTTCACGTACAATTTCCAACTTGTTCAATTTTGGTTATACATTTTTTGGTACTTACGTATTAACACCACCACAGCAGAAGTCACTCTATATCGGCCCATTTTCCACCGAAATCCGATGTTACTTTGTTTTTAAACACTGGCGCAGCCAGAATTCGGTTTTAGGGGGGGGGGGGGTGAGTTTCTGATAAAAGTGTTTGCTGGTTATTTGAATCTCTGGTTAATAGAATCAATACTAATTAGAATATTCACTGTATAATATTTAATCTCAAAGATCATCATTCTATTAACATAATACGTTTCAGAAAGTGATTTAGTTCAAATAACCAATTTTTACTTAACTAATCCATGTAATATGCACTTTCACAATTTTAAGTAGAATTTTTGCCATTTAATTGAATCACTTTATTAAATGAAATCTGATTCAATAAAGTGGTGGATTCCGAAGTACGCTAAAATGCTTAAATATTAAATTTGGTTTTGATTCATATAAGCGACAATTATAGAGATCTTTCTTAGCTCTGGGAGGGGTTTTAACCCTAAAACCACCCCCCTTGGCTGCACCACTGTTTTTAAATATAGTGTTTTGAATTTTGAAAGTGTTTTAATTTTAAATAAAGTGTTTTATTTTATCATTTGTCGCAAAAAATTTAGGTGTAGATTAAAAATCGCTAAATCTGTAACTGCGGTGGCGTTAATACATAAGTACCTATTTTTTATATTATGATAGTTTCAATTTCAGAACTGGATCAATTTGAGCAAGATATTTGAGATAGACTTAACATTATCACCTGGGTCAATTTTCAGTGACTAGTGCGGGACCTTAATCTAAATGAGGGTTCATACTCAATTTCCAAGAAAAAAAATCTCTTGAGAATCCCCTGATGTATTGTAGATTGGGATGTAGAATTTTTTTCACATCAACAATTAACAAGTTTTTTAAAACAAGTATCATGACACTCCCATCTCCTACTCAAAATAAAATAGGTACTACAGTAGACTCCCTCAAATCCGCACAGCTTGGGACTGTTGTATATCACTTAACATAATATACAAAATATTTAGAGATTTGCAGAGCAGCTTTTACAACAGAAACACTCATGCTGGTTTCCGAACCACAATTAAATGAAAAGGAGTTTAAAAGTTAAACTGCAAAAGAACAATAAATTAATGTGTGGTGATAAAAGAGATAAAAAACCATAATTAAAATCTAACAAAATATTTATTGAAGTCTTGAAACATAATAAAATAAAAAGATAAAATTAAAAAGATATTTATCAATTAACTTTGTAACAATAACAATATAACTTATCTGTGACTTCATGACATGAAAAACAAACATTTGTAGAAAAACCAAAATGTTCGGAAGCTCATGTTACAACGTATCTTCAAAAGATTCTTCTATCGGGGAAACATTCGCTGATTCATTCAGTGCTCTCTCATTATTCTATGTAAGAAAAAACATGTATTATATCTTTAACAGTAGCATTTGAAATAATAATAATAAAATTATGCATTTAGGAGTAGTTTTTCTTTAAAAAAATGTTTAAACAAATGTGATTTTCAAGCCAATTTCAAAGTTCCATGTTTTTAAAACCACGTACATATCACTCATAATATTTTTGGTACATGTTTACATCCATAAGAAGGTTATCCTGCTAAATTTTCATATTTTTTTAGCCAGTTCTTTTTTTGATATTTTGAAAAATCATCATTTTTTTAACTTGCATAAATATTTTCAATTTTGAATTTCTCAAGTTCTATCAAACATAGAAAATTTTAGGACCACTCATTTCAAAGAGGAGTTTATGAGGTTTAATTTGATATGCAAGTCGACTATGTATAATTAAAATAAATAAAATTTTAAATTTTTTAAAATTTTTAATTTGAAAAATTTTTAGATAGTCATTTTTAAAAATTTTGAAAAAATTGTATGTTTGTTGTAATATTATGAGCTTTAAATTCTGAAATTTTTAGAGTGGGATCTCAATGGGATCAGGAGTTATGAAATAAAAGCTAAAAATTAGCATACAAATCATAAATAAATAACAAAACAAACAGAATTAAATTGCTATTTAAATGGTAATTTTTGCTTTTATTTAATAACTCCTGATCCCATTGAGATCCCACTCTAAAAATTTCAGAATTTAAAGCTTACAATATTACAACAAACATACAATTTTTTCAAAATTTTTAAAAATGACTATCTAAAAAAATTTTCAAATTTTAAATTAAAAATATTTTATTTTTTATTTTTTTAACTATACATAGTCGACTTGCATATCAAATTAAACCTTATAAACTCTTCTTTGAAATGAGTGGTCATAAAATTTTCTATGTTTGATAGAACTTGAGAAATTCAAAATTGAAAATATTTATGCAAGTCAAAAAATGATGATTTTCCAAAATTTAAATAATTAATTGTATAAAAATTTAAAGCAATAAACAAAAAATAAAAATATGCTCTAATTTATATCATCATAGAGAATGATTCCTAACAGTTTCATTGAAATTGGAAAGGGTCAGGTTGAGTCACTGGTTGATTTGGCATGGAATGACCCACATTTAAAAATAAAAAATTTATAAAGGATTCTATAAAGTACTATTTTCATGAAAAATTGCTTGTGACATGACAAAAGCATGGATGCCAAAAAAAAATTCAAAAGGTTTAAAATTTTTTAAATCCTTGTTTTAGACTCCTAAAAGTACAATAAATTAACTGGTAAAGAACAGAATAAAAAAAAATCAAAAATATTGAGCAACATTTTTTTCTTTTTCTGGATGATTTCACATGGATTGACCCTCTAGTATTTTAAGAAAGGAAATAATAAAAGTAAATAAATGATAGTTTGATGTAAATAATTATTGATATAGTACATAATAAAAATAATTTAAGGGGGCTCAGGAGTTGAAAATTTTCAAAAAATCGATTTTTTTATGATCTAATTTGATTATTCATTGAATTCTTAACTCAATGCAAAAAACTGCATAAAAATATTTGCATTTTTAACGGAGTTATAAGCATTTATGTCAGGGTTGGGTTTCTTCCGGAAGAAACCTATTTCTTCCAGGACAGTGGAAGAAACTGGAAAAAACCAGAAGAAATGGAAAAAAACTGGAAGAAACCCCCAGAAACCAAAACAAATGCTCGAAGTTAAAGTATATTAGCTATGTAAAAGAATTAAAGTATAATTACATGAAAATGAAATCTAAATTGGAAAATTTAATTATTATTAAAAATATTATTTTTGCAAAGATAAGTTATTTGTTAATAACAAACTTCAGGTTCAGCAGACATTTTCTGGTGATGTATTTTTACTACTGTAGAGGTTGGGATTTTTTTATTATGGAATGGGTTTTTTTTATTAATTGCTCCATTTATAAAAAAAAGAATAAAGAAACTACAAATTGCTTTTTTTTTTTTAAAATATATATATAAATATATTTTTATATAAATGTACATTATTTTAAACTATGCAACACAGTAAATAAATAAATGTGTAATTTTTTATATTTTTCATCTAGTATGAATATTTTAATGTTGATTTTAAAAGATAAGTGTTCTACAAACATCTATGGGTTTCTCAAAATGCTTTTTAGATGTCCTGAAGTGTAGGACTTGAGAAATAAATTGCTAAAAAACTTTTTTGCTATACTATGTTGCATCATACTAAGAAAAATAAAGATTTTGACTTTTTTTTAATACTGAGGATAGACCGAAACAGATTTTTAAGGCCAAAACCGAATTTAGGTGACCTTCCTACTTTTCGGTTGAAAATAACATCCAAAAAAAATTTAAGTAATTAAATTGTATGTTTTAAACTAGTGAATACATACATAAATACATAGTTGAAGTTAGTTAAATGTATAGTATTTATTAATTATGTAAAACTGTTAATAATCGAAAAATTTTATTTTCATATGCAATAATACATAATTAATTTATCACACAGATATTTATTACACAGAAAGGTTTTCTAATTATATGAATTTAATTTAATTAAAAAATATTTTAGTTTTAAGTATATACACCTTGATTTTTCTTCTATAATGATTTTTGTAAATGATCATTAGTTACTCTAGAACTTTCTCAAAGAATATTTGAAGTCTAACGCAGTTTAAACTAAAATTTTTGTATGAGATGATTGATAAATCATGACTTGTAATTATAAACAAATAAGTTCATTGCAATACATTCATTTGAGCCGATACAGCTCAAATCAATAACTAATATTGAAAATTTCTGAAGGAAGAAACAAGATTTTTGGAATACTAAGTGTTTCGATCTAGCCAAATTTTTGCCCACGTTTTTGGCAAAACTCAGATTTTGGGCTGAAAATGAAACTGTATTTTTGATTGATCTCCATTTAATATAATTATTATACATTATTTACATTAATAAAATTAATGTAAATATAAAGCTCTTAAATTTAAATAGGTTTCATTCTACCATTAGTAAAGAATCTCTACTATTTATATTTACTACTAGTTTCAGAAATTTAAATAATAAAAAATTATGTTGGTTAAATTGAAATGGATAATGTTTAACTAATTTTGTGTATTTTGGATAAAATTTCTTTTCATTTAGCCAATGGTTGAAGATCTCTAGATAAGTATTGTGTGCGATCTTGGCTAAAAAACTGATTAATTTTAGCACATATACTTAATTAAATTTGTTTTGGTCCAGTGAAATTAATTTAGATTAGATCATAGGAAGAAGATATTTATTATACAGAGTTTCCCCCAGAGGGTTTCAGGAGGGCGCTGCGCCCCTCCTGCCTTTTTGCTTAAAAACTAGCGCCACTCTTGCCCCTCATCCAAAATCTAGCGCCCCTCTTGTCGCTCATTCAAAAAAATAGTGCTCTTCTTGCCCCACATTTGAAAAAACGTAGCCCTTCAGCTATGATGTGGACGCGTTACAGCGTGTGAATTACGCAAAAAAATCAGCGACAGAACGCAAAAAAATCACTTATGCGTTCCACGGGACACGTAATTTTGTCAAAGGATCGCAAAAAAACATCAAATTTCGTTAAAATTTGCGAAGTAACAACGTGAAAAAATTTGCAAAGAATGGCAAATTTCATCAAAAAATGTGCAAAAAAACGCAAAATTTGTCAAAATACCACGAAAAAACGGCAGATTTAATCAAAAAATCAAAAAAAAAATATGTAAATTTTGTCTAAGGGGCACCAAAAAAAGTTAATGGCAGAAGCGAAATTTTTCTTTTCTAAAAACTAATTTTCCTACTTCAAAATTGTGTTTTTATTGCTCCAAAAGCGAATTTTCCTGATTCACAATCCTTTTCATGCGAAGAGAAAATTGCATTCTGGGCATAATTAGAATTTGACGCACCCCCTTCCTTCCCAAACACCTGTGACAGCCCAAAAATGAATCACAGAAGTGATCCTAAGATAAAAAATTAAATTCACTGCAAATTTTCTGCAAGCAGAGTTGGGCAAAATACATCGAAAAATCATTTTCGATACAAAATACATTAGTGTAAGAACCTAAAATACAAAATACTTTCCTATTCAAAAAAATTCAAAATACAAAATACATGTATTTTGAAAATACATTTAAAATACAAAATACATTTGAAAATTTTAAAAGTTTATGTATAACATTAGAGGTTTTCACAGACCGTGTCCGGCATGGTCAGCAGTCCGGTTTCGGACTTTTTTTATCCACAACACTTTGGTCGGGTCGCCCCGGATTTTCTCTTAAGTCGTTCCGGGATTTTTAGAGCCAAGTATCCGGTTTATATTTTCCTGAAGGATAGTCTCAAGTAAACCTGTTCATCACTTTTTCGGGTCTCTGGCTTTACTTTTTTCTCTCCAAGTTCGAGTCGGACCTGATTTGTCCAGACTAGACAAATTTATGTCCAGACCGGACCGTGACTGGACTTCATCCTTCCTAGAGGTCTGAATTAGTCAAAAATTGTAGTATTTTTCCGAGCCCAGCCCGTATGTTGGCTCATCCCGTCCCGGCCTGAACTATTCGAAAATCAGTACAATCTGGCCCGACTCAACAATGTTTTCCAAATAATGTATGTATTTTTAAATTGCTATAATTTTACAATTAAAAGTTTTGATTTTATTATTTTTAAAGAATGGTAAATAGTATATACAATAAATTAAATAAAAAATTAACAACAATAAAATTAAAGCACAATAAAAGGAACTATTAAAATTAATCTGGCAATAAGTCCTGTTCTTAAATCCAAGTAGTTAAGGCTCCAGTCCCTGCCCGCGGAGACACTCGCGTGCTAATGCTATTGGGGTAATGCTATGAAGAGGCATTTTTCTAATAACTCTTTCGCATTTTGACATTAATAGATTTTTTTTTTTTGCATTGGATAGCTTACGTCCCTCTCAAGATCGCTCTTTGACTACTTTTTCGATTTTGGTCGCAGATATTTTTTAAAAAGTTAGGTTCACTTCCTGAATCGTATCTGAAAGTGAAACTAAACTTTATAGAAAACATCTTAGGGATTAATCTAGGGCTAGCCAAATAGCCAAAAAGCTAACTGAAAGCTCTTTTTGCCCCAAAAACATTTAGTGAATTAGCCAAATAGCAACAACTAAAAAAAAAAAAAGTACTATATCATTTCCATTTTATTGTTTCACATTTCGCAAATCTTCTCTCGATGCACGGAAAACAAAAAACTCATTGTGTCTTGTCTGAGCGGCAACTTTCTTCAAAATTTATCCCATCCTTTTTGATCGAATATCCTGTCCCTGTCAGGTGAAAACACTCGTTAGCTCTGCTAAACCTGTGGGAGGATAATTGCTAATATCTTATTTGTATTTCAAAATTTAAATTTTTTTTTTAACTTTTTCAATTTTGTTTGTAGATATTTATTTTAAAGTTACTTCTACTTTCAAAACCAATTTCAAAAATGAAAGTATCATTATAAAAGAAAATATCTACAAAATACTGATCATCAGTGTCTTCGCCTAATGGGGACAGGAGCCTTAAATGCCATCCCTTGAATACTAGGCTTGAGTTCTGACACAAAAATGGCGGCTGTTTTAGGCATATATTTTTTAAGACTTTGTACGGTCCCTTTATATTTAGACACCAATATTTTTCAAAAATTTTATTTGACTTATTTAATCACAGATAAATAAACTGAAAAAACAAATATTATTGAAGTTCAATGGACCATATAAATATTGAAAAAAATTTACTTATGACAGCAGTCTTTTTTATTTCAGTGCTCAGGTCTAATATTCAGAATGCAGTGGTCTTCAAACAACACGATGTTATGTGCATCAGACGTAATTCCAGCATATAACAAGGCAAAAAACAGCGCATGATACAAAATACAATGCACGCTAGTTCTGAATTATCAATGCGTCCGATGCATGTCGTATATATTTTTCAGATTTGAGTATTTGCATTCTAGCAACATAACAAATGAAAGTGATGAAAAGTTTTATACATAATGGTATAGAAGAAATTGAGAGTTTTATTTTATTTTGATTCCCACATAGAAAAAGAAACTGGAATTGTTCATAAATGGAAATTGTTCAGGTGGGTTCTGGCTACAAGGTGTTAAGAAATGAAACTAACTGATTGCATTCATTTATCAATAAAAAAGGCATGACACATTTTCCAATGTGACTTCTTTGTATAAATTTGTAGCAACACTTCACTTATATTGTCTACAACATATTATGAAAAGAGATCCAGTCTCATGAATATAACAAAAACAGACTTGAGAAATAAACTGACAGTCATAAATTTAAGTAACTTTAATTTGAAAAGGACAGTTCATTTTTTTTTTTTTTTTCAGTTTTTTAAAAATTATTGTATGTGTAAATCTCGGAGAGTTAATCTTACAGACTGACGTATTGTTTGTATATTGCATAAATAATACTTATGTGTACAGAAATTTTGCATAAATGAAACATTTTACTTTTTCTTGGCTAAAGCTATTTTTATTTGGCTAAAAGACCTTGGCTGTAATTAGCCAAAAAGCTACAATTCTCTTTTTCCTAGATTAAACCCTACATCTGCGACCAAAATCGAAAAAGTAGCCAAGGAGCGATCTTGAGAAGACCTCAGTTATCAAATGCTAAAAAAATATTTAAAAATGTCAAAATGCGAAAGAGTTATTAGAAAAATGCCTCCTCGTAGGAATAGCATTAGCTCGCGAGTGTCTTCACAAACAGGGAATGGGGCCTTAACTTTATGAAATAAGTTTTGATTTATCATTTTTACTACCGATCTGCGTAGGATTTGAAAATTCTGCTTTAATTTAACACAATCTGAATTCAGGAAACAAACAACCAACAAGACCAAACCATCTTGAATCTTCTCCCTCCCCCCCCCCCCCCCCCAAAAAAAAAAATAAATAAAATAAATAAATAAATAGCTTGCATCCGACTCAAACTACACAACGGGTTGGTTCTCGTTCGGATAAAATCATGTTACTTACCTGATACAGAACAGTAATTTAAATTCATTTTAATCATTATAAAGTCTTCCTTTTATATCGTTCATTTTAACAGCAATACACAATGATATATTAAAATTTTTTTACTATAAAAACTTTTTAATTATAAAAACTAAAATGTTAGAATTGTACATGTACAGTTCAGTAAAAATGCTTAAGTAAAACAGAAACATTCATTTTAATACTTATCATAGCAATAGTTGAAAAAATATGTTTACATTAACTTCTAGAAACGAATCCTATCAGTCAAAACAAAACAGAGAGGCAGGTGTTTTACTTTTGTGAATCTTACATCTGCGAAGCAACCTGAAATCTACAAAAATGTATTTTGAGTATGAAATGTATTTTCAAAATACAAAATACTTGAAAAAATTGTTTCAAAATACATTACTAAAATACTTTTGTTTAGTCGGGTTAAAATACAAAATACAAATGTATTTTGAGAATGTATTTCAAATACATGTATTTTCGATACTGCCCATCTCTGTCTACAAGACACTGTTACAATGGATGTGGGAGGAAAGAGAGGGCAATTCCACTCCCGTTACGAACTATGTGCTTTTCTTTTATCAGATTTTTGTCCCTTTTTTTTATTTACGGTTTTTCGAGATCATTAGAAGAAATTTGCCATATTTTGTCATCTTTTAACAAAATTTGCCGTTTTTTCTCGATGTTTTCTCGAAATTTGTCTTTTTTTTTGCAATTTTTAGCAAAATCTGCCGTTTTTTCGTGATCACTTAACAAAACCTGCTGCTTTTTGCGATCTTTTAACAAAAACCCCATTTTTTTTTCAATTTTTTGACTAAATTTTGACTTTTTTTGGATTATTTGACAAAATTTCTGTATTTTCACGATCATTTGAATCGCTAGATTCATCTCTATAAAAGTGCCCTTAAAAATTAAAAAAGTGCCCCGAAGAATGTAAAAAGTGCCCTTTTCAGAACAGTAGCGCCCTGCCCCTTTTTAAACCTGCGGGAAACTCTGTATTATATCTTACAAAACTGAAATTCTTAAAGAAAAACAGTCTCTTCCATTTCTTCCACTTGGAAGAAACCTATTTCTTCTGGCCGGTTTTTTCCATGGTTTTTTTCCACTGCAGAAGAAACTTGCCAATCCTGATTTATGTATCAACAATTTCATAGCCGCATCCATATAATTTCAATTTTAAGTTGCATTTTCTCAAAACTTGATTTTTGACGACTAACACCAAGATTTTAAAAAACTATTTGATGGAATGGCTTAATTTTTTTTTTTTTTTTTTGCATGCGTATAACATCATTATCTAGATTATGAATTAATATATTTTAGATAGTTTAATATTTAGAGTATTTTTAATGGAAAAAAAGTTAAGAAGTAAAAGAAAGTTTAAAAAAGGTTTTTTTAAACTTTCAACTTTGAGAGATTTTTTAATAGTTTTTTTTAAGTGACACTTATATCCTTAATTCATAATCTAGATAATGATGTTATATGCATGCAAAAAAAAAAAAAAAAAAAAAAAAAAAAATTAAGCCATTCCATCAAATAGTTTTTTTTTAATCTTGGTGTTAGTCATCAAAAATCAAGTTTTGAGAAAACATGACTTAAAGTTGAAATTATATGGATGCGGCTATGTAAATATTGATTCATAAATGCTTATAACTCTGTTAAAAATGCTAATATTTTTATGCAGTTTTTTGCATTCAGTTAAGAATTAATTGAATAATCAAACTAGATTATTAAAAAAAAAAATCTATTTTTTGAAAAGTTTTCAACTTCTGAGCCCCCTTAAAGAATTAAAATAAAAAATAACAGTAAATAAACTATTAATTAAATAAACATGAATTTAATAAAAAAGGAAACAAATAAATTATTACAAATAACAAACTTATTAAGTAACAAAACAGTAAACATAATCCCAAAATCCCAATTTCCAAAACATCGTAAATAGTAATACTTATAGCCATGTTGAATGCATGCAGTTGTATCATTTAATCTGCACATTTTACTGAAATTTTTCACTTTTCCCATTTTCCTAAAATTGTAATAAATTTGTATTTTTAACAAATACATTCTTAGTTGTTATAAATTTATTCAACGGATTTTTTCCTTGGCACAGATGTGCAATGCCAAATTGGCGGGGGAAAAAAGCGTGTGCAGATGTGGTGCGTATATGACATCTGAGCCTTAACGTCTAACATATACTTAAAATTTACTATAAAAATACTGGTGGTAAATGAATTTTAGTGATGTGATAAATATGTTTTAACTCTCTTTTTTAGAAAGTGTCCCACAACTTTTTTGAGATCTATTTGACATTGTATAATATTTATAAAGCTAGAAAAAGATGCAATTGTAAAATATTTAAGATTTTTTTTATACATAATGATTGCCAAACGCTAAATAATTTCATTTTAAATGTTGTTTTGGCGTTAATGTTATTAATATTTTTATAAATAACTTAACATTTGATATTTTCCAAGTGTCCCAATACTTTTTTGAGTGACTGTATTTACATAAATACGAACGCACCTAAAAGTGGGTAAGGCAGTAAAAAGCACCCAATTTAGAGCAAGAAATAGCTAGATTAAAAGATTTATTAAAATCGTTAAAAATAACACATGACTTAGACAGCTTATCTGAAAAAAGTATATTAATTTAGCAAGAATCAATAGTATTCTAAAATGTTGTACTGTACCGCACACATTTATTTTTTTAATCATACTACAAAAATAAAAATCGAAGATAACTGCAAATTAAAACAATACACCAAACCTCTAATGCACATATACTTTGCCTATAAGCAAGGACTTAAATCTCTGGATACATATTATAAATTAAAAAGAATTAAAATTACTCTCAAAAGCAAACATAACAAAGCGACATTGACAGAACGACAATTTTTTAAAAACAAGTATAGTATTTAATACCCGAGTCAGAACTGAGAAATGATTGGACGACGATGATGTCACAATAAACAATTAGCCAATCAGCCACTGCACATAATAATGGTCACGCCTGGCATATTTTCATGCTGTACAGTCTGAAGTTTGATACATGAAGGTCACGGAGTAAAAAGCAGGAGGGGAAAGTAGTGATACAAATTTTGCCATGCGGATTTTTTGACGATAGGGAACGACACCTCTGCATCAGGCCTGTCGATCGATGCTTCTGCAATGCTTGGTCATTTTTTAAAATTTTTTTACGAAAAATCTGAATTTTTAGAAAGTTGTAAAGATGGAAATCTGGTTAATTGAACATTTTAATAAAAATTTTAATTTTACTTAAGAAAGGTGTTATAATAAAAATAAAATACATTGACATGTTTCGGAACTTTCAAATAAGTTCCCTACTTATTATTACTTATTTGAAGGTTCCGAGACATGTCAATGTATTTTATTTTTATTATAACACCTTCCTTAAGTAAAATTAAAATTTTTATTAAAATGTTTATATAAAAGGTGAATGTTTTAAAATCTGATGATTTTTAAAAAAAAAATCAATTGGATTTAATTAACTTTTTTATCATTGGTTAATTGACATTTTCTTCACAACATACATATTTTTTTTAAAGGTATTCGGTGCTTCATTTTCTTTTTTAAGCCATTTAAAATACGAGATCATTCTGACAAAAACCAAAGGGCAGGCCATTTAAAAACATTGAATATCGCGGATAAAAATGACTGTTGTAAGTAAATTGAATATCGCAAAGAAATAGACTTATGATTCTTAGAAATTAAATATTAATCAAATATTTTGGAGTAAATTTTAATTTCGCGTATAGTTTTTATAACCTTTGACCAATTTAATAATTCATAACTTTGGATATTTATGCAATTAGTACATGTAGAATTAAAGCAAATTTTTATTTTAATTATTTGGAGGGGAAAAAATTTTGTAAATTTTAGGATCTCCAGATTACACATTTAAAATAATTTAAACATAGTTTTTTTTTTACTTTGTTTCTATCTTTTATTTGTGACTGTGCAGTAAAAATAAATCTATTAATCGAAATTATTCTTAGCTCATTCAGGAATTTTTGGTTTTAAATCCCCATCTTCTCCATCCGGACATTCAGGCCCCTGTGAAATGGGGGGGGGGGTCGCCCCGTCCGAGGAGATTGAGGGTGCACCAAATTTATTCTACCAACAACAATTTCTTTTTTTATTTCCTGCTATCTTTACAAGAAGAAAGTATTGGGTTTGTATAAATTTTCGAATTCCGGTTTTCGACGGATTTTACACGTTTTAGGGGTCAGAGATTCCAAAAAAACATGTTCTTATAAAATATCTGTCTGTGAAATATATTTTGTGGGTGCTTCATCTCAAGAAAAAATACACGGAATTTAATAAAATTTTATATTTAGGTAGCCCCTGATATAAATTGTTGCTGATTAGTTTTTGGCATAAATCGCTCAACAGGTGGCGCTGCTATGCTGCATTTTTTACGATTTACGCAACAGCTATATCTTAAGAACTAATGCACGGATTGTAATAAAAATGTAAATAGTATAGTCTCATAGGTAGTCGCTGATATAAGCTGATGCTGATCAGTTTTTGGTGTAAATCGCTCAACAGGTGGCGCTGCTCATTTTTTACGATTTAAGCAACAGCTATATTTTAAGAACTAATGCATGGATTGTAATATAAATGTATATAGTATAGTCTAATAGGCAGTCCCTGATATAAACTTATGCTGATCAGTTTTGGTGTAAATCGCTCAACAGGTGTCGCTGCTATGCTTCATTTTTTACGATTTACGCAACAGCTGTATCTCAAGCGCACGGATTATAATAAAAATTTAGATTTAGGTAGCCCCTGATATAAATTGATGCTGATCAGTTTTTGGTGTAAATCGCTCAACAGATGGAGCTGATATGCTGCATTTTTTTATGGTTCATGCAACACCTGTATCTCAAGAACTACGCACGGATTTTAGATTTTAATAAAAATTTATATTTAGGTAGTCCCTTATTTAAACTGATGCTGATCAGTTTTTGGTGTAAATCGTTCAACAGGTGGCACTGTTATGCTGCATTTTTTTACGGTTTACGCAACATCTGTATCTCAAGATATGTATTAAAGCTTGTGTAAAATTTCTAGAAAAATGAATCGGAAACTTCAGTTGGCGAGATGAAATCGAAACAATTTTATATTTTATGCAGTGTTAAATTAAGGGAATGGCTCAATGGGATATCCCCCCCGGAAAATTTGAAATTTTGTGTTTTCAGTGGTCCAAAAGTACATTCCCCCCCCCGGAACTCTATAATGCCCCCCCCCCCCGGAGCCATTGATGTCCCTCCCGGAGGCTAATTTCCATTCACTCAAGGATACAGCGCTTGGCGAAAGTCAAAGCATGCCAAATGGTTTGGAGGAAAAAGAGCTATTCCATCCACCATTCACTCCTCTTGCAAGATTCCTTGATAACATCGTATAGTGTCGCCATCTACTGAAAAAATGTATTATACAAATAATTTATTTGAAAAAAAAATAATAATAAATTGAATGGAATTTTCTTTTTATATACCACCAAATATTGATTAAATATATACGAGTAACTTGTTGTGTTAACTTAATTTGTAAATTTTAATTTATATTTCTTTACATTTCTTACAGTATTTCAATTTATAATGAATAATATAATAATGAAAAAATAAAAAAAGAAGAACGAAAGAGAGCTGTTATTGTATTCGGATAAATTACATGATAATAGCTAAAAATAAATTTTATTTTGTTTAATTTATTTTCTTGTTAAGCATCAATTCAAGCACTTTATAAGAAAATACTGAGATCTGCTATATCAAATTTTTATTTATTTATTTATTTTACTAATGTGATATAAATCACCAAGTATAGCAATGCACTGAGATTGATAAATTAAAACTTCTTAATGTTGGAAATATATATGAATATATTCATAAATATCAGCATATGTACATAGTATGTATGAACTTATACATTCATACATGTCTGCTTAAATATTATGTATGTGTATATTATATAGTTGTTATATAGTTAAGTATGTGTCTGCTTAAATATTATGTATGTTTATATTATATAGTTGTTATATAGTTAAGTCATTTAACTATATAGTTAGAAAATGTACATAATTTCGATATCATCTGTTCTGATCTATTCAGATTTTAAAGTCTTACAAATATATCACTAACGTTGATAACATATTAAAAAAAAAGTATAGTTTCCAGATTCTAAGAATCATCAAAAAATTATATGTTTCAGTTAATAATAAATTGTGTTAAAATTAAAATATTTTTTGTACTTGTGGAAATTTTTCATTTGAAATAAAATATATTTGGGAATTTACACCAACTTTTGTGACACTGATTTAATGCACCCTTCCTATTCATAAATTGTTAAGTCTAAACTAAATATACATGCATATACTGATTGAATTTGTACAAAGTACAACTACAAAACAAAGATCACGTTTTATCTAAAAAAAAACCACCTTAAAAGATTTTATCTAATATAGATTGTTTTTTTTCTTGTTTTTTTTTTCTTTTTTCATATTTAATATTTTATTAGACACTGAAAATTGAAGAGAATTAATAACAAACCACTAAACGAAAACATTAAAAACATTAATTATCTGTTTAAATAATAATACTTATTAATATTAGTTATATATGTAATAATTAATAATGTTAATTAATATAATTTTATAATTATATATATGTTAATATTAATTAATAAATAGTTAATATTAGTTATACATATTTAAATATTAATAATTTTTTTAAAAGAAAACTTAAATTATGTTAGTGGAAGATTAAAGAAAGATTAAAGAAGATTAAAGATTTTTCTTTTTTTTTTTTTTTAATTATTATCATTAATCATAGAAATATTAAAATTTGAATATTTATAATTAATATTTTTATGTTTTATCGGGAGCGCCAGCAACGTTCCAGAAGGCCATGAATAATATCCTTAAACCTTTGCTTGGTAAGAGTGTCCTGGTCTACCTGGACGATATAATTATAATGGCAGCTACTTTTGAAGAGCATTTAAGATTGTTGAGGGAAGTATTTACGTTGTTAAGAGATGCTGGGTTAACAGTTAAGTTGGAAAAATGTAAATTTTTGAGAAAAGAGATAAAGTATTTAGGAGTTAAAATTACTCGTGATGGTATTAATATAGATAATGAGAAAATTGAGGCAATTACGTCAATGAATCCCCCCAAAAATGGTAAGGAAGTGGCGACATTTTTAGGGATGGTGGCTTGGTTCGGCAAGTTCATTCCACGTTTTTCAGAGTTATGTGAACCGTTGTATAATTTAAAAAGGAAAAGGGTGAAGTTTGTATGGTCATCGGCGGCTCAGAAATCGTTTGAATTATAGTTTCCCCTCCTGTTTTGGCTCACCTCGATTATTCGTCTCAGTTTGAAGTATATTGCGATGCGAGTGCAGTGGGGGGTTGGAGCTATGTTAGCACAGAAAGGTCGACCTATAGCGTTTGCGTCGAGAATTTTAAATGCAGCGGAAAGGAATTATTCGATTACGGAAAGGGAGTGTCTTGCAGTAATTTGGGCTTTGAATAAATTTCGTTGTTTTTTCACTAATATACCGGTTAAAGTCATTACGGATCATTCAGCTTTGACAAAGTTAACTAATGGAAAGGGTTTGTCTTCTCGTATGGTCAGATGGTGTTTGAAGTTAGCAGAGTATAATGTTATTATAGAACATAGGGCTGGCAAGGAAAATGCGGTAGCGGACGCTTTGTCTCGAAACCCGCATGGTGGTTTAGAGGTCACGGAGGAAATTAAGTGTTGTGCATTGTCTTCGTTAGTGTTAAGGTCACGAGAGCAGTTGATAAGGGAACAGAAGCAAGATGAAGAGTTTGGTAGTTTATATCGTTACCTGGAAAATCCTGATGATGTCCCGAGCGCAGATGTGCCTATGTTTGAGAAATGGTCCCAATCTTTTAAGCTTATCGATGGTCTTCTTTTTTATTCTAAAATTGTAAATTCACGGGGTGAATTAAGAGTTTTTATTCCGGCTAGTCTTCGTAAGGCCATCTTGAAAGAATTTCATGATAATCCATTAGCAGGTCACTTAGGAATCAGGAAAACTTATGTTCGAATTTGTGAATCCTGCTACTTCCCTAAAATGCGGGAAGCAGTGCGCGCTTATGTCTCCAGCTGTAGCACATGCCAACGTTATAATTATAAAAATGTAAGTCCAACTGGCAAATTAATTCCTATTAAAGTAAATTTTCCTAATGAATGTGTAGGTGTAGATTTAATCGGTCCTTATCCATTGTCTAATCCTAAAAGATATAGATTTGTACTAGTTATAGTTGATTATTTTAGTAAATGGATAGAGTTAGTCCCCCTCAGGAAGGCTTCTGCACCTGCAGTTGCCGATGCATTTTTTGATAATTATATTTCTAAATATGGTGCACCAATTAGGGTAGTTAGCGATCATGGCCCTTGTTTTATTTCTGATATATTTAAGGCTCTGTGTGAGAAGCTGGAGATCGATCATTCTTTTACTGTTCCGTATCGTCCTCAATCTAATATGGCTGAACGTGTAAATCGTACATTAATTCAAATGATTTCTTCTTATGTTGGTTCTCATCATGCAAATTGGGACCAGTTTCTTCAGCATTTTGCGTATGCACTTCGTACGGCAGTTCATGAGTCGACGGGGAAAACGCCGGCTGAATTGTTTTTGGGTAGAAAAGTCATTACTCCATTCCAAAGGCTAGTTATGGTGTCAGATGCGGAAAGTCAGTACATGTGTCAGGATATTGAGAGGTTGGACAAGGAAGCTCAAGTTCAGATGGGAAAAGCGCAAGAAAAGCAAACTCAGTATTATAATATGCGTAGGCGGGAGTTAGAAGTGAAAGTTGGAGATTTTGTGTTAGTAGAAAAGCATTGATTAAGTTCAAGTCGTCAAAAGAGAGTAGCTAAGTTTGGTCCAAAGTTTGTAGGTCCGTTTGAAGTTTTGGAAGTTCGAAATAATAATTTGGTTGTTAATGTCAATGGTGAAAAAATGACTGTTAATCTGGATCAGGTTAGAGTTTATAAGTTTAGAGAAAATGGTAGTGAAGGTTCTCATGTGTCGAGTGGTGTTTCGCGAAATTCCCGATCCAATGAGTGTCCCGAGTCCAGCACTTCTTTATCTAATTCTTTTCATCAGTATGCAAAAAGAAAATCTAGTGAAACAGCTCCAAAAACTGTTATTGAAAATAGAAAGCCTATCAATCCGAGAGCAAAGTATGATAATAAAAATAAGAGAGCAGTGTCAAATACATCAGACTCTGTGTGCCATAAAAGACAAAAGATTATAAACTGTCCCGTTCCTCCACTTATTAGACAGCAACCTCACAAACATAAATTATCTAATAGTTCACCAGCTTCAGTGATTAATCCTCGAAAGAAATTTCGTATGGACACTCGTCAAACTCTTAAAAGAACTTTAAATTCCGAATTTTTGCCCAATAAGGAACAGCATAGATCCGGAAAGAAACGTGGAATAGGATCTTCAGTAACTTCGGGTGCGTCTAGAAAGAGGAGACAACACTCAGATTACCGGCATCAACAGTGTGAATCTCGCCATGGAGTGACCCCAGCGAACCGGCCAGAGCAGAGTCGTCGAGCGGAACCTACTAGTATCCCACGGCATGAATTCAGAACCAGGCTGCAGGCACGACAGTCAACTGTGGCGTCACCGTACAGTTCTGATGACGAAAGATCCTTCGTACAAGGTTTCTGGGACAAGAGGAGAAAGCCATCCTGTAGTATGAAGCCGGCTAGCAGCGAATCATCTCTATGATTGGGTGATAATGTTCTTTATTAAATTTCTATTAGAGTGCATATATATGGTAGCAATGTGAAGGAATAGAAAGCAGAGAGACTGTTTTGTATTTTTGGCCATTTTTTGGAATTTTTTGACGGACTCACGATTAGTGCTTAATTGTGTTCAAAATTTGTTTGTAAAATTGTTAGTTGTATTGTATGTTTGAAATTTTGGTCTTAACTGCTTTTAAAAATTCTGGATCTATTGTTAAATTATTATGTTAGTTGTTAAAATGTTATTATATTGTTATACTGTTCATGTGTTATAAAATGTATGTTAATGTATGTTTAAATTTTCAGAAAGTACAGATAGTAATTTGGGTTATTTTGTACACGCGCCGCGGTTCAGACGGGCACGTGTTTTGCGGTCAAGAAGTCCTTGACATGCGTTTCTATCTCTTATACTAACATTTAATGAATTAACTTTCTCCTTATCGTTCGTGTTTTATGTGTTGCGTTTGTACTTTAGTTGGGAATGGTTTCCGCAAGTTGCGAAGTTTTAAGCTGCGTTTGAATTTGAAATTGTATTGTATTAAAATTGAATGTTAATGTGATTTTCTTGCAGGGAAGTATACCTGTGTTATGTATTGATTCTGCTGTTTTTCTTTTAGTTAATAGATCTCATCAGTGGTGACGTCACAACTCCAGAAATTGGTTCAAAACAAACCACAGAGTTAAGAAAAGATAGAGGTGAAATGTGTTGTTTTATCGTGAAGCTGAAAATTTAACCCTGAAACTGATTTAAACAAGTTACAATTCGTCCCAAACATTTGCGTGTCGCTTTTAAAACGTCACCCAGTTCAATGAATTCAGCCTTTGAACGATATCTGATTTCATATTGAAAGCCTTTTTGAGGTTATATAGAGCATCTCTATCACACTCTAAACTCTCTCGGTTTGTATTGACCCAGTTACCATGGAAATGCGGGGTTGAGTTGTCTGTGACGTCACACTGATGAGCTCTATACCGATGAAGAGTTACTTGATGACGTCATTTTGTAAATTTGATATTTTTGATTGTTGCATAGGCACAGCGATGTGACGCTGTACGTATGTGCCCCAATTATTGTTAAAGTGGAGTTAAGTTCTGAAGAATTTTGGGAGTTAGTTCATTGGCTAATGGGTATGTAGGTATTACGTAGTAGCAGTGTTATTTTAGTATGAAGTAAATTTAATTCTAGATGAGTGCGGAATTTTGGTGAGGAAAATTTTTGCGCATTGGGTTTTTTGGATTTGGTGCAAATTCTAATGTTGGGAAAGTTTTATGGAGAAATTTTTTGTAAAGTTACGGTTGTATTGCAGTATTGAGGAAAATTTCGAAAGTTTAGTGTTTTGAGAAATTTTAGCACTCCCAGTGGAGTGGGTTGTTTTGAAAGAAGAAGTAATTAGTTTTGAAAGTTTTACGAGTTTTGGAAGTTTTACGGAGGCTATTTTTTAGGATGAAAGGATGATTGGATTGAATATGTGAATATTTGAGGCAAACTGAGGTTTTTTGGGTGTGATGGGTTAAAGTTAATATTTTAAAAGTTATGTTTCGGCGCTAAATTTCACCCATCACTGTGTTTTTTTTTACGGTTTGAAATTTATAACAAGAAAAAGTCCTGGGCATGCATTTGGCCCAGCCCTTTTTCTCTGTGGAATCCGAGGGGGAGTTGTGAGGGAGTGACCTTTGTCATAAAGCCACTCTAGTATTTCTGAGATCGTGACGTCAATAATTTAACATGTGTAAGCGTAAAAGCGACATCTATCCTCTCTTTTACTTTAACTTTCTAGAGTGTGTGTGTCTCTTTCGGGTTCTGCAGTTAGCTCGCGGTTATTAGTAATATGTTAATGTGAAGTATCTCGATTTGCAGCATATAAAAGCTTGGAGTTTGAGCGTGTGAGTGTCTCTGGCATTAGCCAACGAGAGAGTATCTCTGGCGTTAGCCAGCGTAAGAGTATCTCTGGCGTTAGCCAGCGAGATAGTATCTCTGGTATTAGCCAGCGAGTGAGAGTATCTCTGGCATTATTTAGCGAAGTGAATCACTGGCGATTAGCCATCCGAGTGTTCTGGATATATTAGTCAGCGAAGTGCTAGCAGATTGAAAGTAGCAGCGAGCCTCCAGTGAGTTGTAAAGGAGTTTCGGTATTCGATTTGAGAGTTGGCCGTGGTAAGAAAAATTCATAGTAATTACATTTTGATTATTTGAAAGTGAATAAAGAATTACACACAGCCACGGGCTGTCTAATTAAGCTTTATCTAGCAGCTTAGCCGAAAGATAGTTGAGAAGTAATAGAAGGTGCCACGATTGAGCTAGTCCGGAGCCTGTGAGTATGCGTTTAGTCTTTTAAGATTGTCCTCAGTTGTAAAAATCAAGACTTGCTCCACTTCCCTTGAGCCATTAACATTTTAATAAACTGTGTTTTTTTTATCTTAACTTCTGAGTATGTCTGCATTTAACCCCCACCACGACCAACCAACCGTTACAAATGACACCCAACGTGTGTGTAACGTTACAACTTGTAATTATATTTAAATTGAGAATTTTTATTGTGTATAGATCTTAGTGTATATGTTTTTTAAATGTTATGCGGAATAATAAAGAAGAGACTTTGTTTTGTGTCTAAATACAAAGTTATTTAATGTGTAAAAGACGCGTACATTTTACAAAACATTAATTAGCCAAATATTTTTTATATATTTACATAGCATTTATAAGCAGTATTTATTACTTTTTTATCCACTGTCCATGGATTAAATAATATTTTACAAATTTATTGATCCATAAAATACGTGTTGATTTCAGACACTTTTCTCGGGAGGGACTTCAGTGGCTCCGGGGGGGGACTGTACTTTTGACCATTGGAAACACAAAATTTCAAATTTTCCGGGGGGGGGATTTTATTGCTCAGGGGGGGGCGGAATATCCTCCGGGCCACCCCCTGAATTTAACACTGCATAAAATATAAAACTATTGCGATTTTTTCTAGCCAACTGAAGTTTCAGACTCCTTTTTCTAGAAATTTTACACAAACTTCAATACATATCTTGAGATACAGCTGCTGCGTAAACCGTAAAAAAATGTAGCATAACAGCGCTACCTGTTGAATGATTTACACCAAAAACTGATCAGCATCAGTTTAAATAAGGAACTACCTAAATATAAATTTTTATCACAAACCGTGTGTAGTTCTTGAGATACAGCTGTTGCGTAAACCATAAAAAATGCAGCATAACAGCGCCACCTGTTGAGGGATTTACACCAAAACAGATCAGCATCAGTTTATATCAGGGACTACCTATCAGACTATACTATATACATTTTTATTACAATCCGTGCATTAGTTCTTGAGATATAGCTGTTGCGTAAATCGTAAAAAATGCAGCATAGCAGTGCCACCTGTTGAGCGATTTACGCCAAAAGCTAATCTGCAATAGTTTATATTAGGGACTGCCTAAACATCAATTTTTATTAAATTCCGTGTATTTTTTCTTGAGATAGAGCACCCACAAAATATATGTCACCGACAGATATTTTATAAGAACATGTTTTTTGGAAACTCTAATCCCTAAAACCAGTAAAATCTGTCGAAAACCGGAATTCAAAAATTTATACAAATTCAATAATTTCTTGTAAAGATAGAAGAAAATAATAAAAAAATTGCTGTTGGTATGGTAGAATAAATTAGGTACTCCCTCAATCTCCTCGGACGGGTCGACCCCCCCCCCCCCCTATTTCACAGGGGCCTGAATGTCCGGATGGAGAAGATGGGGATTTAAAACCAAAAATTCCTGAATGAGCTAAGAATAATTTCGATTAATAGATTTATTTTTACTGCACAGTCACAATTAAAAAATAAAAACAAAGTTTAAAAAATAAGATGTTTAAATTATTTTAAATGTGTATTCTGGAGATCCCATAATTTACACATTTTTTTCCCCTCCAAATAATTAAAATAAAAATTTGCATTCATTAATTGCATAAATATCCAAAGTTATGGATTATTAAAATGTTCTAAGGTTTAAAAACTATACGCGAAATTAATATTTACTCCCAAATATTTGATTAATACTTAATTTCTAAAAATCATAAGTCTGTTTCTTTGCTATATTCAACTTACTTCAACAGTTTACAACAACAACAGTCATTTTAATCAGCGATATTCAATGTTTTTAAATGGCCCGGTTTTTTTTCAGAATGATCTCGTATTTTAAATGGCTTAAAAAAGAAAATGAAGCGCCGAATACCTTTAAAAAAACATGTATGTTGTGAAGAAAACTTCAATTAACCAGATTTTCATTTCTACAACTTTCTAAAAATTCAGATTTTTCGTCTTTCTTTTTATTTTTTAATGACCATTTTTTCCATTGAAAAACATTGCAGAAGCATCGATCAACAGCCCGCATTCAACGGTGTTGTCCCCTATCGTCAAATAATCCGCATGCCAAAATTTTAACGCTGCTTTTCCCTCCTGCTTCTTACTCCATGCAACAGATCATATGAACCGTAGCACGAGAGCACTAGCGCCACAAACTGGGCTAAAATCCTATTTTCTGTGTTTTGGTTCTACTATTCTGCCTTCATGATTTGATACTTTTGTGAAAACATTCCAATATTAAAAAATGTTAAATGGCAACATATACAGTAAGTCCGTGTGCATGTTGATATTATGTCATGTGTATTAATGTTATGTTATGTGTGCTATATAAATTACAGATATTTACTTAGAATAAAATTGTTGATATATTATTTAAGTTTGTCCGAAAAATATATTTTTTGTAGATAAGTGAAATAAGTTGCATAATCATGCTTGTCAGTTGCTCCTGATGTTTTTGCGCTGACTTTTAATTATTTCGTTTTAAATGTCCTTTAAGATTATTTTTGCCATAGTCTGATTTTGCGTTTAAGATATAAATAAAAAATGGTCAATACGTATTTCCAAATATTTTATTTACGTTGTAAAAATTATATTTGGGTAACTTAATGGATTGAATGACCCTTTAATTCCATAAGGTCTACATTTATCAAATTATTAAGAACAATTTCAATTTTACATCAGGGCATTTGTGGGAGGGGTGGGAGGGAGAGGGTCACACAAATACTGCTGAAGATTTTTCAGTTATTGTTCAAAATCTGATGTAGTTTATAATATGTAATGAAATTTTACATTTCATTCTACATTCAATTTTAGGGTTTTGCTAATCAGGCAAATCTAGGGATAAATTTTTCTTTGTAAAAATCAGGGGATAATACAAAAAATTTCCCGAACCTAGGAAAACCTGCCTAAATGACTGTCTACTTTATAAAATTGGTAGTAGTTGGGCACAGATATCATATGCACATCACATTTGCACATGCTTTTTCTCTTGCCAATTTGGCATTATACATCTGTGCCAAGGAGAAGATCTGTTAAATAAGACTAGGAAAAATTAAAGATTTCATTGAAATGTGCTGATTAAATGATGCAACTGCATGCATTCAATATGGCTATAGGCTATTTACGATTTATTGTGAAAATTATATTTGGGTATTTCCATGAGCACCTGTCGTGTAAGTCACGTATTACGATTTTGGATACCAGTATTTTAGATCGGAAAAATGTGACTTATTTTATCAGAGATATATCATTAATTGAATAAGGCCATGCAAACCTTTCGAAAATAATGGTGGCCAACGACTTAACAGTTACTAATAATGTGACTTACACGACAAGTGCTCATGGAAATACCCATTTGCTGTTTGTTACCTACTAAGTTTGTTATTTGTAACAGTTTATTTATTGTTTCCTTTTTGATTAAATTCATGTTTATTTACTGTTACTTTTTATTTTAATTCTTATAATTCTTAATATTATATACTATATCAATAATTATTTATAGCAAACCATCGTTTATTTATTTTTTTTTATTTCCTTTTTTAAAATACTAGAATCTCTTTCATTTTTTTTCACTTTATTTAATGCAATATGTAACTTACATTCAAAAACAAAATTTCTGCCAAATTGGCGAAGGAAAAAAGCACATGCAAATGTGGTGCATATATGACATCTCTGCCTTCAATTATTGTTCAAAATCTGATGCAAGTTTTAATCTGCAGTGACATTTTACATTTCATTCTACATTCAATTTTTGGGTTCATACTCATCAGGGCAATATGGGATTCCTGGGAAAATCAGGGCATAATACAAAATATTCCCCAAAGCTAGGAAAACCTGCCAATAATATAAAAAATAAAACAAGTGTATTTTATTTTTGAGATTACCGTGTTTTTATTTAGTGCGTTCGTAATTATGTAAATACGTAGCACCTATTGTTGTCACTCAGTCCGTCTGTCTGTCTGCATATAACAACGCAGAAACTACCCAACCGAATCGTTTGAAATTTAAAATACATAATTATTACATAATTTTGTCGTGTCATTTCAAATTTTATGAAAATCGGATGCATAGATCAATTACAGGGGCAATCAAAAGTATTTTGTTACATTACGGTCAATGGGGAAAAAAGTTTCAAATGCATTTTAATCATTTGAAATTTAAAATACATAGTTATTACATAATTTTGTCGAGTTATTTCAAATTTTTTGATAATCGGGTGCATAGATCAATTACAGGGGCAATCAAAAGTATTCAATTACATTATAGTCAATGGGGAAAAACTTTCAAATGTATTTTATACGTTTGAAATTTAAAATACATAGTTATGATATAATTTTGTTGCGTTATTTCAAATTTTATGAAAATCGGATGCATAGATCAATTACAGGGATAATCAAAAGTATTCCGTTACATTACGGTCAATGGGGGAAAACGTTTCAAATGAATTTTAATGGTGTTTACACTCATTCGAACATAATAAAATGCATATGTATCTATAAAAGTACATATTATAATATAAATTTTACGTAATTTGTGGTGTACATTTGTTATTGATTTACAAGGCCACACAAAAGTATTCAGTTTGCTACGCTTCACGTGGTATTTCCAACTTCTTTTATTTTGGGATGATGGGAATGTCATGATATTGGTTTTAAAAAAATGTTGTCAATTGTTGAAAAATTGTACTTCCCGGAAAATAAATGCATCAGGGGATTTTTTCTTTGAAAATGAGTATGAACCCTGTACAGTAGAGTCCCTCAAATCCGCACAACTTGGGACCAGAGGTTGTGCGGATTTCTGCCATTGCTTTGTTTACATTTTTTAAACAGTAATTTGAATGTAATTAATAATCCAATCAAAACTATAATGAATGCTTACAATGTAATAAAATAGTAAATAGGGATGGGACGAATAGTGATTTGGCCGAATACCGAATATTCGGCCAAATTTTAGGCCGAATACAAACTTTTTTTTTTCCAATAAAGAAAATAAGTTTTGATTATAAATATTTAAAAAAGTAGGAGCTCATTAATAATTATTACTTTTAATTGTGCTTTTAAATGTATTTTTAAATTTGAAAAACTTATTTTAACACAAAAAAGATTATGAAATTGCATTATATACTTTTATTCTAATGTACATCAAGTTGATTTTCAGTAAGTCAGGGTGGTAAGATTAAAATATGAAGATTTATACTTCACTTTTACAATAAAATTGATACTTTAGCCCTTTCTTCCATCCAAACTTAATAATATTCTTAGTCTCTTTTTCTCCCAGAACTCACGAGGAGATATTTTCTAAAATAACCTTTAATGAAGTAAATTTGATCATTTAGGGTTAGTGTCCCTAATGTTAAGCAAATTCTTTAGGATGAGACTGTTCTGAAATCAGTTGCCAAGCTTTAAATTACAAATTACGTTAGAGCAAAAGGTTATGCTTAAAGTGGAATGCATATGTTAACAAAATCGTTGACATTTGAATCGGCGCATGCAGTATTCAACTTCAATATTCCACTTATTCGACAAGCATTAAAAGGATAAAGAGAAATTGATAACAACATGAAGGAAGGAAGATGTAAATTAAAAATATATACATAATAATGTTACGTATTTAAATTAGTAATTATGCAAATAATTATTTAAAAGTGGAAACTGCAGAATAAAAAAATATTTTGTTCAGTATTTAGAATTTATGTTTAAATATTTATAAAACCATCTTCCTAAGTTATGATTTGTATGGTAATTTTCAGCTTTTATTTCATAACTCCTGATCCCATGGAGATCCCTCTCTAAAAATTTCAAGATGTTAAACTTATTTATTTTAACTATACATAGTCAACTTGCATATCAAATTAAACCTTATGAACTCCTCTTTGAAATGAGTGGTCATAAAAATTTTCTACATTTAATAGAACTTGAGAAATTCAAAATTAAAAACATGTAAGCAAGCCAAAAAATGATGATTTTTCAAAATTTAAAGTGATAAACAAAAAATAAAAATATGCTCTAATTTCAGGGTTATGATTTTACCCAGCCCAAAAAACCCACTTGAAAAAACCCAGTTTAAAACCCAAGAGGGTTTTTTCAAAATTTCAACTTTAAATTACATATATAATGTATTTATATTACATATGTAATATATTGCAATATATTTTTTAATATCAGTACACCACTCATAAAGTTTATAACCATCATCCCCCACCCCAAAGAAAAGAAATGTCCTAATTATACCATCACAATTTTTAAAAGAAATAATTGTTAGTTAATCTCTGTAGCATGTGTAAGCAACAAACAAATTTTTCCCATTAAAAAAATACTTTGATGTGTTTTCCGTTCTATGTTATACAATAGAAACTCATAACAAAATACCATATATGCTTAAAATCTTAATTTAATTATGTAAACATGTAGAATTACTTAGCTTATTCTATTATCTAGTAATAATAAAAAATACTTTATAAATTATTATTAATAATCAATTTATCTATCATAATTTTGATTACTGTCATTGATTTATATATATTTGTAATAATCAATTAGTTATTTTAAATTTAGTAATAAGTACATTTTTTTTTTTTTCAAACATTCTGAACCATCTCCAATAACCCCCCAAAAACCTGAAAAACCCTGATAAAACCCCAAAAACCCTGAAAAAACACAGTGGGTTGGGTTTTTTCTGAAAAAACCCAGGTATTTAACAACCCTGTCTAATTTATATCATCATAGAAAATGATCCCTTGCAATTTCATTGAAATCCAAAATAGTCAGGTTGAATATTGATTTTTTTTGGTTCATTTGACATGGAATGATCCTATTAGAAAATTGGTAAAATTATCTTTATGAATGTACTTTGCGTGGAGAGGGTGGGGGGGCAAAATTCATCTTTGCCCCAGGTGCAATAAAGACTAGTTTTGGCCCTGAGTATCGGTGTAAGGGACCCCCCCCCCCCAATAAACATTTGTTCCCAGGACCCACATATTTGTAAATCAGTCCCCGATTAAGGAATAATATTAATAAAACTTGTCATTATTTCTGTACATGTTGAATGTTTATGTATGTATATATATTTATAAAGTTATTGGAATTCACAGCTTTTGATTGCCATGCGAATAAGTTTCATTTTTTAATTTTTTCTCTTTTTCTGCAGAAAAAAAATTACATGGACTGCCACTTTGGGAAAAACCTATGTTTGCCATTACGGTTTTAACCAAGTTTTTTTCTCCTATTGCGAAAACTTGCAACCTTGATTAATACAGATTAATTATTTAGTACAGTAGACTCCCTCAAATCTGCACAACTTAGATTTTAGAATTTTGTGGATTTTGCTTTGTTTACATTTTTTTAACTGAAATATGAATGCAGTTAATAATGCAATCAGAACTATAATGAATTCTTACAAAATGATAAAATATTAAGTAATAAACTAAAATAATAAAAATTAGATAATTTTTAGAGTGATTAAAATATTAATAGAAAAGGTCAAGTTAATAATGTATGATAAAATATTCATTATAAAGATTGTATGTATTTTTCTTAAATTATTCAATGAAACTTGCCTCATAAAAATACATGACTAATTCACATGAAAATCATAAAATGATAAAGCTTTTTGATTTTTTTTTCCAGGTTTAGGCAGATTTAATAACCAGAAAAACTTGATTAATAAATAAATATATTTGATAATAAGATTGTGGTTACCAGTAATATCAGCAATATCTTGATTAAAAAAAAAAAAAAAAAAAAAAAAAAAAAATTATTTTTCCTTCATGTAAAAACATGAATTCAATAACCTTAACAAAAATTACAAAATGAAAAATATATGGAATTGATATAAAATGAAAAAGTAAAAATTTGTCACAATATCTGAACTGAATGTTTTATTGTTTACATCTGCAAAATATGTGCGGATTTTAGAGAGTTACTGATTTGAGGTAGTCTACTGTAGTTTTGACAATCAAATGTACTTACGTATTAACGCCACCTCAGCAGAAGTTGTGCTAATGCGCCAATAAAGAGCAATCTTATTGTCTGTACGCGCACACAATTGATTCCTTGTTGTTTGTTGTTTTTTAACACTATTTTTTAGTGCTACGAAAATGCATATTTAGGATTTGTCAAAAACAGAACAAGATGCAATTTTATTTTTTCAGGAGTTAAATTCTATATCGGCCCGTTTCTTACTGAAATCCAATTGACTACTTTGTTTTTAAATAAAGTGTTTTGAATTTAAAAAATGTTTTGATTTTAAATAAAGTGTTTTATTTTATAATTTGTCACAAAAATTTTAGGTGTAGAATTGGCTGTACTTAAAAACTGCCAAATCTGTAGCTGCGGTGACGTTAATACGCAAGTACCCAATCAAAGTTTGTGAATATACTATTTTGATGGATTTTTAGTGTTTTGTTCTTATAAATGCAATGTAACAGTTCTATTTTAAATATTTTGACCACTAACACAACTATTCTGATTTTTTTTTCCCCCTCTCCCTTTTTCTTTTTTTTTCAGGTTTAGTATGAATGCAGCACATTTTGTGTTTTGTACTTTTTATCTTGTTCATTCCTGTTAATGAGTACATTTTTGCCATGCTTGTCTAAAAATTATGATTCCATGTGTTTCATTATAGGAATCTAGCTGCATTATTTTTATTAGATTTTTTGAATGTTAACTTTGAAAATATTTCTTCAATTATCAATGTTATAGTTGACACTTGTTAATCATTTCTGCAATTCTCAATGTTACAATTATGACGGTACTACTTGGTTATCCCGTCGACCAAAAATCTATCGCCAAACTATAAGATTAAATGCCAATAATGGATGATCGTGAATGTCACATTCAATGACATTAAATATGATTTACGTGCTTAAAACATCATTAAGTGATTTTTATATTGACTTTTTATTTGCATTTTTATTAATTATTCTACTAATTATTTGTTTTTCCATTATTTAAAATAAAAATTACGCCAATGTGTATAATTTGGTGAAATGGGTCAACATGATAACCAAGTAGTACCATTTTATTATTAGAGTTTTGCTGCATTATTTTTATTATATTTTCAGAATGTCAAAGGTGATTTTCGATCCAAACTGATTTATTTTTAAATTCATTTTTGCTCTCAAATGCATGAAACTGACAAATTCTTTTATTCAGAAACTACATAAGGTGCCATGAGTGCCGATTTTTCAATAAAAGCAGAAAACATTACAAAAAATTCTATCAAAGTTGACATTTTGAACAAAATTTTCTGAAGTGGGAGATCTGGGAACGAAAAAAAATTATCACACTGAGAAAATAATGGTTTCTAAATCAAATTCTAATGAATGGAGGGAAAAATGACATTGCATGGCATCTTCTATGGCTCTTCCAAAAATCACCTCAGCCACAGTGTTAGAAATTAGCAGTCGTTAGTCGTCAAATGCAACTAAAAAATTGAATTTGACGACTAGAAAATTATTCTTGATCGTCAAATTTGACACCTAGCTTTTAAAAAAATTTATTAGACTTTCAGCTCCGAAAAATAAAATAAAAAAATGGTCTAGTCTGAAAAATCAGAACTAAAAAAACATCGCGAATTTCGAGAAATAGTTGCGGAAAAAAAAGTTTCATCAATTGCTCGTATAAGAAATCGCTACTTACAGCAAAAGATGGGAGAAAAAAAACGATTTTTTTTTTCCAAAAAATAATAAAAAAGCAAAAGTTTTTTATACGATAGCGTAAAAAAATGGCAAATTTCTACAAAGTATTGCAAATAGAGATGCAAATTTCGCCAAAAAATGGCAAAAAAAACGCGAATTCCATAAAATAATCGCAAAAAAGTTAATTTCGTCAAAATCTTGGGAAAAAGACGAACTTTGTTATAGAATCGCAAAAAAATGCAATTTTCTATGAAGGATCGTGAAAACAAATCTTAATTTCGTCACAATCTTCAGAAAAAAGCTAATTTTGTCAAAGAATTACAGGAAAAATAAGAATCTTGTCATAGGATCGTAATAAAATCTGTTAATTCCATCTGTTAATAACTTCAAGGAATCCCAAATAATCAGTAATTTTTGCCAAAGGGTTGCGAAAAAAAAAAGACACATAATTAACAAGGGGGGGGGGGGGTTCCCAGCCCTGCAGAAAACAACAAATTTTGTCAAAAGATTGCGAAAAAATACTGCCAATTTCGTCAACAAATCACAAAAAAACATGGCAAGGCTTGTCAAAAGATCGAAAAAACGGCAAGTTTCGCCAAATGATTGCGAAAAAACATGACAAAGTTTGGCAAAAGATCGCGAAAAAAGCAAAATATTTTAAAAAAATTGCGAAAAACCAGCAAGTTTCATCAAAAGATTGCGAAAAAACCAGCAAGTTTCGTCAAAAGATCACAGGGAAAAAAATGGCCAGTTGCATCGAAAGATCGCAGAAAGAGCTACAAATTTTGTTGAAAGATTGCGAGAAAACGTCAAATTTTGCCGAAAGATAGCAAAAAACGCAAAATCATAAAGGTGCGACCCCCTGCCCCCCCCAAAAAATAAATAAATATTGGGAGTGGATTTTTTTCTTGTCTCTGTAGTAACCTTTAAAAAAATTTGAAGCAAATTTCAAAATTATTCTTTTACTCCAAATCACTCCAAAATTATATGCAGTATTACAGTAATATTAATATGAATTTTAGAAACTGCAACTAAAAATCTTAATTTGACGCCTAAGGTTTTTACAGTAGTCGTCATTTGATGCCTGCCTTTTATCTCCCAATTTCTATCACTGCTCAGCCAGTTAGTTGCATGTTTCCATTTTTAAAAATGAGTCTGAAAATGTATCGGAAAATTTCGAGCTGTTGAGGGTGAAAAAGTATTTTTTTTAATACATCTTTAACTTTGAAAATATTTCTGTATTTTCTTTAATTGTTACTTGTTAATCTTTTTTTTTTTTTTTTTTTTTTTTTTTTTTTCTGCGATGTATTATTAAAATCTGCGATATTTTTCTGTGACAAATTTTCGAGATTTGCAATAAATTTCAGCTACAGATTGCCAAAATTCACTATGTAATTCCACGATCTTTCACAATTTGCTGTGTATTTCAGAGATAGATTTACAAAAATTGTTATGTGGTACTGTGACAGGGTTGCCGGCTTTTAGCCGGGCCAAAAAAAGCCGGCCGGCTTTCTTTGGTTTTATCCACTTAAAAAAAGCCGGCTAAAATTGAAAAAAGCGGGCTTGTATTTTTAAAGTGTTAATTTGTATTGAATCCATATTAAATTTGGATTGATTTATTTTTAATACATTTTTAATAATTTACTACTAAAAAAGTTATAAATTTCTATTTAATTTTTCAAATAAATAAGTCTTTATAACTGCTAGGAGTCAACTATGAAGGCATTATGTATGAAAAATATAAATCTTGGAAAAAAGAAAATATACTCAAAAAATGTGTTTTAAATTTAAGAATTATATTTAATGGAATTATGACAAAATTAGTGTTCCCTATAGATATAAAAAGGACATGGTGCTATTCACTAAAAAGGGCACTACTGCATCATAAAAGGGCACTTTTACAAGAAAAAAAAAATGTTATTGCCTTTATAAAGGGAAAAAAGAAAGTAGCAAAATACATAATTTTTAAATATGATAAATCAAGTAACATTAATTTCGAATGATTTTATGATATAAAAATTAGAAATACAATTAAATTAAAACATGATTGAATACTTTCATGTCCTTTTTCTTAAAAAGAATGAAAAAATTCTATCATTTTTGGGCACACAAATTTAGAAATACTACGGAATAAAAAAATATCAAAAATCTCTGGGTAAAATCAGAGGTGCATTTTACTACTTTTAAAAAGGGCAGGGTACTGCACCCTTCAAAAATGGCCTAGAATGAACACTAACAAAATGAAACACATCAAAGATCAAAGCATTCATGGAAAATTGTTACAGTTCAATATGTAAAGTCATAAAATGAACAATGTTGAAAGATAAATTAGGAAGGATTCAATATTTGAGGAAAGTTTAATACATAATTACATAAAATTAAACAGCAAAAAATGTTCTAATAAAATTTGTTGAATTAAAATTTTGAATAACTCTTTGTTATTTAAAAGTGCATATATGCCCACTTGCATGAATGAATATATTCATGCATATGCTAATTGAGAATACTGAAATAAATTGTGAAATATAATACAGTAGACTCCCTCAAATCCGCACTCCTAAAATCCGCAACTCTCTAAAATCCGCACGTATTTTACGGATGTGAACAATGAAACATTCAGTTCAAATGTAAGTGCAAAAATGGATTTTTTTCAGTTTTATATCAATTTCATACATTTTTTAATTTATAATTTTTGTTAAGGTTATTGAATTCATGTTTTTTCATGAAGAAAGAATAATTTATTTCTGAAAAAAATAAAGATATTGCTAATATCATTGGTAATCACAATCTTACCAAATATATTTATGTATTAATCAAGCTTTTTTAGTTATTAAGTCTGACTAAACCTGAAATAAAGTTTCATTATTTTATGATCTTGATGTGAATTAGTAATGTACCTTTATGAGGCAAGTTTCATTGAATAATTTAGGAAAAACACATTTCCTCTTTTATAATGAATATTTAATTGTACATTATTGATTATTAACTTAACCTTTCCGCTTAGTATTTTAATCATTTAAAAAATATCTAAATTTTTATTATTTTAGTTTATTACTTTTTTTAAATATTTTAGTATATTGTATGCATTCATTATACTTTTGATTTCATCATTAATTACATTCAAATTATTTTTTTTAAATATAAACAAAGCAATGACCAGAAATCTGCAAAATTCTAAAATCCGCAAAACCTCTGGTCCCAAGCTGTGCGGATTTGAGGGAGTCTACTGTATATTATGAAATCCGCATAATTCGAAATACTGTTTTCAATAGTGAGAAATGGTTTTTTTATATGTATGATTTTAAATGTTTATAGCGAATAAAACATGACATTTTAATAACTCTTAAAATTAGCTAAGTAATAAAACATGTAACTAAGTAACCTTTAATTTTATAAAGCAGTAAAAATGGAAAAAAAAGGTAGGATTAAAGGTCAATGTAAATCAGAATAAAGAATACTGCCCAGTTAAACTGAAGGCATTGAGCTCACAGGCTACAAATACTAATTGCACATTAAAGCTTTATATTTTCAAGGGTTAATTCCGTTCGAAAAAAAAATTAAGAAGGGGAAACAGCTCTCCCCTTTTCTCTTTTTTTATACTTAATCATTGAACCTCCTATACTATCAAAGACATGCTTTATCATATAAAAAATCTATATCCAAAATTCAGAGCAAATTAGATAATTCTTAATAAAAACCCATTTAGCATTTATATAATTTAAAAAGAGTTATCCCCCTCTTTTATACTTAACCATTAAACTTCCAAAACTATTCAGAGATTTGAACGAAATCTGAAAATTCTGCTTGAAAAACCCATTTATAAAAATTAAGGGGGGGGGGGGACATTAGAACCCCTGTTCCCCTTATTTATACTTATTCAATGAACACCTAATAACAGTCACGGAATCGCCTCATCAGAATGATCCTAATCTAAATTTTGAACGAAAATTAATTCTGCATGAAAATCCCATTTATATCAACTAACGGGGGGGGGGGGGGGGGCATTAGAGCCCCTGTTCCCCCTATTTATACTTATTCAATGAACACCTAATAACAGTCACGGAATCGCCTCATCAGAATGATCCTAATCTAAATTTTGAACGAAAACTTAATTCTGCATGAAAATCCCATTTATATCAACTAACGGGGGGGGGGGGGGGGGGGGGGGCATTAGAACCCCTGTTCCCCCTATTTATACTTATTCAATGAACACCTAATAACAGTCACGGAATCGCCTCATCAGAATGATCCTAATCTAAATTTTGAACGAAAACTTAATTCTGCATTAAAATCCCATTTATATCAACTAACGGGGGGGGGGGGGGGGGGGCATTAGAACCCCTGTTCCCCCTATTTATACTTATTCAATGAACAACTAATAACAGTCACTGAATCGCCTCATCAGAATGATCCTAATCTAAATTTTGAACGAAAACTTAATTCTGCATGAAAATCCCATTTATATCAACTAACGGGAGGGGGCATTAGAACCCCTGTTCCCCCTACTTATACTTATTCAATGAACACCTAATAACAGTCACGGAATCGCCTCATCAGAATGATCCTAATCTAAATTTTGAAAACTTAATTCTGCATGAAAATCCCATTTATATCAACTAACAGGGGGGGGGCATTAGAACCCCTGTTCCCCCTATTTATACTTAATCAATGAACACCTAATAACAGTCACGGAATCGCCTCATCAGAATGATCCTAATCTAAATTTTGAAAACTTAATTCTGCATGAAAATCCCATCTATATCAACTAACGGGGGGCATGAGCCCCCCGTTCCCCCTCTTATACATATCGAATGAACTCCAAAAACTAATCAGGGAAGCGCCTTGTCAGGATATACCTACATACAAAATTTCAAGTGGATCGGATATTTTTATCATGAGTTATCGCGTTACGTACATACATACAGAACGGACGGGCACATAAGCTCTCAGGCTATGATAGCCTGTGAGCTAAAAAGCACTTGGTATGGCCATTTTAGGTAGATTTCGTAAGAAATACTACCTATTGCAATCGCACCAGTTTATATATCTATCTATATATATATATATATATATATATATCACTTTTTTATGGACACGATAACTTCTAAAATTTTTCACCAATCTCCACCAAACTTGTACATAAAATCAAAGGGGATAACATCTTGGCTAAGTTCGTTAATGGGCAAAATCAGACCAAGGGAGTCAGAATAGGGGGCGTTTTTGTGAAAACCGAAAAAACGCCATAACTTCTTAATTAAAGTAGATATCGAATCGGTTTAAAGTTTATATTACTTCTTAAAAATGGGCCAAAAGTATATGCATGACAGATTTTTGATAAATTTAGAAGTGGGCTCAAGGGGCGAAAAAAACAGGGATTTTGAGAGAAAAAAATTCATAACTTCGTCAATTTTCAAGATATCAAGTCCAACTAAATTTTTTGTAAATGTTCTTAAAATTATCTAAAACCTTTGTATTTACAAGTTTTTGATAGGACCAACTTCTACCAACGAAAAAAATAAAAAACGAAAAGAAAAAGGGCGCTGAAAAAAGAGAAAAATCCATAACTCCGTCAATTTTTAAGATATCAAATCTGATTAAATTTATTTTGCATCTTCTCAAAAATATCTACAACTTTTATATTGACAAGTTTTTTATAGGATCAATTCGTATAGCAAAAAGAAATTAAACAAAAATAGGAGTTGGAGAAAAAACCTCAAATCCAAACTGCTTATATTCTGACTCATTTTTAAATTCATTTTTGATTCTAAACACATCCAAATGGTAGATCCTCTTATTTAGAAACTGTATAAAGTGACACATTGGTCAATTTTCTGATAAAGACAGAATATATTTCAAAAAAGGCTACCAAAAAGGGTATTTTGAACAGAATTTCCGAAAGTCATCCGGACTGAAAATTGAAGGAAGTATTCAAATAAGAAATTGAGTTTTTTTCTGACTCGTTTTTAAATCCATTTTTGTTCTCAAACGCATCCAATTTACAGATCCTCTTATTTAGGAACTATATAATGTGATGCATTGGTCAGTTTTTTGATAAAGACGGAATATATTTCAAAAAAGGCTACCAAAAAGGGTATTTTGAACAGAATTTTCCGAAATAGTTGTGACTGAAAATTTAAGGAAGTGTTCAAATAAGAAATTGCGTTTTTTTCTGACTCGTTTTTAAATCCATTTTTGCTCTCAAATGCATCCAATTTACAGATCCTCTTATTTAGGAACTATATAATGTGATGCATTGATCGGTTTTTTGATAAAGACAGAATATATTTTTAAAAAGGGTATTTTGAACAGAATTTCCCGAAGTCTTTGTGATTTGAAAATTTAAGGAAGTTTTCACATAGCAAATTGCGTTTTTTATGACTCGTTTTAAAATCCATTTTCGCTCTCAAACGCATCGAATTTACAGATCCTCTTATTTAGGAACTATATACTGTGACGCATTGGCCAGTTTTTTTGATAAAGATAGAATATATTTTTTAAAATGCTGTCAAAGTGAGTATTTCGCACAAAATTTTCTGAGCAATCATGAATAAAGAATTAAGTATGTATTCAAACAGCAAATAGGTTATTTTATGACTCATTTTTAAATTCAATTTTTTCTCAAATGCATTCAACTGACAGTTTTTTGTTATTTAGGAGCTGTATAATGTACTGTTTTGGTCGATTTTTTTAATAAATTCAGAATCTATTTCAAAATTTGTTGTCAAAACAGGCATTTGAGCTGAATTTTTCTTAAGATGATTCTGATAAAACCAGTTTTTGAAGAAAAATGAAATTAAAAAATTTTCATAAACGGCCAAATGAAATTATTAAACTTGGTTTATCTCTAATCATATATTTTTTTTTTGTTGAATTGAGCACTCTTCGAAATCTACCTCCGCCTATAGGCCCAGCCAACAGGGATTTTTATAATTTAGCTGACATATATGCAATTCTGACTATAAACCATTAGCAACTCCATCAATGTGTTATTCTAGTATTAATGGTCTTCATTATTAAAAATTTAGGCTATAACCCAATTTCTCATAATGAATCGTAATTAAAATCCCAATTTTTCATATTAATAAATAAATTTAATAAACTCAAAGTAAATTAAACATCATTAAAATTAGTTAAAAGACACTTAAAAATGTGTTGCTTATAATAAAAAGGCTTCACTGTATAAAAGCCAATTTTGGCCAAAAAAAGCCGGCTAAAATCAATAAAAGCCAACCGGCCTGGCTTTTTTTAATTTTAGCCGGCTTTTTTGCAACCCTGTACTGTGATCTTTTGACAAGTTTTGCAGTTTTTTTCCTTGATTGTTTACCCAAATTCGTGTTTTTTCTGCCATTACTTGTCGAAATTCACAATATTCTTCAACAAAATGCTAGCAAAATTTGGGAATTTTTTTTTTTTTTTTTTTTTTTTTTTTTTATGAAATTACTGATTTTTTACATGATTGTTTGCAGATTTTTTTTTTTCTTTTCAGTTTATTGATGAAATTTGTTACCGTCAAAGATTATTTTTCAGCAATAGATTGGCTAAATTCCCAATATTTACTGCTGCTAAAATGCAGATTATGGAAAATTTCAGATAATGGGTCTGAAGATTATCAATCCTTAACTTTATATAAAAAAAGTCAGGAAATTTGCAAATGTCTTATAAAAAGTCGTGGGAAAAATCTTAGAAAAAATAAAAAATGACACAAAATTTATCAAATCTCTGTAAAAAATCGCAAAATTCATAAAACAATCGTGCAAAAGAAAAAAAAAAAAAAGAGAGAAATTTGAAAACTTATCAAAGAAGTTATCGCTATTTTTGCAAATATAAGTAACAAGTTTTGTTGTATGCCCATTTGGCTAGAGAATGTTTTGAAATTTGGTCATGGAAAGTCAGTGAATTTGACAGTCATGTTTTTCTAGGAACCCTGTAAATCATATCTGCTATCAGATTCACAATCTTTACTTGCAACAAACTTTTCAGCCGATTTTAACCCCAACTTTTTCCAGTTCAAAGAGAGGAAAAGGTTACAATTGTCTTGGGAAAAGTTGGAGGAAAACCAGTACTACTAGTACCAGCTGTTAAATATTTATCGCCTATTCATATAAATCACTTATCTCTGATTCGTTGAAATGTTGGATGAAAAGTCTCGGCTAACGGAGACTTTTTTTGGAACTGCGGGAAAAAGTCAAGAGGCATTGCTGTTTGCAACACCGGGTGTTTTGCAGATATTTCGCTAAAAGTTGGAGAAAATCAAGTGTTGGTTCAAAAATCTCTCAAAATGTTGGTGAAACTGATAGTAGTACCTTTATGCTACTGCTTTTGAAATGACTTTTATTATTTGTTTGTGCTCTTTCTAGCTGTACTATTTTTAAAATTTTATGTGCATTCTCTTCCTCTCCCTCCTCTCCCCCTCCCTTCTTACTAAAATAAAAATGTCTATAATTTGGGCCATAGCTAGAAGTGAATAAAAAAGGGAGGGGGAGGGGGGGGCTCAAGAAAATATAGGAGGGGCTCATAATTTCGCTTTCTCTCGCTGTGATGCAAAAAGATAAAATGAGTGCCTGCTCACACTGTAGTCACTATGTTTCTTAACCCTTTTTGGCACATTCTGTCCCGTCCATGATGCCTAATTTTAATTCCAAACATCACCAATAACAAATTTTCTTTTTACAATAAAAGCTTAAATTAAAGGATTCTTAATTTCTAAAAAAGTTGTTTGTAAATTCTGGTGACAGTCTATAATTTCTCATTTTACTAACAGAATTTGCACATGCCGGACAGTGGCACTGCCAGAATTTGGTTTTAGGGGAAGTTTTGAGTTTCTTATAAAGATGTTTGCCTGTTATTTGAAATACCGGTTAATAGAATCAGTACTAATTAGAATATTCGCTGTATAATACTTAAACTGAAACAGCATCTGTGTGGCATAAAATCATCATTCTTTTAGCATAATGCATCTCAGAAAAGTGATTTAGTTCAAATAATCAATTTTTACTTAACTCATCCATGTAATATGCACTTTCACAGTTTTAAATTAAACCTTTGCTATGTCATCTAATCGTTTTATTAAATTGAATCTCATTCAATTAAGTGGCGGAATCCGAAATACAACAAAACGTTAAATTTTATTTTGATTCATATAAGTAGCAATTATAGCAATCTTTCTTAGCTGTGTGAGGGATTTTAACCCCAAAACCCCACCACCTTGGCTGCACCACTGGTGCCGGAAAGGGTTAAACTGTTGTTATAACTGCATCCTGTGGTATGAGAAGGATAGGATGATGGAAAATTTGAGTGTATAACAAGTGCAATAGTAAACGTCATGTTAGCTTCATTTGTGGTAATAGGGTGAGCAAGTATTGAAACACTTATTTTAGTTACAATTTAAGGTACTACTTGGTTATCCTGTTGACCAAAAATCTATCGCCAAACTATAAGATTAAATGCTGATAATGGATGATCGTGAGTGTCACATCCAAACATTAAATACTATGTTTAAACATCATTATGTGATTTTTGTTTAGACTTTTCATTTGTATTTTTATTAATATTTTACTAATTATTATTATTATTATTTTTTTTTTGGTTATTTAAAATAAAAATTTTGGCAATACATGCAATTTGGCTATTAGTTTGGCGATTTGTACAATTTGGCTAAATTGGTCGACGGGATAACCAGTAGTACCCAATTTAGTATATTTCCAAAACTGTGAAAAGGCCTCAACACCGAAATTTTTGAGCCGAATTTCATTTGGATTTTCAGAACATTATTTCATTGAGTGACCTTGGAATTTTTCCTAAAGGAGACTCGATATGTTTTAGGGGGAGGGGGGCTGAGCTGCCCCGGTAGCACCCCCTGAACTATGGCCCCGTCTATAATTCAAAATGTTATACATTTTTATATGTGCTCATTTCTTATTTTACTGAGGTGCATTACTTAATACTTATGTTATTGTGCTATGCAGTATGTAAAAAAAGTTATAGATATATTTTTATTTATTTTATTATGCATATAGAATACTGAGCAACATTACTTTTATAATTTTGTTGATATACTCTAATATTAGTTATCAGGGTTTAAGCTATGTATGTATAATAATACAGTCAAGTGTCGATAGTTTTAAACTTTCTGTAATTTACATTACTTTACAAATGCAAACAATGGAATAAATGGCTAAGAAAACTTTCAAATTCGTGATCTAAAAATGATAAAAAAATCGAAAAGAAACCATAATAAAACATCTTTTGTTTTTTTAATATAACTCTTTTATTTTATGAACAATAAAAAACAAACTGTATTATGTAACATATGTAATCATTTTTATTTACATGCATGTATACTATATCGATTTTTTAATGAAATAACTCCAAAAAGGACTTTTTTGAGATAAGCTATTAAATTAATTATTAGATATCATATTTATCTTTTCATATTATACTGATTATTATTATAAATAATAAAGTGACATATAATTCATAATATCCTATAATCCACACAGCCTTTGGTCCCAACTTGTGCGGATTATAGAACTTTGACTGTATTTTATTTTAATAAATCGTAGATATACTACATGCTTTAACCCTGTAATTCACCGTAATTTGTTTTTTATCTTTTTGTGATGCAGTTTTTCTGATTGAAACAGGCAGTGATATACAGCAGAAGGTCTTTATAATGCATATCTCTGTATAATGTGCAACTACTCAGATGTAAACAAGTTGGAAATTGCACATCAAACATAGCAAAAGAGGTGCATTCGTTCTATAACAAAGTTTTTAAAATATTCAGATCTTGGTGTAATGGTATACAATTACAGTACATCTGATACAGTATACTGGCCATAATCTTTTGTGTATCTCTGTATTGTGTTTCCGTACATTGTTTTAAAAAAATAATGTAAGGTTAATTTTGATGAAAAAAAATTAAATTTTGCAATATGCATTCGGAAGACCCTCTGTTGCATTGATTGTCAATTCAAACTTGAATAACCGCATCTTATTTTTTCAGCTCCTGTCGATGAATTCTCTCACATTGCCTCGGAAGATGCAAAGCTTATGACCTCAATTTCCTTACCTTGTTTCCTGCAGAGGTACGATGAAGAATTCGTCAGCAATCAGGAACCTGCGGAATTCGAAACTCTCCTCCGAAACTGTCAGTGCTTTAAAAACCGTAGGTGCTCTTTCCCCTGTGACGTGTGTGGAAAACATTTCGATCACATGTTCCTACTCGAGAAGCATTTTTTGGTCCATAACCAATTAAATTTGTTTAACTGTGACGTTTGTGGTATGATTTTCAGGAGAAATTCGACTCTGAAATTGCATTTGTTTAAGCACAGGTTATGTAAAATATCGCCTCCTAAACTGTTAGATCTTTTCATAAAATTAGGCTTAATATGTATTTAAGATGTTCCCTTGCAGAAATCAAAACTGTCAGTTCTTTAACATGTTGACTGCCACAGAAATTTTCAGAATTCTGGCCAAAAATGACAATTTGATTTTATCTCATTATCTTATTGAAAACTCTAATTCTAGTCCATAGGTATCATCAAAAATCATAAAAAATGTTTTTTTAAAGGCTTACCGATTATTTTGTAGTTGGTAATTATATTTTTTGTTCGTTTTTTTAATGAATTTTCTGTTTATGCAAGCCAGCATTGATTTTTTATTCTTTTCCCGGAAGCCATCAATCAATATTAGCACTGATATAATGCAAGTTTAATCGTAGCTGGACAAAGATGGCAAGTAAAATCAGTAGGAGATAACTCGCAGTTGGTGTCTTAGAAAAGAACACAATCTACGAGTTATCTCGTAGTTGGCAGTCAATGTGTTAATAATCATTGGTGCTCTTGTGATATGTTGCTAGAAACACTTCGACCACATGTTCCTACTCAAGAAGCAATTTTTGATCTATAAATGGTTAAACTTGTTTAACTGTGACGTCTGTGGTGTGATTTTTTGGATGAATTCCACTCTGAAATTGCATTTGTTCAAGCACAGGTTATGTAAAATATCACCTCCTAAATTATTAGATCTGTTCATGAAATTAGGCTTAATATGTATTTAAGGCAGAAATCCCTTGCAGAAATCAAAACTGTCAGTGCTTTAACCACCCTTTATCTACCGACGGTACTTAGGAGTACCATTAAAATAACTTATTAAAAAATTCTTTTAATACGTCAGTTAGTTGTAATACTATTCAGAATGAGTTAGATAACTTACTTTATCTTATTCCAAAAGCATTATTAGTTACACAAAACAAAAATATTTTTTAAAAGGATCATTTCTTTTGACTTTGTATCTTTTTCATATTTCTTGGTGCTGAGGGAGGAGGATGGGAATTTTTCAATGAGGAAATATTTCTATATTTATATTGTAAGAACATCCTATTTGTACATATTATAATTCTACAACATACTGGGAAAACAATCTAAAATAAAAGATTCAAGTGGGTTTATGAATCTTGCACAAAATCCTTGTAAATTCAAATTTAATGAAGCCTTCTAAAATCCTTCAAGTATTTGTTAAATGATTATGTATATCTTTTAATTTAGTTTAAACAATTCGTGTAAAATGCTTTAGAATGTAAAACTTTCATGAATTCATAATGCGGTAGGTAAAGGGTTAAGAATCGCTGATGCTCTTGTTATGTGTTGCCTGAAACATTCGACCAAGCATTTTTTGATGCCACAATCAGTTCAATTTATTGAATTGTGGCATGATTTTTCAGGAGAAATTCTGCTTTAAAATTGCATTTGTTTCAGCACAGGTTATATTAGATTTGTTCATAAAATTAGGCTTAATATGTATTCAGAGTTTTCCCCAGAGGGTTTCAGGGGGGCGCGCTCCGCCCCTCTTGCCCCTCATCCAAAAACTAGCGCCCGTCTTGTCATTCATTAAAAAAGTAACGCTCTTCTTGCCCACATCCGAAAAAACGCAGCCCTTCAGCGATGATCTGAACGTGCTATAGCGCCAATCGGAAATCTTGCCAGAAATTAGTCGTTATTTCGAGATTTTTAACAAACCTTTCCGTTTTTTGCAATTTTTTAACAAAATTTGATGCTTTCTTCGCAATTTTTTTTTAACAAAATTTTCCTTTTTTTTTTTTTTTTTTGATGAAATTTTGGGGTTTTGTTTTTTTTATGACTTTTTGAACCGCTAGATTCTAGATTACTCTATAAAAGTGCCCTTAAAAATGTAAAAAATGCCCTTTTCAGAACAGTAGCGCCCTGCACTTTTTTAAACCTGGGGGAAACTCTGATGTATTTAACCCTTTATCTACCAATGGTACTTATAAGTGCCATTACGGAAAATCTTATGGAAAACTTATTTAATCAGTCTATTTATGAAAGTTCTTTTTTTTACCACGCAATATACTTTATTCAATCTAATTTAGATGGATTAGAAAAACAGTTGAAATTTAATATTTTAAAAAAGAGGTAATTTTCTTAATCATTTTTATAAATATATCTTTTTTTTTCTTTGAAAAAAAGGGTATATGAAATATTTTTCACGGTAAAAGCCTTTCCATTTACAGAGAGGATCATTATACATTGCCTTTTATAAGAACTGTAATATTTCCATAAGAGTTTTTAGTTAATTTGATTACTTTTGTAAATATTTTACAAAATTATAAGTACTAATACATTTAATTAGTTTTAATGAAAGAACTTCTAAATTTTGCATTATCATTATTTAAAAATTCCAATATATCTTCAGTTGTTAAAGAAGAAAATTAATGATGTGGAGACATTTCTTGAGAAATAATTCGGTAGATAAAAGGTTATGTAAAATATTACTTCCTAAATGCTTAGATTTGTTCATAAAATTAGGCTTAATATGTACAGTAGACTCCCTCAAATCCGCACAGCTTGGGACCAGAGGTTGTGCGGGGTTTATGGTCATTGCTTTTGTTTACATTTTTTAACAGTAATTTGAATGTAATGAATAATGCAGTCAAAACATTAATGAAAACTTACATTAAAATAAGTAATAAACTAAAATAATAAAAATTTAGATAATTTATAAAATTATTAAAATATTAAAAGCAAAAGGACAAGTTAATAATCAATAATGTATGATTAAATATCTATTATAAAAATGAGCTGTACTTTTCCTATGAATTTGCCTCATAAAAATATATTTTTTATTCACATCCAAATCATTGGTCATCACAATCTTTTTGCCAAATGCACTTATGCATTAATAAAGCTTTTTTAGTCATTAAGTCTGGCTAAACCTGAAATAAAACATTCTTAATTTTATGATTATGATGGGAATTAGTAATGTACCTTTTTGAGGCAAGTTGCATTGAATAATTTAGGAATAAATACATTTCATCATAGAGAATATTTAATCATACATTATTGATTATTAACTTCATCTTTGCTTTTTACTATTTTGTTTTATTACTTATTTTAATATGTTATATTGTAAGCCTTCATAATAGCTTCGATTTCATTGTTAATTACATTCAAATGTCTGTTTAAAAAATTTTAACAAAACAATCGCCAGACATCCTAAAAATTCTAAAATCCACACAATTTTTGGTCCAAAGCTGTGCAGATTTGAGGGAGTCTACTGTACCAATAATGCATAAGCATGATGTCACATTCATTATTAATCGCGGTGCTACGTCTTGCATTTATATATATTTATTTATTTTAATCCAGTACACTGTTTTTGGTACTTATTTAAAAAACATCACATTATTTGTGTTTTAAGAAAATAAGATTTGAAAGCAAACATGTATTTAAATATAAGTGAATTATCTGTATTTAATATACATTATAAATGATATTTTTGTATCTATTATTTTGTTTTTTATGTACTTCCATTTATATATAAATATAAGTGACTTGTTTATCTTAAATTGTAAAAAAAATTGCTTGTGTATGTGTGAAATAGTGAATAAGTTGCCAAAGCAGGTTCCGAGCATCATGAAAAGTCTCAGGGAATTTCAAAATAGTAATGGAAATTTCAAAATATATTAAAAAAAGTCAGGGAATTTACAAAAATTTTCTGAAAAGTCTTGGTGAAGAAATGGAAAATGACTCAAAAATCATAAAATAGTCTGAGGGAAAAAAAGTCAGGGAATTTACAAAAATTTTCTGAAAAGTCTTGGTGAAGAAATGGAAAATGACTCAAAAATCATAAAATAGTCTGAGGGAAAAAATCTCAAAATTTATCAAACAATTGCCGCTCTCCCCACCTCCCCCAAAAAAGAAAATTTTTGAAGAACGATTGCTGAAAAAAAAAAAAAAAAAAAGATTAATTTTGACACAGGTTTTAAAACTAAGCAGCAAATTACATTGTGTGCACTTTTGGTGAGAAAATATTTTCAAATTCAGTCATGGAAATTTCAAAATATACAGAAAAGTCAGGCAATTTATAAATATTTTCTGAAAAGTCATGGAAACATATTTGTGAAAAGATGGAAAATCACGCAAAAAACATAAAATAGTCTTAAGAAAAAATCACAAAAAAAAAATTATTAATTTTGACAAAGGTTTTAAAACTAAGACCGAAGTGGGGTATGAACCACTAGTGGTTATTACCCCAATTGTTGACTCGTAGGTTTAGCTTGTGCTTGTCCTACAATCAAAAGTATGAAAACACAGAAAACTGGATGCAGGAAAACACAATATTAAGCCTACTATTACTAGTGGTATCCATTTTTGGCTTATGCACCCCCTTCCATTATGGCAGATATGGATGATTCGATTCCCCCTTGATCCATGAAATAAAGGATTTTTTTTTCTTATGCTCGACGACTTAGGGTTTTGTGCAGTAGGCTCTTGGACTAAAAGAATTGTAAAATTTCATTTAGTTTAGTCAGAGAATATTTGCAGATTTAGTCATGGAAAGTGGGAGAATTTTTTGAGATTTGGTCATAGAAAATCAGGGAATTTTTCAGTGCTTTCAGGGAATTTTGCTGGGTACCCCCCCCCCAAAAAAAAAAATAATAAGTGGAGAAATTTCCTTATTTTGCCAAGTTTATGTACATCTTGTTTTTATTCATTCTATAAACTAACCCATTTTACTTTTGTAATGAATGTTGTATATTAATTTCTATTTCATGCATTTTCAAATAACAACAACGATGATAGGGTACTCTTATGTTGATCAAGCACAGAGTTCGCCAAAGTTTTTGTATTTTGCAATGCAACAGTGGTTTGACAATAGTTCAAGAGGAACTTAAGAAAAATGAAGCACATTTTAAAATTGATATTGGCACTTGTAGTCTTCATATTGTTCATAATGCTTTACAAAGAGGTACTAAAATCATAAAGTAAAAATTAAATTCTCCCAAAATTTTAACCCCTTTAGACCTGTGGTGCATAAATGTGTACCTCCTTTTTTTTTAACTCTCTCATAAAAACTAAACTGTTCATTTTTTTTGCATTTTTACTTTACTTTTATACAGTTGAATGTTTTTTGCTTTAAAACAAAACCAATAAATGTCAACACTGTTGAATAATACCACATAAAATAAATGTTATTTTCATCCGAGTTTCGAAAATACCTTCAAGACATTGTGGCCAAGAAAGTAAGAAATATTCATGATTATTTAAATTAAATGCTTTACAGTAAAAAATCTTTTGTTTAAAGATCTTAATTTTGTTATTGTGTAAATTTATATTACTGATAGTTAAACTGATGTTTTAAGGGGATATTAGTACTTTTGGTACTACTTCATTATCCCATCGACCAAAAACCTATTGCCAAACTATAAGATTAAAATTAAATGTCAATAATGGATGATCGTGAATGTCACGTTCACTTGAGATTAAATACGTTATACATGTTTGTTATGTCACAGAGTGATTTTTTTTTTCCACATTTTATCTGTATTTTTATTAATCTTATACTAATTTAATTCTTCTTTCGTTATTTAAATTGAAAATGGTGTTAATAGGTATAATTTGGCGAGTAGTTTGGTAATTTATGTAATTTGGCAAAATCAGTCGAAGGGATAACAAAGTAGTGCCCTGTTTGTAAACCTAAATTATCAGTCACCTAAAGTAGTACTGATGTTCATAACAATGACTTTTTCTGTCATCTATGGTCTCATTTCGATTATGTAAAAGCAATAAATATACATTTCTAGAGCTATTTTATGCTCAGGTCTGAAGAGGTTAAATACAGTTTCACAATGCACACATCTCTGTTTTACACAAATTAATGTTTCTCTTTTACCATTCTGCTCATATTATTTATATAGGTGATGTGTAAACTTTATTTTTGAGTTTACCTTGCTTTTATTTTATGTCTAATAATTATATATTATTAGGTATATTATTATATATATTATACATTGCTTACATTTTTGAGAAAGTGGAGGTGTCATGATACTGCTTTAGAACATGCCTTTAATTGTTGACATTGAAAATTTGTTTATCCCGGTAAATACATCAGGGGATTTTTTCTTCAAAAATGAGTATAAGCCCTGGCTATTTAACCCTTTCTGGCACACGGCGCTCAGTCTGGTATACCTAATTTTAATTCCAAACTTGCAAATGGCACCAGTAATATATTAATAAAATTTCACTTTTACAATGAAAGATTAAATTAGCAGACATGTTACTTTTCCACGGAATTCCGCTTTTTCGTTGATGAATTTTACTATCCCTGGGATTGATGCAAATATGTATTAAAATTTGTAGCTATTTTTATGGGGTAGGGGGGGGGGCGTAATGGATGAAATACAACAAAAACAAAAGAACGCACCAAATTAAACAAATTTCTTGAAAAAATTGCCAGAAAAAACACAAATTACTCTAAAAAATAAAAAATAAAACTATAAATTCATCAAAAGATCACGGGAGATAACGCTATTTCCGTCAAAGGATTGCGAAAAAACGTGATTACCGTGAAAGAATTGCGAGGAAAACGTGATTTTTCTTAACAGGTTGTGGAAAAATATTAGAGTTCCGTCAAAAAATCGTGAAAAATACTTGTTCTTTTATCAAAAGATTGTAGAAAATACTCGAATTTTGTTGAAAAATCGTGCAAATTTTGTCAAAAAGTCGTGGAAAATATTCAAATTTTGTAAAAAGATCACACAAAATATGCAAAATTTGTTAAAAGATCATGGAAATTATGCTAATGTTGTTGAAAAAGGGTGAAAAAACTCGCAAATTTCACTGAAGAACCATGGGTAATTGCAAATTTCAGTGAAAAGATGTGGGGAAAAGTGCAATTTTCGTCAAATATTATCGCGAAAAAACGCTAATTTCGTTACAAACTACTGAAAAGACACAAATTCCGTCAAAACGCTACGAAAAAATGCGAATTTCGGCAAATGTCCATTAGGCTGAGGAGGTCCATGAGGCCAGTTTTTTTCTTGCTGAGCCTGTACACCATGTCTGATTAGAGATTTTTAATTTCTAAAAAATTCATTTGCAAATTACAGTGACAGTCGATAATTTCTCATTTTACTAATAGGATTTGCCCGTGCCGGAAAGGGTTAATAAGTATTTTTCTTTTTTTTTACTTATTCCTTTTGTGTCTTCTTAACCCTATAATGCTCATTGGTTTCTCTACGAAACCACAAAAGTTTTATTCCTATATGGAACGACACCAGAATTTTAATTTTAAAAAATCCATTTTATAGTGTATGTGTAAAATCAGTTTTTCTTATTTACAAATGTGTCTGTTCGCAATTACTGGTATCATTCATTTATTTCAACATCTTAGCAATGAAAATGCTTTGCCATTAAAGGGTTAATGTATGAGCCTATGTAATGTAATATCAGGGCTGTAGCTAAGGGGTGGCTCAGCCCCCTTTAAAATATTTTGAGCTCCCCCTGGAAAAGATTCCACTCAATGAATTTCTCTTCTGAAAATTCAAAATGAAAAGCTGTTCAAAAATCTAATTTAGTTTTGAGACCCTTTCACAGTTTTGCAGAGATACTAAATTGTACCTAAAATAAGTGTTTCAACGCTCCTTCATCCTATTTGCACATATGAAGTTAACATGATGTTTAATTTTGCACCAATTATACACTCACAATTTTCATCATCATATACTTTTCTTAGTATAAAATGAAGTTATTACAGCAATTTAATAAGAAACATGGTATCTACAATGTGAATAGGCACTAATTTATCTTTCTGCTTCAAAGAGAGAGAGAGAAAAAACAAGTTGGAAATTGCACGTGAACATAGCAAATGAGGTGCGTTCGTACGATAACGAAGTTTTAAAAATATTCAGATCTTGCTGATAGAGTAGAGCGTACTTCGGATACAGTATAGTCGTGGAAATCTTTGTGTTCCTGTAGATATGCAGGGAGTAATTTTTATTGTACTTCATTAACGTATATCTTATTCATAAAATGTGAAGTAGTTGAATATAATTTAAACACGTACCAAACCATGTTTCCCCGTGTAGCATTATGTAGTGGAATACTTTTGTGTGGCCCTGTAATTTAATAATAAAAATTCTTTGCATCCCAGATTGTACAGAATGCATATTTTAGTATATATTTCATAGATTCATGCCAATTCTATTATGTTCGAATGAGTGTAACATCATTAAAATGCATTTGAAACTTTTTCCCCATTGACCGTAATGTAACGGAATCCTTTTGATTGTCCTTGTAATTGATCTATACATCCGATTTTCATAACATTTGAAATGACTCGACAAAATTACACAATAATTATATGTTTTAAATTTCAAACTATTAAAATGCATTTAAAACTTTTCCCTATTGACCGTAATGTAACGGAATCCTTTTGAATGTCCCTGTAATTGATCTATCCATCCGATTTTCATAAAATTTGAAATGACTCGACAAAATTATGTTATAATTATGTATTTTAAATTTCAAACGATTCGGTTGGGTAGTTTTTGCGTTATTATATGCAGACAGACAGACGGACGGACGGATGGACTGAGCGACAACAATAGATGCTACGCATTTACATAATTACGAACGCACCTAAAAATGAGCCCCCCCCCCCCCTTATTGTTCACTTCTTTCTACAGCCCTGTGTAGTATGTGTCACAATGCGTGTGACTTTTGCATTAAGTATCTATATTTTTGCTTGTAAGTGATCATTCTCAATTTGTACAGTTTGAAAATTTGCTTGATAGATTTGATAAATACTCTAGATGTGATAAAATTAGTATTGACTGAATAAAAAAAAATATAAAACTGAGTTCCAGAGCTAGTTGAAAAAAAATTCTATATATTTTTATATTAGCATATGTAGAAAACGTACTTAGATTGGCGGTTCAGTAGATGTGTAAAACATTGTAGAGTGGAGACATTAGAGTTAATAAAATGAGAATATAAATTGTTACGTCCAAATTATTTTTTCTATCAGCTTTATTAAGATTTATTGGTACTTTCATGTTAGTTGGCTGTAGATGATAAATCATCAGAATACAGCCGGCTCTTGTTAATTCAAAATCGAATCTTCTCTTAGTTTGAACTAAACATGAAGTTTTCAATAGCAGAATAACATTAAAATTTTTCATAAATATATATAGGACAGTTGCACCATAAAATTTAACTAATAACACATTGCTCAAAATTTTTTGCTTCCTCAAAATTGCTCACAATTTTGAGGAAGCCAAAATCATAGTTCCATGCAATAACCCAGTTCAAGGTAAAATAAGAGAATCCATCGAAATCATAGCACGAGAAAATAAACCATGTAATGGTAATTTGTCCTACAATATACCAAAAATATGGTATAACATCATAAAACCTTAAAATTTTTATTTCCTTGCAATATTTTAATTTTTACTCACGTGTAATTGGCAACATTTTTTAAAATTTTAATTCATTTAGTTTTTAATTTAATAGAAATATTATCTCTCGAACAAGATGCAAATGTAGTCCTTCCATTATCATATTTTCCTGAAGACGGCGCGAAATGTTGAAAGTTTTATTTTATTTTAATATATACAAATGTATATTAAAATTCCTGTTTTGTGCACCACTGAGCAATGTGTTATTATTAGTTAAAATTTTTCACCAATTCAAACTCATTTTCTCTCGACTTTGTTTCATCCGAACTAATGATATTCCGATTTTTCATTTTTCCTTATTTTCTCTACAGGCATGAAAGAGTTCCTCCTAAAGGAGGAATTCGACCTTTTTTAAAGCAATTTTGGACATTCTCTGGAGTGACACAAAAATGCAAAGAAAATTTTAGAAGGCTATTAGGGGGCAGGAGAGAGGTGTCTGAAAAATTACCAGACATTTTGTCTATTCAAACCCTTGGAGTTTTTACTTGAATTGTTGTGACAAAAAGCCATGAACTTGTATCATATAAGCATCTGAAAGTCATGTAAATGAAGATGTTCAAAATGCCTTTTAGAATGAATTTTCTTTTAGACTTTAAAAATTCAAAGTAAAAGGAAGTGTTTTTGGAATAGAATATTTTGCACCATTTATACAAAACTTTTGGGTATTTTCTGTGATGTATGTCTGAAGTAAAGGGTATTGTTAATTTCTAAATTATGGAGGAAAAAAAAACGGTAATATGTGCAGTTACATTTAATTTGCTTGTACATGTAGCTATTGTAATGACGCTTAAATTAAACGAGTTTGGTGCTGCTATATAGATGAAGAAATTTTTCCACCTTTTTTCTCATTTCTCACTTTCATGCCTGTCTCTAGGACTTCAGATCCTTGAAATAACTTTAATTTCTTTTATTTTTGTCAGAATTGAACTAAACATATATACATATAATCCCATCCATTAGATATCCGCTTTTTGTAGTGCCCTGTCTGTCTATTCATGACACTTCTTCCATTCAGTGGCGGAGCCAGAATTCGGTTCTAGGGGGGGGGGGGGTTGAGTTTCTGTTTAATAGAATCAGTACTAATTAGAATATTCACTGTATAATACTTAAACTGAAAGAGTATCTGTGTGACAGGAAATCATCATTCTTTCAGCATAATATGTCTCAGAAAGGTGATTTAGTTCAAATAACCAATTTTTACTTCACAGTTTTAGCTAGAATTTTCGCCATTTAATTGAATCCCTTTATTAAATGAAATCTGATTGAATAAAGTGGCAGAATCCAAAGTATGGCAAAATGTTTAAATAATAAGTTTGGTTTTGATTCATATAAGCAGCAATTATAATGAACTTTCTTACCTCTGGGGAGGGGGTTTTAACCCCAAAACCACCCCCTTGACTGCGCCACTGCCTTCCATTGGGCTTGTTCCTAATCCCTTAACTACTTTATGTACTCATATCTTTTGAAATTATATTAAGTCATATTCTAATGATAACAGCCAATATATATTTTAAAAATACAATAATACTAATTTCTTTGTACATGTACTTTAAACACATTTTCCTCTCATACTTTCCATAATTCGAACATTTCTTGTGGAGTTTGAATTAACAAGACCCGACTGTATATATACAGTATGGAACCATTTATCCGGAAACCAGAAAACCAGTTATCCGGAATGATACTTCTAATAGACTGATGTTAGAATCTTTTTAGAAAAAAGTGTCATACACAATCTCATATACATTGCTTGAAACAATTGTAGAGTTTGATAACAGCATCTAGTACTTGAAATAGAAGCATATAATCATATTATAGATTAATAAATAATATTATAATATTACAGATGTTTTCATTTTTACACTGAGAAAACAGAAGAATTTTTGTTCCCAAGGAGTTCCTATAAACTATCTTCTTCCAAACTCTAACAATTGATCTTACTTGCATCAGATTCTTGGTTCAAGTAATCTAATAATCAATTTAAAATTAGAAGTAATACCACAACGACATATGTTTCACAAAACTCATCAAATGCATGCTGCTTTAATGCCAAACCAGTTAACCGGAAAAACCGGTTATCCAGAATACATCTGACCCCAACCATTCCGAATAAATGGTTCTGTATTGTATACATATATCATATACTGTAGACTCCCTCAAATCTGCACTCCTAAAATCCACACATATTTTACAGATGTAAACAATGAAACATTCAGTTCAGATGGAGGTGCAAATTTTGACTCTTTTAGTTTTATATCAGTTCCATATATTTTTAAATTTTTGTTAAGGTTATTGAATTCATGTTTCTTCATGAAGAAAGAATAATTTATTTCTGAAAAAATATAAATATTGCTGATATCATTGTTAATCACAATCTTAGCAAATATATTTATGTATTATTCAAGCATTTTAGTTATTAAGTCTGGCTAAACCTGAAATTAAAACTCCTTATTTTGTGATCTTGATATGAATTAGTAATGAACCTTTATGAGGCAAGTTGCATTGAACAATTCAGGAAAAACACATTTCATCTCTATAATGAATATTTAATTGTACATTATTGATTATTAATTTGACTTTTGCTTTTAGTATTTTTATCATTTTAAAAACTATCTAATTTTTTATTATTTTAGTTTATTACTTATTTTAATATTTTAGCATATTGTATGCATTCATTATACGTTTGATTTCATCATTAATTGCATTCAAATTACTTTAAAAAAAATGTAAACAAAGCAATGACCAGAAATCTGCAAAATTCTAAAATCTGCAAAACCTGGTACCAAGCTGTGCAGATTTGAGGGAGTCTACTGTATAATATTTTCCTTTTGCTATCCTTTTTTATTGTAATTAAAGCACATACATTTAAAGTACATGTTTTTCACACATTTCAATTAAAGTACAGTATAAATTTGTAGTATTTTATATTTTGTCTACTTAATATTCTTGTACGATATGTCTACAAATAATTTGACTTTATTCTTAAACCACCTTTAATGTTGACTTTTGAACAAATTTGTAAACCTTAATTCAATTACACAGATGAAACAATGCACATCTTGTATACTTCCAAATAAAACAAAAAAGTATTACTTATACTCTGTCTTTCTTCTCGACGTATAACTCCTCTATTTTTCAACTGCTTGAAATTTTCTTTAGAACTCTTATTACAGGGTTGTTATGATTTTGCCCAGCCCAAAAAACCCGGGTGGGTTTTTTCATAATTTCAACTTTAAATTACATATATAATGTATTTATATTACATATATAATATATTGTAATATATTTCTTAATATCAGTACACCACTCATAAAGTTTATAACCATCATCCCCCCACCCCAAAGAAAAGAAATGTCCTAATTATACCATTACAATTTTTAAAAGAAATAATTGTTAGTTAATCTCTGTAGCATGTGTAAGTAACAAACAAATTTTTTCCCATTAAAAAATACTTTGGTGTGTAATCCGTTCTATGTTATACAATAGAAACTCATAACAAAATACCATATATGCTTAGAATCCTAATTTAATTATGCAGACATGTAGAATTACTTGGCTTATTCTATTATTTAGTAATAACAAAAAATACTTTATAAATTATTACTAATAATCAATTTATCTAAAAGCAAAGCATAATTATGATTACTGTCATTGATTTATATATATTTGTAATCAATTAGGTACTTTAAATTATTTAATAAGTACATTTTTTTTTTTTTCAAGCATTCTGAACCGCCTCCCATAACCCCCCAAAACCTGAAAAAACCTAGGTATTTAACAACCCTGTCTTATTATGCACATTCGTATACAGGGTCAATAATAAATGGAGTTTTATCTTAGTACAAGTTTAATTTTCTTTTGGGTAAATAGATTTGTCTGTGGAATTTATTGAAATATTTTCTCCTTTTTTTTGTTTCTGCATTTAAAAATAAAGTAAATAAATAAATAAAATGGAATGAGATTGGAAGAAGTCCTTAAGTAACTTGATAAAAATATTACATTACGTTCATTTTATCAGTAATGAAAAAGGAAATTTCAGAGAGAGATGGCGGGTAAGACTCATTTATTATTAAAATATTATTAACATATTTAACTTTCAAAAAATCTGTAACTTTAAAAATTGTTTTTAGTAATTTTTTTCTGATTTTTCCTTACTTATTGTTTTAAAAATATTCAAATCTTAGTGTAATAGTATAAAATGTAGTAGCCCAAAATCTTTTATGTGTCCCTGTAAATACTATCTCCTTTAGATTATTCAAGAAGTAGCTTATCATAATCCTTAGTAACATATATCAGTTTCATAAAATATTAAATAATTTAATGCAATTTAACTCCACCCCAAGCATTGTTTCCCCCTATATCATTATGCAATGGAATACATTTGTGTGGACTTGTAAATGAATAACAAATATTATTTGCACCTCAGATTGTACAGAATATATATTTTAGTACATACTTCATAGATGCATAGCTGTTTAATTACATTTGAAAGAGTGTAACACCATTAAAATGTACTTGGAACTTTTTCTCCTCATTGTTTGTAATGTAACTTTCGATTGTTTATTATTCAATTATACATCCGATTGTCATAAAATTTGAAATGACTTGACAAAATTATGGAATAATGTATTTTAAATGTCAAACAATTCATTTGGTTAGTTTTTGCTCTGTTATATGCAGACAGACAGACTGAACGACAGCTCTAGGTTCTATGTATTTACATAATTAGAAAAGCACCTGAAAAAAAGAATAATTTTAATAGTTTTTTTTTTTTTTTCGATGCAATATTTTACAATTGGTTAGATTAGCTGTTAACTGTAAATGTATAATCACTTTATGCGCTTGACAGTATTTCTGGCAAGATGATGAGGTGTGCGTAGCAATGGTTAGTATCGTTTTTCTTTTACAGTAGATTTCATATTAATTTTTTCATACTATACTGATTATAGAATTAAAATGATGTCTAATAATAATAAAATGATGCATAATCCATAATACTCTGTAATCCACAATATTCCATAATCCGCATAGCCTTTGGCCCCAACTTATGCGAATTATGGATTTCTGACTGTACTAATAAAAAATGCTAAAAATACCAAAAGATAATTTTTTTTTTTTTTTTTTACAAAAAAAGTTTTAACAAACAAAAGAACATTTAAAGTGCAAACCCTAGTAGTTGTAACTCAAACACAGCAAAAAAGTGCTTTCACTTTTTTTTTTCCCTGCTTGATTGAAAAATTTCCTATTCTTATTATATTATCTTAAATTATTTCCTATTTCCTTTCTATTTAGGTATTTATTTTTTTTGGTCATTTGTGCAATTAACAGTTTGCATGCCAAATTAATATTATAATGTAATTATAATTTTGTTTTTCTTTTATCACAGCTTCAAATGTTTTAATTTATGCATACAAATTTAGAAAATAACAAAATAAAATATTTCTGCAGTTTTTTTCGGCTGTTTTCATTTCAGTTTTTGCATTTTGAAACTTGATTATTGATTGTCAACCTATGCAAGTATAGCAAATTATTTTCCTCTATATGCTATTGTATATTGTTCTTGAGTATTTTCTCAAATTTCAGAAACACTTGGATTCCTAGCGGTCAAATATAAGTAATATAGAGAAAACTATAAAAGCAAATAATGTATTTTTTATGCAAATTAATAAATTTACATTTTCCTTATACCTATGATAAATGCTTAAACATAATTTTTTTTTTTTTTCAAAAGTTCAAAACAATCTTATTTTATAGGAAAAAAAGAGACACTGTTACTATGTTGGAAAATATATGTTTTGTGTTACAAATAATGCAGTGTTCCCATTTGGGAACATTGGCGTTTGAACAGTTAAACTGTGTCCAATATTAATAGTAAATAAATTTTATTCCAGGCTCTGAAAATGTTCTCTTTTGTCCCCACTGTGACCTGTCTTTTCTTCGAGAAGCTGAATATTCGAGTCACCTGAAAGTGCACCATAAAGAATTTGTGTTTGGTTTTCAGTGTACGTTTTGCGATTACAAAAGCAACTGCCCCAATGACTTTGAGAAGCATTTTCGGACTCATTCTCAGAAAAACTTCAAATTCTCCTGCGACGTATGTGAGTATAAAACCAACCGTCATGCAGATTTGAAGAGACACCGCTTTGTCCACACCCAGGAGAGGCCTTTCGTTTGCAGCGTCTGCGGCAAAGCGTTCAATCAAAAAGTAAATCTTCGGACTCACATGCTCAGTGTTCATTGCAAAACATTTTGACTCCATCTTACTGGTAAGATTAAATGTTTCTTTGATAATTCTGTGTTAGACATGCTGGGAAAACGTACTGTTTGCGATGCTGGGAATGCTAGCTATGCTGGGAAAGTGCCCTGCATCAACAATGTCACTGATTAAATATTTCTTCTGTACTTGTGTTTTAGCCGTGCTGGAAAACTACACTGTCAGCTATGCTGGAAAAATGCACTGCATCAACAATGTCACTGATTGCAGTTATCTTCTCTTTTTGTGTCTTTATTGTTACTGAACTGTTGTTATCTATATGAAAGACAATGTCAGAAAGGTTTATAAAAAATTGTACATATCTTTTACAATGCAAACCTAAAAACGTGAGGTTGTGCTTTATATAGAAAAGAAAGTGCTTTATAATCTGAGCTAGACACATGATTTTGTCTTTCTTGTTATTAATAAATTTTTACTAAAAGTTTGCTAATTGTTACTAATGTTTTTTATTCATAAACATAACATCAAATATTTCTTTTGTACTTGTGTGTTAGTCATGCTGGGAAAGCGAACTGCTAGCTATGCTGGGAAAGTGCACTGCATTATCAATATCACTGATTACAGTTACCTTCTCTTTCCCTGCCTTTATTGTTATTCTGAACTGTTGATATTCATATTAAAGACAATGTCAGAAATATTTATAAAAATGTGTACATATCTTTTACAATGCAAACCTAAAAACATGAGGTTGTGCTTTATATAGAAAGTGCTTCATAATCTATGCTTGCTGCATGATTTTACTTACCCATCATACGTAGTATTGGGTAAATCTTGCAATCATTTTAAAAATCTAAAAAAAAAAAAGTTAACGATTTTGCACATTTCAGATATTGGAGATTCCGAAAAACACATTTTTAGAAAAAGAAAATTTGCCATCTGTCTGTCTGTGTGTCTGTAAACGCTCTATCTCCTGAACAAATTGAGATAGGGACTTGAAATTTGGTATGTACTTAGAATGTATGAATGGGATGAAGCCTACTAATATCAGTAACCATGATTATAAGGAACTTTTTTTACTCTCGTAAAATTTGTTCTGGTGAAAGGTATATAAAAATTTTCAAATTTTTTATTTTAAGGAGTGGATGTAAAAGGAAATAACACATTTTGCATCAAGAGCAAAGTCAATCGGATAATTGGTTGCCAAGATATTTGTAATCCTGTTTTCCACACTCTTTGATTTTTCATTACCCTGTACTTCAAATTTCAATTCAAAGATATATTTTAATTGTAAATGAGACGCTTCATTTGACAAATTAAACTATTAGTTAATAGGGCTGTTACTTTTGGAATTATAAGGATGTTTCTTTTTTGCAATTTAGTATTACTTGAGTAGTTTGGCATTTTATATAAATTGTCAAAATGGGTTCATCAGCAATTCATAAATAGAGCATTACTATCTATATTAACAATATTTAAATATGCATTTAAATTTTGCTTTGGAATTGCATTGCACTTAATAGATAGTTCACACATTTTATTTTCATATTATGCATAATCCATGATCGGTAAGTATTATGGTGGTCCCCAATGACTAGTTTTCTTTATTATTATTAATAAATTGCTACTGATAATTTGTTACTGGTGTTTTTATTCATGAGCAGTTTTCTGTCTCTTTTTGAAGGTTTCAGTTTGCTGCCTTTTAATACCAGTTCTGCGGTTCTGGACAGTGCCAGTTTAAAGGGTGCACAACAACACCAGTGCGGTGTTTGTGGCTATAAATCTCTCTTCCCATCCCACTTGAAGCGACATTATTTGTCGCACAGCAGTGAGCGAAACTTTAAGTGTTCCCTCTGCACCAAAAAATTCAAGCACAAGGAAAGTTTAGACTATCATTTTCGTACTCATGTTGCTCTTTGAAAGCATGTGCATTTGGTAGGGTCAGGTGGGATAATTGTGACCAGGGGGGTAATTTATGACCACCCCTATAATGGAATAAACTAGATATGGTGAAATTTTATTTCACCCTTGGATATTAACCAAGGTAGTGTTCCCAGCATCATGAAAAGTCAGGGAAAATCATGGAATTTCATAGTAGTCAGGGAAAGTCATGGAAATTTCAAGATATATAGGAAAAGTCAGGGAATTTACAAATATTTTCTAAAAAATCTTGGAGAAAAAATGGAAAATGATGTGCAAGTTATCATATAATCTCTGGAAAAAAATCACGAAATTCATCAAACAATCGCAAGGGGAAAAAACTAGAAATTTGAAGCATAATTGCAAAAAAAAAAAAAAAAAAAAAAGTTTTGACAGTGGATTATGAAAATAAGTACAGTAAAGCATCGTTTATACGACGATCATTTATACGACATTTTAGTGTGGTCACAATTCATTCCTATTTGTTTTAATGTAAAAATGTATCGTTTATACGACGCATAAAATCATTTATACATTGTTTTCTCGATTTTCACACTTTTTTTTTGTTTATTTTTCTTGTATATTTTAAGAGCTGACAGAATTTGCTAGTTATGAATAACACCAAAAAATATATTTAAATATACCTCATCCATATGCTAACAACATGGGCTTGTGTGGGAATTGTCACAAAAAATAAGAGGGATCATTTTTTTTTCAGAGGACCGGAGATCAGAGATTAAGCTTTTCCGAACTGTTTTATTTTTACACAGCACGGCACATTCTTTACTTATCAGTGCGCTAACAGGGCAGATCAAGTTTTTTAATTTTTCACTTTTTGTACTGTTTCAGCCATAGATTTTTTGGACATGTCTTAAAAAAGCAAGTCCATCTTGATAAGAGAAAAAATTGACTTTTTGAAAGAATTCGAATGCAAAAGTTGTGTCAGTAAAAAATTTCGCGAATTGCATCGCAGTATAAAGAACTTATTTTGTTTGCTACAATACCAATAGAAATACTTTTCGAACTCTTCACTCATTGCACAAATCATTAATTAGAACTCAATGTCAATCAATTACATCAAACAAACATAGGTACTTTTCTGTACGTAAAATGATCAAAAGAAAAAATAAGTGTACTGTAAAGTACCGAAAGTAAATCCCCTTTAGTAGACAGGAAATTCTAATAATTTTAAGGGAGGCTTATAACTGGAACTTTAATGAAATGGAGAGGTAACAAAAAGCGAGTGAAGAGATATATTTAGAATTTGTAAATCTTCAAAGATTTATATAATTTCTAAAATATATCAGATAAGAAAGCATATATATTCAGAGGGAGCATTTTACTTTTTGGTGTTAAATTTAAATTGATATCTCCTCCCTCTCGCCCCCCCCCCCTTTTTTTTGGTTACTTGTTTGTTTAATTTATAAATGTATGCAAATAAACATGCTAAGCATTAAAATTAAGTGGGAAAAAAATTAATCGAGTTTTAAAATTGAAAATCGATTATACGACATTATCGTTTATAAGACGTTTTTCGGTAGTCCCTTTGACGTCGTATAAACGATGCTCCACTGTACCGAATTTCATTGTATTCACATTTGGTTAAAGACATTTTTGAAATTCGGTCATGGAAAATCAGGCAATTTTTTGAGATTTGGTCATGAAAAATCAGGGAAATTGCCCATCATGTTTTGCTGGGAACCCTGCAAGGGGTCTGTCTAGATATTTTTAACAAAGTCCTATTTTTGTGAATTCTTTTCTTATATTTGTGAAGATTCTAGTCAAAATTCAGTGAATTTTAAATTATCAGTGTCTTCAAGTCTTCATACAATAAAAAGCTAAGTGATATGCTCTTTGGTGAGTTCAAGTGATTATTTACGAGCCAGATTTTATTATTAAATGATTAAATTTGTGAAAAGTTTAATTTGAAGGTGCAAAAATTCTGTGACACGTTTATTTAAGAAACAAATAATTTTGTAAAGGGTCCTGTTTGGGGATAAAATCAGGGGGCTACTGATTCTGGAAATCATGGAATCAGGGAAATTTTTCTCTATTCGAAAATATTTCTTTTCACCTTACTAACAACATTGATTCATTGCCAGAGGCTATTATAAGATGTGATAAAGAGACATAAAACCGTAATGCTGCCTAGTGTGATATCTCTTTGCATAAAAGCTAAATTGTCCCCTAAACCAAAATTTTTAAAAATTAGTTCATTTTTGATCTTTTGGCAAAATTTGCCTGTTTTTCACCATTTTTTATGCATTTTGTTTGTTTTCCGTGATCTTTAGACGAGATTTTGTGTTTTTCGTCATATTAAAGTGAAATATTTTTCGTGATCATTAGATGAAATTTGTACATTTTTTCCTGATCTTTAGATGAAATTTCTGCATTTTTTGCGAACTTTTGTCTTAATTCTTGCTTTTACGTGAACCTTTCACGAAATTTGCATTCTTTTACGGAAGCCTTGGATGAAATTTGCATTTTTTATGCAATCTATTGACTAAATTTGTGCTTTTTTTTCACAAAACTTTAAAAAAATTAATGTTTTTTTTTCTTTTTCTTTCTTTCTTTTTTTTTTCATACAATCTGACAAAATAATGTATTTTTTCCTCTAGTTAGTGTTATTTCAAGCAATCTTTTGACGAAAATAGCAATTTTTTTATCCGATGCCCGTAACACCGTAACTTTTGTTGCATATCTGTAATAATTACGGCACAGATAAATCGTAATACTTGGCACCTCTTCTTATTAAATACTGTTCAATTTTTGTTTTTTCCTCCCAAAACAGATATTTGCAAGCTGGATAAGTGTGTTATATGAGAAAGCAGCATACGTTAAAAAATACCGAATATGTTCTTTAGTAATAAAAATCTGATGCAGATAATCAGGGAACTTTTATTCATAATTTCTGTAGCCACCCTCGAAACATTTTGTGGAGACCTGATTGGGGATAAAAAATTCTGTGAAAGGTCTATTTAAGAGATAAATAATTTTGTGAAGGATCCTGCTTGGGTATAAAATGTTTTATCTCCAAACAGTGTGTTTTATATTAATCTCATTATGTATTTTTCATTTTAGACATTCTTCATTCACTAGTTAGGCATTTTTTAGGTCTAAATAGCAATTTGAAACTAAGTCAGCCAAAATTATTACTGAACAGGTTTGTCAGTTTGGAGTTCTAATGATCTTAGTTTCTCCCAAACAAATGTGTATAGGTGAATATAAAGTGGTCATATTTCCCCCCCAAACTTTTGTGATTATGAGTTTTTGATGGAGATAATTATAACCATCTTTATAATTTAAAAAGAAAAAGGTCTGTTAGAATTAAAACTTATAAGGAGTGTTCTTAAAAGAGTCAAGTTACTTCCTGCGTTGTAAAAACACCACTTTTCCAAATAGAAACAAGCAAAAAAAAAAAAACAATGTGGGAAAATGTAAAAAGTGCTCATAATTTCCCCTCCTGACCCTACTTGGTTTTTCATCGGGTGTTATTTTGTTTTAACAGTTATTGGTACTACTTGGTTATCCCATCAACCAATTTCGCCAAGCTAATGTAAATCGCCAAACTTTTCACCAAATTATATAATTTGGCATTATTTTTATTTTAAATATTGGAAAAATAAATAAATTAGTAAAACATAATAAAAAATAGAAATACAGTAGACTCCCTCAAATCTGCACAGCTTGGGACCAGAGGTTTTGCGGATTTTAGAATTTTGCAGATTTCTGGTCATTGCTTTGTTTACATTTTTTAAAAAGTAATTTGAATGTAATTAATAATGAAATCAAAAGTATAATGAATGCTTAAAATATACTAAAATATTAAAATAAGTAATAAACTAAAAAAAAATAAAAAAAGTAGATAGTTTTTAAAATGCTAAAAATACTAAAAGCAAAGGTCAAATTAATAATCAATAATGTACAATCACATATTCATTATAAAGATGAAATATGTTTTTCTTAAATTATTCAATGAAACTTGCCTCATAAAAGTACATTACTAATTCACATCAAGATCATAAAATAATGAAGTTTTATTTAGGGTTTAGCCAGACTAAATAAATAAAAAAGCTTGATTAATACATAAATATATTTGGTAAGATTCTGATTACCAATGATATCACCAATATCTTTATTTTTCAGAAATAAATTATTCTTTCTTCATGAAGAAACATGAATTCAATAACCTTAATAAGAAATACAAATAAAAAAATATATGGAATTGATATAAAACTAAAAAAGTCAAATTTTGCACCTACATCTGAACTAAATGTTTCATTGTTTACATCCGTAAAATATGTGTGGATTTTAGGAGTGCGTATTTGAGGGAGTCTACTGTATAAAGTTGAATTAAAAATAACTTGATGATGTAACAAACAGGTGTCTCGTCGTTAATGTGAAGTGAATGACATTTAAAATTATCCATTATTGGCACGTAATCTTGTAGTTTTGCGATAGTTTTTTTTGGATGACGGAATAACCAAATAGTACCCAATTATTTTGTTGTTTTTTTACATATATAAATGAAAGTATATGCCTGTGCCTTTCTTATTGTGACTTTGTTTATGTTTTGACATTTAGTAATAACAATAATAATAAAAGTTCACTTAATTCGCTTTTCATGGCTGCTGATTTATTTTGTGCATATACAGTAGAACCTTAGTTATCTGAAAATCGGCTTAATCAAAGGACATTAAAATTCCTTAAAGTCCATTTTAAATGTAAAAAATTTTATTGTCAGTACAATTTTAACCGATGTCAAATGATGCCTTTCATCCAGGGTTTGAAAAAGCCCAACCCACTGGGCCCACTAGTCTAAAACCCGGGGTTTTGTGGGTTTTTCTGAAAAAACCGGGCTTTTCCGGGTTTTATCAAAATTATTTTTAAACACTTTAAATTTCTAATTTTCATATACATAAGAGCTAAATTCTTCATGTATCATTGAAACCTGGGTATAATTTTGCATTAAAAATAAATCAACAAAATGTATATATTAAAAAAATAAAGTTAATTTAAAAGGTAGATTGTGTCTGATATGACTATTTTCTTGCATTGATATATTAAGCCAGCTATAAGTGGATTTTTTGAATTAATGAAGAAGGTTCAGAATGTTTGAAAAAAAAAAAAAAATGTACTTACTAATACAATTTGTAGTAATTACAAAAATATATAAATAAATGACGATCAAAATTACATTTTGCTTTTACAAAAATTGATTACCAGTAATAATTTTGCGCGTGAAATTATCATTAAAATGCTATATTAGTACTAATGCTAAATCAGAATTAGTTAGTACTTTTTATTATAACTAATTAACAGAATAAACCAAATAGTCTTACATAGCTATTTCAATAAATTAGGATTCCCAGGATATGTGGTATTTTGTTATGAGTTTCAATTGTATAACATAACATAAAATAAATTATACATCAGTTTTTTTTTTTTTTTTTTTTTTTTTTTTTTTTTATGGGAAAAGTTTTGTGTTTGTGATATATAAAAAATTAAATTACAATTATTTCTTTTAAAAATTTTCATTGGGAGAATTGATATTTTTTCTCTTTGTGCTGGGGAGAGAAACTTTATGAGTGGTGTATTGTTATTAAGAAATATATCTCAATATCAGTATTAAGATCTTAAAAACGATTTTAAGAAATTAACCTTGCATAATTCAAAGTTGAAATTTTGAAAAAAACCCAGATGGTCTTTTGAGTTGATCAAAATCATAACAACCCTGCTTTAAGTTAAATATGCTAAATTTATATAGTTTCTTTCATTAATTTAAATAAGAAATCAGTTAACTTTTTTTCCCCCTTCTTTACAGCTAATTTATTTTTTGGTCATTTTATCAGTGCTTAAAAATTCCTTTTAAATTTGGTTCCTTTGAAATATATTTAAATTGGCACTTATCTTTGCCTTAGATTAAATAATGATACAGTTGTAAAATCATGAAAAAATTTGAAAAAACCCACAATGGGTTTTATCAAGTAGGCCCGCCCGAAAAAACCCAGGCGAGTTTTTTCGGGCTGGGCCCACTTGGGTGAACCCTGCTTTCATCATATTTTGATTTATACAAAAATATTAAAAATTGAGCGAGATATTTGCAAATAATGCCTCCATAGACTTTACATTATCATCCAGGTCTTTTTGAGTGACACAAGTGGCATCTTAAATGTCAAAATTGCTTTCTATGTACTAAAAACACCGTACTTCTGTATTAAAAACACTGTACACTACTTAAAAACAACATACATATGTATGCTTTTCCAATTAAAAGCATTTAAAAAAAAAAAAAAAAAAAAGTTGAAAATGCAAAAAGTAGTCATAACTATTCCTCCTGACGTTACATGTCTTTTCACTGAATAGACATGTAAAGCCCATGTTTTCCCACTGAAATATAAAGAGCCCTGCAAACCCACTCTTAAAAACAAATTTTTCGAAGTAAAAGTTAATTCATTATAAAAGATGCATTTTTACTTACCCATCATACATAGTGTACGGTAAATCTCGCAATCGTTTTGAAAATTGAAAAAAAAAAAAAAAAATTGATGGATTGACATGTTTTAGACACTGGATGCTCTGAAAAACATTTTTAGGAAAAAAAAGAAAAAATTGCCGCCCGTCCGTCTGTTTGTCTGTGTGCCTGTAAATGCTCTATCTCCCGAACAAATTGAGATAGAGACTTGAAATTTTTTATGTACTAAGAATGGGACAAAGCCTATTGAATATCAGTTGCCTCAATTATCCTGAACTATTTTTTTCGGGTTCTCAAAAAATTTGTTCTGATGTACATAAAAATTTTCAAATTTTTTTATTTTAAGAAGTGAATATAAACGGCTATAAAACAACACAACTTTTACATAAAGAATGAAGTTGATTGAATCGTTTGATGCTGAGATATTTGTAATCCTGTTTTCTACACTTTCCAATTTTTCATTACCCTGTATTTCATTCAAATTTCAATTCAAAGATATATTTTAATTAGATATAAGATGCTTAATCTGACACACTAAACTGTTAGTTAGTATGTTTATTATTTTTGTAACTAAAAGGGTGTTTCCTTTATGCAATTTTGTACTACTGGAGTAATTTGGCGTTTTATATAATTTGTCAAAATGTGTTCATCAGCAATTCATTAATAGAGCATTACTGTGTATATTAAAAATATTTAAATGTACGTTTAAATTTTGTTTCGGAATTGAAATGCATTTTATAAATAGTTTGCACATGTTTTTTTCGTATATTATATTGTACATATCCATGATGGGTAAGTATTACGGTGGCCCCCAAAGACTAATTTTCTTACATTTTTTTTCCCTTTCCTATGTTGCAGGTTCGTCTGTCATAAACGATATTTTAAATTTCTAATATTGTCAATTGTAGTCTCATATTTGTGAATTATAGAATTAATTGGTAATGCATAGTTATAAAATAAAAACATATGTCGGATTGTAATTTTCACCTTGTTTTTTAACACAAAATATATAATTTTAAAAACAAAATCATGCATTGACTCGTGTGGCATCTTAAGTGTGCAGTTATGTGTTACAGTGAAGAGAGACCATTGTTCAGAAAGGTATTACAGAACTTTAGGAAATGCTATTGATATTTATTAATTTCCTTCAATTATTACTTTATTATTATTATCCATGTTTATTATTCTTTATTATTTACATGTTTTTTTATTATTATTCTTTATTATTAATGTTTATTCCTTATTATTATTCTTATGATTTACATGCTTATTCTTTATTATTATTCTTATGATTTATATGTTTATTCTTTATTCTTAATCTTGTGATTTACATGCTTATTCTTTATTTACATGTTTCTTATTATTCTCCATGCTTATTCCTTATTATTCATTATTCTGTATTATTATTCTTATGATTTACATGCTTACACTTTGACTGTATGTATTTTCTTTATGTTGTAAAATGTTTAGTATTTGATTATTGAAATCTGTCTCCTGGCTTCTGTTAGGAGTAGAAAAATAATTCAGGTACATTGGTTTTTCTTTAAATTAATGTATGCAGTTAGGCTTAGGTTAGTTCTAATTTTGCTTAGTTATGTATGTGTGTTTTTATACATTCTCTGTGTCTTGTAAAATGTTTTGTGTTTGATTAGTGATATCTTTTATCATAGCTTTCATTGGGAGTAGGAAAATAACCAGGTACATTGATTTCTCTTTAAATGAATGTATACAGTTAGGCTTAGGTTAGTTGTAATTTTGCTTAGTTATGTATGTATGTTTTTATAATTTTTTTTTTTAAATGTCATAAAATATTTTGTATTGATTACTGAAATCTGTGTCCTAGCTTCCATTAGAAGTAGGAAAATAATCAGGTAATTTATTTCTCTTTAATGAATTAATGTATGCAGTTAGGCTTAAGTTGTTCTAATTTTGCTTAGTTATATATGTGTGCTTTTATGCCTTTTTTGTATGTCATAAAACATTTAGTAATTGATTATTAAAATCTATATTGTAGCTTCTATAAGGAGTGAGGGGAAAAAAAAAAAACCAGGTATACGTGCATACCTGGTTTTTTTCCCTCTTATAAATGTGCAAATAATTTTTTTATCTGTATTAATCTTGATAAAGTTATTGAATATGTGTGTAAAATGTGTAGATAAGATTAAGAGATATTTAATATGCTTGCTTTAATTGTTTATGAATTTTATTTTATAATTATTTATTTTTAACGTTTTAATTTTTTTTTTTTTCTTTGTCTGTGAAAATTGCATAACAGTTGAATATTTTATTTTTATATCTCTTGAAATTGTCAATGTATTCTTTAGTCTTTTTTTATTATTATTATTATTTTTTATTATTATTATTATTTTTTATTTAATGAATTTTTTGAAAAAGTGCACTTTAATATGAGTAGTTTTTCTGTGGTATGATTTTGCAAGTGTTGCTTCCTTAAGAGGCGACTTCATTAACTTGGAAAGCCTAATTCACCCGTTCGCTAATCCTATGAAAGAAATTTATAAAGATATCTCAGTTGCCTTTTAGAATTTTTCAAATGATTTTTACATTGGATAGCTGAGGTCTTTTACTTTTTTGATTTTGTTTACAGATATTTTTTATGGGAACACTTTCATTTTTGGAACTGGTTTGGAAAGTGAAATCACCCTCATAAAAAATATCTGCAACCAAGATTGTAAACGTAAAAAATTGATCTCAGTTATTCAATTTAAAAAATAAATCATTTAAAAATATTGAAATGCAAGCGAGATATCTTTACAAATTTTTTCCATAGGATTAGAATTAGTGAATGAGTTTTTTCATTTGACTGAAGGCTTTGGTGCAGTGAAATCTCATACTAGCCTGTGGGAAAAGTTTGAAGTGCACTGGCTCGTTATGTAATATAATTATTAAAATATTTTTTTTCAGCATCAAAAAGCAGAGGTCAGATGTCGATGATATGCTTTTTTAAAAATTGTCTATTGTCTAAATATTTTTAAAAATCTCTATAAACTTCAGGATTTCTATTTGATTAACATCATCTTAAATGTACTTAAAAATTTCACAGACAATTCTTAAAAACGCATGTCATCGATGTCTGCTTGTTGATAGTGAAAATGATATTTCCACTAGGTTAGTTTCACTGCATCGGGCCCTTAACCATTTATCTACCAACAGTACTTATTAGTACCATTAAAATAACTTATTATAAAAATATTTTAATATGTCAGTTAGTTGTAATATTGTTTAGAATGAGTTACAGATACGTTATTTTATCTTTTTCCAAAAGCATTATGGGTTACACAAAACAAAAATACTTTTAAAAGGATGATTTCTTTTACCTTTGCATCTTTTCAGGGTGCTGAAGAGAAGGATATGAAAATTTTTTAATTCGGAAATAATTTCTATATTTATATTGTAAGAACATCATGTTTGTACATTTTATAATTCTAAAAATACTAAGAAAACAATCTAAAATAAAAGATTCGAGGGGGGGTTTATAAATACTAGTGCATCGAACCCAGGGTTCCCGGGTCACAGAGTAAAGGTAATTTTTTTTTTAATTAAAAAAGTCTAATAAAATTTTTCTATGTAATATGCTTTTAAAACAGCCAACAAATTCCAAACAGCTATTTTATATGTAACATATTAATTATGTAATCATATAAAGCTTTGTAAATTATCGGTACTTCCGTATAGACGCAAGATAGAAGCTATTAGCCAAAGATTTTGCCAAAAAATAAAATTGCATTCGTTCAGTTTTTAAAACAGACTAAGAAAATATGACACACAGCTATTCTTTAAAATACATTTTTGTACATGTTAATTAATATATCTTTTGTCAAATAAGTTTACAACGAACTAAAATTCATTAAATTGATATATAAAAACGAAACAAAACCAAAAACATTCACCCGGTTTTATAACCGACAATATTTTCTCATAACAGGTTTTTAATTTTTTTTTTCTTTTCAGTTGCTATGAAAAAATGGCAACTAAAATAGACAGTGATATGTTATGTTCTATGGAGATAAGAGATAGATGGAGGTGCAGTATGCGATTAAAACGATTTAATGGGCGTTATTCTTCCAATTTAAATCTCTTATTCGGCCCAAACAAAACAATCACGTGGAACAGAGACCGAATTCTTTAGCATCATTTTATCTCTAAATGAAAAGATCTAATTATATTTTAGCATTCTAAAAAGCATCTCATTGTATTATGAATTAAAACTGTATCGCTAAAAGTTTTCCTTTTTGCGAAAGCACGCAGTTGTGTTTGATGCAATACAGCGAGTTTCAGGATTATATTTTTGGTGTCACATCCAGTTACCAAACTGCGTCTCTATTCTTTTTTTTTAGTCTATGGCTATTTTTTCTTTATTTTCCACATAAATGCGATACTCAAGTTGCCACTATTAGAGAAATTGAACCAAAAACTACAAAAAAATTAATAATTCAAAAACAAATTGAGATACAATTTTCTAACAAACTGCATTTAAAAGTGCAGTTTTTTCTCTAAACAATGATATAAAGGTTGAAAACGTGCTATGTCTAAAAGTTAAAAAATTTGCAATAGCGAAAATTGCATAAGCTAAATTTCATCGAAAAGTGTTGCCATTCAAAACATGACGTATGCGTTACGCACAGATACGTTTGGCCTTTATTATATAGATTGCACAAAATCCCTGTCAATTCAAATATTTATTAAATGATTATATAAATCTTTCAATTTAGTTTAAACAATTTGTGTAAAATTTTCATGAATCGGTAGATAAAGTATCTTAGCCTTTTAAATAATCAAGTTGATTCAATGTGTGTTGTGGCTATTTTCTGAGAATGTGTCATTCTTTCTTTGCAGATCTGTTCAACAACATTAAAAGCGAGACGAAGAACGTGAAAAAAGAAATGTCTCCGAACCTGATGCTATTCAATTACTTCAACAACGACGAATCGGAAAAGAGAAACAACAGCAGCCAATCGGGTTGGTCTGTCGCAGGGAAGCAAAATCAGAGCAGTAGTCCGACGAGACCTTACCAGTGCGAAGTGTGCGGGAAATCTTTCACCAAGAAGTGGCACCACAAAGTTCACCTGAGAGTGCATACCGGTGAAAAACCCTATGCATGCCACCTGTGTCCGTCTAGGTTTTCGGATCCCAGTGCCTTTCGAAGACATCAAACTGTCCATAAAAGTAACGGTGTACAGTCAAGTCCTGTCAGAACTGGATCCTCAAATTCTATTTGCTATAACGAATTTTCATGATACAGTAAAATTACATTTCATGTAAAAAAAAAAAAAAAAAGTATTTTTGGAACATGCTGACAAAGTGGTTTTTGGCTGTGCATTGGACACAAGGATGAAATGTTACCCGTTAGGTTTTAAAACATCTAAATTAGAATTTTATTAGTAATCTAATGTTATCAAATAGATTAGGATGTATTTAGATAAAATATTAGATTTATATTGTCGAATGACAATCAAAACAATTTTTTGGAAACAAATATATCAGATTTTTAAATAAGATGACACAATTTATATTTCTATAAGTTCTTTGTGTATTACTTGGTTGTCCCATCGACCAAAAACTATAAGATTAAATGCCAATAATGGATGATCGTGAATGTCACATTCAATATGTATATGTATTTAGCAATGCCATCTAATGATTTTATTTCCACTTTTTATTAGTATTTTTATTAACGTTTTACCCACTTGTTTGTTCTTTCGTTATTTAAAAAAGAAAAAAAAATGCCAATATGTATTATTTGGCTATTAGTTTCGCAATTTATATAATTTGTCGAAATTAGTCGACAAGATAATCAAGTTGTACCGTTCGTTCTTCATCCATCAGGTGCAGGTGGTTTGTCTGTCGAGGTTTTTCGATTCCAGTGCCTTCCGAAAGCATCAGGCTGTCCATAAAAATAACAGTGTAAAGTCCTCTTAGAACTGGACCCTCAAAATCTATTTGTTATAATGAATTTTCATGATACAGTAGAATTACATTTCATATAAAAAAGTGTTTTTCTTTTTTAAAAACACACCGACAAAGTGGCTTGTAGCCCATAGTGATGAAAAATTACCCATAAGTTTTAAAAATATCTAAATATAAATGATTTTAGTAATCTAGTACCAAAAATGTGAATAAATCTTAATTTTTCAAAACCAAATTCGTAGGTTTTTGAAGGATTTTTTAAACTTTTTTTCAATTTTTATTAACCAAGTTATATTTTTAAATGCTTTTCTTAAAAAAAAATTGCATTAATAGTCCTATAAGTGGACTTGAAAATACAATAGAAGATTTATATAACACAAACCTAAAATACTTACGTATTAAAGCCTTCGCAGCAGAAGTTGCGCTAATGTGCCAATAAAGAGCAATCTTGTTGTTCGCATGCACATGCAGTTATCGTTTGGATTCCTTGTTGACTTTTTGTTTGCTGACTTTTGATGCGATTTTTTAGTGCTACAGATTTGGGATTTGCCAAAAACAGCACAAGATGCAATTTTATTTTTTCAAGAGCAATGATACAGAGTTTAGACTGTATATCAGCCCACTTTCCACCAAAATCTGATGTACTACTTTGATTTTAAATAAAGTACTTTATTTTATTATTTGTTGCAAAAAAATTAGGTGTAAATTGGCGGTACTTAAATATCTCCAAATCTGCATCTGCGATGGCGAATATACGTAAGTACCAAACCAAAAAATGCAAGGTTGTGCGTTCTGTATAATTTTGCGTTACTTGGATCACACATTATTTAAATTTATCTCTTAAATATAGCCAAATATGCCTGAAACATATCAAAATACATTAGAGTATCTTTATACTGCATAGCACATATAGGAATGAATTTTAGAATATGGTTAAGAAAAATTAAAAGACTTCTTTATGACTTTACAGTACTTTTTTTTCCAATTTTAAAACTTTAAGAACTTTCTAAATTGCATGTGTAGTTAATATAGATGTTTTTTTTTTTTTTTTTAATATTAAGTTGTAAAAAATTCATGATTAATAGTAATTTTTCTGTTTTCTTTCTCCAAAGGTAATAAATGTTTCGAAAATACCTCAGAATTGGATTATTTTTATTTTTAAATATTTAATTTGTGACTTATTTAGATATTTGTACTTGCTTTATATTTATTATTTTATACATGGTTTAAATGTATATCATATTATATATCACAGTTTTCAGTATGTTAAAGTTATTATAAGGCTCTTTTTAAATTAATTGTAAATCTTAAATTTTTCACTGTACATTTTATGGTTTTTGATTTATATTTTTTTTTCATGATATGTTCTTTATTCTTTTGATTTGCATTCTTTATTAAGCATTTATAAATCAAAATTTTTACAAGAAATCATAAGTTTGTTGTGTTTAGAAAGTACGACAGGTGGCAGTACTGCATAAAATATACGTAAATATTTTTAAAACATCCTTTTTCGCACATTTTGAATTGATTTATTTTTCTCAATGTTTTCAGTTATCAAGTTCCTTGCATTGCCATATTAATGAGAGATGTTAATTGTATCATTAATCTACATGCATTTTAATCTAAAAACTTCCGGAATCAGGGTAAATAACTTTTAAAAAGGCATTTTTTTTTTATAGGTAGTCTACTAAATTAGTTATTAAATTCCACGTTACGCTGATTCTAGAATTGAAATGCTGTCTAGGGATCAACTTATATGGGCCTGAGCCCATTTAATAATTTTGAATCATAGTGTACCATATTTTCATTATTTATTTCATTATTATTCATTCTTCTGCTTAGAATAAAATTTGTGTTTTATTGCTCCGAGTAACTCCAAAATGGCTGACATGTTTTGCTTCCATGTTTAACTTTCTTCTAATTCAATTTATAGTCATGTTCATGACATTGCAATGCATAGAAGTGTCTCTATAAGGAAAAATGCATCAGAATATAATTCAATAAAACTGCAACTTTATTAAAACGTGAAAATTCTCATCTCATCTCGTGAAAAACTTAAAATTCTCATCTTTCAACCCTTCAAAGAAAAACCAACTGATTAAAATAGCAAATAAAGCCTTTGTGCAAAAATGTTTAAAGATAAAAAACCAACGATTATAAATGCACAAATAAAGTAAGAAAAGGTAGCAAACAGCCGTTTCGAATCTACTTATGGAGATTCTTCGTCAGTGCAAAACTCAGCGAGCTAGAAAAAGCAAAACTGAATCTTATCTTTAAAAACCAACTGGTCGCACCATTTTACAAGTACAATTTTGAGCCCACCCAATATTTTTTCAAAAGTTGGATAATAAAATGACACATAATCCATAATGAGCCACACTGTTCCATTATCCGCACAGTCTTTGGCCCCCGGATTATAGAACTTTGGCTGTAATTAAAAAAATATGTGCGCTTACGGAAGCTTAAATAATTGTACTATTCCAAGATTAAGCTTTTGTAATAATTTGGAAAATAGTTCTTGCTCTTGGTAGAGAATTGGGAAATCTGAAACTTTTTATTGGTGGAATTCCACAACTTGTTTTTTTTTTTTTTTCTGATTGGTCAATGCTTAATGTCTAGAAATAGAATACTTCTGTTACCACAATGACAAAATGAAAAAATTAATAATTCAAAAACAAATTAAGATACAAGTTTAAAACAAGTTGCATTTAAAAGTAAATTTTTTTTTCTTTATACAACGGTGAAAAGAATTGAAAATGTGCGATGTTTAAAATTTTACGGTACCAAAAATTGTTAAACTGATATTTTACATGTCTCTAAATGTCCAGGCATATTATAATATGACTGTGTTATTATGTAAGTGATGTTTTGAGCATCCTAAAAATGATCTTGTTGATTTCTTAAATATAGAAATCATTTATGAGTCTAAAATTATAATCTTTGACAATACCATTTTCCAAATAGTTGTTTTAATGTGTTAAATTACATTTTTTTAAAAATTATCTTGTGAATTTTTTAGTATTATGTGAAATGATTTTCTTTTGAAGTTACGTATTATAAATAAGTGCAATTATATTGTTGGGAAAGAATCTTATGAAGAAACTCAGTCTGTGCCTTTTTTTGTGTGTACTGTAGTACTAGTGTCATTGTTGCTTATGAATGTGTGAATAAATACATTGTAAAAAAAAGTTAAAAATAATAAAAAACAGAATTTAGAGTATCAGTTGATTAATATATAAATAAATATATATTTTATTATAGTTATTTCATTGAATTCCTCTTTTCCTATTATAAAAAGATAAATAAAATCCAACCAGTCAGGTGCATTATAGGTCGAATTTCTTAGTTTACAGCACAACCTATTACAGAAACCCAGGGGTGATTCTCGTCCGAAATTTCCGAAAATTTGAAATTGGGTTATCAGTTCCGCATAGTTGCCAACTTGCCCCATTTTGCGAGCGGAAAAAACAATTTCGTAGAAATGCAAATGTTGTGAAAGGATAGCCGAAATAGCATACATTTCGTCAATATTTCGTGGAAAAATGACGATTTCGTTAATGTTTTTGTAAACAAACTTTGTCAAAAGATCACTGAAAAACGCGAATTTCCTGTGCGGATCATGGAAAAAACGGCAATTTCACCAAATATCGCAGATAAAACGCTGATTTCTTCTGAAGACTGCGGGAAATCGCCGATTTCGTCTAAAGACTGCGGATATAACGCCGTTTTCGATAAAAGATCGCGGGAATAAAACGCCGTTTTCGAGAAAAAATCGCGTAAAAATGCTAATTTTGTCTAAAGATCGTCGAAAAAACGATGATTTCACTTAAAAAAAACACGGGAAAACGCGGATTTCGTCAAAAGATCGCGGAAAAACTGCCGATTTCGGCAAAGATCGCAATAAACCGCCGATTTTGCTAAAATATTTCTGATTTCGTCTGAAGATAGCGGGAAAACGCCGATTTTGTCCGAAGATCGCTGGAGGGAGGGGGGGGCTGGCTCACGACCCCCCCTCCCCCCGCTGATTTCCGATAATGCGATGCGAATTTCCGAAAAAAAATTTTCATCCAGAATCACCCCCTTCCCCCTCGCCTCTTTTGGTTCTGCAGAATTTAAAATCAATGTGTAATTTTGCATAATGAATGATAAAATTAATGCCGAAAATATATAATGGGCATACCTATTGGATTCCCTCGTTAATGAAAATCTCAGGCACGCCCATGTTGCTTAAAAAAAAAAAAAAAAAAAAAAAAAAAAAAAATCGTATTCCAATAGAATGATTCCCCCTTTCGGTTTTGCAGAATTTGAAATGAATGTGTAATTTTGCATAATGAATGATAAAATTAATGCCGAAAATATACAATGGGCATACATATTGGAGCACCTATCCCACCCTCTTCGCTAATGAAAATCAGTTATCTTCTTTAATTATCTTCTTTATCTTAGGACATCCGAAAGATCTAACGTAAATAATAAATAAGTAATATCTATTTTTGCAGCGCCTTTTAAGTACATTTTAAGTTAACAAGGTGTAAAATTCCATCAAGACACTGGTATTAATACCGTGATTTCACTCATTAAGAAATATGTACACAATATTTCATTCATACCAGAAATCTTAAGTAGCTTGTGCTTTAATATTTATTAATGGGGTTAACAGGATGAATTTTTTAAGAACAAGAACAAAAGTTCATGTAAAATCGGCCACTACCAGGCGGCTGATAGATGTAACATAAAAGCCTATGGGTGGGCGTTGCTCCTCTCTAGGGTTGGGGGCATTTCAACAACTCCTTTCGAGGAGTCGACTCTCGACTCACTTTGAGTGGTTGGTTGTAAAGTTGCCCCAATATGGAAAGGGCAGCTGACGTCACTGTGGACAAAATTACTGTGGATTCACAGTAATTTCCAGACCGTCTTTAAGGCCCCTGTCCTCGGTCGTGGAAACGCTCGCGAGCTAATGCTATTCCTATGGGGAAGCATTTTTCTAATAACTCTTTCGCATTTTGACATTTTTTAATAATTTTTTTTTTGCATTGGATAGCTGAGGTGCATGCCGATAGCGCGCATTTTTTACTTTTTCGATTTTGGTTTCAGATATTTTTTATAAAGTTAGTTTCACTTTCAAAACCGGTTTCGAAACTGAAAGTGCTTTAAAAAAAATATCTGCAACCAAATTCGAAAAAGTAAAAAAGGTGCGCTGTCGGCATGCACCTCAGCTATCCAATGCAAAAAAAAAAAAAAAAAAAAAAATTATTAAAAAATATCAAAATGCGAAAGAATTATTAGAAAAATGCTTCCCCATAGGAATAGCATTAGCTCGCGAGCGTTTCCTTGAGCGAGGACAGGGGCCTTAACAGAAGTTCATTATCGCTATTAATACTTTTACAAAACATAGTGTCTGCCTTAGACATCTTGAAAACAACTAAGTTCAATACAGCTATTTTTTTAAATCGGCCCGGCCCATTCAATTTTTTGGCTGTTATGTTTGAATTTTTGTCTTCATTCCGTCGGTTCGGGCCGGGCCCGTTCAAACCTCTACGATCGGCATCGCTGAATTTCTACAAAACGTCAATTTTTACGTCGATTTGGATAAAAAAATTGTCCCGTAGGAGGAAGTCTAATTTTTTCTGGAAATTTTTAATTTAGCCTTTTTTTTTTTCATGTTTAAAATCTTAATCTTAATTTTTTAAAGGAGTGCCCTATGCTTTGAGAGTTATTTTTAATAAATCTTAATTTGTATATAAATTATTTGATTTACATTAACGTTGTTGATCTACATTTCATATACTAACGTATGCACTGATCTGCGAACTAAAGGCTTAAAAATCTAAAAAAGAATTGCATTGAAAATTCGCTATAGGCAAGTTCACTTATCGGGGTCCAAGTCCCGTATCAGTAATGAAAAAAAGTTTGGCCCGCACCAATCCTTCAGAAAAAGTTAAGGCTCGTACTTGGTTCGTGAGAACGTAATGACAAAACCCAGTCTGAGCCTTCTAAAATAAGTAAAGCCCGGCCGAGTGCCGCGAAAAATAGGCCTGAGCCAAGGGCCAAGGCCCGACCTGTACAATCAGACATACCAAGCAGCAAAACATAAGAATATATGTATATATATATATATATGCAAATATATATATATAAAGTTTTAAAAAATTAAATTTTCTGTCTTTTTTTCCCTCCAAATCACAACGCTTTAAATTTTTAGATATCTTTTTCATTAGCTTTTTTAGGGCTACTTAAAAAGTAAAAAGTAGCTATTAAAAGACCAAAGTGTGTCTGTGTGTTGTTTCTCACGAAAACTATGGAACGTTCAAATTTCAAAACCTCCTGCGATATTCGTCTACATATTTTTTTAATAGCCAACATGTTTTGTAATATCTCTGAAAAAATCTATTTTTATACATTAAATTATAGTTTTTATCGAAAAGACTATGTTTTGTTACCGCCAAATGTTCATTTAATATTAAAGACGATGATGAGAATTAGTCTTCCCATTGATTACATTTGAGAATAACTCCAGTTATTGTACCCAATTTTACTTACTCATCATACGTAGTGTAGGGTAAGTCCTGCAATCGTTTTGAAAATCGAAAAAAAATTTTGACGGATTTACACGTTTTCGACACTGGAGATTTCGAAAAACATATTTTTAGAAAAAAAATATTTGCCGTCCGTCTGTCTGTCTGTAAACGCTCTATCTCACGAACAAATTGAGATAAAGACTTGAAATTTTGTATGTACTTAGTATCTAAGAATGGGACGAAGCCTATTGAATATCAGCAACCTCGATTATCCGGAACTATTTTTTCCGGATTCTTGAAAAATTCGTTCTGATGAAAGGTATAAAAAAAAGTTCGAATTTTTTTACTTTAAGGAATGCATGTAAAAGGCAATAAAAAAACACAAATTTTGCATAAAAAACGAAGTCGATCGGATTATTAGTTGTCGAGACATTTGTAATCCTGTTTTCCACATTCTTCGATCTTTCATGACCCTGTATTTCATTCAAATTTCAATTCAGAGGTATATTTTAATCGAAAATAAGACGCTTAATCCGACGCAGTAAACTGTTAGTTAATATGATTATTATTTTTGGAGTTATAAGGATGTTTCTTTTACGTAGTTTGGTACTTCTTGAGTAGTTTGGCGTTTTATATAATTTGTTTTGAAATTGGTGCATCAGCAATTCCTTAATAGAGTATTAGTATGTGTATTAACAACATTTAAATTTAGTTTTGGAATTGAATTACATTGTATAAATAGTTTTCACATATTTTATTTTCATATGCATATAAATGATGGGTAAATATTACGGTGGCCTCCAACGACTAATTTACATTACTTGCGAAACATTTATAATTTATAGAAAGGAATTAAAATTACGCAATCCACTGGCACATTCACAGAAAGAGCTGAAGTGCCTCTGACTCTGTGACAAAAATAGTTATTTAAAATTTTCTACTTAAAAGCTGGAATTTTTGAAAAACATTTATTTTATTTTACATTTAAAAAAAAATCTGTTATGTATTTTCTTATGAAAGTCAAAATATTAATGTGTTATGGTGAGAAAAAGAATAGAGAGTATAAGTTAGTCTAGAGAAAGAATAGACTGTATATTTTTCCCAATGCAAGCGCATTTTATGATAAATATTGTAGAAGATTATTTCTCCATCTTTAGAAACCTCAAAAACAAACATATTTTTGAAGTTTAAAGAAGTATTTATAAAACTATCCAGATCTGAGTACGTGCAGACCTCTGAAAATGCTAGCCCCCTCCAAAGAGTAATCCTGGGTATGCCTATGACGCAATCAAATAAAAGATATTCACTTTTATATAAAATATGTCGATCATAAAATAAACTCACAGCATTTTATAACAATGATTAATTCAGGAGGTATCCCGGAGATGGTGCGTTCCCCCGGAGCAAAAAGACCCTCCTCGGAACATTTGAGATCTAGTGTTTTCTATGGTCAAAAAGTACGCACACCCTTTTCCCCGCTTCCGAGAAATCTGTAATGTCCATCCGGAGCAACATAAATCCCTCCAGGAGAAATGTGTCTTAATTCAATACTCTTTTTAAATAATATGCTACAAAAGTAAAATTTTATTTCTGTTTCTTCTAGTTTTTTTTTCTGAACTGCATCAAATTAAACCAGTTGAAAATATTCTTCTAACGAGTCCTACATCTTTTTTTTTTTTGTCAAAAAATACAAAGATAACATCTACTTTGTTTGATCGTCTTTCCCCTCTACGGCAACCAACACAAGCATATCGTAAATTCATTTATCGTATCATTTAATCTTTGAAGAAATAGCCTGCAACTCGCCAGCTTAATCCTGTCCCTCCCTCTCCTTGCATTCATTTGTCCTGCCCTTTTACGGCTACACTGCTTCCTCCCTTGTCCTTTTTCAAAATCCCCAATTTCGATAACATCAATCAAACGTAGACATTTGTTACCCAGCGCAAATTCGAAGAGTTGAAATCTGATACCGAGTCGAAGATATTATATTTTTAAATGGATATATTTATGAGAAGTGCCATTTTTTTTATTGCAGATCTGAAAAAAGTTCCTTTTAGTCAATACTTTTTGCTTTTATGTTCTATTTTATTTATTTTTTACAATCGTAAAATGGTGTATTATAGCATCATAGCATTTTTTTTTTTCAAATTGGAATTGTTGAGCCACAATGAGTTAAGTTTTTTAAGATGTAGCTGATATCTTGGGCAGTATAGTCAACACAAACAATATAAATCAAATATCATTTTTCTACTAGATTTCCAGAAAACAATCATAATATTGGATATATATTGCAAATTATTGCAATAAAATACATCTTTCGCAAAAATAATTGCAGCGGAATCTCAATATTGTAAAAAATGCATACTATTTTTCGTAGTATATATATATATTAGTGGAATTTTATTAGCATTGTAAATTCTGAATTCAATTTCAGATTTATTTACTACTATTTTTTCATCAATCGAAAATAAAATACACACAATTGCGCGTTTTTAGAATAAATTTTAAAAATATTTTAAGATGTATCTTTCGACAACCCAATCTTCAACATGGAACAAAGAATATAAAGAATTATATTCTTTGTTCCATGATCTTCAACTCTCGACTCCCCAAGTCCGACACTGTGTTAAACTGGTCCAACCACTCTTTGAGTGACTGAGTTGACTTCGATTCCCAAACTGAGTTGAAGTGAAAGTTCGACTTTTTGGAGTCGACTCGGTTATCTAGCTAGGAGTCGATAGTTCGATTCACTTGGAAGGAGTCGAGATTCAGAGTCGACTCTTTGATCAACTCTACTCCTCTTGAAAAGTGGTAATGTTCACGTCCTTTTGTCCGTGTCCGTTGAATCATGTCACGTGATGTCGGAATGAGTGAGTAAGGAACGAAGGCCTGTTTCTATGACAAAGATCAAAATATCTGTAATTTTATAATTGAATACATTTTTAAATAAATACTCTATTGTTTTTTAAAAACTAAATAAGCATCATTACTGTCAAATATAACAATTAGTGTTTTTATGCAAAGCAAAACGAGTTTTAAAATCACAAAAGGAAATGCAAAACAAATTTCACACTAGGAAAAATTTTTCCAAAATTAGGGATAAAAGGTGAAATGCTTACATAATTCAAGTTTAGCCAAAAATAACATCGAGCTATGCGATCTTGAATTCAGCAATCCGATAAAAAATAAGAAAATAAAAATATATATACATAAAATATAGAAAATATATGGAATTAGATGATCTGTAAAGCTCATGACATAACCCAAATTTTGGTAAGCTGAAAATGTGGACTGAGCTTTACTGGTGCCTAATATACGGAATCATATTATTATTTACTCAAAATGATTACTGAGGAAAGTAGTCAATATAATGTATTGTTATGTTGTCTCAAATCAGTTAAGCTCCACAACGCTAAATGAATATAAACCATGAAGTAATAATTAAAGTATAACATTAATATAATCAGGTTGTTGAGGAATTGATGCAGATAAATATGTTTGAACACAAATATTTAGTTTATGGTTGAATCGTATCTACTCAAGGTTTTGAGTTTACTTGGAGCATTGATCTTCCATTTATCAAAACTGCTGGAATGGAATTGTGTCCACACTTTGTACTGAACGAACCATTCTCATGCTTTATTGCGTCAGTCAATAACATATAGTTTTGAACCCGAATTTTTAAACTGCTTATGGATGATTGAAATACAAAGTGAGTTAAAAATGTCTCTCTTTCCCTGATTGATTTTAAGGCACCAGTACAGCTCAGTTCTCATTTTCAGCTAACAAAAATTTGGGTTATTTCATGAGCTTTACAGATCATCTGATTCCATTTCTTTTCTATGAACATTTTCATACTGAAAATATTTTCCAATTTTTACTGTAACATTTTTTTAGATCGAGCTCTACTTTTCTCTCTGGTTCCACCAGTTTTTTATATGATTAATTATTACGTTCCTACTTGGAGAATCAATTGTTTAATAACTACTAACCCCTTAAGGCCCCTGTCCTCGGTCGTGGAAACGCTCGCTAGCTAATGCTATTCCTATGGGGAAGCATTTTTCTAATAACTCTTTCGCATTTTCACATTTTTGAATAATTTTTTTTTGCATTGGATAGCTGAGGTGCATGCCGATAGCGCACCGTTTTTATTTTTTGGATCTTCGTTGCAGATATTTTTTTACAAAGTTAGTTTCACTTTCAAAACCGGTTTCGAAACTGAAAGTGCTTTTTAAAAAATATATCTGCAACCAAAATCGAAAAAGTAAAAAAGGTGCGCTTTCGGCATGCACCTCAGCTATTCAATGAAAAAAAAAAAAAAAAATGTCAAAATGCGAAAGAGTTATTAGAAAAATGCTTCCCCATAGGAATAGCTTTAGCTCGCGAGCGTTTCCTCGACCGAGAACAGGGGCTTTAACTGTGTTGACCGAACTGACTTCGGGCAGGAACTCTTTGCACGATTCGTTACTTAAAGCTTTTTGACAACACTAATTTTTAACTGAAAATTTATCTTTATTGATTGGCAGATGTTTTTTGATTAAGTAAAGCAACTATTTTAGTATGAAAAATCCGGTTTACAGCGCCTATGTTTAAATTATGTTGTCAAAAACAATGCCACAGTTAAAGGGTTAAGATGCTACTTCACTCATGAAAAATCCCGCTCGGTAATACAGTGAAACCTCCGAATAAGGGACCGGAATTTTTGTCCCTTAAATAGAGGTGTCCCTTATTTGGAATTTTTACTTTTTTTAAATTAATCGTTTAGAAAACACATAAAAAATAGCCAAACATTAAAGGTGAAGTTTAAAGGTACCCAAAGGCTATAAACTACGTTAATGAGACACAAAAGAAAAAAGAGAATTAATTAATTTAAAATTTCAATCAATTACTACATTAAATGTTTTGTAGAGTTATAGATTTATATTTTTTACATAAGCATTTGTGTGCATGCAAAAATTACAATAACATTTAAAAGTGATTGTTTTTCAGACTTCAATTTTCCACTACTAATATCTCAAGTGTTCATTTAGCATACTTTACAATTTTTAGTCTTTCATTATGAGCAGTATTTACGAAATTAAATTGGCGCCCTTTAAATTGCATTTAACATCTTCCTATCAACCTTCTATCCTGACGACGTTCGCTGAAGCGAATGGAACGTTGATGAATTTTTAAGCGTGTTTTAAATATATTCTTTTTATAAGTGCACCATTTAGTAATCTGTATTTTAGTACATTTTTTAACATAATTTATGGTGCAATTATCCAATTTATAATTATGTACGCAATATTTCATTCATACCAGAAATCTTAAGTAGTTTTTGTTTATATATTTAATAATGTGATGAAACAGTTTAACTTTTTAAGTCAGTGTCACAGGTCTTGTGAAATCGGCTGCTAACAGGCAGCTGATATATTATAGATCAAAGCGGATAATGATGTAGAAAAGCGAAGACAGAGACTACTTGATGTATTACTTTTAGTAATTAATAATAAAAATATGAAAGAAATGATAATTTTGAGTTGGATATTTTAAATACCAAAGTTAAATTATTTCAAAATAAAACTTTATTTTTATTTTATCATAGAGCAATAAATTAAGCCCCTCTTTGACTCTGCCTTTGCAAAATATTTCTGGCCTCTTGGGGTTGGCTTGATTGCTATATTATAAAACATGCAAGACAGAGTTTATATCCATTAAAAAAATTATTAACCACATTAAAATAATTGAAAAGCGGCTATTTATAAAAGATTTGGTATTATTACATATTGGTAAGTGTAATTTTAAAAACACATTTGATTAAGTTTTCAATTAAGTGAAAATATTGTATGCACATTAAATATTACTGAAATTACATTTTTAGAAATATCTACATAGGATAGGGCTGCAAAATTTATTAAAAAAAAACATTTTGCTTGACAATAATTAATTTTAATTCTATCATGGCTATAGCCTTTTTGTTTTTAACATGAACTATGTAAGATGTGTTAGTGTTTTTATAACATATTTGTTTTAAAAAGAGGTTATTAAAAGATTTAATCATTATTTTCTAACTATATTTGTATTACATTACATTTGAATCCGCAAAACCTCACAGCTTGGCACCAGAGGTTTTGCGGATTCCTGATCATTATTTTGTTTACATTTTTTAAACAGCAATTTGAATGTAATTAACAATGAAATTGAAACTATTTTTAATTCTTCCAATATAATAAAATATTAAAATAAGTAATAAACTAAAATAATTCAAATTTAGACAGTTTTTAACATGATTAAAATATTAAAAGCAAAGGTCAAGTTCATAAATAATATATGATTAAATATTTATTATAATGATAAGATGCATTTTTCTTGTGAAATTTGCTTTATAAACATACATCCATTATTAATTCACATCAAAGTCATGAGAATAATAAATTTTTACTTCAGGTTTAGCCAGACTTAAAATCCGAAGAAGTTTAGTTAATGCATAAATATATTTGATAGCAAGATAGTGATTACCAGTGATAACAGCAATATCTTTAATTTTTTCAAAAATAAATTTATTCCTCCATCATAAAAACACATGAATTCAATAATATTAATGAAAATTACAAATTAAGATACTTATGGAATTGATATAAAATTAAAAAAGTAACATTTTGTCTCTGCATCTGAACTGGATATTTCATTGTTTACATCCGTAAATTATGTGCGGATTTAAGAGAGTCTACTGTATATTATTAATGTTGTTCAACCAATGTATCTCATATATCATCTTGTTATAGATTAAAAATTAATTAAATAAAAGCACAAGACTAAACCAAAACATAAGTGTAGTTCCTAATGATCCGGGAAATTTTAGCAACCGCTAGAAGTCAACTGTGAAGGCATTATGCCTGAAAAAATATATAAATCTTGGAAAAAAGAAAATATACTCAAAAAATGTGTTTTAAACTTCTACATTTCATACTTCTACTTACATTACACATTCTTAAGAATTATGTTTAATTGAATTATGGCAAAATGTATATTATGATACAGGGTTCGCACAGTTCTACCACTAAATTTTAAGAATATTTTCAAAGTGTTTCACTGCAGAAAAATATCATAAAATCTGTGAATGAAGATGGGAATTACGAATGTTGTTTTTTAAAAATTAAATGTAAATTTTCTTATTTTTATTAGTGGTGCCAGAGTCCTTGGAAATTTCAAGAGTGTGCGAACCTTGTGATAGCTTGATGTAACTCTAAAAGAGCTTTCATGAGTATGCGTTGCAAATTTTCAGCATTTACAGTGTAGCTTGAAAAATAAAAAGTAATGGGGAGCTTTTTTCTCCCTGTCAAAGCTCTCAGCATACGCACAAAGGCGTGATTTGCCACATCATTAATGCACAAACCCTTCTGCAAAGTCTTCAAAACCCACAACATGATCTTTCTCCATCTATCCATAAGGAATCCATAAGGAAAGGGCATGTTTACACACAAACACTTCTGTCAACCAATCTACCGCTACATTTTTTGTCATAGCGATCTTTGTAGGAATCATCTTGACGACGTAGCCCAATCATATCATACTTACTTATGCATTGGCAAACTTAGACCAATCAAATTCCCGGAGTTCATCCGTACAGTGTCAGGCGTTAAAGAACGGACAGGTTTTTCTCCCTTATCCACAGTCATTCGTCCACAGCATGGAGCTAAAAAGGTATATGGAGGAGACATATCAATCTACCATCATGGTGAGCCCTGACGCCGAAAAACCAGTTCTTTCCCCCTCTTTCATATCCGCCATGTTTGACTTTTACCGTAGTTGACTCGCGCCGCGAGGAGCTTCCTCAATACGGCGATCGGCAGCAGACGGAAAAAGGGCAGCTTAGTCAGGTCAAATATGGCGGCCGCGGCGTTGTAACGGGGGGGTAGGAAAAGCTTCAAGTGACGTCACACATGTCTCCTCCATATACCTTCTTAGCTCCATGGTCCACAGTGACGTCAGCTGCCCTTTCCTTATACCAGGCGAGGTTTCAAAGACATTTCGTCAAAAATCAATGCAAATAACCTCTCCTTTTCTGGCAAAATCTTTTTTAGTACACATATTAAATCTGACCTTATCCCAGTAAAAGGCAATTTTGATGAAACAAAAGGGAGTGTTTTTTCCTTAGGCAGTTCCAAAGTTTCTTTCAAAACTGCATACACCGCTAGAGGTCTGCACGGGCCGGGCTCGGGCCGATTTCCAATAATGGCATTCGGGCCGGGCCGGGCTCGGGCCTTACTTCTGGAGACTCGGGCCGGGCCTAGTCACTAATCCTTTCGGGCCGGGCCGGACCAGGCTGGGCTCGGGCCTTAATTTTTTTGCTGGAGTATCGGGCCAGGCATAACTTTTTTTCCGTACGAAGCCGAGACTGATTCCATTCTTCCTATTTTTCATGGACCAAAATAATCAGTTCCTATTGAATCTTCCTATATGAAAATCCTTTTCTCGACTTTTTATAAATCAGTAATGTTTGGCTTTGTCCAAAAATTTCTGCAAAAAAAGTATATACTTTTAAGCCTTCATTATTCTACAATTAAACATTAGAATTTATTCCTTTTAAAGAATCGTAGATTACTAGGCGCTTTAAAATAGAATTAAACACACACACACACACACACACAGAAAAACATGAATATAACGGATTTTTTTTTTTTTTTTTTTTTTTTTTTTTGAACTTAAAACTGAAAGTTTCTTTTAAAATGTTTATCCATGCAAAATGAATACAACAATACGGGAGAAAAAAATATATTAAATATTTACAACTGTTAAGAATGGAATGCATTTTTTTTTCGTTCCAAAGCGATTTCGTCTTTGGAAATTTTACCATATACCGCTTTTTCGATTTTTTGTCTCCATTACAGGGAATATGTGGATTAATAATACTAGTGAGAACTGAAACATTTACATACAACAAACAAAGATTCATTTAAAAGCATAAATATCGTAGCCTACGGCACTTCTGCATAAATGGAGATTATAAACATGGAAAAAAAAAAACTAATATAACTTTTTTTGGTCAGAACTCTTCCATAAGATTAAAGATCAATGTTCTGTAGAAATTCACTCGAGCCGGGCCGGGTTCGGGCCGAATTTTAAACTTTTTTCCGGACCGGGCCGAGCTCGGGCCGAAATTTTTGCTTTCGGGCCGGGCCGGGTCGGGCCATTATTTTTTCGTTCGGGCTGGGCCGGGCTCGGGCCGACATTTTAACTTTCGGGCCGGGCCGGGCCCGGGCCGAAATTTTAATTTTCGGGCCGGGCACGGGCCTGGAAATTTCGGTCCGTGTAGATCTCTATACACCGCTCTACTTTTACAAAATGTACGATATGCATTTATTTTGTCATATTCCGTAAAGCGTCTTGCCTTTTTTGTGGTGCTAACTTCTACCTGACGTTGAATGAAAGTTGACAATTTTTTTCGTGACACCACGCTGGGAAAGAATTCTTTTTAAAAATGTTGTTTTTCTTTCACTTTCGAAAGATGCGAATTTTATTTTGTATTTCAATAAAGAATCATACTTTTTTACTTTGCTAGCTAATTTGGCCGGTACTTGCGTATTAACGCCACCGCAACAGAAGTTGTGTTAATGATCCAATAAAAAGTAATCTTCTTGTTCGCGGTTTTGGATTCTTTGCTGCTTTGCTGTTTGCTGATTTTTAACGCATTTTTAGTGGTACGAAAAGGCGTATTTGGAATTTGCCTAAAACAGAACAAATGTAATTTTATTTTGAATCTATGTTAAACTCTATATCGGACCATTTTACACCGAAATCCGATTGACTACTTTGAATTTAAATAAAGTGTTTTATTTTAAATAAAGTGTCTTTTATTTGTCGCAAAAATTATAGGTGTAGATTGGCGGTACTTAAAAAACCGCCAAATCTGTAGCTGCGGTGTCGTTAATACGTAAGTACCATTTGGCCTTTTTGGGTGTATATTTCCTTTTTCTGACTGAAAAATCTAATTTAGGTGTGCTACAGATATTGAAAGCAGGTGCTATTGGTGCAGGCAAACATAAAGCATCTGACACACGTGGATTAAGGATGTTTTGACTGATGATGATGATACAGAAGACAAATTTTGTAACAGAACGGGAGTCTTTGGGTTTGACGCTTCAGAACAGACTATCCCAGAAATTGTACTTGAAATTCGAAAAGGAACTGGAGCTAACACCTGTTTAAGAAGACTGGACTCAAAAGGGCAATTTTTATGCTTTAAGGGATGAAAGCTATTCACCGGTGTAAAATAATTCCTTGCATTGTCTTAGTTCAATTTATTTTTAAATAATTTATTAGTTTCATTTATTTTTTAAATTGCTCATTTTTTATGGTTGATTTTCACTTCGAAAAAAACATGCTAACTATGTAATCAATTTTCTTTATCTTATCTTATTTTATGCATCTAATTCTGTACAAGTGAAAAATCTATCATTAAATACTTATGTATTAAAATTATAGTTTATGTTGGTGTTTTTATAATAAAATGAAATTTTTTTGTTCATGTAATAAGTGACAAACATTTCTTTTTACAATATATATGTACAGTGGACTCCCTCAAATCCGCACAGTTTGGGACCAGGGGTTGTGCGGATTTTAGAATTTTGTGGATTTCTGGTCATTGCTTTATTTACAGTTTTTAAACACTAATTTGATTGCAATTAATAATGCAATAGGAACTATAAGGAATGCTTACAATATAATAAAATAAGTAATAAACTAAAATAAAAATTTAGATATTTTTTAAAATGATTAAAGTACTAATAGCAAAGGTCGAGTTAATAATAAATAATGTGTGATTAAATATTCATTATAAAGATTAAATGTATTTTTCCAAAATTACTTAACAAAACTTGCCTCATAAAAGTACATTATTAATTCACATCAAAATCATAAAATAAGAATTTTTTCCCCCCAAGTTTAGCTAGGCTTAATAACCAAAAAATCTTGATTAATGCATAAATATACTTGGTAAGAAGGTTGTTATTACCAGTGATATTAGAAATATCTTGATTTATTTTCAAAAAAAAAATATATATATATATATATATATTATTATACCTTGAACAATTATTATATCTTGAAAAAAAAAACATGAACAGAGTATTATTAAGAAAATTACAAATTAAAAAATTTATGGAATTAATACAAAAGTACAAAAAAAAAGAAAAAAAAATCAAAATTTCTACCGATATCTGAACTGAAAGTTTCATTGTTTACATCCATAAAAATATGTGCGGATTTTAGAGAGTTGCGGATTTGAGGGAGTCTACTGTGTGTATATATATATATATATACACATCATATATTTCTGTGTATAAACCGAGATGGACATTGATGGAAAAATTAATAATTGAGTATTTTAAATACATATTTACACTGCTTACTAAAACCACTAAAAGATGGGATAATGGTACCTGTCTATAAAGGCCTGTCTATTAAGCCAATTTTTAAAAAATATTTTCATATACTATTTTATATTTTTATATAATATACGTGTATATATTATATAATATGTGTTTATGTTGATGAATAAATAAATACATAAACATAATGTTTTTTATTATCTGTCTCCATATGTCGGTATTATTACTATTATTTTGAAGAGAATATATAAGAAAAGAAGATGATGGTTGAAATTTGCGAAAGTTTTACTAAAGAACTCTTCCAGGATTTTCTTTTTAGGAGTTAAGAATGAATGGTTTCCAGTTAATAACACTATAATAGTTGATAACTTGTGATATTAATCACAGCAATAATGTTAATAACTTGTGGTTATTAATTGTGGCAGTAACAGAAATGTGGCAGTAATTCTTGGAAAAGCATTGGGAGGGAGGGGCTGGTATAGGTTTTTAACAGAATTACTTTCATCACAATACTTTTTTTTTTTCAGGAATTGTTATTTAAACTTTAATTTCGTGATATCTCAAAATGAAAATTTTTGTGGCAATGTCTTTCTGCTTTATTAAAATAGGTGGCAAATCTACTAAGATTTTAGGCGACTTTCCATCCATGCAAAACCTTCTTTTAAAAAGAAATTCTAAAAATCCAACTTGTTGGTGAGTTTAAATGTAGATCAGTCAACACACATAATCGCCATGTAGGATTCATGTCTAAAATTCCTGAGTTAGTAATTTGATTTGCATAATAAAACGGAATTGGTCTGCCAAGTCATATCATGGTTGAAAACTTTGTTTTAGCCATTGACTCATAAATTTGCCATTAATGTTTTTTCTGCCCCCAGTCCTCTCTTTTCACACTTTTGGTGCAGAAAAGCACAATGATAAATCTACGAGTCAACCGCTAAAATAGTTTTCAGGTGTTTACCACCAAGATTTGGCTCGGCATATATGTTTAATAAGTTAATAAGAGTTTTAACTAATTCTGGAGTTTCTACTGTGATGAGGTTGTTGTCTATGCAATACACTCCCAGCCTATTAAGAAGTTTTGTAATCATTTCATCGTTCTGTGTTTTCACATATTGGTTGATAGTGCATTTTTAGGTGCGTTCGTAATTATGTAAATACGTAGCACCTATTGTTGTCGCTCAGTCCGTCCGTCTGTCCGTCCGCATATAACAACGCAAAAACTACCCAGCCGAATCGTTTGAAATTTAAAATACATAATTATTACATAATTTTGTCGAGTCATTTCAAATTTTATGAAAATCGGATGGATAGATCCATTACAGGGACAATCAAAAGGATTCCGTTACATTACGGTCAATGGGGAAAAAAGTTTCAAATGCATTTTAATCGTTTGAAATTTAAAATGTATAATTATTACATAATTTTGTCGAGTCATTTCAAATGTTATGAAAATCGGATGCATAGATCAGTTACAGGGACAATCAAAAGTATTCCGTTACATTACGATCAATGGGAAAAAATGTTTCAAATGTATTTTAATGGTGTTACACTCATTTGAACATAATATAACTGACATGAATCTATGATGTATGTACTAAAATATACATTCTGTACAATCTGGGATGCAAAGAATTTTTATTATTAAAATACAGGGCCACACAGATGTATTCCACTAAATAATGTTATACGGGGAAACATTGTTTGGGGCGTGTTTTAATTATATTAAACTACTACACATTTTATGAATAAGATATACGTTAATGAAGTATAATAAAAATTACTCCCTGCATATTTACAGGAACACGAAGATTTCGACCACTATACTGTATCCAAAGTACGCTCTACTATATCTGCAAGATCTGAATATTTTAAAACTTCATTATCTTACGAACGCACCTCATTTGCTACGCTTCACGTGCAATTTCCAACTTGTTAAAGTTATGAGCAGGATTTAATTTTAATTCGCAAAAGTATTTTATTTTTTGATATTCAGTTCTAATATCAGTACCAACAGAATTAAAAATACATATTTAAAATCATTTCAGTAGACTTGAATTGTAACATTACATCTATAATAATAAAGAGAGAAGGATGTTTCTCTGTCAGCGCTGTTCTGAAGAGACTGCTGCACGTAGAGTTACAAAATTTGGAGGGAAGGTCGTTTTTTACATGTAGTTTTGCACCTCGAAGCCCGATTTTCGATTTTTTGTTTAGATTTTTTAAAATAATTTTTTAGGCGATTTTTAGCGTTATTTTTGCGGTTTTATCCCATTAGTGAAAGGAATACGGTTTCATTCTTTTAACCCAAAATAGCAATTTTTTTTCTCTTTTCAACAAAGTTTATTCGGAATTTGTACAGCGATTTTTGAATTTTTAACGAATTTTTAATGCGACTTTTAGTGTTTTTTCTCATTTTGCGGCTATTTTTTGAGATTGATAAAAAGAAAATCGCTTTAAACTTTTAGCCTAATGCCTTAAATTTTGTGTTTGTTACGAGTTTTAGATTTTAACGATTTTTAATGCGATTTCAATGCGATTTTTAACGTTTTTTAAAGATTTTTGCGTTTAGCATCTATTTTTTTCGTAGTTCTTTTATCAAAAACTTGAGCTGTTGAGAATGCAATAAGTAGAATTTTTTTGTGAAATCTACCTAAAATGTCAAAAATTTAGGTATCACTATTTTCGAATAGCAATTTCATAAACTATCTTAAATTCTTGCTTAAGACCGCTACCCCCTCGAGTTATATATCACCTGATCGGTTATTTAACAGAGTATGGTTTTGATAAAGTTTTTGAAGAATAGAGTGGTCTACCTGGTGGTAGAAAATGGAACTAATAGAACGCTATTTTTTTAAATCTATAATAATAAAGAGACAAGTTTGTGTGTGTGTCAGCGCTGTTCTGAAGAGTCTGCTGTACGTAGAGTTACAAAATGTGGAGGGAAGGTACTTTTATACATGTAGTTTTGCACCTCGAAGCCCTATTTTCATTTTTTTTTTATTAGATTTTTTTGATAATTTTTTTAGGCGATTTTTAGCGTTCTTTTTGTAGTTTTACCCCATTAGTGAAAGAAATACGGTTTCATTCTTTTAATCCAATATAGCAATTCTTTTCTCTTTTCAGCAAAGTTTATTCGGAATTTGTACAGCGATTTTTGAATTTTTAACGAATTTTTAATGCGATTTTTAGTGTTTTTTCTCATTATGCGTTTTTTTTTTTTCTTTGAGATTGATAGCAAGAAAACCGTTTCAAACTTTTAGCCGTAAATTTTGTGTTTGTTACGAATTTTAGATTTTAACGATTTTTAATGCGATTTTCAATGTGATTTTTAACGCGTTTTCAAGATTTTTTGCGTTTAGCATCTATTTTTTTCGTAGTTGTTCTATCAAAATATTGAGCTGTTGAGAATGCAATAAGTAGTATTTTTTTGCGAAATTTACCCAAAATGTCAAATTTAGTTACCACTATTTTCGAATAGCAATTTCATAAAATATCTTAAATTCTTGCTTAAGACCGCTACCCCTTCGAGTAATATATCACCTGATAGGCTGTTTAACAGAGTATCATTTTGATAAAGTTTTTGAAGAATAGAGTGCGCTAGCTGGTGGTGAAAAATGGAACTAACAGAACGCGATTTTGTTAAAATTTGGAAATATAACAATGTGATTTATTTTAAATTTTAAAATGGTTTATAATACATGACAAAAAATGTAAACAAAGAATGGCATGACACATTTCAGGATGCGTGAAAGGAGGGGCGCGAACAAAATTAGGAAATGTAATTAGGAGATCTGTTTTATACTTTAAGGTAGTTTATAACGCATGTTAAAATTTTAAAGTACTGGCGATGCTCTGCAAAGACCGCTGCACGAAATTATGTATGAAATTTTATACCTTGAAGGCCGATTTTCAGTTTTTTTTTAATTTAATTCATATGCGAATTTTAGTGGGTTTCGAGGCGATTTTTCCACATTAACGAAAAGGAAAGCGGGCTCATTCTTTCGACCTAAATTAGTGAATTTTGTTCTCTTTTCAATATAATTTATTTGGATTTCGTGCAACGATGTTTGGCTTTTTAGTGAATTATTTAATGTAAATTTTGCCGCTATTATTCGACATTAGTAAAAGGAATTTTGCTTAAAACTTTCAGGCTGATGTATTAAATTTTAGCTGCTAAGATTTATGAATTTCAGCTAATTTTAATGCGATTTTTCGAGATTTTTTTGCGTTTGATGTCGGATTTTTGTCATTCATGAGATATTTCCAACTACAACGTTTTACCCTATTAGAGTAAATTTTGACTCCTGTGATTTTTTAATATTAGTGATTTTTAATGCACTTTTCAATGCAAGTTTTAGAAATTTTTCGAGTTTTATGGTGATTTTTTGATATTCGGAAGTAAAAACTGATTTGAAACTTTTAATCTAATATAATTTTAGAGGTTTTTAACGCGATTTTTCAAGAATTATTGTGTTCCGTGTCGATTTTTTATTATCTATAAAGGATATCCTTTTACTACGTGATTATCCTGTCGACCAATTTCGCCAGATTATATCAATCGTGAAACAAGCCAAATTATGCAAATAGATGTAATTTTTATGTTAAATAATGAAAGAAGGGATAATTTAGAAAAACATTAATACAAATACATATAAAAATAAGAAGTAAAAACCACTTGATGACGTAACAAACATATGTTACGTCAAGTTATAACAAGTAAATAAGTTACGTCAAGTAACAAACATATGTTTAATGTCAAGTGAATATGGAATTTACGATCCGCCATTATTGTAGTTTAATCTTATGGTTTGATCCAGATAGTTTCTTGGTCGACCGAATAATCAAATAGTTCAGATTTCCGATTAGAATGTTTTATCCGTTTGATGAAATTCTGATTACTGCGATTTAAAAAATAATAGCGATATTTAATGTATTTTTCAATGCGTTTTTAATGAAATTTTTAATACGATTTAGTACTATTTTTTTCGATCCCCACCACAGTGGTGTTTTAACAATTAAAAAATGATTTTGGTTTCAAACTTTTAGCCTAATATAGTAAATTTCACCATTTACCTTTTTTTAATTTTGTCGATTTTCAATGTGATTTTTGATATATTTTGTGTTCTGCTTCAATTTTTTTGTAATTCATGTAAAAAAGAATGGTTGATACGTTTTACACGACTAGAATATTTTTTTATTCACGGGATGTATTTACATTTAGCGATTTTTAATGAATTTTTCAATGGTTTTGTATTGTTTTTTTGAATTTCACGGCTATTTTTTGAAATTTCGAAAAGGAAATTAATTTCAAACAATTACTCTTCATTTACGAATTTTGAAATTTAGTGATTTTTTAATGCAATTTTTAGCAATGTTTTCATTATTTCTCACGCTTTGCGCCGATTTTTTCATTCGTATTTAAGAAATAATTCAGATTACACTATTTTACTCTATTAATGTAAATGTTGTCCCCCGCTATTTTTAAATTTGAAACGATTTGTAATGAATTTTTGAGTACAATTTTTAGATGTTTTCGAGTCCACGGGGATTGTTTCACAATTGGGAAAGAAATTTTTTAATAATTTGTAGCTTAATGTAGTAAATTTTGACATCAATGATTCAGATTTTTTGTGTATTTTCATAAAATGTTTAGCAAGTTTTGTGTCGATATTTTTTAACTAATGAAAGAGTTCAGATTTCAATGTTTTGTCCCTTTATGGTAAATTATGTCCGCAGGAATTGAATATAAATGTTTATCGTATTATGGCAAATTTTGTCCGAATTTTTGAATTTTACTGATTTTTAATCTGTTTTATAGTGCTTTTTACAGTTCTGTGACAGTTGTTGACATCGGTAAAAGAATTTCGGTTTCTAACTTTTAGCATAAATAGTACAATTTGTTCTCCACGCTTTTATGAATTTTGCCAATTTCTAATGCGATATTCAATGTAATTTTTAGTTAGTTTGGGGGATTTTAGGTGTTACGTGTTGACTTTTCCTTATTCATGAACGATTTCCGATTACAATATTTTCGACTGAATATTAAATTTGTACAGCCATGACTTTTAAATATTCAGCGATTTTTCAGCGATATATCGAAAACTATATCGCGAATATTCAGCGATATACACTATCTACCAAAAAGTATTTGTACACTTTCAGTTTTTGACATTTTGTCAAATATTTAAAAATATACTGGTCGGATTCTTCTGGAACTTCAGAAATATAAAGGTTATGTTTCACTTTATATTTATTTACATTCATTTGTTAAGCGGGTAATTAGGGGGCCGGCAAAAAAACAAAGAATAATAGAAATATTTGGGATCGCCCTGTACATGAAAATGCACGAAACGACTTATCGCTTTAGAATACAAATATATGAATACAGTAGAATATGTACACTAATTTTTGTGAGAATAGCATGTATATTTATGGCGATAGAGCGATTTTTTTGAAAAATTCAAAAAATTCTTTTATGTTTTTTGTTTATATCATGCTGGGTTTTTGACCAAATTTAACGCAAATTTCAGAAAAATTGGCAAAATGCAGTAGAAAAAATGTAGCGCAATTGGAATATAAATATATTAAATATTTTATGAAATATGAGTAGTTTTATGAAATAATTTTTATCTGCGCATGCGCGAACGATAAAAACAATTCTTTTACATCATTTAATATTCAATTCTATGGAGTAACTTATAAAAAAAAATCCAATGAAATATCGTGAAAATTCAAAAAGATATCATTATTATAAGTAAGCTGTTTTTACATTGCTCTCTAAAAAGGCTGAATGATAAGGGATTCTCCACAAATTGACATTTTTTATTGACTGACTTTTAGGAAAAAATTAGTATTTAATGTATACAATATCTAATACAATATTTCTGTTAATAAGTATCTTGACATCTGTGATGGAAAAGAATAAAAGCCCTTTTCCTTTTCTATCACAGGTGTCAAGATACTTATTAGCAGCAATATTGTATTCATTAAATAGTACTAATTTTTTCCTAAAAGTCAGTTAATAAAAAATGTCAATTTGTGGAGAATCCCTTATCATTCAGCCGTTTTTAGAGAGCAATGTAAAAACAGCTTACTTATAATAATGATATCTTTTTGAATTTTCACGATATTTGATTGGATTTTTTTTATTAGTTACTCCATAGAATTGACTATTAAATGATGTAAAAGAATTGTTTTTATCTTTCGCGCATGCGCAGATAAAAATTATTTCATAAAACTACTCATATTTCATAAAGTATTAAATATATTTATATTCCAATTGCGCTATATTTTTTTAAATAGATTTTGCCAATTTTTCTGAAATTTGCGTTAAATTTGGTCAAAAACCCTCTATGATATAAACAAAAAACATACCAGAATTTTTTGAATTTTTCAAAAAAATCGCTCTATCGCCATAAATATACATGCTATTCTCACAAAAATTAGTGAACATATTCTACTGTATTCATATATTTGTATTCTAAAGCGATAAGTCGTTTCGTGCATTTTCATGTACAGGGCAATCCCAAATATTTCTATTATTCTTTGTTTTTTTGCCGGCCCCCTAATTACCCGCTTAACAAATGAATGTAAATAAATATAAAGTGAAACATAATCTTTATATTTCTGAAGTTCCAGAAGAATCCGACCAGTATATTTTTAAATATTTGACAAAATGTCAAAAGCTGAAAGTGTACAAATACTTTTTGGTAGATAGTGTAGTTTTCGATACGATTTCTAGCCATTTTTTTAGGTTGCTTGGGGATTTTCTGCCATTCAGAAACCAATTTTGATATCAAACATTTTGTTTAATGTAGTTATGTTTCGAATGCAATGTTTTATTTCTTAATATGATTTTGGCGTTCCATTTTGTAATTTATGAATGATTTCGATCATAACCCCCCCCCCGGCCCTGCCTTAATATTAATTTTAAGCTTTGGCTTTCGAATATTTAGCTATTTTTAATGTAATTTTCAATGTAATTTTTAGCCATTCTTCAAGTTTCGTGGCGATTTTTTTAATCCGGAAGTCGATTTCGATTTCAAACTTTTTGGTTATTATGGTTAATTTCTTGATTACAATATTTTATATTATAACAGAGAATTTTTACCCTAGGGACTTTTTAATGTTTTACGACTTTCATTACAATTTTCGATGCAATTTTTGGGCTTTCTCAGTCTTTTTTTTAAACACTTTTGAAAGGAATTCGATTTTAAATTTCTAGACTAATAAGAGTTTGGTTTCAAACTTTTATCCTTTACGGTAATTGTTTTGCTCTCTTATTTTGATCTACAGCAATTTTTATTGCAGTATGCTTTTTTTTTTTTTTTTTTTTTTTTTTTTTTTTTGAGTTTACGGCGATTTTTTTCAGATACGGAAAAGTAATTCGGTTTTTAATTTCTTTATATTTTTAAGAAATTTTTTATGTTTTTTTGCGATTTGTAAGATTTTTCCACATTAGTTAGAATAATCCAACTTCAATTTTCTAGCCCATCTCTTTTCAACGAAGTTTAGACGAAATTCGTGCAGCATTTTTTAAAATTTTCGAGGTTTTTATTATGATTTTTAAAGTTTTTTCGTAATTCTCGCTATTTTTTGATGAACCCGGGAAACACCGGGCAGAACAGCTAGTTAAAAATATGTATAATCGTTTAGATATATAATTTACTAATAGAAGCATTCAGCCTTTATGGGATTAGTTTTTTGCAGAAATAGGAATATAAAATATTTAGTCAGTTTGTTTTTAAGGGAACTCTTCTCAGACAGAGATGTTCACAAACTAATGTTAAATCTCTGGCTAGCTCTTTTTGAATTTCAATCATTTAGACGATATTTTCAATATCAAAACATGTTTCCAAAATGAAACTACCTTTTATAAAATTCATCTGGAACCAAAATTGAAATAGTGCCCATTATAAATCATTTTCCCCTATGCTGGGATTAGATATCATGCCATAGGTTTAATATTAGGTTTATAACAGATTTATTAACAATTATATGTATATAAATCATTTTTTAAGAATCTCAATTTTCATGTGTTGATAAACATGCTGCAGAATATTACTTAAGTTAATTTTATTCTATACTTTTCATTTTTGCATAAAATAAAAGTTGTAAATTTCATTTATTCCATTTATTTATTTTTTAATAAAAAACATTAAAAAAAAATTAAGTATTGCAACAGAAAGTAAGTTAATAAAATTCTTTAAAAATTTAAAAAAAAAAAATTATCTTTAAATGCCACTTATTGTGTAATAAATTCTTTTTTGTGTAGCTTTATAAAACAAAGAACAGATGTAGCATTTTTTTCCCCTCAAAAAATTGTGCGCAGTAAAATCTTTGTTTTAAAAATTTCATAAAACTAAAATCAGAGTATAAGTTTCTTCAGAAAAAAAAAAAAAAAAAATAAATAAATAAAAAAGTTTTTTTTTTTTTTTTTTTTTTTTTTTTTTTTTTTGCTTTTTTGTAATAAAACTTGTTTTTATGTGCCAATTATTAAAAAAAAAGCATCTGATCATATTTTCATTTATTTCATGGCAGTATAACAGCAACAACAATCAGCTTTCAATTTTTGTTGAAATATAAACATACAGGGTTGTTATAATTAAAGTTCGCCTATTCAGAAGGCTCTAGAGCCGGTTCTATGGCTCCAAACGAAGCAGAACTTCACTAGTACGTAGTTGAAGAGATGCGCTCTGCGAAAACCGAATAAAAAATTAGTTCAAATTTTTGTCAATAGGTGGCGCTGCGCCAGTATTTAAGCGCCAATACCATGCGATTTTTGTTTGTGGGGATTTTTGGAAGATTCTGTATCTAAAGACAGATGTCAGACAATCTCTCATCTGAAAGACAGTATTAAACTTCGCATTCGCTTAATCTCACAGGACAGTTTACGCAATGCTATAGAAAGCACAATTCTGAGAATGGAATGCGTTATTGAAAATGGTGGAGGATTCATTGAGCATGCGTAGTGTTATTCTTCGTTATTTCTTCGCTGCCGAGCGACATGTTTTGTTTTCGTTGATGCAGATTAGATCAAATGAAATGATATTCATTTTTTTTTTGTATTGTTTGGAGTCATAGGCCTCTAGAGCTGTCTGATTAGATGATATTTAATTATAATAATTCGCAGTTCGTCGAAGTTTGTTGAAACTTTTAAATTTGTGAGCTTTGTCTGGATTGACTGAAATTTATATAATGAATCTGCAAACATCGCCTTAAATATTGCCGCAGCGCCACCTATTGACAAAAATTTTAACTAATTTTTTTTCGATTTTCGTAGAGCGCATCTCTTCAACTACGTACTAGTGAAATTTCTTTTCGTTTGGAGCCATAGAACCGGCTCTAGAGCCTTCTGAATAGGCGAACTTTAAATATAACAACCCTGTATTTCTTTTTTAAGTGGTCACATTTAATCGTATTTTCTGTTTACTTCTTATAACTTAAAATGGCCTTTAAATATTTTTTATGAAAAAATTACATGTTATCAATATTATTAAGTATCCCATTAAAACAAATTGTCGAACGTATTAAGTAATATCTCCTCTGTTTCAGAAATGGATGTCTTGGAAATATTCACATTCTTCACGCCATTATAAATAAGTGAACAGAAAATAAATACCAAAAAGAGAGAGAAATACATAATGAGATCAGGTATTATTAAAAATTTAAATATTTCCTTAATCCGAGTTTCATAACAGGATTCGAAACTTCTCGCTACTCTTGTACTCACGCGAAATAAGTAAAAATTCCAGTCCGTAAAAGCAAAACCAAAAACTATTCGTAGAGTGCCCCGCCCACTACCGAAAATTCTAGTTTAGATCGCGGCCACTAGTGGCGTTACTTTGCGGCATCCTTTAATGTGGGAGTGTCTTCGCTTTTCTATATACCCGCTTTGGTATAAACTACCCATTTTTCTCGGTTTTCTCCATTTTATAATTCAACGAGGAGGACTTAATATCTTGCAGGTGCTCACTCGTTATTAAAACACGCTTATTTGACCCAATAGAACGATTATAATTTTGGTTTTATTTATGTATAAAATCATACTTTATAGTTTTTATGGTGTGGGTTGAATATTATGAAACTTTAAAATATCGTTTTCTGTGCCTTTAAAATTATAGTAAAATTGTACACATTCTGTTCAAATAAACGTTAGTCGCTCTGAGAGATGGCCACTTAATGGAGGTCATATTTAAATCTAGATTTTAATTGTTAAATAAAGGTATCAATTAATGATACTAAAATTTATTTTCCACATTAGAAATAAATAACAAAAATTTTAGTTTCAAGAGAAATGTTAATTACATAAGTTAATTATTTGCAGAATTTAAAAAGGAAATATATTGGCAGTTGCTTTGATTTTACTTTTTCATATTTTATAACTTTTATTTCCAAGTCCTTTCAAAATTCAATAAACAAATGAAATATTTTTTAATTATTATTACTTTATTTATTTTATTTTTATCATTTATATATTTTGTGCAGGAGAGTAAAAAATGACGTTTTCATTATTTTATCTATTTCTTTGAAGAGTTATCTTTTACTTTATTATTATGTTATCTTTTACTTTATTATTGCTTTACTTTATCTATTTCTTTGACATTTTAAACACGTGAATCGTCTTTAATGTCATTGAATGTGACATTCACGATCATCCATTATTGGCATTTAATCTTATAGTTTGGCGATAATTTTTTGGTCGACGGGATAACCTAGTAGTACCCAAAATTATTTACAAATTTAGTTTATTATTTACTGCAAAATTATCTACTAACTCAGTTTATTATTTGTTACAAAATTATTTACTAATTTACTCTATTGTTTACTGGCAGACATTTTCCAAGTAAAAAAAACTCTTCAATTGTTTATGGCAATAAACCCCACCCACCATCAAAATTTGGATTCCAGAATGGGCGGAGTCATATTTTCCTTAGACGAATCAGATGGTCGCGTATGAACAAATGAATGAATATATGTAAAAAAAAAATATTTCTACATGGTATGGGCAGGGTTTTACAAATTTGATGTAGCAAAAAAATCTACTCGACGGTAAAACTAATTCACATCAAGTTTCTACCCCCGTCATAGACTTGGAAAAAAAAAAAAAGTTTTCGATAAACTAATTGAGAAAGAAATAACAAGCATAATTTAGAATTAGTTGGGTACTACTCTGTTATCCTGTCAACCAATTTTGCCAAATTTTACAAATCTCCAGACTAATAGCCAAATTATACATGTTGACATATTTTTTATTTTAAATAACGAAAAAAAAAAAAAAAAAAAAAAAAAAAAAAAGAAGAAGAAGAAGAAGAAGAAGAATTAGTGGAATATTAATAAAAATACAAATAAAAAGGTCGAAATAAAAATCATTTCATGACTTTTAAAAACGTGAATCGTATTTAATGACAATCACGATCATCCATTATTGGCATTTAATCTTATAGTTTGGCGCTAATTTTTTGGTCGACGGGATAACCTAGTAGTATCATTATTTGTTATGAATTTTTCAAAGGACATAGTTTGGAAAGATAATGTAAATTTTTGTTGTAAATTATCAAAATTGTACACATGTATAAATATCTAAAATTTCGAATATATATATATATATATATATATATATATATATATATATATATATATATATATATATATATATATATATCGCTAGAAAAAAATAAAAAAAGGAAAAAAATAAATAGTGCTGTAAAGGTTATTCGGAACGAAAAATAGCAATTACGTCATGCTTCAAATGTCCGGTTAGGTGAGTGCTACAAAATCTATATCTGATGCAGGGAGAGGGAGGGGAAGAAGTGAACGATGAAGTAGTAAAACAGGAAAAAATAATTATTTTGCTTATTTTCCTGTTGTCATTGTCTATTCTGATTTTATTACTTTTAAATTTACATCTGATGGATTTCTTTTCATCGAACTGAAAAATAAAAGTTTTCATTTTTTTCCAATACATTTAAGAGAAAAAAAAAAAAACTAAAGTTTGCGTTTATTTCTTAATTTCTTTTTTTTTTAACACATCCCCACGGAAAAAAGTAAATATAAATAAATAAAGGAAATTCCTAAATGAAATAACATGATCTCCAGAGACTGAAGCCCTGATCATGGAAATTATATACTGACATTTTTTGAACCCTTTGAAGACGAGAGTGGACCCAGTGGCGTAGCTAGGGGGGCGTCCGCCCCGAGCGCCGAGGCCTAGGGGTGCCAAATTGAGAGAAATTGTTATATATCTATATTGGTGTGGGGCGCAAAATTTCTTGCTGGCCCCGGGCGCCAAAAAACATAGCTACGCTAATGAGTGGACCTATCGTACAGGCGACCGGGGGGGGCGGCGGTCGATCTCTGAACATTCTTCTATTCCCCCTTTTAGGAGAAGGGTGGTAAAGCGTTCAATTAATTTTCGAGTTGTTCGGTTGTCATTTGGTTCCCCCTCTCTATTTCCGCAAAAAAACAGTGATTCTTCGATACAAATTTTCCCTAGATCACAGGGATTTTTTTTCAGATGAAAACTTTTATTAGCTGAATCATACAAAATATTCAATATTCACTGACTTCTAAATTAGTTAAGTTTATTAAAATTAATATAACTTACGTATTAAAAAGTTTGTATGTATTAATAAAGTTAATACATATTTTTATGTATAATACGATATCGGTGTGATAATGAAAAAGCTACATTTCATGAAATCTCCTCTACGTGTTACATGATTTTTAAATTGAAAGAAGTTTTCTTTGAAATTTAAAATTGTCATGGTACGAACAAAAATCACATATTATATATGAGGACCCCAGAAGCCAAAGGGTACAAGTGACAAAATTTCGATTCGGAGTAAATTGATTTTAAAGATAATTGATGTTAAATTGGAACATCAATAACAATTGACTAAATTGATATAGGAAACATCTGCTTGTTGCATTCTAATCTTTGAACTCTCATTTCAATAACTGTTAAAAAAAAATAGAGTACAATTTTCTTTAAATGTATAATTAATCAATATTGTTTGTTTTTCGAAAAAAGTGGTTTGCCTCTATAACTCAGCAAATAATAAGAAAATCATTTATATTTCTTTACATGAAATGACAAAAGCATATTTTTAGGTCGTCTGTGTATTTAGTTTATTTTTTTCAGTTTTGTCACTTATACCCCTTGGCTTCTGGGGTCCTCATATATAAGATAGATTTTTTTTCCAATAATAGATTTTTTTTCCAATAATAAACAATACATAATGATTTGCTGCTTTTTTAGTTACTTTTATAAATATTACTTTTAAATGAATTACTGAATAAAATGTACATAGTTATACATTTTACACACAGAAAAACTCCATTTCAGGAAGGATTATAACAAACTCCATTGCATGAGAAAAAATAAAATTTCTTAATAACATACTAGTAATATTGGAAAGCGTTTCATAAACGATGTTACTCGTTCTTTTTTCTTGCATCTCATTAACCTTATTCTGGAAGACGACATCACGTGATTTGTGAAATGTGCTGCCGATTTCAACATCTCCAAAGTATATTTTAATTTATTAGATAATAAAAATTAGACAATTTAATTCTGACTTTTAAATTCTTCAGAGGGTGAAATGTAAACTTTGCAAAATTTAAAGTAACTAGTCGTTGGAGGCCACCGTAATACTTACCCATCATGGATATGCATAGCACAATATATGAAAACATAACACATGTAAAAAATTTATAAAATGCATTACAATTCCAAAACAAAATATAAACGTATATTTAAGTATTTTTAACACATAATCATGCTTTATTAATGAATTTCTGATGACCCAATTTCGATAAATTGTATGAAACGCCAAACTATTCAAGTAGCACTGAATTGCGTAATAGAAACATCCTTATAACTCCAAAAATAATAATCATATTCACTAACGATTTCTTGCATCGAATTAAGTATCTCATTTCCAATTAAAAGATATATTTGAATTGAAATTTGAAAGAAATACACGGTCATGAAAAATCAAAGAATGTGGAAAATAGGATTAGAAATATCTCAACAACTAATTATCCGATTGACTTCGTTTTTGATGCAAAATTTGTGTTATTTTATTGTCTTTTACGTCCACTTCTTAAAATAAAAGAATTCGAAAAATTTTATATACCTTTCATCAGAACGAATTTTTCGAGAGTCCGAAAAAATAATTCCGGATAATCGAGGTTACTGATATTAAATAGGCTTCGTCCCATTCTTACGTACTAAGCACATACAAAATTTTAAATCTCTATCTCAATTTGTTTGGGAGATAGAGCGGTTACAGACAGACAGACACACAGACGGCAAATTTTTTTTTTCTAAAAATATGTTTTTCGGAATCTCCACTATCTAAAACGTGTAAATCCGTCAAAATTTTTTTTTCGATTTTCAAAACAATTGCAAGACTTACCCTATACTACGTATGATGGGTAAGTAATAAATTAAAAGTTAACGAATTATTTGACATTGTGATGTCATTTACTGGATACTAAAACTGCGATTTTTATGGATAAATGTTGATGGCAGAAGACATACAAATAAATTAGTAAATAATTTTGTATAATTAAGTAATACTTTCTTTTTAACAGTATAAAAAATAACTACTAACAGTTTCCTTTATCATATTCATGTCCTTCTGAATTAGAATGGACTATTTTCAATTTTATTATTAAATACGAACAGTGTTCTCGCTGGCATTTGACCAACGTTAATAATTTGGCTAATTAGAAATAAAAAACATTCGCCAAACGAAAAAGGTTGTAGCAAAATAAATTCGCCGTGTAGCACAAAAAAAAAAAAAAAAAAAAAAAAAAAAAAAAAAAATCTTTAATAATTTAATGTACCCCTTTTTTTCAATATGTTCTAAAATAACCTAAGTGTTTATAACTGCGACAGAGATTGTTATTAATCTAATTTCAACTGTCCGCTACAAATATTAAAAATATGTATACATTAATATGTATATATATATGCATTCATATGAAAAAAGAAAAGAAAGAAAAGGCAAAAATTGAGCACTAGCAAGTTGGCTAATCTAATCGCTTGTTTACTCGCCAAATGAAGAATTTTGGCGCAATGGCTTACGACAGCGAGAGCACTGAATACGACAGAAATTCTGCTTTTCAATCTATTATAATTATTTATTTATTATTTAGGCAGTTTTTTTTGTCTTTTATATTAATTCAAGTTTTTTCTTTTTCTTTGATATTAACTCAAATTACACCTTTTTGAGCGTGATGACCGATAAGAAAACAAATTTTTTTCTTTTACTGAATAAATGAGAAATCTGCCGAACAGAAACGAAGTTAGCCGGAGTGTTAGGTTTATTTTCTCGTTACGGAATTTCTAGATTTGGTCGCCGCGATAAAAGCTATACAATAGCTTAAACAAGTTGGAAATTGCACGTGAAGCGTAGCAAATTAGGTGCATTCGTACGATAACGAAGTTTTAAAAATATTACATTCATATATCAATCTCATAAAATTGTAAATAGTGATTTACAATTAAAACGCTCATCAAACAATGTTCTCCCTATACCATTATGTAATGGAATACTTTTGTGTGGCCTTGTAAATCAATAACAAATGTTCTTTGCACCACAAATTATGTAAGATGTATATTATAATATGTACTTTATAGTTGCATATAAATTTTATTAAGTTCGCATGAGTGTAACGCGATTAAAATGCATTTAAGACATTTTTTTCCCATTGACCGTAATGTAATGGAATACTTTTGATTGCCCCTGTAATTGATCTATGCATCCGAGTTTCGTAAAATTTGAAATGACACGACAAAATTATGTTATAATTATGTATTTTAAATTTCAAACGATTCGGTTGGGTAGTTTTTGCGTTGTTATATGCGGACGGACAGACGTACGGACTGAACGACCACTATAGGTGCTACGTATTATATAATTACGAACGCACCTAAAAAAGACGCTGGAATCCAAGTGTGTGATTACAGATCGCACAGAAATTTTCCTTTAATATTTCTTGCAAAACAACTTATCCGTTAAATAATAAATCCAAATTATTAATTTCTTATATGGATGGCAGTACCAATAAATTTAATTAAAAAAATAATTATTAAAAAAAGTTATTTGTTTGAATCCAATTAAAAATGTTCATCTTCTCTGTAAATGGAGATGAATCCAGTGATGATCGCGGCCCTCTAAATCTGATTCACTGATATTTCGAGCAGCACTTGATTTCCTCCAACTTTCTGCGAAACATCCTCCCAACACCCAGTGTGATAGCAAACAGCAATGTCCCCAACTTTTTCCGCAGTTCCAAAAAAGTCTCTGCTAGCCGAGGATGTAGATGGAAGATCGAGGAAAATAGAAGTGTTTTGTAGAAAAATCGCGGAACGTTTCGAATTTTCTTGAAAGATCGACGAAATACGTGCATTTTTTCGAAACATCGCGGGTACGCGAATTATCTCGAAAGATCACGGAAAATATGCAAATTTTGACGAAAGATCAAGAAAAATATGCACATTTTCTGGAAAGACTGGGGAAAATATCCAATTTTTTTTTCGAAAATTCGCTGAAAATACGTGAATTTTGATAGAGGATCACGGATAAATGCAAATTTTATCGAAAAGACTGTAGAAAAAAGTGCGTTGTTCATCAAATGGTCGCGAAAAAAAGCTAATTTCATTAGAAGATTGAAAAGAAACACAAATTTCGTCAAAAAATGAGATATTTGTCAAAAGTCCGTAAAGCTGTAAAAGTTCTTTTCTTTTCTTTTCTTTCTTTTTTTTTTTAAGAGACTAGCATGTCTGAAAATATAAAAAAGCAGTAGGGCGGAGTACAGATGTAAAAACATATTAACCCCTTGCAGGGCGGTGGTATATCTATGAAACCACTTAATTTTAATTCCCAAAAGCTAACGCTATACTGGAACCGGAATTTTGATAAAAAGAATTTCGGTTTATTGAATTCCTGCAAAATAGCTGGAAATTACTGTGGATCCACAGTAATTTCCAGACCGTCTTTAATAGCGGTATCACACGGGCGTCTTTCGCCGAACTTTTTCCTCTACACAACATTACAGCCAGCAAAATGTTCTGTGACCTTGATATATTGAGAATCTGTTCGGTATTTTCGTTTACCGAGCATTTCCCGCATTGCACGGAAAATGTTGGCTATTCATTCAGCTCTGATCAACTGACCAATAGGAGCGGAGCAAGAAACTAAATAACCCCGATAGAAGTTTGAAAAACCTCTTTACCGAACACGCTGCAAAGTGAACGATCCTGTTTTGTAAAATGTTTGCCGAAAAATCTTTCTCCGTGTGATACAGCTCTTACAAGGAAGGTCTCCATTGGGGGCATACTCAGAATTTTTTGAAAAAAATACGAATTAAACTACTCATGTAGGTAATAAAGGATCAGTGAAAATTAGCGGCGGAATTACATTATTAGATATGTAAAAAAATAAAATAGTTTGGAATAATTGGCGGGAAAAGCTGAAAGCGACGCGGGATTTGGCTAGCTGTGCATTTCCTCGCCAAAAGCAGACGATTTTAACGAATCTGAAAATTGATTTTAATTGACTTCACTGTTAAAAATCTGCAGCATTTACTGCAACGTCACTCCACGACTTCTATAGAATATCTCTCTTCTGACCAATGAGAATGATCCATAGCACCGTGAATTGACCGTGTCATACACTGTTAAAAATCTGCTGCATTTTGTTGCAACGCACTCCACCGCTTGTATATAATATCTCTATTCCAACCAATGAGAAAGCTCCATTTCACAGCGAAGTAACCGTTTTCTATACAAGCAAGGTAGTGCGTTGCAACAAAATGCAGCAGATTTTTAACAGTGTATTTTTCAATTTGGAACAATTTTAATCAATTTAAATTGTGTTTTAAATGATAAAATATATTAATTTCATTTTGTTATAAGTACATATAAACGTATATGACAAAATTACTCTTAAAGTAAAGTAAAAATGCAGAACTGAAATTACTTAAACTAGACTTATTTAAATAAATTGAACATAGAAAGTTTCTTCTTTAAAAAATATTCGAAGCGTAAAAGCGTATTTTTCAAAATTTCGTTTTTTCGCCAACCGGAGATAAATCGCCAAATAAACGAAATTTTTATTATTTTTTTACGGACGTTATAAGGAGATTCCGCCGAAATTTTTTTATAAACATATATAACTATATGAGAAGAACATTCTGTAATTTTTTCAGATTTTTCTGAGTATGCCCGTATGGAGACCTTCCTTGTTAGACTACTACTTTACACAAGAAGTCAAGGCGATCTGATTGGTCTGTGATTGTTCTGATTTGTCTGCGATTAAAAGCTCTGTTGTATGATTGGGTGCCGTGGTGATTCCTGTAATCATCGCTAATGATAGAGAGCGACACCGCTGCTAGCAGGCTGTTGATCAATGCTTCTGCAATGCTTTTCAATGGGAAAAATGGTCAATTTAAAAAAATTTCTTACGAAAAATCTGAATTTTTAGAAAGTTGTAGAAATGAAAATCTGGTTAATTGAAGTTTTCTTCACAACATACATATTTTTTTATAGGTATTTGGCGCTTCATTTCCGTTTTTAAACCATTTAAAATACGAGATCATTCTGACAAAAATCCCTTTAAAAACATTGAATATCGCAGATTAAAATGCCTGTTGGAAGTTAGTTGAATATCGCAAAGAAACAGACTTATGATTTTTAGAAATTAAGTATTAATCAAATATTTTGGAGTAAATTTTAATTTCGCGTATAGTTTTTATAACCTTAGACCATTTTAATATTCCATAACTTTGGATATTTATGCAATTAATGCATGTAGAATTAAAGCTAATTTTTATTTTAATTATTTGGAGCAACTGCTTATTCATATTATGGATGTCTTGTGTGTCACCCTCTACTCTGCCCCCCCCAGGGGGGCACATTTTTAATTTCTTTACAACACCAGTCGTGTGACACATCATTTCAAAAGTCTGCAACTGCTTATTCATATTATGGATGTCTTGTGTGTCCCCCCCAGGGGAGGGCACATTTTTAATTTCTTTACAACACCAGTCGTGTGACACATCATTTCAAAGGTCTGCAACTGCTTATTCATATCATGCATGTCTTGTGTGTCACCCCCCAGGGGGACACATTTAAGCTATTATATAGCTTTTATCGCGGGCTTTGAGCGCGGTGACCGTATCTAGAAATTCCGTAATAAAGAAAAAACCCTAACACTCCGACTAACGTCGTTTCATTTCGGCAGACTTCTCATTTATTCAATAAAAGAAAAAAAAATTGTTTTCTCATCACGCTCAAAAAGTGTAACTTGAATTAATATCAAAGAAAAAGAAAAAACTTGAATTAATATCAAAGACAAAAAAAATAAAAAAATAAAATAAAACTGCATAAATAAAAAATAAATATATAATTATAATTGCATAAGTTGATAAAAATGCTATGCAATAGCTTTACCGTGGCAGTCCCCGAGTGCCACACGTATTTTTTTAAATTAAAATCTGTGCATTAGTTCTTGGGATGCAGCTGTTGCATAAATCTTAAAAAATGCAATATAGCAGCGACACATATTAGGCAATTTACACCAAAAACTAATCATCATCAATTTATATCAGGGATTACCTAAATATAAATTTTCATTAAAACCCGTGCGTAGTTCTTGAGATACAGCTGTTGCGTAAACCGTAAAAAATGCAGCATAACAGTGCCACCTGTTGAGTGATTTACACCAAAAACTGATCAGCATCAATTTATATCTGGGACTACCTAAAACTAAATTTTTATTGGAATCCGTGCGCTAGCTCTTGAGATTCAGCTGTTGCGTAAATCATAAAAAATGAAGCATAGCAGTGACACCTGTTCAGCGATTTACGCCAAAAACTAATCCGCAATAATTTATATCAGGGTTTTACCTAAATATCAATTTTTATTAAATTCCGTGAATTTTTTCTTGAGATAGGGAAACCACAAAATGTCTGTCACAGACAGATATTTTATAAAAGCATGTTTTGTGGAATCTCTGACACCTAAAACGTGTACAATCCGTCGAAAACCAGAATTCGAAAATTTATACGAATCCAATACTTTCTTCTTGTAGAGATAGAAGGAAAAAAAATGTTGCTGGTAGGAAAAATTTGATGCTGCTCCCTCAATCTCCTCGGACGGGGCGATCCCCCCCCCCCCCCCCTTTGCCTTTCACATGGGCCTGAATGTCCGCATGGAAAAGATGGGGATTTAAAAGCGAAAATTCCTGAATGAGCTAAGAACAATTTTGATTAATAGATTTATTTTTACTGCACAGTCACAAATAAAAGATAGAAGCAAAGTTAAAAATATATATAAATACGTGTGGTACTCCGGGAACTGCCGCGGTAAAGCTATTGCATAGCATTTTTTATCAACTTCTGCAACTATAATTATTTATTTATTTATTATTTATGCAGTTTTTTTTATATTAATTCAAGTTTTTTCTGTTTCTTTGATATTAATTTACTATTTATATTTTATACTTTATAATTTATATTTATACTTTATAATATTTATTTTACTATTATTATCCTTATTTAATATTACACTTTTTGAGCGTGATGACCGATAAGAAAACAATTTTTTTTTCTATTGATGAATAAATGAGAAGTCTACCGAAGTGCCGAAATTTGCCGAAATGAAATGAAGTTAGCCGGAGTGTTAGGTTTTTTTCTCATTACGGAATTTCTAGATTCGGTCGCCGCGCTCAAAGCCCGCGATAAAAGCTATGCAACAGCTTAAATGTGCCCCCTTTGGGGAGATGTAACACAAGACATGCATAATATGAATAAACAGTTGCAGACCTTTGAAATGATGTGTCACACGACTGGTGTTGTAAAGAAATTAAAAATGTGCCCCCCTGGAGGGGCAGAGTGGGGGGTGACACACAAGACATCCACAATATGAATAAGCAGTTGCAGACCTTTCAAATGATGTGTCACACGACTGGTGTTGTAAAGAAATTAAAAATGTGCCCCCCCCTGGGGGGGCAGAGTGGGTGTGACACATAAGACATCCATAATATGAATAAGCAGTTGCAGACCTTTCAAATGATGTGTCACACGACTGGTGTTGTAAAGAAATTAAAAATGTGCCCCCCTGGGGGGGCAGAGTGGGGGGACACACGAGACATCCATAATATGAATAAGCAGTTGCAGATCTTTGAAATGATGTGTCACACGACTGGTGTTGTAAAGAAATAAAAAATGTGCCCCTCCTGGGGGGGAAGAGTGGGGGGTGACACACAAGACATCCATAATGAATAAGCAGTTGCTCCAAATAATTAAAATAAAAATTAGCTTTAATTCTACATGCATTAATTGCATAAATATCCAAAGTTATGGATTATTAAAATGGTCTAAGGTTATAAAAACTATACGCGAAATTAAAATTTACTCCAAAATATTTGATTAATACTTAATTTCTAAAAACCATAAGTCTGTTTTTTTTGCGATATTCACCTAATTTACAACAGTCATTTTAATCCGCGATATTCAATGTTTTTAAATGGCCTGCCCTTTGATTTTTGTCAGAATGATCTCGTATTTTAAAGAGCTTAAAAACGAAAATGAAGCGCCAAATACCTATAAAAAAATATGTATGTTGTGAAGAAAACTACAATTAACCAGATTTTCATTTTTACAACCTTCTAAAAACTCAGATTTTTCGTTAAAATTTTTTTTAAAATGACCATTTTTTCCATTGAAAAGCATTGCAGTAGCTAAAAAATCAGCCTACTACCTATCACAGCCCCCTCATTATTTACCAAAATTTCATTTTGTATTTTCGAAGAGTCATGCGCATTAAGTTTCCCCTCCTTTGTCTTACTCCGTGTTTTCACCGATCATGACCCCCAGACCTCAAACCACCCTCCGTTCAAATGTTGACATATATATATATATATATATATATAACCATATATATATATATATATGTATATATATATATGTATATATATATATGTATATATATATATATATAACCATATATATATATATATATATATATATATGATTTTTGTCATACGATATCTAACGTATTTATGAACCGATTTGAATGAAACATGGTATGTACATAGTACATACAAATATCTCGACCGAGTTCGTTGGCCAGCATCATCCGCCATCTTGTTTCAAAAAGGCGGCCATTTAAAATTAAAAAAAAAATTAAATTTTAAAATTAAATGCGAAAAAATTAAAAGTTGAAAAATATTTTTATTTTATGTGTTAGATCTTAAAACACCAATTCCAGAACACTTTTTACTTTGTCTATATCTTAAAAAATGATTGAGTTATAGCACTTTGAATTTTTCTTATGGCTGACATTTTGAAATGATCTGATTTTTGTCATGCGATAACTAACGTATTTATGAACCGATTTGAATGAAACTTGGTATGTAAAAAGTAAATAAAAATATCTCGACCGAGTTTGTTGACCAGTATCATCCGCCATCTTGTTTCAAAATGGCGGCCATTTAAAAAATTTTAAAAAATTGAAAATTTAAAATTAAATGCGAAAAAATTAAAAGTTGGAAAATATTTTTATTTTATGTGTTAGGTCTTAAAACACCATATCCAGAACACTTTTTACTTTGTCTATATCTTAAAAAATGTTTGAGTTAAAGCACTTTGAATTTTTCGTATGGCTGACATTTTAGACGATCTGATTTTTGTCATGTTATAAATAACGTATTTATGAACCGATTTGAATGAAACTTGGTATGTAGATAGTACATACAAATATTTCGACCGAGTTCGTTGGCCAGTATCATCCGCCATCTTGTTTCACGCACATTTTCTGCTAATCTTTGAAAATTTTTAAGTGTTTGAAGATAGTCACAAATAAAAGATATCTAAAAGAGGTTTTTTTTATCATATCACCAAAATAAAGTCCGTATTAATGACCTTTACAAATCATAGATGGCGCCTTTCCTTTCTGAAATGACTATGATTTGGATCAGGATATAAGGCTTTTGGTATTTTAAAACAAATATGCACAAATACAAATCCGAGCTAAAAATACATTAATCACACTTATGAAATTGATACATCTTGTATAAAGATACCCAAATTAAGGGACAAAAGCTTTAGAAAATTTATATTTGGTTTAATATGAATTTTTAAAGCATGTGTCTAGGCGTTTAGCACTAGATGATTGGGCTTATGTGACCAGAGCAGACGACAAGAGATGAATGACGTCAAACTTCGATAGCTTAGGACATTTGTCTATTACGTATTTTAGGTAGCTTTCATTACAAAAAGTAAAAAGCTACCTATTGTAGCCGTCCGGAGGAAAGCACTTCCAAAAAATTTTTGGTATATTTTCACCGATCATGACCCCCAGACCCCAAAACTACCCTCCGTTCAAATGTTGACATATATATATATATATATATATATATGATTTTTGTCATGCGATAACTAACGTATTTATGAACCGATTTGAATGAAACTTGGTATGTACATAGCGTATACAAATATCTCGACCGAGTTCTTTGGCCAGCATCATCCGCCATCTTGTTTTAAAATGGCGGCCATTTAAAAATGTTAAAAAAATTTAAAATTTAAAATTAAATGCGAAAAAAATAAAAGTTGAAAAATATTTTTATTTTATGTGTTAGATCTTAAAACACCAATTCCAGAACACTTCTTATTTTGTCTATATCTTAAAAAATGATTGAGTTATAGCACTTTGAATTTTTCTTATGGCTAACATTTTGAGACGATCTGATTTTTACCATGCTATAACTAACGAATTTATGAACCGATTTGAATGAAACTTGGTATGTACATAGTACATACAAATATCTCGACCGAGTTCGTTGGCCAGCAACATCCGGCATCTTGATTTAATGGCGCCCATTTAAAAAATTAAAAAAAAATTAAAATTTAAAATTAAATGCGAAAAAATTAAAAGTCGAAAAATATTTTTATTTTATGTCTTAGATCTTAAAACACCAATTCTAGAACACTTTCTACTTTGTCTATATCTTAAAAAAATGATTGAGTTATAGTACTTTGAATTTTTCTTATGGCTAACCTTTGAAACGATCTGATTTTTGTCACGTGATAAAAATCGCATTTATAAATCGATTTGGATGTAACTTGGTGTGTACATAGCACATAATAAAGCCTGGACCGAGTTCGTTAACCAGTTCCATCCGCCATCTTGTTTCAAAATGGCGGCCATTTAAATTTATTTTAAAAAATTTTAAATTTGAAATTAGGTACAAAAATGTGAGAAACTGAAAAAGATTTTTCTTTTATGCATTTGACCTTGATACCAAGATTCCAAAGCATTTTTTTGTTTCGTCTGTATCTTATAAAATGTCTGAGTTAAAGTACATTTAATTTCTAGTGTTACTCACATTTTGAAATAATCTGTTTTTCGGCACGTGATAACACGCGTATTTATACACCGATTTGGATGAAACTTGGTGCATAGATAGGACATACTGATTCCTGGACCGAGTTCGTTGGCCAGTTCCAGCCGCCGTCTTGTTTCTAAATGGCGGAATATTAATTTTTTTAAATTTAAATTTTAAAATTAAGTGCAAAAAGTAAGAAATTGAAAAAAAAATTTCTTTTGTATTTCGACTTTGATACAAAGATCCCAGAGCATTCTTTGTTTCATCTATATCTTGAAAAATGGCTGAGTTTTAGCACTTTCAATTTCCAGTGTGATTGACATTTTGAAACGGTCTGAAATTTATCACGCGTTAATACACATATTTATAAACTGATTTCGATATAACTCCGTGTGTTCATGGTATATACCAATGTCTTGACCGAGTTCACGGGCCAATTTTATCCGCCATCTTGTTTCAAAATGGTGGTCATTTAAATTTGTCAAAAATCTTTTAAATGTATAATGATGTATAAACAAAAAATTAGAAATTGAAAAAGATTCTTTCTAAACTATTTATCTTAATAATGAATTCCGGAGTATTTTTTGCTTTGTCTTTACCTTGAAAAACGCCTGGGATATAGCAGTTTCAATTTCTAATGTGGGTGACATTTTTTTTTTAAAGTCAATTTGCCCGCGACAGCACTCGTATGTATTAATCGATTTCGCTGTGAGTGTGCATGTTCACATGAATTAAGATTTCGATCAAGCTCATTGGATTTTTTTATCCATCATGCTGCTTTAAAATGGATATCGTGGAATTTGGCGACTTTATAAATTGCTTAAAATAAAACCAGGTTGAATAAAAGATGACTAATTTCTAAAAATTCCTATTAATATTCAGTATTGACAAAAACTAGTATTCAATCTTATATAATCGCGTTCCACTATTTTGAGCTTCGAATATTTGATTTATATAACTTAATTTAAAATAAATAAATAAGTATATAAAAGCTACCTCTTCCTCCCGGCATTGCCGGAAGGACTTTTTTATGTTGATTTTTTGAACCAAGAGGGGGGGGGGACTTTATGTATTATTTTGATAAGTAATATCTGATTATTAAAAGTGCAAAAATTCGTATATTTTCGAATGTTGGTAAAAGAAAGTTATTTTTAAGCATATTATAATCTTTTATTTCATGTTTCGTCTATTTTTCAGAGTAAAGTTTCCTGTACATAAGTGTTCTACACACATGTATGCGTTAAAATAAATCACTGATATTAAAAAAGTTATAAAATGAGGTGAAAACTGCTGTGGTGCATTAATGTTCTAATTTAAATTAAAAAACTAACAGTAACATTTTATTCAGCTCATACCAATAAATTTGTGAAATTATATGATATATTTATTTTCAATCTCCTTTGTCTTTGCAATTCGAGTCCGTAAAAGCGAGTGAGCACCTGTATTGGTAATAAGTTCTCCTCGCCACAAGTGTATCAAGTAGTAGGTTGGTCCACATACTTTAGAGAAAAAAGATCGTATGATGGAGAGATTGTTCATTTTACGAGCGACTAGGTACAACGTTTCCTCCATTAAACAGTGCATCCGTCACTATTTGGAGAAATTCAGTTCAATGTAAAGTCTGTTAATGTGGCAATTTATCTGTATAAACGGGCAAATAGACTTAAATTTTGTAGTCGAAAAATTATACTAGCGGCTCTTTCGAAGAGTAGCGCACTATGTAACGGATCAGTCCATTTAGAACTCTCAATATAGAAGGTGGGGAAGGATGAAAAGAGGAGACTGGGAGGGAGTCTATACCTTATCTTCTGAACTCGGCTAAGATCTAAATTGTATGGCACAACACTTCATATGCGGTTTCGCACATATTTTACATTTGAGGTTATTGATCATGTGTTATACAATTTCATTATTCTAATACCGGGTGCTGTTACGCATTGCTTTCATTATTTTTGTATCGATGTAATTACATGAAAAATTCAAATAAATATCCTGTTTGTAATTGCATCGTTTAAACTAATATAGTTAGATGAAATAGTTGATCTAGTTATTTTTAGTATCATTATTTTCTCTTTCAAAATTCTAATATTAAAAAAAAATGATAATATCACTATATATTTATAAAAATAATAAACAAAAGAAAAAAAAAGGAAGATGCCTTACCTTTTTTAAAATTTGAAATATTTTCTACTATGTGAAAAATTGGGGAAGGGGAGGAGTATAAGAAGGATTATTGTTTTTTACTGTAAATTAACAAAAATGAGCAGGAAAATTTTAAAACATTAAAATGTTTTTAAACTTGTGTTTTGTGAGCGAAGATGGATTTGAGTAGCATATAAACAATAAAAATTATAAAAGTAAATGGAAATCTAATAAATTCTCACCCTAGAAAAAAAAATGTATTTTGCCATGTGAAGAGTTTGGGGTGATGAGGATTAAAATACTGATATATGATTAATCTTTTTTTTTTTTTTTTTTTTTTTTTTTTTGTAATAAATTTACAAAATGTCCAGAAATATTTTAAAACATTAAAAAGTTTTTTAACGTGCATTGGTAAAGCCAAAAGTTCTCAACCTAAAATATGCAAAAATGCGAGCGTGGACATTCGAAAACTGAAAATAAAATTAATTAAAATAATGATAACATTGCATAAACTTTAAATAATAAATATAACTTTAATTGATAAATAATATTTTTCATTAAAAAAAATATATGCTCAGGTTTCAAATAATTTTACTCCCAAAAATCTGTTATTACAAATAAAAATATTTAAAAGGTGATGATATTTTAAAAAATAAAATTTCATAAAGGTAACCGTTATTATTATTGTTATATATTTATTTTAAAAAATCTAAAAATTGAGCAAACCAAAAAAATTTCTTAGCATATTTAATAAAAAAAAAAAATCGCTAATCCATTTCTAATGTTTATAATGATAAACTGATAATGATTTTTTTCTTTCTTTCTTCTTTCTTTCTTTCTTTTTTTCTTTCTTTTTTTTAAAGCAATATTTCTTTATAAAAGTATTAAGAAGGTTTAAATATTTCTGCCTCATTAAACATATTCATATAATCAAAGAAGATTTTAAAAATAATTATAAGTGAAGTGATTAGAAGAAATGTTTGTCTATATATTAATTTTAAAATAAATTACCAATTAAATTGTTAAAGAAATTTGTGTAATGGAAGAAAAAATTTAAGTCTTAAAGTCAATTTTTCTTTAGAATGAAATTTAAGAAAATTTAATAATTTTTATAAATACAAGAAATTTACCAAGGGGGAAAAGATACTTAATATAAATAATATTGTATAACATATGTAATAATATAACAAAATAAAAATTGTTATCCTAAAATTAGCTACATTAATCTCTATATGAAAAGACTAAATTGGCAAATATAATTGCATAAACTTATTGGAAAATTGTCTGTATAATGTGTCCTACGCAAATTTACGAAAAAACTGACAGTAACACAAGAATATTCAAAAAATAAAATTTAGCAAAAATCCGTCATTTAGCCGTCCGTAAATGATGTCTCGCGTTTTTTCCATATTTTTGACTCCCCTACCCCGCTTTGTCACAAAGTGTCACATTGCACTTTACGCCCTTCTGTCACATGTCACACTATATTACGTAAATATATAATTGCAGTTCATAAACAAAACACTACGTTTTAGATCACATTTCCAATTTTATTTTTAAACTTTAACTATGTATTTTAATGACATTTGTGAGCTGAACAATAAAAATTATTCGTATTTTGCATTTAAAAAAAAAAAAAAAAGTAATAAGCTTTTTAATAACAATTTTAATTTTTCTTAAAAGTTAATTAAAGTTATAATTATAATAATAATAATAATTATAATTATAATTATAATAAAGTTATATTTAAAAAAAGTTAATAAAAAGTTAATTAAATCCAATTGATTTTTTAATCATCAGATTTTAAAACATTCACCTTTTATATAAACATTTTAATAACAATTTTATTTTTTCTTAAGAAAGGTGTTATAGTAAAAATAAAATACATTGACATGTTTCATGTATTTTATTTTTACTTTTACTTTTTATTTACACTTTCACATGTTTGATTATTTTTACTATAACACCTTTCTTAAGAAAAATTAAATTTTGAAATTTTGTTTTATTTATATTATGACTATGGAACTTATTTGACGGTTCCGAAACATGTCAATGTTCGGAATGTTGTTTTTACTATAACACCTTTCTTTAGAAAAAATAAAATTGTTATTAAAATGTTTATATAAAAGGTGAATGTTTTAAAATCTGATGATTAAAAAATCAATTGGATTTAATTAACTTTTTATCAAAGTAATAAGCTATTAATATGAAAAAGCAATTGAAAACATTAGTATTTCGGGATTTGAAATGGAATTTAACATATTTGGCTTTATATCATTTTTTTATGAGCACAAAATATTTTAATTTAAAAATAAATTCATAATTTAATCTGCTGAATTTTAATGACTTTATTCTAACCAAAATGTCACATTTCTTCTTAGCCCCTCCCCTCCGCTTGTCACAAACTGTCACAATTTCATGAACCCCTCCCCCCCCCCCCTTCAAGCATGACATCATTTATGGCATTAGCAATGAAATCAGACCACAGCTCAGAGTCCAGGTATGCGACAATTCTAATCCCACTTATACCTTGTTCACACCACAAACATAAGATATCTTATGATCGCCGTGTTTGAAGTGGACCCTCCCGGAATTGGATGCCTGTTCACATTGAAAAATTTACCTGATACCCTGTTCACACTACGGATATTTAAGATATCTCAGGCCTGGAACTCTCTCAGAGAATTCTACAAACTCTCTCAGAGAGTTTCAACTCTCTCGAGCTAGAAACAGGAACAACCACCTACTCTCATTGGCTACAAAGCTTTGCTTTTACTGATTGGCTGTTGTGGCCGTCTTTATTTCAAGCGCATGCGCATACGCTACATTTGTTCAGTTCAGAGATACAGTGACATTCGCTGAGATATATTAGGTAAATTTTTCAATGTGAACAGGCATCCAATTCCGGGAGGGTCCACTTCAAACACGGCGACCTTAAGATATCTTAAGTTTGTGGTGTGAACAGGGTCTAAGATATCTCAGCGAATGTCACTGTATCGCTGAACTGAACAAATGTAGCGTATGCGCATGCGCTTGAAATAAAGACGGCCACAACAGCCAATCAGTAAAAGCAAAGCTTTGTAGCCAATGAGAGTAGGTGGTTGTTCCTGTATCTAGCCCGAGAGAGTTTGTGGAACTCTCTGAGAGAGTTCCAGGCCTGAGATATCTTAACTATCCGTAGTGTGAACGGGGTATAACGCTCTGTGCTAGACGAGTTTTAGCGCCTCCCCCTAGACTTCAGAGCCGTTCTGATTGGCTAGCCAGATTCAGGTGAAGTGGCCAGACATCCGGCGACTTTTTACACTTATTCGGATGTTCGTTTTCAGCTATTTCGGTTCTCATGATGCAGAAATTAAATTTGAATAAATTACTTTTCATTTTCGGATGATGAAATTGATATTTTCTACTTAAAAGAATTCCAAAAATACCTGCAGAAAAAATTTCATCATTTTTAATACAAAACCTTTAGATTTTTTTTTTTTCAAAATTTTTAAAGATTAATACTGTTTTATAAGTTTTAAATGTTATTTAAATTAAAATTTACTAAAGAAAAAAAATCTTAAAACTCATTGTTATTTATAAAACTCGGCATTTGCAGGCGGAATTTCCAATTTTCCATCTAAACCATAAAAAATTGCAAAATCAGGAACGTACTTTGGGGAAAGGGGGGGGGGGGATTCTCTTAACAATTTCCTGAATTTGTAACTGAATGCTTCTGTATCTTCATGAAACATATTTCAAATTTCCATATTTAGTGCTATAAAAATTTTTAATGATGATTTTTTATTTATTTATTTTTGTCTTAATTACTTTAATGTAACGTTAGTTGAAATTTTACATTTTAGCACATAACATTGAATTTTTGATGCAAATAAATTAATTTCAGAACACAATTAAATTTGATTTATTATTATTATTATTATTATTCAGATAATCATAAAATGTCAGTGAACAGTTTTTTTTCCAGAAAAGTTAGAAACTTTGAATAAATGTTATTGTAATGTAAAGCGCAAAAATGAAAAAATAAATAATAATCATAATTTATTGTGGGTGTAACAATAGTTTGTAGTTAATGTATTCCTTAAAAAAAAAAAGCAAAAAAAGGCTTAAACGCTTAGGGGTGATCCATAAATGATGTCACGCACTTTTTCCATATTTTTGACCCCCCCCCCTTTTGTCACAAAGTGTCATACATCACTTTACCCCCTCCCCCCCTCTTGTCACATGCTATATTACGTAAACATATGCTTGCAGATCAGAAACAAAGCACTGCGATTTAGATCACATTTCAAATTTTATTTCAAAACTTTAATTATGTGTTTTAATAACATTTGTGAGTTGAACAATAAAAATAATTTGTATTTTGTATAAAGTAAGATTTACAAAATAATAATAGTAGTTAATATAGAAATAGTAATTGATGATTATAGATAATAATAATTGATAATTATCTATAATTATCTATTAATCATCTATTACTGTTAATATTGAAGATATTAATAGTAATACAATATTAATATGAAACAGCAATTGAAAACAGTAGTATTTTGGAATTTAAAATATAATTTGGCTTTAAATCTCATCTTTATGAACACAAAATATTTCAGTTTTAAAATAACCTCATACTTCCTATTTTAATCTACAAAATTTTATTGCTTTCATTTTAACCAAAATGTGTGATGTCACATTTCTTTTTACCTCCTCCTACACCATTGTCACAAATTGTCGCAATTTCCTGAACTCCTCCCCCCCCCCCCCATCAAGAGTGACATCATTTATGGACGGCCGCTTAGTAATAATTTAGCATACAATTATTATGGATATTTAAAGCCATAATTCTCATTCCCAATTCAGAAAGATAGTTGTATTATTATTATTATTATATATAATAAAAAAAGAAAAACTTTGAAATACCTGTAAACTGATATTTTTGTAATTTATTAGTGCTTTTCTTTATATTGTTTTTTATGCGTTGTGACAAAAAGAGTATTTTGTTTTGTTTTATCAATGTTTATTGTCTCCACAGATAATTAAATTCCTTTTAACCCCCTTCCCAACCATTCAATTTCGTTTTGGTAATGTGAAGTAACAGCTTTTTTTAGACTTTAAATCGTAAATCATTTTATCCACAACCGTAAATACGTAGTTTTAAAAGCTTAAAAATAAAATCCAGATAAAATTTAAAAAAAAGTTTTTTCTTTGAGTATGTGTGTTTGGGTAGGTGGGGGGGATGTAAATTATTTTTTTAATTACGAAACGTGTGAAATCTTAATTATATAATTGTTTGGAAAGTATAAAAGAATATATATAATCAATAATTATGAATTTTATTTAAATAAAAAATAATTTGATAACTATCATAAACATTTATTATTTATTTAAAATAAACTTATATAATATAAATAAAAAGTACGTAAAGTTTATAATTAGTAACAATTATAATTATTATCATAATTAATACTATAATTATAATCATAGTAATGATTATTAAGAATATAAAAATAGTGACACATATTTCGTTCACTGCATAGTCTGCATTCAAAAATACTGTATCAAATTCACGCAGATAAATTTGTATTAGAAGAATTTATGTAATATATAAAAAGAAATATTCAGTATATTTAGTTACACAAAATATGGCATTTAAAAAAAGTAATTAAAAACAATCGAAGGTTACTATTACACAAGAAAAGCAATACGAAACTTTCGCACTTCAATCTGAGTATTATTATTATTATTATTATCACTTAATTGCAATTATTTTTAATCAAGCAACTTGTTTCTTTGGATATGGATAGAGCTCAAACATAAGTCTTAAAAATGTATGAAATTCATTAAAACTGCAATCACTAAAACGAATTTTTAAAATAAATACTTTCTGCTACTAAAATCCCAACTAGGAATGTACAAAAATTGAGAACAATGGTACACTATTTAACTAATTCACTCATCTCAAAACAGCCGCTGCTAAGACATTAAAAATCAGTATGGTCTTGATATCTGAATCAAGCGAGCCAATCGGAACGGCTCGAACGTCTAGGGGGAGGCGCTAAAACTCGTCTAGAACAGAACGGGGAATGCCCTATTAGCACTGTGACTTTTATAAAGGCACTCGAAGGAAATCAACGATTCGGTCATATCTTTATCGTTACTCTGTGGTCCATTCGCAAACGTTTATGTTTGCAAATGTGGCAGCGGCTGGTTTGATATTTACCTTCGCGCGGTGAATAGAATTTTATTCTGAAAAGAAATAATAATGTAATATTATTAATTATTTTATTCTAAACATTGATTTAGATACTACGTCAGTTTGGTTTTATGTCCTTAAAAAATAATTTTAATCCGGAATGGGCCATCTTACGTGTTTTGTTTTAAAGTTTAATTTATTTCTGTGGTCCAAACACAGTATCGTGATTTTCTTGTCATAATTTTTTGTGTTAACTCCAGTTTAGTCTAGATGAAGCGAAAGAACTCTTCGGAAATCGCCGTAAAAGAGGAGAATGAATCATCCAAATTAAAGGATGTAAACATGGAAGTAAACTCCGGTGGCAGTAAGTCGTATTTTAGTTATTATTATTCTGTGTTTAATTATAATATATTTTGGAATACTTGTCAAGGCTCTGGTCCGTTTATTTCGTGTGGTACATGTGCGAAAAATACATCTTGTGTATCGGAATAAAAATGGCTTTGTGTGTTGCGCATGGATTAGACAGTGCGTGTCAAAAGTTTAAGCACAACAGAAAATTTCAAAATAAAATTTTATTAATGGGTGAAAGTTGCTTCCCTTTTCACATAGCCTACAAATTTTAGTTTCAAAAAGATAGTTAACAGATTCATGCTATAAAATTTTTCTTGCATAATAAAATTGATCAAAACAACAAAAATGAGTGTGTCAAAAGTTTAAGCACAGTAGTTTTTTAGTCTTTAGCAGAATAAGAATAAAAAAAATTAATACTTGATTATTGCTCCTTTCTGCTGAATTACTTTAAATATACGATTCCATTTCTTCCATCATTAAAATGAGGTTCTGTATTGGTTCTGGTTCATTTTTAAACCAAGCGTTCTCAATGGCATCTTTCAAATCTTTAACTGAAGAATACTGCTTTCCATTTGGATAAACTGCATGAATGAGAATACCCCACATATTTTTTATAAAGTTTAAATCAGGACTAATTGCCGGCCATTTCAAAACAGATACTGCTTTCGACTAGAGATGGGACGAATATTCGGCCCTTTTGCTGAATACTCGGCCAGCCAAATATTAGTGTTCTCTTTAGAAATAAAAAGGGCATGGTGCTATTTGCTAAAAAGGGCACTATGCAGCAGAAAAGGGCACATTTGCAAGAAAAAAAATTGTTATTGCCTTTAGAAAAGAGAAAAAAGGGGATGAAATACATAGTTTTTAAGTAAGATAAATCAAGTAATATTAATTTTTAATGATTTTGATATAAAAATTAAAAATACAATTAAATTAAACCACAATTGAATAGTTTGATGTTCTTTTTCTTAAAGAAATAAAAAAATTCTATCATTTTTGGCACACAAATTTAGAAATGCTCAGGGTTGGGTTTTTGACATCAAAAAGCCTTTTTTGACATGACGACGGTTTAAACCGGATTAAACCGTCAAAAACCTGTCGAAAACCCATACAGTTACAATCTACTGTGATGCACTAGAGTTTGTTGTTGAATTTTCAAACTAGCAACAGTTTCCATACATTATGCTGAAATTTAATTATTTTGTGGGTAATTAGCAGGTCTTTAAATATTTCTAATTAATAAAAACTAGACGGTTGCCCGCCCTCAGTAGCCCGAAGACTATCTGAATTTCTTCTCGGTGTTCTGGGGTTTCGTTTGCATATCTTTTTTTATTGTTAATGAAGAGGTCTTCCATTTGTTCTTCCATCTGTTCTTCTTTCTGTTCTTCCATCTGTTCTTCCATTTGTTCTTCCATTTGTTCTTCCATTTGTTCTTCCATTTGTTCTTCCATTTGTTCTTCAATTAATGAAGAGGTCTTCCATTTGTTCTTCCATCTGTTCTTCTTTCTGTTCTTCCATCTGTTCTTCCATTTGTTCTTCCATTTGTTCTTCCATTTGTTCTTCCATTTGTTCTTCAATTATATTCGACGATTCACTGTTTGAGAGCCTATCTGTCCTTTTATTTATAGAAGTTCAAAATGAAAAAAGATTTTCTTAGCAGACGATTTTTTCTGTGCCTCAAATAATTATTCAATTATTCAATTAATTATCCTCAGAATTCCTTTTATTTATAGAGATTAAGGTAAAAATGATAGTTTTCAAATCTCAGAAATTTATCTTGAAATGGGCATGCAGAAATATTTGCATAAAAATTATGTTTAAATATCTCGTTCATTTATTATTATTTTAATATTTAAAAAAATCTAAAGTTATTTAGTATGCATTTTGTCATAGTTAGTATTTATAAGTGTTAACAAGTTAAGTGTTATAAATGCAGGATTTTCAAAAGTGTAAAACTTGATACATGTGTTTAATTTTTTTTTTTTTTGCTATACAAATTACATACAAAAGCATGTAAAGAGAAAATTGTGAGAAGGGCAAAGTTAGAATTTGGTGCCCCTCTACCCAACTTTTTCTTATGACAGCCCCAAAAATAACGTTTGTAGTATAAATTTGGATAGTGCCCCCTAAATTTCCGTGCACGAGGCAGCTGCCCCCCCCCCCCTTCTCACAGAGCTGATTATATACATAATATCTAGTAGGTTAATTTGAATTTAAATATAATGCATATAATCTATTATATGTATGATTATTCCACATTATAAACCATTTTTTTAAGAAAGAAAGAAAGAAAAGAAACGAAATAAGAAACTCATAAGTATTTGTATAAGCTAATTTTTCAGCATAGTAAATAAATAGGCTGAATATTGTAAATAGATACTCAGATGTTTTTTATTATCTTTATGTTAGTTATAAATTAAAAAAATGACTGATGATTTAGAATCCAGAATTACTGATTTTTCTGAAAAACTAACTAACAATTGTAAAAGTGAAAACAGAAAAAAATCTACAAAATACTTCTAAAACACAAAATATTATGTAGTTTTTTCTATTATCTTATAAAATACATAATTTTAAAAAATAAAACATTCATTAAATATTTCCAATTAATTTGATTACATAATCTAAATCAATCAATAACGAAATTTAGTTCAATAATGCAGTTCATTTGCCCCACATAGCATACGGTAGCACATATCAAGTTTTGAAAAATTTTTTGTTCCTAATCAAATACGGAACTTGTATAATCTTTTATATTATTTTAAACTATACACTAAGTTTGGTTATAAATAAATTTCTTCATAATATAATATCCCTGCATATTTTGAATAACACATTAAAATTTAATAAATAATATTACAAAAGATAAGTTTTCCAAAGTTTGAGATTTTGTTTACTATTCAAAATATGTTTTTCAAAAATTTAAATTTATTTTTCCTACAACATATTTATAAACATTTTCTTTATTAAAAGCAAATAAATTTTATTTATTAAATATAAATATAGGTATATATATATATATGTAAATAAATATTTTTATTTACATATAAATATAGGTTTTTGACAGTTTTAGACATTTTTGACAAGGAGGTTTTTGACATGATGGTTTAAACCATGGTTAAAACCGTCAAAAACTGTCGCATGTCAAAAACTTGCCAACCCTGGAAATGCTGCAAAATAAAATAAATATTTATTAAAAATCTCTTGGTAAAACCAGTGGTGCATTTTGCTACTTTAAAAAAGGGCAGGGTGCATTTTGTAAATTTGAAAAAGGGCAGGGTGGCTGCACCCTTCAAAAATGGCCTAGAATGAACACTACAAATATTGAAGGCTTGTTGGCCGAATACCTGCGGCCGAATAGTGTAGAAAAGATATTTTAAGAGCAAGAATCTGAGAAAGTGTCACACTTAGCATTATGGGGTGATTCATGACATCTCAGATTTTCTCCAAAAAATTACCAGTTGTTACTTATATTGTTAAAAGACCAAATCCAGAATTTTTTGCTCCAAAGTTGAGTTGTTCATTTTTTATGGCCCCCCAAAGGTCATCATGTCGTGAAAAAAAATAAGCGTTTTTTTAAGACATGGATTTTGCTACGACTCACAGCTCTTTGCGCATTCAACTTGCCACGAAATTCTTTTCATATCTGGAATGTAAGAGGGTTGAACTTTATATAATAGATGTAAAACCCGTGGCAAGTTTTTGCCGCAAGGTCACAGAAGGTCACAAAAAGATTCATTTTTGCTGTTTTTTTTTTCATTTTTAAGACCGCATAACAGCTTGCGCGTTCCACTTGCCATGAAAAAAGAGGTGGCAATTGAAAGCCATGCATTAGCACTTTTAAAAAATGTATATATAATTGAGGCAAGTCGTATGCGCTTTTAGTTACAGAGTGCCAAAGTCTGAAAAATGTCATTTTTGACCAATATTCAAGCTGTTATAATTTCTTGCGGCAACAACATTTTGAAATAATTCTTTTGCCATTGTTTTATTCTATTATTGCCCTTTTCAAAAAAGTAAACTCCATTGAGGCAAGTTGCTTTAAAAAATTTTAATGTTTTTTTTTTAAATATGGCCTTTTTTAATAGTCAGAGCTATTTTATTATTTGAAACAACTTGACTGGATAACAATATTTTATACATTTGTTTGTCTATATAAATTGATTTTCTAATATATTGTGAGATATATATGATGCTAATGGCATTTATTTAATTTTAACCCTTTCGAGTCCGATTTTTTTTTTTCAATTTTAGAAAAAAATTACTTTTACTTTAATAATATTGATACTAGCTATCCTAATAGATTAATTAGAGTTTAACGAATATTTCATTGTCTGAAACATAACAAATGTTGTTTTCTGCACTATTAAATTTATATTCATGCAACAATAGGCTAAGGAAGAGTTTTTGGAGAGGATTTAGAAATATTATATTGCAACAAGTTAGTGACATTACAACTTTCTAATACTTTTCAGTGCTTTATTACGTAATATATAAGTTCTGAATAGAAATCAAGATAAACCTAAAAATGATTTCTAAATTGCCCAATTAATCGCAATTGAAAACATAATTCAAAGAAAAACATTAGAAAAATAATAAGACAATAATTGAATTATCAGTAGATTAATTGCAATGGAAAAAAATTTTCAAAGAAAAATATTAAGAAAAATAATTAAACTATAATTGAATTATCAAAACATAAACTTACAAATATCAATTGCTACCATAAGGAGAGTTTCAAATTTGCAAACTCACTTTGCATCGATAAGTTGCTTTTGGAATGGCTTTCGAATAGTCCAGAGAATTTTTCCCAAATTTCTGGACAAATATGGATAATAATTTCTGTAAATGTAATTTAATTAATTTAAGAATGTTTTTGTTTGAATTAAATTTTAGCAAAATACTGGCGTGTTATAAAAATACTAGAAAAAATACAGGGTGAACAAAATTATATAAGTATGCTTCATTTATCAATTAATACTATAGTATAAATTGATGAAAGAGAAATTTCAACCAGTTTGGAGATTTTTGCTAAAATAAATTTCCCTATTATATAATTCGTATATAAACCCACAGGTAAAATACAGGGCTGTTCATAAATATTGGAATATATATTTGCTTATGAACAGTATAAATTATTTCCTAAAATAAGAAGTATTGTTAAAGTATTGAAGTATTGTTAAAATTACAAGAAGTATTGAAAATTTTTTCATAATCTGTGCTCAACGCATGATTTTTCTTATTTATTTAAATGACGAAATTATATTTCTACTAAACACGTAATTAGCAACAAAAAATATGATCCTACTATAAAGAGCTATTACACGGAAAATTTTAATCGTAGAATAATGGGCCTTTTTTTTCTCTTACTAGTCAGTGTAACAGGAAAACTATACTATCTATAAGTTATAGGTTCAGGAGATCGTATAAAATTTAAATTTCGTATTTTTTAAAGAAATTATTTTATTGACCCAAATTGCTTTTGAAGTATTTCTTTACCTCATTTAAAACATTTTCGTACTTGGAAATCTATGTCTATCACTAACGGTTTAGGAACTAGCCATTGGCGACCGTTGAGAGTGGACATATTATATATATATATATATATATATATATATATATATATATATATATATATGTATGTATGTATATATATGAATCTTCTGTGCGTGTTTATGTCACTAAACCCCTCCTAAACGACTGGACCGACTTTAATGAAATTTTGTGTGTTCGTTCCAGTGGATGATTCGAGAATGGTTTAGATTTACATTTCGTCGAAATTGATTCAGTACTTTTTTCGTAATTAGGCAAAAACTAATAGTTAGTGATTTTTCGCTAATTAAAAGTGTTGAATAAGTTCGATGAATAGAGGGCGGACGGAATGTCCGAGCGGTCTAAGGCGCCAGATTTAAGCTCAACTTCTTGAAGAAAGAGATCGCGTGTTCGAACCCGACTCCTAACAAACGTGTATGCTTTACAATAATATTTCCTGTATTATAATTTTGATTAACCGACTTCAGAAAATCGTTAACTTTTAACTAAAAAGAGAAAAATAAACTTTTCTATCAAAAATTAAACGGACTTCAAAAAATACTGAAGAGTGAAAAATAAATAAAAAGTTTTAGATAAACTACAGGGCTGAAAAAAAGTATTGAAGTATTTTTCATACATTAGTATAAATTGCTGAAAGAGAAATTTCAACCTATTAGGCGTTTTCCTGCTAAACTAAACTTTCGTATTATATAGGATATATATCAACCGGCAGATCAAATACAGGTCTGTTCAAAAGTATCGAAATACATATTTGGGTATCGATAGTAAAACTTTATTTATTTAAATAACGAAGAGTTGTTCAAGATTCCAGGAAGTGTTGAAAGTGTTTCATAATTTATGCTTAACGCATGATTTTTCATACTTGTTAATGCATATTTTAAGATGTGCTATTATTATTATTATTTTTCAATTTCTAAAAAGAATTGAGCTTATATTATTATATGCAGTTCTATTACATAATTATATCGTGATCTTTTTATATTAAAATATATTTATTCGCAGCTAAATAATAGGTCGATAGTTAACTTCAACTGTCATGTTGTTATTTTAGAATAGTCAAACTAATAAAAATTCGACTTTGTGTTAAATGTGTTCTTTAAAAAGGCTTGTTTATAAGAGAAAGTATTTTCTAATGGGTTCTGCTTTAATGTGAATTTTTTCCTAAACAATCCGTTAAGGCTGTTCTGAGAAATGTATTTTTCTTCAATCAAGAACACGAAACTTTCTGACACTTTATTAAATAAAACATAACAAACAAAATAACATTTGTTGGCATTATTTTTTAAAGAGGTATTTTACTGAACTTTTTATTTTAAAATGTTTAGAAACCGATAAAGTTAATTAAACTTTCTGTAAGGCGGCGTTACATTAAGTGTTTATAAATAAACATGAATTGGGAAATGTGACAGAAACAACCAATTTAGATTTCAAGCAGTTTTATAATTAATAAAGTAATTAATTAAATATGAATATTAATTAAATATGTATATACATTAAACAAATCCAAAATTTCTATTATATCATAAAAAAAAAGCAGCGTATGCATTTATTGATAATTTCTTAAAATATACACACTTGTATGTTCCTTCTTTTTACTGATCTAGTGGTTCTTAATGTATGTGCAGCGGAATGAAATTTAATACGATAATGATTTATTATTTAAAAGTTCATATACTTTTTGGTATACAAAATAATGAAAATGATCTTAAATCTTCAGATAAATTTTTCTCTTTCAGAGAAAACTTTTGTAGCAGTATAACGTGCTGTACAAATTATCTATGACAAATAAAAAAATATTTTAGAATAATTACTACCCAAAAATTTTATCTCACAGAAAAATATTTTAGTTTAAAAAGTAAAAAATCAATCTCAATCAATCTCAGACAGCTCTTTAAAAGTTAGTGCATATTTTTTTACAAGTTCATTAAATTCTGTTAGGCGGATTCTGTGTATTATGGAAATTCATTATTAATTTTGGAAAGATTCTCAAGTCCCTGCAAATCCATAGAGATAGAGTAAAATTTGTCTAAGGCGGAATGTTGTCTACTACGGAAAATTTTCTCGGTATCGATTGATTCTGCTTTAAACAGAATTTATTGTATTCGCAAAATCTTTTTAAGAATATTAACATTACTTGAAATGTAAATATAGTAAATGAAGTAAAAACTAATGTAAAATAAACTTATTAGAATTTTAACATTCCATAAAACAATCAACAGAAAATTATATAATTATTTCATTTTTCTTTTACCTGTGATAAATCAATTTGTTTCTGTAAGTAAATAAATTTTTAAAAAGGCATACATTTTTTTTTTTTTTTTTTCGTAAACTTCTTTCAATAGTTATAAGTTTAGAATTGCGAAGAAGTAAAGTACAGGTTGTCCAGCAAATAACACCTTGATTTCAAAATTAAATTTCTCAAAAAACAAAGATTGATAGTAATATGCGGTAAACGGTTTTTTCATTAGGTAAGCTGTAAAAATTTCAAACAGTGAATATTTTGAAAAAATTGCGTTCTGATTGCATAGAATGCTTTGATTTGACATTTTTCTTGTTTTAGATTGCCTGCAGAGAAATAATTTTTCAGCTTACAGTGCAAATTTTTATAGATTTTTCGAAGTAAATTTTTAGAATTTCGAAATTTCAAAAATTTAATTTAAAAAAAAAACTATGAAATATGGCATTTTAAGCCGAAAAACACATTCTCTGGCAGCAATCTAAAGCAAGAAAAATGTCAAATCAAAGCATTCTTTGCAATCAGAACACATTCTTTTCAAAATATTTACCGTTCGAAACTTTTGTATAAGATTTTTACAGCTTACCTGATAAACAAACCGTTTACTGCATAATTCTATTGATCTTTGTTTTTGAGAAATTTAATTTTGAAATCAGGGTGTCATTTGCTGGACACCCTGTAAGTAAATAAATTTTAAAAAAGGCATACATTTTTTTTCGTAAACTTCTTTCAATAACTTTAAGTTTAGAATTGCGAAGAAGTAAAAACGAAATAAATCAGAAAGTAAAAAAAAAAGTCAATCCCACCCCACTGCTTATCGTAAACCGATCTGGGACCCACTGCTTATCGTAAACCGATCTGGGAAGCAATTACTTGTAAAGTTCCCCCCCCCCCCCCCCCCCCGCGCCTCACACTACAGTAAAAATCTTTTTGACCTCAATGGTACTGAAGTAGAAACGAAATGGTTGTCTTTCATAGTTCGTTATCAGTATCTTAGAGGTTTTCCCTAACTATCCCTAAAATTTCTTCCCTCTCAGTTGCGAAAGCACTATAGCACCGTTCCCAGCTGGGAACCTTAGAATTTTCAAGCCCTGCTTTATATTTTAATAGAAATAATTTACCATCTTTGCTTACTGAAAGACAATTTGATAAATCTTAGAACAAAATATATATATATACATATAGAATGGAATTTTCGTAATTTTTTTTTTTGTGCTAAAATAAATTTCTTAAATTCAAAATATACTTAAGTTGTACATTATAAGAACAATAAATAAATTCCTATTTTAGGTAAAATTTTTAGGAATTGCTTTCCTGTAGTTAACATTATGCTACTATAATATAGATGTAATAAAAGATGTTTAATTAGCAATGTCAAGGTGTTTAAATATTATAAGAACAAGAAATACAGTAAGTCATTAAAAATTTTAAAAAAGATTAATAATATAATATATTTTTTCCCCATTTTAAATAATGTATGTATGTGTGTACACTATACATATATATATAAAGTTATTTTTATTAGTCTGAAAAAATGTTGGTATTCGGCTTAAAATTTGGCTGAATATTCAGTATTCGGCTATTCAGCCAAATCACTATTCATCCCATTCCTAGTCACTATGTCTAAAATCCAACGCATTAGACACAACTAAAAATTAGATGTCCTCAAATCGACCCGCAGAAAAAAACAGAACGCGACCAGCAACAAAATATAGTCATCAACCAGATCGAAACCCGACTCGCTGTAAAAAAGTAGAAGTTAACTCGACCCGCAACAAAAAGAAGTCAACTGGATCCAAACACAACCCACAGAAAAAAGTATAAGTTAAGCAGTAACTAATCTAGTAACTACTAACTATAATCTACTAACCTGTCTCAAACCCGACACGCACCAAAAAGATAGAAGTTAACCTGACCTGCAGTGAAAAGTGGAAGTCAAACGGACCCAAATGCAATCCCTAGAAAAAATATTAGTTAACCCAAACAGTAGCAAAAAATGGAAGTCAACCAGACACAAAGCAGATCCGCAGCAAAAATAGAAGTCATCTGGACCCAAACCCGACTTACAGTAAAAATAGAAGTCAACCAGGCCCATGTAGGGTTAAAGTTATATTTTTGTTTGTTTTCCCAGCTCTTCTGTAATAGCAAGTATTTAAAAATTACTCATTTTTATAGTAGCCACCAACCATATAAATTTCCTTTAATTTAGAAGTTCTTTTCAATTGCTAATTATTTAATAGTTTTTCATTTTTTTTAAAGGTTAAAATTTAATAGTCAAATACTTACAGCCAAAATGCATGCTTGTTTACCTTTTTCAGCATGTGGTTGGATGGTTGGTGGTGAAGTTAATTTTTTGATATTTTATTTGTGAATTGTTGTTTCCTGGTGATGTCATTTTGACAAGGTGATGTCATTTTGTTCAGTGGGTGTGTCCCATTTATTAAAATTTATTTATTTTTGGCAACACCTGAAATGATAATTTTCTGCTGTATATATTTGGCAAGTAACATTTTCAAAATCAGTTCAACATGTAAGTACCTCTCTATCTAGTTCATAGGAAATGTGTTTGTTTTTTTGTAGAAAGTATCTACACTTATTTTAACTTAGTAAAATTAAAGAAACTGAATATGGTACAATTGTTTATGCTTAAAAGTACTTATATTTTCCTGACATGTTCTCTTCATATAATGGCTTTTAATAAACTTTGTTTTTTTTACTCAAGATGTTAAGTTACTTAAGCCTTCATGCAAGAAGTGTTTTGTTTACTTAGAAAGGTGAACAGTGTGACCTTTAGACATTGTGGGGGAAGTGTTTAGACTGACCCTACAATTTGGTAGCTGAGCGTGGTTAGTTGCTCTGTTTACCATTTATTTCTTTGTGCTTCATTTGTGCTAAAATGAACAAGATGGCTGAACAAACCCTCTCTTTCCCTAAACTGGGTGCTGATAATTGGAAAGCATGGAGGTTTAGTATGGACATGATGCTGATAAGCCAAGGCTTAGATAAATATACTTCTGATAGTGTAAAAGGTAAAGCAAAAACTGATGGAGGAGATATTGAACACTTTGATGAATATATGCAGAAAAGTAGAAAAGCATTAGCATACATTTGTTTGAGTTTAACTGAAGAAATAAAAAGTGTAGTTTTTAGTGCTGAATCATCTTTTGAAGCATGGCAGTTACTGAAAAGTTCTTATGAACCCACATCAAGAGCAAGGGTTGCTCACCTTCGGAGAAAGTTCATGAATGTAAAGTTTGAAGCTAGTGATACCATGAGTCAATATATTGGGAAAGTTTTAGAAATTGTTAGAGACTTAGAGCAAACAGGAAAAAGTGTGCCGAAGGATGAAGTTGCTTTTCAAATCTTAGAGAGTTTACCGCCATCTTATGAAACTCTTATTGCACGTCTTTATCAATTGCCTGATAGTGAATTTACTGTGGAAGGTCTTCGACCATTTTTACTTGCTGAATATGACCGTTTGAAAAACAAGCAGTTGGATGACCAAGATGTTTTTAAAAATAAAAATTCAGCTTTGATGTCTTCTAAAAATTTTTCACCTGCTCCTGTATCAAAGGTTCATCCTTCTAGTGTTGTGAATTCAAGAGTGCAGCGAGAAACCCGAAAGTGTTATCGATGTGGTCAAGTGGGTCACTTAATTAAAAATTGCAGACATTGGTCACAATCAACAAAACAAAATCAGTTCAGATCAAGTAGGAAACCTAGTTCAAGATCTAGTTCTCAACTACCTAGTCAAGCGTTCTTTGCCTCTGCTTTGTTATCTGATGGTCCTGAAGTTGAATTCATTTTGGATTCTGCGGCAACGAATCACTTTTGTTTTGACCGATCCTTATTCTACAATTTTCGAGAACTGAAAAGTCAAGCGGCTATTGCTAAAGGAAGTGCTGATATTTGTGGTTTAGGGGACATTGATTTACATGTGAACTATGGTACTGTAGTAAGAACTTTCACCTTAAAAAATGTATATTATGTTCCTGATATGGTAAGAAATCTTGTGTCTGTTAAAAAGATAACCGAGAAGAATTTTAGAGTTAAATTTGAAAGATGTAATGCTGTAATTTTTAACCCTGATAATTCTGAATTTTTAAAAGTTCCTTTAGTAACCAAATTTTATTGTATTGCTGCTAAATGTGTGTCTAATCAAACTTGTGCTTATGTTGCTAGAAATAAGTTAAATAATTGTTCTAATGACTTAGTGCTTTGGCATAGTCGTTTTTGTCACTTAAATGCTAAAAACTTAGTAAAATTTTCTAAATCAAACTATGTAACTGGACTTAAGAATTTATCTGGTGTAATGGAATCATGTGAAGTTTGTAATTTAGCAAAGAGCACTCGTGAATCACATCATGTTATTGATGATATTAAGACTACTAGTATTTTAGAGTTAGTACACCTAGACATTTGGGGACCAGCCCCTGAACTTTCTTTGGGTGGAGCTAGGTTTTTCATGAGTTTGGTTGACGATTTTTCTAGGTACTCATATGTTTATATTCTTAAACACAAAAGTGAGGCATTTGATTATTTTAAGTATTATAAAGCTTTAGTTGAGAAACAGACAGGCCATGTAATTAAAAGACTCCGTTCTGATTGTGGTGGAGAATTTTGCTCTGATGAGTTTGAAAAATTCTTAAAAGATGAGGGAATCAAACATGAACATACGAACACTTATTCGCCGCAGATGAATGGTGTCGCGGAAAGATATAATCGAACTTTAATGGAGGGAGTTAGAGCAATATTAATTCAGGCAAATTTACCGAAAGAATTATGGGCTGAAATGGTCTGTACTGTAAATTATTTGAAAAATAGGTATCCTCATAGCAAATTAAATGGAAAAGCTCCTTTAAATGTCTGGAAAGGTGGAAATTTTTCGGTTAAACACTTAAGAGTTATTGGAAGTACTGTTTTTGTTCATATTCCAAAAAGATATCGTAATAAATTAGAGAGAAGATCTAAAAAAGGAATTTTAATTGGGTATGCTAGGAACACTAGAGGCTATAGGGTATGGTTTCAGGGAACAAAAGAAGTACAGGAAGCAAAGCACTTAAAAATTATTGAGAATGATTTTATTTCAGAACCAGTTAAGGATTCGAGCGATAAAATGGTCCAATTTAAAATTAAAGAAAACCCTGTTGAACCAACTTCTTTTTCAGATTGGAAAAGAATTGAAAAGGTAAGAGAGTCTGGTAGTTCTGCTGGCCGTGTAGATGTTTACTACTACCCAGAACCAAATGTCAGGTTAAGAAGTAAAAATGAGGTAAAAGATTATTGTATGAAAAAGGGATTAGTTTTTAAACCTGAGGAATTTAATTTTAAATCACTTAAAACTAGTTCAGTTCCCACCCAGCCTAATGTTGAAAATTCTCCCATAGCAGAAACTGATGAAGGGGATTTAAAGTCTAAGCCTGAAGCACATTGTGCAGAGATAAAAATTCCGAATAATTTTAAAGAGTCGCAAAATCTCCCTGAGAAAGAAGAGTGGGTTAAAGCTATGAGTAATGAACTTAAAATATTAAAAGATAGGAAAGTCTATGACCTTGTGACCCGTCCTGAAAAAGGTAAAGTTCTTGGTACAAGATGGGTGTATACGCTTAAAAAGGATGTGTCAGGTAAAATTAAAAGTTTTAAAGCCAGGTTAGTGGCAAAGGGATTCCGACAAGTTGAGGGAATCGATTATTTTGACACATTTTCACCTGTCATAGCTTTTCCACTTGTTAGATTTTTCTTTGTTGTACTTGTAGTTCTAAAGGGGTGGCTTAGCCAACATATTGATGTAAAAGGGGCATATTTATATGCAAAGTTAAATGAGAAAATTTATGTTGAGCAGCCAGAAGGTTTTCGGGAAATTAATGAAAAGTATGTATGGAAACTTAACAAAGCATTATATGGGCTCCACCAGGCTGGGCGAGAATGGTTTAATGAATTAGACAAAACTTTTAAGGAATTGGGTTTTGATAAAGTACTGGATTGTAACTGCATATATGTTTATAAATTAAAAGTAATAGTTCTAGTTTATGTTGATGATTTAGCTATTTTTGCAGAGAATGAGGAAATATTAAATAAAGTAATTGAATTAATAAAATCTAAATTCGAGATAAAAACTCTAGGCGAGATTAGAAACTTCCTAGGAGTTGAATTCGAGAAGCGTGAAGGATCTTATGTATTGCATCAAACTAAATATATTGAAAAACTTGCAGAAATTTTTAATGTTCCTAGAATTAGATGCAAATTACCTTTAACACCAGGAACAATGTTAAACTTAGCAAATGAGGGGGAACAAATAGACGTCCCTTATAGACAGTTGATAGGTTGCTTATTGTTTTTAGCTTCTAGAAGTAGACCAGACATTCAATTTTCAGTTATAGCCTTGTCTCAATTTTCTAATAAACCATCATGGGATCATTGGAGAAATTTGTGTCAGGTTCTCCAATATGTTATTGATACAAAAGAATTGAGTTTAAATCTATCTAGAATTTCAAATTTTAATATTAATGTTTATACTGATGCTACATGGGCTTCGGACTTAGTTGATCGTAGATCAGTTAGTGGTTTAGTTATTTTTGTTGACCAGGTACCTATCATATGGAACTCTTCTAAACAAAAATGTGTTGCTTTATCAAGTATGGAATCTGAATATGTAGCATTGTCAGACTCTGTTAAGGAATTATGTTGGTTAACAAGAATAATTGATAATTTTTCATTTTTGGACTTAAACTTAACTAAACCAACAATCTATTGTGACAATCAAAGTACCATTAGTTTTTCTAAAAATAATATTGAAAATACACGAACCAAATATATTGATACGCGTAGTTATTTTGTAAAGGAAAATATTGAAAAGTTTGAACTTAAGTATGTATCCAGTAAATGGAATGTTGCTGATGTTATGACAAAAGCATTGTCTAGTGAAAAGTTTTTGTATTTTAGAAAATGGTTGTTTGGCTAAACAGAAGATCTGGGAAAAGGGGGAATTTTGTAGGGTTAAAGTTATATTTTTGTTTGTTTTCCCAGCTCTTCTGTAATAGCAAGTATTTAAAAATTACTCATTTTTATAGTAGCCACCAACCATATAAATTTCCTTTAATTTAGAAGTTCTTTTCAATTGCTAATTATTTAATAGTTTTTCATTTTTTTTAAAGGTTAAAATTTAATAGTCAAATACTTACAGCCAAAATGCATGCTTGTTTACCTTTTTCAGCATGTGGTTGGATGGTTGGTGGTGAAGTTAATTTTTTGATATTTTATTTGTGAATTGTTGTTTCCTGGTGATGTCATTTTGACAAGGTGATGTCATTTTGTTCAGTGGGTGTGTCCCATTTATTAAAATTTATTTATTTTTGGCAACACCTGAAATGATAATTTTCTGCTGTATATATTTGGCAAGTAACATTTTCAAAATCAGTTCAACATGTAAGTACCTCTCTATCTAGTTCATAGGAAATGTGTTTGTTTTTTTGTAGAAAGTATCTACACTTATTTTAACTTAGTAAAATTAAAGAAACTGAATATGGTACAATTGTTTATGCTTAAAAGTACTTATATTTTCCTGACATGTTCTCTTCATATAATGGCTTTTAATAAACTTTGTTTTTTTTACTCAAGATGTTAAGTTACTTAAGCCTTCATGCAAGAAGTGTTTTGTTTACTTAGAAAGGTGAACAGTGTGACCTTTAGACATTGTGGGGGAAGTGTTTAGACTGACCCTACAGCCCAAACTCAACCCGCAGTGAAAAAATTAGCCTCAACTCGCAATCAGATTCGAGTCTCCAAATTTGAGGACTCTCCAGATCTTCCCTTGAAAGATACTGGGATGCAAAGTGTTTAAGCTTGCAAAGTACAAAAGTAACTTCGAGAAATGAATTTCTATTTGTGAGCAAGAAAAACTAAAAAGGATTTTGGTCAGTGTTGGGTTTTTGGCCGGCAGAAAGTGGTTTCTGCCGTGCCAGTGGCAGAAAGTGGTTATAACCGGCAGAAACTGGCATAAAGACATTCTGTGACATAATCTCTGATTTTTTTTTTTTTTGTAATATTAAATTTATTAAGTAGTTCATCCTTAAATAATTAGTACTTAAATAATTCAGAATAAATATATGCACACAAATAAAATATTGTGGATAGTTTTAATTAAAAAAAAAATTTGAGTAATGTAACAGATTTTTTTTTTTTTTACATATGCATATGTAATTTATGTTTAAACAATTATTTTATACAACTCAATATTTTATACTCAACAAATTAAAAAATAATCTGGGGGCAGAAAGATTAGCAAAATTAGTCCTATGATATGGAATGCTTCGTGGAAAAAATACTAATAGTATATTTGAGTGGTAATTTGTTTCTTCAATATTGTAAAATAATTGTACAAGATACTTCATTAAATTTTCTTTGTCTATGTTATTTTTTGTGCTTCAATTATTTACTTATATATTTTCACAAGAAATTGCATTATGTTATTTATTTAAAAATAATCTGAAAAGTAATTTGTTATTAAATCAGAATTTTTTGTAAATTTATTTTTAAAAGAAATAGAAATTCAACTGTAAACAATAATATTAATAATTAAACTTGTACAGTATCAGGTTATTGTTGTGAAAGTTTCTGTTTTTCAAGTGAATGAAAATTAGTGTTTTAAATAAGCAAGGTATGTATTTATATGATCATTTTTAAACGTTTTGATACTTTGAATAACATTCATAATCTTATGTTTTAATTTTTAGCTCAATGGTTTACATATCACATGTAAGTGTGAATTATGAATCATTGCTGAGTAAAGTTCTTATTTAGTACTATTTCTTAGTTTCTACCAGTTTTTGCCGCTTACTGGCAGAAACCAGTTTCTGCCATGCCGGTTTTAACCGGTTTCTACCGCTGGTTTTAACCACCCCGGCAGAAACTTGTCAACCCTGATTTTGGTGCATATTTAAAGGAAGATATTTGATACAGAAAGTAAGTAGTTTAAGTGGATATTTACAAGAACTGTTTCTGCATTCAAATGACTTGCGATTTTAATAAAGATAGATATGAAATTGAACGTTAAAAAAATAGGGATTCCGGGGCACTGAGAATATGAAGGCTATCTGTCAGAACTGAAGAGCAAAAAAATGGTCAATTGCCAAAATATTGAAAATATAGCTAAATCGTCAAAATCTGTTTGCAGTCGGCAGAGAAAAGAATTAATCAAAGTTGAGGTGCAAAGAAAAGCTTTATTTTACTTGGCGATCGGATATAGATTTTTTTAAAATTTCCATTTAACGAGTGGCAATAGATTGCTGATTCTTTAATTGCCATGTAGCGAATGGTGACCGTTAATTTTCGCCTATACTTAATGCATGATTTTTTTTATTTGTTTGTAAAATGTTATTATTATCATTATTTTTTTTTTCCAGGCTCCAGTGAATCTCTGTACGAAATCCGTCTCAATGAATTTGTGAAAAAAGAAGAAATATCGGGTAAGATCAAATATTAACAACTCTCTTATCATTTGCTATGCTTGAAGTGCCATTTCCAACCTTTCTTTAGGTGCATTCGTAATTATGTAAATACATAGCACCTATAGTTGTCATTAGGGATGGGACGAATATTCGGCCACTATTCGGTATTCGGCCTATTCGGCCCTTTTGCCGAATATTGAAGGCTTGTTGACCGAATACTTCGGCCGAATACCTGTAGCCGAATATTTAGAAATATCTTGCCGAATATTGCTAAAATCGCACCGAATAGTGAAAAATATCTTGCCAAATAAATTTCGGATTTAAAGAATTTCATTCTTGCAAATTTTTTTTTCTGTAATCCGAATTGGCTACTTCATTTATGAAGTCATTCTCACTCTTACAAAATATAGAGTAATTCAGATACTAAAAAATATACAGCCTTTCTGTATTTCCTATAAAAATTAGTGATAGTCTAGAAAATGCTGCCCAAGTTGGAGATTTAATTGTACGGGAAATGTCATCATTAGATAATGATATATTACAATTCAAGATATAAAAACACTGTCTTATTCTAAAACACTCGAATATTTATTAATGTCTGCAAATTCCATGCACATGTATAAAAGGCTCTTATGAAATTCATAACTTATTTTCTATAAACTAAGAAATGAAAAAATTTATTCACTAGGTGTGTTAATGAAGATTCATTTCCAAAATTAAATATAATATATCATCATTCCAAATACAATGGTACATCTGAAAGCAGAGCTGGTGTCAAACTCGATACACATTAGATAACACAACTTGCTTTATGAAGATGGTTTTATAAATATTTTAATATAAATTCAAAATACTCAAAAAAATAATTTTTTCATTCTATAGTTTTCACTTTTAAATAATTACTTGCATAATTACTGACTTAAATATGTAACATTATTATGTATATATTTTTAATTTAATCTTCCTTCCTTCATGTTGTTATCAACTTCTGTTTATCTTTTTAATGCTTGTTGAATAAGTGGAATATTTAAGTTGAATATTGTATGTGCCAATTCAAATGTCAAAGATTTTGTTAACATACGCATTCTACTTTTTAAGCATAACCTTTTGCTTTAACGTAATTTGTAATTTAAAGCTTGGCATCTGATTTCAGAACAGTCTCATTCTTACAAATTTGCTTATCACTAGGGACACAAATTCTAAATGATCAAATTTACTTCATTAAAGTTTATTTCAGAAAATATGTCCTTGTGAGTTCTGAGAGAGAGAGAGAGAGGTTAAGTATATTATTGATTTTGGATGCAAGAAGTATCAATTGATAGTAAAAGTGAAGTACATTCTTCATATTTTTTTAATGGAAATGTTTTCCCATCTTGACTTACTGAAAATCAATTTGATGTACATTAGAATAAAGGATATAATGCAATTTCATAATTTTTTTGTGTTAAAATAAGTTTTTCAAATTTAAAAATACATTTAAAAGCACATTTAACAGTAATAATTATTAATGAGCTCCTATTTTTTAAATTATGTATAATCAAAATTTATTTTCTTTATTGGAAAAAAAATTTTACTATTCGGCCGGCCGAATATTCGGTATTCGGCCTAAAATTTGGCCGAATATTCGGTATTCGGCTATTCGGCCAAATCACTATTCGTCCCATCCCTAGTTGTCATTCAGTCTGTCTGCATATAACAACGTAAAGACTACCCTACTGAATAGTTTGAAATTTAAAATACGTGATTATTACATAATTTTGTCGAGTCATTTCAAATTTTATGGAAATCGGATGGATAAATCAATTACAGGGACCATCAAAAGTATTCCGTTACATTACGGTCAATGGGGGAAAATATTTCAAATGCATTTTAATGGTCTTACACTCTTTCGAACATAATAAAATTTATATGTATCTATAAAGTACATAATATATTTTGCACAATCTGTGGTGCAAAGAACATTTGTTATTGATTTACAAGGCCACTTAAAAGTATTGTTACATAATGGTATAGGGAGAACATTGTTTGGTGCATGTTTTAATTGTAATAGACTATTTAATATTGTATGAGATATCTATCGTTGCTGAGGTGTAATAAAAGTTTCTTCCTATATATTTACAGGAACACAAAAAAAATTTCAACCACTCTACTGTATCCAAACTACTATCTACTATAACAGCAAGACCTGAATATATTTAAAATTTCGTTATCGTAAGAACACACCTCATTTGCTATGCTTCATGTGCAATTTTCAACTTATGTTTTCTTTGGTTAAACGTGAGCAGTGATCTTATATTAATTGTTGATCTTTTCTTTTTTGTATGTTGCTAATAAGAATGAGAATGTTAAAAAGAATGGAAAAAAAAAATAATATTGGACAAATTTAAATGTAGAATTACACAAATTAAAAGACACTGAGAAAAGGGTTGGGTTTTGGGGGTGATGAAGCTACCGAACATCTCGCTTATTCATTTACAGGGCTGCACAAAAGTATGCCATTAGGTATAATGATATAAGGGAGAACATTGTTTGGTTTAATACTGTTAAACTGATTCACATTTTATGAAATTGATATACATTGCTGTGGTTTAATGCAAGTTACTTCCCATCTAATAGTTAGTTTTGACAGGGACACACAAAAGATTTTATCTACTCTACTCAGGGCTGCAAAAAAGCCGGCCTTTTCTACAAAAGGCCAGGCCGGCTGGCTTTTATTAGAAAAGGCCGGTTTTTATTGGCTTTTTTCCCAAGGCATATCTTATTATTTAATTTTTACAACTATACATGTTAATTTACTTTACTAATAGCTATTTTCTATAAATTTAAATTAAAATATTATGAAATTGCTTTAAAATCATGTTCAGAGGTTCATTTTTATAGCCAGATATATACCAGAAAAGCATCATAAATAGATAATATGATTTAAATAAACCTTTACTACTATTATTACCTTAACTATATGTTCAGCAGCACTTTCTCTGTTTATTAAAGATATTTTCATGTTATGGGTAAGGTTTACATTCAAATAAATACTGTTCAAAATGAAACTGTCTGTCTATAATATACTGCACTTGGAAAATGTCTCCAAGCATATAGGAATGCATTAGTATTATGAATAAAAATAAGTTCCTTATTTATGTGAAAAGAATTTTTTCATGAGATAGCATTTCACTTTAAAAATAAGAAGATATAAATTATTAATTAATTTTTAAAACTTTTATATTAACGAGGTGGAACCCGTCGAAATTCGACGAAAGAAAATGTTAAAGAAGAAACTGCTTCATTGATGTATAATAAATCTACAAAATTACTTACAGTAAAAAATGCATCTTATATTGATCAGTCTAACTTTCAAACAAATATTATTTTAAGCTAAGATTAACAAAATACTATAAAACTCAGTTGTCCAAATTTTTAAAACTAAACTTTAAAATCAAACTTAATTAGTAAAATATAATATCGATCAGCTATTTATCAATTGTCTCTTATATTTGGTATAAATGTGAATGAAAAAAACAAAATTTATTCTGAATTGACATATCATAGAATTTCACGCGAAATTAAAACCCGTCATCATTTTCATTTTCTCAAAATTTTAAGACGTACTTCTCATATCCGTATTCATCATGTTTGAAAAAACGGTATTTTAATTTGATCATTTTCAAATCACTTTAACTCAAAACTTAAGTTATTTATCTGATGAATAAAAACGAAATAAAACCGAAATCATGGAATTTTATAACAGACGATATTTTTTGCAAATTATACGCATTTTAATTTCTATACATTTCTTTTTTAAATTGTAAAGGAATTGGAGTGGTTATGTTGCCACAATTAAAAAATTGGACTAAAAACTATACAAAAATTAATCTCTCAGAAACAAATTGAGATAGAGCTTTCAAACAAATTGCATTTAAAAGTACATTTTTTTCTCTATACGATGGTGTAAAAATTGGAAATATGTAATGTTTAGAAGTATAAAATTTGCAGTAGCGGAAAAAGCAAAACTGAAATTGCATGGGAAAGTGTTGCCATTCGCAAAATGACGTATGCGTTACGCACAGATACGTTTGGCCTTTATTATATAGATTTTATCTTTTTAGATATACACTTTAAAAAATTTTTTTTTTCTTATACTGATTGAATATTTTATTCTTGTTCTTCCATAAATCTATCTACATATTAAAAGGAAGTGTGGATTTGAAAAAGAAGCTGAAATATGGCTTGATGAAAATTATCCTGAATTTTTACCTGGTGTACTAAAACTTAAGATAAAAGATCCTGAAGCATACCTGCCTTTACTTTTCTCTGAAAAAATAATTGAGCAATTTTTAGCAAAAAAAAAAAAGGTGAAATCTTGATAAAGTGAATACATAAAAAAGGATGGTTCATTACCTAATGGTTTCTGCTATTTTTTTATTAACTTATACAGCTGTCCCCCAAACACTGCATCTATTGAGAGAATTTTTTCAACATATGGTTTTGTCTGGAACAAAATTAGAAACACCTTAGGTGCTGAAAAAGCAGAAAAATTGGTAAAAGTGTAGTGTACTGTTATTTAAAAACTGAGCCAAATGATTGATAACGTATTTCATAAGCTAATACTGTATTATTTTTTAAATAAATATCTTATCGGTAAAAATCATTTGAAATGTTTTAAAAAGTTTATTGAGCAAATTTCTAATAAATCATTTTCATATGTTGACCACCACACCATTTATACTAACAAATTTGCTTATATTTTAATTGCAGACAGTTTTACTATAATTTACTGTACATTTTCATGGCGACAATAAATAAAAAGTCACTAATTAATTATACATTTCGTTACAATTTTTGTAAAAAAAAAAAAAAAAAAAAGTTATAGCAAAAGGCCGGCCTTTTTAAAACGGTTTAAACCAGAAAAAGCCGGTCGGTTTAAACCGGCCTGGCTAAAAGCCGGCAGCCCTGACTCTACTTCTACTGTATCCAAAGTATTACACTAAGATCTGAGTATTTTAAAAACTGGTTATCCTGTCTACCAAAAATCTATTGCCAAACTGCAAGTTTAAATGCCAATAATGGAGGATCGTGAATGTCGCATGCACTTGACATTGTTATTATGGCATCAAGTGATTTTTAATTTGACTTTTTTTATTTCTGCTTTTATTAATTGTTCCTTTAATTAATTTTTTTGTTATTTAAACAAAAAATGGTACTACTTGGTTTTCCCGTCAACCAAAAAATTATTTGGAGATTAAATGCCAATATTGGATGATTGTGAATGTCACATTAAACATGATAAACATGTTTAAAAGGTCATCAAGTGGTTTTTAATTCCACATTTTATTTGTATTTTTGGTACTACTTGCTTATCCCTGGTAGTACCCAAAAAATAATGTTAATTTGTATAAATTTATAGTTTATAGTTTGGTGATTTATATATAATTTAGTGAAATGGGTCGTCCTTCAAACTTTATTATCATTTGCTCTGCTTGATGTGCAATTTCATTTTGTAGATTTTGACCTCCGGGCCCTGGTGGTTCGTTGCTCTGCCTGCGGCCGCCAAATCAACCACCACTCAGAGAAGGAGCTCAAGAAACACCGGAAGCTCAAGGTCATCACATGCAAGGTCAGTGCTACCTCTTTCTTCTTTTACCTACAGTCGACTCTCCTTAATTCGAAATCGGGTAATTCAAATAATTTAAACTAAACATGAAGTCTTAATAAAAATTTTAATTTTACTTAAGAAAGGTGTTATAATAAAAATAAAAGACATTGACATGTTTCGGAACCGTCAAATAAGTTCCATACTCATAATATAAATAAAAAATAAAATATCAAAATATTACATGGTTGATACAAATGACACGCGACAATGAGATATAAATAACAAAAAACACGCGCTCTATTACAAATATTAAATTAAAATATAGACCATGATCTAAAATATATTACACCAATATTATAACACCTTTCTTAAGTAAAATTAAAATTTCTATTAAAATGTTTATATAAAAGGTGAATGTTTTAAAATCTGATGATTTAAAAAATCAATTGGATTTAATTAACTTTAAACATGAAGTTTCGAAATTTTCAATGGCAAAATAACATTAAAAATTCCCATTAATTCGTGCTCATTTTCTCTTGACTTCGTTTAATTCAAACTAATGAGAATTCCGATTTTTTAATTTTTCTTTTCTTTCTCATGGATTTCAGATCAATAACTTTCTTTGATTTTTGTGAAAATTGTTCCAAACGAGTATACATATATAATCCGATGCATCTGACATCTACTTTCTTAGTGCCCTGTCTGTCCATCAGTGACGCTTTAAATTTTTCTTCCATTGTGCTTGTTTGTAATCTTTTCATTAGTTTATGTATTTATACATTCTAATTTAATATTAAGTCCTATTCTAATGATAACAGACGAAATAAATTAAAAAAACACCATAACATTAATTCCCATGTAATAGTATCATATTAAGCATATTTTCATTTCATATTTTCCATAATTCGAACTTTGGATAATTGGAACATTTCTTGTGGTCCCGATGAGTTCGAATTGACGAGAGCCGACTGTAGTGCATTTTAAAAAGGCATTAAACCTTTCAGGTCTGGTATACTGTGAATAGTACAACTCTTTTAGCAGAGTATAATTTTGTCTTAAGAAATACTTTTGCTACTGTTTACAGATAATATATGTCTAGGCATATGTCTATGGGACTTGATTTATTTTCAGGAATTTTGTAATTATTCAGGGCTTGAATTTCAGGGTGGGATGGCGGGATTCGCGCCCGAAGTTTTGAAATCCCGCACAAAAGAATATCGTAGGCGGAAGGCTCCCGCCCAAAAAAAATCCCGAATTTTCTGAAAAATTTTGCTTTTTGAAACTACGATAACTCTCACGATCTTTTTCAGAATTTTGTGATATTTTCGTGCGAGTTTTTTTCTACGAAAAATCATTGGAAGTCACGCTATTTTTCTGCAACCGATCGTCAAATTTTGCATTTTTTTCATCCGCCATCGATTGACAAGTTTTGTGCAATTTTTCGTCGCGAGAACTGAGTAATTCCGTTTCGAATTCTCCAAAAATTTAACGAATTCGATTCCAAAAGCTATGAAACATCGTTTATCAGCCTAGAAATTCGGATATTTATGTCCGAATTTTTGGGCTAATAACCAATTTTTCATAACTTTTGAGCCGAGCTGAATTGCATATTTTCACAATCAATTTCATCAATCGTTCGCAGAAAATGAAAACGTAGAAAATTTCATAAGATTATCGCAATAAAAATGCCAATTTTCTTGAAAAATCAAAAAAAAAAAAAAAAACTCAACTTTTCTTAAAAAATTCTGATAAAACATGAATTTCTTAAATCGCAAAAAAAGCGATTTTCGTCAAAATATTGTGGAATAAAAACGTGATTTTTGTTGGAAGGTCGCAAAAAAAAATCGCTATTTTCATCAAAATATCGCGAGAAAAACGTGTTTTTCGACAAGACATCGCAAGAAACATGCAGATTCCGTCAAAATATCACAAGAAAAACGCAGATTCCGTCAAAATATCACGAGAAAAACGTGGACTGCATCAAAATATCGTGAGAAAAACGCAGACTGTGTCAAAATAGTGCGAAAAAAAGAGATTTTCGTCAAAATATTGCAGAATAAAAAGTCATTTTCATCGAAAGATCGCTGAAAAAATACCATTTTTGTCGAAAGATCGCAAAAAAATGCTATTTTCGTCAAAATATCAGGAGAAAAACGCAGTTTTCGTCAAAATGTCGCGAGAAAAGCGCAGTTATCATTAAAACATCGTAATAAAAACTAGGATTCCGTCAAAATATCACAAGGAAAACGCAGTTTTCGTCATAAGATTGCGAGAAAACCGTGATTTTTCATGAAAAGATCGCGATAAACTGTAATTTTCGACAAAAGATCCGAAGAACATAGTCATTTTCGGCAAAAGATCGCGAGAAAAACGATTATCTGCAAAAGATCAAGGAAAAAATACAAATTTTGTGATAGAATTGCAGAAAATTTGCTGTAAGAGTTTTTTTAACATCTTTATTGCAATTGAGTGGCAAATTAAACATTAGATTGCCATGTTTGTTAATTGCTGTTTTAAGTGAAAACATGTTAAAATTTAAATTGGACAATTAGCTAAGATTGCTGTGTAAAACATTACATCAGAAGTATGAACTTAAAATAGAAACTTTAATTTCAGAACTACTTATAATATTTGCATAAGTGGATTCATTCTGACCTCTTCTCCCCCTCCCCCCTACTCCTCCCCCAAAAATAATATAAATAATATAAAAAAGGATTTAAACAAAAGTATTGACAATTTTTTTGTGATTAAAATAAGCCTTCAATATTTTAGTTAAAATAAAAACATCTGTAGTTCATAAAAAAGTTAAACAAATTTGTAAAAATTTCTAATATCCAAATGTACCAAACATCAGTTCTACTGAAGCAGATGAAGTTTTTGTAGTAAAAAAGAAGTTGATCACGAATCCTGTCAGATTCTTAGTATTATTAGCTTTTTTGATAACTGTAACAAATACCTTCCAGCAGTGGCACAGCCAGAATTTGGTTCTAGGGGTGGTTTTGAGTTTCTGATAAAGGTGATTGCTGGTTATTTGAATCGCCGGTTAATAGAATCAGTACTAATTAGAATATTCTCTGTATAATACTTAAACTCAGAGGGCATCTGTGTGGCAGGAAATCATCATTTTTTTAGCATAATGCTTCTTAGAAAAAGGATTTAGTTCAAATAACCAATTTTTACTAGATCATGTAATATGCACTCTCACAATTTTAAGTAAAATTTTCGCCATTTAATTGAATTACTTTATTAAATAAAATATGATTCAATAAAGTGGCAGATTCCGAAATGCATCAAAACATTTGCGGCATTTATAACAATCTTTTTTAGCTCTGGGAGGGGTTTTAACCCCAAACCACCCCCTTGGCTGCGCCACTGCCTTCCACCATTCTACAGGGCAAATCTAATATACTCTTATAGTTGATTTTATGGTTCAGATTTTGCTTCGACCTTTTTTTATAATGGACATCATCAAGTTATAAAATTTTATTTTAGCTAATTGCAAAAGTTTTTCTAAATACTGATGAGTAACTATTCAAATATTTTACATATTAATGCTTGGATTTTCTTACTGTTGTAAGATTATTTTGTAATTTGATTCAAATGAAATTTGACATTTTTTTTTTCCATAACTTTACATTGTTTTTTACTTTTTGACAGAGATTAAGCTTCATCTTTCTAAAAGCAGTTTGGTTATCTAAAAATTATTATAAAACTGAATTATAGTAAAGTACATTGTTATGTTTGTTTATATCTTAGGGACTGTTCAAGTATTACGTAAGCACTAAAGGGGGAGGGGAGGGTCATGAGTCTGCTTATTTTTTCTGACAAGGGAGGGGTGGGTGTCACGACAATTCTTATGTAAGCATTAAACAACGAAGAAACTGCAGTTCAAATTCAACAAGCAAAGAAAGTATGATGGGGAAAGAGCGTTCTACAGTCCGTTCGAAATTCGCCATTTATTTTCGATTTTATCCTTTGATTATTTATCAGCAGTCGCGTGACCCGCATCACCAACTCGCCCTTTGTCTTCATTGTTAAGTTGTGTACCAAGTCAAGTACATTGCAAGACTAGCAAAACACAGGAACCGGTGTGGCTGGGTTCTGTTGGCAGGGTAACTGGTCAGTTGACTTTATTTTAGGTAAGTCCGGTATTTTCTTTTCTCCCGTTCAATCGGTCATGGAATTCTGGGAATTTTTGCAGAATTTCTGGAAATTTTTATCTTTCCTATCGTCGAATTTTCTTCTCAACAGGTTTTAAAACTTTAGAAAGCAGAAAACCTACTTGGGGTTTTTCTTGTCTCGGATACACAGCACAGATATTTATTGTTTTAGTTCAGTTGCATAGTGAATTTACCTAGTGAATTTTTTATTGGTTCGTAATTTTAGTTACGATGCCTAAGTAAGTTAAGACTTCTTGTATATCTTGTTTTATTGTTCAATGTAATAAATAACAATATATTTAAACCATTTTGTATTCTGTGGTTTGTTTAATGCAATAAGCAACAATATATTAAAACCATTTTATATATTTTGATATCACAATCCCTATATGCCTATATAAATTTGTAGGATTAATAATGTAATTGATTGGTAACTTTTTATAAGGGGGGGGGGGGGGGGACAAGAAGTATTGATGTATAAACTGTCATAAAATTTTACGTAAGCAAAGGGGGGGGGGAGGGGTCTAGTATTTGCTTATATTTTCTTATAAAGGGGGGGGAGGGGGTACAAAATGACTAAAAATATGTTTTAGTTTACGTAGTACTTGAACAGTTCCTTAAATTTATTTTAAAATAAAGTAAAATCGTGCTGATTTAAATCAATGAACCCTGTTTACTGGTAGTTTAGTTTTAAATTTACTATTGTGTTATGTATGTGTCAGGAATGCTACGAGTTCTATGTCAGCAGTGAATTTTCGCTGGACAAGTCGGCTATAAAACTACTGCACACGGTGCAGAAATGGCAGGAAACTCAAAAATCACGAATTTTTGACAAGTAACTGACAAAATAAATTATGTCAGTAGTTTGCAGGGGGAAAAAAATGTCCAATTTTGTCAAATTATTGCAGAAGAAACACAAATTTCGTCAAAATGCCGCAGAAAAAGCATGAAATATCAGAAAGGCCACACAAAAAAAAAAAAAAAAAAAAAAAAAAAAATCAAATTTTTAAAAAAAGTGAATTTTAGTAAAAAAAATATTGAAAAATGCACATTTTAACAAAGAATCTCACCAAAAATGCAAATTTTGTCAAAATAATATAACATGCAATTAATTTGTAGAAATTTTTGACCGAATATTTACATACACAGAAAGTTTTTGCTGTTATATAAGTCTGCTGAAGCTTATAAGGCCAGTTTGCATTGTAAAAATTTACTGTTGTGTTGTTCGGGATCAAACTGAATAATCTCTTCCTTTTTTCTAGTCGGTTGAAAACGAAACGAAAAATGAGACGTGATGAAGAAAGGACAAAAATTAAAATTCGCTTTTGTCTAGATTTGTCTCAACCAGTCAAATATTACTCTATGACCTATCGGGAAACACAACCTGAAGGAAATCTGAATAAGAGAGTGTTGCTACATATATCAATGCACTGTATTATTTACTAACATATGAACGTATGTAAGTGCATTCAGTACAACAGGTATTGTCTTAAACAGGCATTTAGACTAAGCAATTTATGAAACTTCATTAATTTATAAAAACAACTTTGAAGAAAAAATAGCATGTTTTCAATATATGCATGCTAATTGATTGTGGAGAGAGCTGGGATAAAACATAAGCATTTATTTTACTCTATAATAATGTGAAATACAGTAGACTCCCTCAAATCCGCACAGCTTGGGACCAGAAGTTTTGCGGATTTTAGAATTTTGCGGATTTCTGGTCATTGCTTTGTTTACATTTTTAAAAAAAAATAATTTGAATGTAATTAATAATGAAAAGAAAAGTATAATAAATGCATACAATATACTAAAATATTAAAAAAAGTAATAAACTAAAATAATAAAAATTTAGATATTTTTTCAAATGATTAAAATACTAAAAGGAAAGATCAAGTTAATAATCAATAATATACAATTAAATATTCATTATAAAAGAGGAAATGTGTTTTTCCTAAATTATTGAATGAAACTTGCCCCATAAAGGTACATTACTAATTCACATCAGGATCATAAAATAATGAAACTTTATTTCAGGTTTAGCCAGACTTAATAACTAAAAAAGCTTGATTAATACATAAATATATATTTGGTAAGATTGTGATTACCAATTACAATAGCAATATCCTAAATTTTTCAGAAATAAATTATTCTTTCTTCATGAAAAAACATGAATTCAATAGCCTTAACAAAAATTATAAATTAAAAAGTATATGCAATTGATATAAAACTGAAAAAATCAATTTTTGCACCTACATCTGAAATGAATGTTTCATTGTTTACATCCGTAAAATATGTGCAGATTTTAAAGAGTTGTGGATTTGAGGGAGTCTACTGTAGTTAGAAAATTTAATTAAACATAACATTATGTCATGTGTTTCAGGAGTGCTATGAGTTCTACGGCAGCAGTGAGTTCTCGCAAGACGAATCCGGCTACAATTACTGCACGTGGTGTGGCAACGGCGGGAAACTGATTGTCTGTGACTACTGTCCGAACGGATTCTGTTCCGCCTGCATCCGGCGGAATTTCGGAAGGGCGGAGATTTCGGAGACGACGAAAGAGGGATGGCGCTGCTATATCTGCAACGACAAACGGTAAGGTTTGGATTCCTTTCATTGCTTACAAGGATATGCTCCTTACAAGGATGCTCCATACGGGCATACTCCGAAAAATCTGGAAAAAAAAATACAGAATGTTTTTCTCATGAGGATACATACGTTTATAAAAGAAATTTCGGTGGAACCTCCGTACCCTCTCCATAAAAAAATAATGAAAATTTCTTTATTTGGCGATTTATCATCGGTTGACGATGAAAAGCGATTTCAAAAAAGTTTTTTTTTTATGTCAAATGCATTTTAAAGGAAAAAAGTTTCATGTTCACGTGTTTAAATAAATTAAATTTTTTTTTTTTTGTCAGCTTTAGTTTGTTTTAATTATAATTTCGTTATATTGATATTTATATGTATTTATATTCGCCAAATCGTGTGACACTTTCGTCTTTTCACGCCAAATATTCGAAAGCATTTTTTTTTTTTTTTTTTTTCATGTTTTCTAATGTAATTCCGCCGCTAATTTTCACCGATCCTTTATTACATACATGAGTAGTTTAATTAGTAATTTTTTCAAAAAAATCTGAGTGTGCACAGTATGGACACCTTCCATGTTGGCGTAATACAGTCGACACTCATTAATTGAAAATCGGATAAATTGAATTTTCGCTTAATTCGAATTAAACATGAAGTCCCAAAATTTTCAACGGCAGAATAACATTAAAAATTTTCGGTGCTACTCTGTTATCCCGTCGACCAAAATACTATCGCCAAATTATAAGATTAAATGCCAATAATGGATGATCGTTAATGTCAATTCAATGACATTAAAGACGATTCACGTGTTTAATCGATTTGTCACGATTCGTGACACGATTAAACAACGAATCGTGTCATGATCATTATCACGTGTAATCCTGGTTAAAAAAAAAAAAAAAAAAAAAAAAAAAAAACCCAAAACCGTATTTTTTTGGTTTAAACCGGGGTTTTTTTTTTTTTTTTAAACATTCTTTCTTATTACATATACATGCACATTTATTGACAAAAATAAGCATTATTGGATTATAAGTAGTGTAACTTTATTTTAAAATAATTTAAACTAAATTATTACAGTAAATTCATGTAGAAAATTGAAAAAAATCATATTTTAATTTAAACAGTATTTGCAAACAATCTTATACCCAGAGAATAAACTATTCTACACAGTGAAACATTGATACTCTGAAAATCTTTATAAACAATACTTTGATTATAAATAGTAAACATTTGGATGTCGTTTGATAACTATAATACTATTTTCCACAGTTATTCAAATAATAAATTTCAAACATTTTTTGGGATTTAGTTTTTTGCATGACAATTTAAAGTTAATATTTTTGGTCATTAGATTGAGCAGATAACAGGAAAAAAAATAAGGTTGGGTGCTAGTTATGGCATTTTAATAATAACAATCTTTGAATTAGGGATGCACCGAATAGTGATTTTGGCCGAATGCCGAATAGTCGGCCGACAGGTGAACCGAATACCGAATATTCGGCTAGCCGAATAGTAATTATTGGGCCGAATACCGAATATTCGGCCAACCGAATAGTTAACTATTCGGCCGAATACCGAATATTCGGCTTGCCAAATACTTTTTATATTTCAAAATTTAAAGGTATTGAAATGTTACTTTTTAAATTAGTTTTACATAATATTTAATAAAAGAAACTTACATTTTGATAAACAAGAGCTTTTTATAAGAGCATTTAGTATTGAAAAAAAATCTGCCTTGAGTTATTTAAGAAGCGCAATTCTGAAACTTTAATTAATAAAATTTTCTATGAATCAAAATAAACATTTTAAAATCAAATAATGAAAAAATGGCCGAAGCAAATTTTACAGTCTGATAATTGTCCTTTTTAAATAACTCAAAGCAGATTTTTTTCAATATAAAGTACAAATACTTTCAACTTAATTCTGAATAAAGGTATGTTTGGCTCATAGTTCTTTTCTTATGAATGGTGGTATTTTCCACCCTTCCCATCATATCATATTTTACAGAAATCAAAGCATGTGAGTTGAAAATATGTTATCTTATTATTGTTAATGTAATAAACGAACACACAAGTTTTGACCTAGAGTGAGATAAAATACAATGTACTTATGACTCAATAAGTTGATTATGGTTTCATGAACAAAAATTGTCTGCCTTGATAGCTATTACTAATCTCAAAAGTTTTTTTTTTTTCTTTTAAAGGACTTTTATTTGGGGAAAAGCAAGAAACAGTTTATTTATTAAACAAAATTTAGAAACTTGTATCAGCATACAATTTATTCCTAAGGAGAATCCTAATAAATCATCATTTTAATCCTTCTCATGTTTAATTTTCTTAAGTTATACTTTACAAACAGCAAATAAATAATGTAAAAACATTCTATTTTAATTAAAAATGATTTTGTTTCTAATTATTTTAAATATAAATTAAAAAACTGACAGTTAAAAGTAGAAATAGTGAAAAGTTTTTAAAAGGTTTTATTAAGTATTGGATTCAGCCGAATACTTTGATATTCGGCTATACCAAATATTCGACAGGCCGAATAGTTTCATATTCGACCAACCCGAATATTCGGCCCAACCGAATATTCGGCAACATGGCCGAATACCGAATAGATACCGAATATTCGGTGCATCCCTACTTTGAATACTATCTTATTTAATTTTGTATTTTGATTTTAATACGATAATCTCCGCAATCAAGAAAATTTTCTTTTACAGCTTGAGCATAATCTTATAAAGCATAATGTAACGTTATTAATTACATTAATCTGCGTTTTTTTCAAAAAATAAAATATTTTGTACAAAATATTGAATATTTTAAATCTATTTTATCTTTGATCAATTCACATGTTTGAAACTTTTTCTTTAAAGCAATAGATATGCTCACCAATGCATATTGATAATAATCCTACACCTAAAAAAAATGACCTAAACCCACTATATCTAATGCTTATTGCTGAAATAAAAAGTTAAAAGTAGAAATTATTTACATCCAGTTTTCTGAAACACGTAAATTATAAAGTAAAAAAGAGAAAATTTCATTAGATTTCTTCTTAAAAAAACCGATTGGTTTAAACCGTGCCAACCCTGGTTTAAAATGTCATTAAGTGATTTTTATTTGTATTTTTATTAATATTCTACTAATTACTTGTTTTTAGCTCACAGGCTATCATAGCCTGAGAGCTTATGTGCCCGTCCGTTCTGTATGTACGTTCGTACGTGCATAACACAATAACTCATGATAAAAATATTGGATCCACTTGAAATTTTGCATGTAGGTATATCCTGATAAGGCGCTTCCCTGATTAGTTTTTGGAGTTCATTCGATATGTATAAGAGCGGGAATGGGGGGCTCATGCCCCTCCCCTTAATTGATATAAACGAGATTTTCATGCAGAATTAACAGTTTTCGTTCAAAATTTAGATATAGGATCATTCTGATGAGGCGATTCCATGACTGTTATTAGGTGTTCATTGAATAAGTATAAACAGGGAGAACGGGAGGCTCATGCCCCCCCCCTTAATTGATATAAACGGGATTTTCATGCAGAATTAACAGTTTTCGTTAAAAATTTAGATATAGGATCATTCTGATAAGGCGATACCGTGGCTATTATTAGGTGTTCATTGAATAAGTATAAACAGGGGGAAAGGGGGTTCTAATGCCCCTCCCCTTAACTTGTATAAATGGATTTTTCAATCAGAATTGTCAGATTTCGTTCAAATCTTTGAATAGTTTTGGAAGTTTAATGGTTAAGTATAAAAGAGGGGAATAACTCCTCTTAAATTATATAAATGCTAAATGGGTTTTTATTAAGAATTATCCGATTTGCTCTGAATTTTGGATATAGATTTTTTAATATGATAAAGCATGTCCTTGATAGTTTAGGAGGTTCAATGATTAAGTATAAAAAAGGAGAAAGGGGAGAGCTGTTTCCCCTTCTTATTTTTTTTTTCGAACAAAATTAACGAAAATACAAGGCTGTAATGTACAATTAGTATGCATAGCCTGTGAGCTCAATGCCATCAGTTTAACTGGGCAATATTCTTTTTATTTATAATTTAAAAAAAAAATTACACCAATATGCATAATATGGCTATTAGTTTAGCGATTTGTATAATTTGGCAAAATCGGTCGACGGGATAGCAGAGTAGTACCAAATTTTCAATTATTCAAGCTCATTTTCTCTTGACTTCATTTAATTCAAACTAACGAGATTCTGTTTTTTCATTTTTCTTTACTTTCTCGCATACTTCAGATCCTTGAATTAACTTTCTTTCTTTTATTATGTGCGTTCGTAATTATGTAAATACGTAGCAGCTATTGTTGTCGCTCAGTCCGTCCGTCCGTCTGTCTGTCCGTCCGCATATAACAGCACAAAAACTACCCAACCGAATCGTGTGAAATTTACAATACATAATTATTACATAATTTTGTCGAATCATTTCAAATTTTATGAAAATCGGATGGATAGATCAATTACAAGGACAATCAAAAGGATTCCGTTACATTACAGTCAATGGGGAAAAAAGTTTCAAACGCATTTTAATCATTTGAAATTTAAAACATATAATTATTACGTAATTTTGTTGAGTCATTTCAAATTTTATGAAAATCAGATGCATAGATCAATTACAGGGACAATCAAAAGGATTCCGTCAATGGGGAAAAAAAGTTCCAAATTCATTTTAATAGTGTTACACTCATTTGAACATAACAGAATTGACATGAATCTATGAAATATGTACTAAAAATACATTTTGTACAATCTGTGATGCAAAGAATATTTATTATTAATTTACAGTGCCACACAAATGTATTCCACTAAATAATGTTATACGGGGAAACATTGCTTGGGGCGTGTTTTAATCATATTAAACTACTTCACATTTTATGAATAAGATATACGTTAATGAAGTAGAATAAAAATTACTCCCTGCATATTTACAGGCACACAAAGATTCCGACCACTATACTGTATCCAAAGTACGCTCTACTATATCAGCAAGATCTGAATATTTTAAAACTTCGTTATCGTACGAATGCACCTCATTTGCTATGCTTCACGTGCAATTTCCAACTTGTTTTTGTTAGAATTGTTCTGAACAAGTATACGTATAATTCCATACATTTGATATCGGTGTTTTTTAGTGCCCTGTCAGTCCATCAATTACATCTAAATTCAACCTCATCTTCATTTGCGCTTGTTCCAAATTCTTTAATTAGTTTATGTATTTATATCTTTTAATTTAATTTTAAGTCACATTCTAATGATAACATACAAAATATATTTAAAAAATACTACAACATTAATTTCTTTGAAATAATGCAACTTTAAGCTTGTTTAATAACTCTGGATAATTCAAACATTTCTTGTAGTCCCAACGAGTTTGAATTAATGATAGGTGAACAAATATTGATATTTTTGAGATGTCGATATAAAAGCTGAGACACAGATGTCATATACGCACCACATTGGTGCGAATTTTTTTCTGACACCAGTTTGACATAAAAGTAGTACAAGTTACTTACAGGGTTGGGTTTTTGCCGGTGGCAGTGGCTTTTCTGCCACTTTCTGCCAGTGGCAGAAAGTGGTTTTAACCGTCAGAAACTGGCAACAACTGGCATAAAGACATTCTGTGACATAATCTCTGATTTTTTTTTTAGTAATATTAAATTTATTAAGTAGTTCATCCTTAAATAATTATTAATTAAATAATTCAGAATAAATATATGCACACAAATAAAGTATTGTGGATAGTTTTAATTTAAAAAAAATTTGATTTTTGAAAAATTGAGTAATGTAACATATTTTTTTTTTTTTTTTTTTTGTTTTTTGTTACGTATGCATATGTAATTTATGTTTAAACAATTATTTTATACAACTCAATATTTTATGCTCAACAAATTAAGAAATAATCTGGGGGCAGAAAGATTAGCAAAATTAGTCCTATGTTATGGAATACTTTGTGGAAAAAATACTAATAGTATATTTGAGTGGTAATTTGTGTCTTCAATATTGTAAAATAATTGTACTAGACATTTCATTAAATTTTCTTTGTCTATGTTATTTTTTGTGCTTCAATTATTTACTTATATATTTTCACAAGAAATTGCATTATTTTAATAACAATTTTAATTTTCTTAAGAAAGGTGTTATTTTAAAAATAAAATACATTGACATGTTTCGGAACCGTCATAAGTTCCATAGTCATAATATAAATAAAACAAAATTTCAAAATATTCCTCGGACAATACAAATGACACGCGACAATGAGATATAAATAACAAAAAAAAAAAAAAAAAAAAAAAAAACACGCGCTCTATTGCAAAAAATTAAATTAAAATATAGACCATGATCTAAACTTAACTAAAAATAAAATTTCAAACAATTTCACGGTCAATACAAATGACACGCGACAAAAGGGATATAAAAACACCAAAAAACACGCGCGCTATTGTAAAAAATTAAATAAAAATAAAAATAGACCATGATCAAAGGAAATTCCAACTTGGTTCATCCCATTCAAGCCCTCACGAGGAATTTATTCATTCATTATCGTGAGGGCTTGAATGGGATGAACCAAGTTGGAATTTCCTTTGATCATGGTCTATTTTTATTTTTATTTAATTTTTTACAATAGCGCGCGTGTTTTTTTGGTGTTTTTATATCCCTTTTGTCGCGTGTCATTTGTATTGACCGTGAAATTGTTTGAAATTTTATTTTTAGTTAAGTTTAGATCATGGTCTATATTTTAATTTAATTTTTTGCAATAGAGCGCGTGTTTTTTTTTTTTTTGTTATTTATATCTCATTGTCGCGTGTCATTTGTATTGTCCGAGGAATATTTTGAAATTTTGTTTTATTTATATTATGACTATGGAACTTATGACGGTTCCGAAACATGTCAATGTATTTTATTTTTAAAATAACACCTTTCTTAAGAAAATTAAAATTGTTATTAAAATGTTTATATAAAAGGTGAATAATTTAAAATCTGATGATTAAAAAATCAATTGGATTTAATTAACTTTTTATCATAAATTGCATTATGTTATTTATTTAAAAATAATCTGAAAAGTAATTTGTTATTAAATCAGAATTTTTTGTAAATTTATTTTTAAAAGAAATAGAAATTCAACTGTAAACAATAATATTAATAATTAAACTTGTACAGTATCAGGTTATTGTTGTGAAAGTTTCTGTTTTTCAAATGAATGAAAATTAGTGTTTTAAATAAGCAAGGTATGTATTTATATGATCATTTTTAAACGTTTTGATACTTTGAATAACATTCATAATCTTATGTTTTAATTTTTCGCTCAATGGTTTACATATCAAATGTAAGTGTGAATTATGAATCATTGCTGAGTAAAGTTCTTATTTAGTACTGTTTCTTAGTTTCTGCCAGTTTTTGCCACTTACTGGCAGAAACCAGTTTCTGCCATGCCGGTTTTAACCGGTTTCTACCGCTGGTTTTAACCACCCCGGCAGAAACTTGCTAACCCTGGTTACTTATATATTTTTCTGTTTAACTGTTTTCTGTTATTTTAAAAAGGAAATAATAATAAACATTAATTAATAACTGTGAGAGGGGGAAAAAGAAATACAATTTATATCATATTAAAACAGAAAATAAAAGTAAATAAAGTCTATTAATAAATAAAAAAAACAACAATAGCTGGGTTACCATGTGAGGCATAAAATCCCCATTTTGTTGCAGTTGCGCGAATGTGGTGCGTATAGGACATCAGTGCCCAAATAGAATATTTCCAACTGAGCGAAAAAATACCCGGGGTCGAATCGAACTCAGATCGTTGGCTTACAATGCCAATGCTCTAACATTTAAAGCTGTTTGCTTTGCCATTTTACCTTATGGTAGATTCCAATAATTTGTCTCAATTGAGGCTTATTTATGATCTTTACTAGGAATGCACTGAATAGTGATTTTGGTCGAATACCGAATATTCGGCTAGCCGAATAGTAATTGTTGGGCCGAATGCCGAATAGTAACTATTCGGCCGAATACTGAATATTCGGCTTTCCAAATACTTTTTATATTTCAAAGTTTAAAAGTATTAAAATGTTACTTTTTAAAACAATTTTACATAATATTTAATAAGAGAAACTTATATTTTGATAAACAAGACCTTTTTATAAGAAAATTCAGTATTGAAAAAAATCTGCCTTTTTTTTATTTAAGAAGCATGAGACTTTTTCAATTAGTAAAATTTTAAATTTCATTTCTTCTACAAATTGAAACAAACATTTTGAAATCAAAGAGAAATAATGAAAAAATAGTTGAAGAAAAACTGTACAGTCTCATATTTGTTCTTTTTAAATTACTCAAGGCGGATTTTTTTTCAATATATAAATACTTTCAGCTTAATTCTGAGTAAAGGAATGTCTAGCTCATAGTTCTTTTCTTATGAATAGTAGCATTTTCCATCCATGGTACCTTATTTATTGTTAATGCAACAAACAAAAATACAAGTTTGACCTAGGGTGAGATGAAATACAGTGTATTTATGATTCAATAAGTTGATTATGATTATGGTTTCATAAACAAAAAATTGTCTGCCTTGATAGCTATTACTAATCTCAAAAGTTTTCCTTTCTTGTTTAAAGACTTTTGGGAAAAGCAAGAAACAGATTACAGTAGACTCCCTCAAATCCGCAACTCTCTAAAATCCACACACAATTTACGGATGTAAACAATGAAGCATTCAGTTCAGATATAAGGACAAAATTTTACTTTTTTTGTTTTATATCAATTCCAAATATATTTTAATTTGTAATTTTTGTTACTATTACTGTCTTAATGTTTTCTCTTGAAGGAAAAATAAATTTATTTCTGAAAAAATTCAAGATATTCCTGCTATCAATGATAATCATAATCTTGCCAAATATATATGTTTTAATCAAGCTTTTTTTTTTTTTTTTTGTCACTAAGTGTGGCTAAACCTGGAATAAAACCTCCTTACTTTATTATTTTGATCTGAATTAGTATTGTACATTATTTATCAGGCAAGTTTCATTGAATAATTTATTCAAAATACATTTCATCTTTATAATGAACACTTAATCATACATTATTAATTAGACCTTTGTTTTTAATATTTTAATCATTTTAAAAATGATCTAATTTTTTATTATTTTAGTTTATTACTTATTTTAATATTTTATTATATTGTAAGCATACATTATAATTTCAATTGGATTATTAATTGCACTCAAATTACTGTTTAAAAAATGTAAACAAAGCAATGACCAGAAATCTGCAAAATCTCTGGTCCTAAGCTGTGCGGATTTGAGGGAGTCTACTGTATTTACTAAATAGAATTTAGGAACTTGCATCTGCACTCGCATCATTTATTCCTAAGGAGAATCCTAATAAATCGTAATTTAAATCTTTCTCATGGTTAATTTTCTTAAGTTAAACTTTACAAACAGCAAATAAATAATGTAAAAACATTCTATATTATTTAAATATGATTTTCTTTCTAATTATTTTAAATATATTAATAAATTGACAGTTAAAAGTTGAAATTGTGAAAAGTTTTTTAAAATATGTTTTAAAAGGCTTTATTAAATATTAGATTAGGCCGAATACTTTGATATTCGGCCAAACTGAATATTCAGCAGGCTGAATAGTTTCATATTCTTAACTGAATAGTTTGATATTCGGTATAACCGAATATTCGGTAACATGGCCGAATAGGCTGGATACCAAATAGATACCGAATATTCGGTACATCCCTAACTTTACTATAGTTTTATGTAAGTTTGTGAGTAACAAAACATCCCCCCTTTTTGTAATATTTAGTCAAATTAAAAATATGTAGAAACATTCTAAACTTCCTATGCCTAAATGTGTTCTAGTTTCTTAGGCGTACATATATATTCCTCACATATTTTCCTTATTCGAATAAGACTAAATAATGTAATGGTTAATGATTAATGTAGTAATATGTAATGTTTTATTTAGTTTAAACCATTTAATGCTCATTTTCTACCAAATGGCAGGTTTTCGATTTTTTTTTTAACTATTTGGAAAAAATAGTTGTTGTTTTCAGTAGAGAATTGGGAAATCTAAAGTATAAGTCAAGGATCGATAATCCGCACACCCATAATCCACAGTTTTCTATAATTCGTGTTACTTTACAAATGTAAAAAGAGAAATAGACAAATTTGTGATCCAAAAATGATTTTTTAAAACAAATTAAAAAAAATGTAAAAAAAAAAAAAAAATCATAATAAAACATCTACTTTAAAAAAATATATGTACTCTTTTTTTTATGAACAGTAAAGAACAAACTATATTACTAAAACATATGTTATTCAAATGCACATCTATATATATAAATTTTTTTTTAATAATAAAATAACTTAGAAAGGCTTTTTTTGATATAACCTATTAAATTAATTATTAGATTTCATATTTATCTTTGCATATTATACTAATTATAGAATTTCAATGCTGTCTAGGACTAATAAAATGATATATAATCCATTATATTCTAAAATACACAATATTCCATACTCTGCACATTGTTGGCAAGTTTCTTCCGCAGTGGAAAAAACCACGGAAAAAACCGGCCGGAAGAAATAGGTTTCCTCCAAGTGGAAGAAATGGAAGAAACTGTTTTTCTTCTAGAATTTACCATATACTTTCAATTTTATAAGATATAATAAATATCTTCTTCCTGTAATCTTATATGAATTAATTTCATTCGACCAAAGCAAATTTAATTAAATATATATGCTAAATTAATAACTACATCAGTTTTTAAGCCAAGATCACACACAATGCCCATCTAAAGATCTTCAACCATTCGCTGAATAAAATGAAATTTTATCCAAAATTAAAATACACAAAATTAATTAAATGTTATTCATTTCAATTTAACCAAAATATTTTTTGACTTGACAACGTCTTGTAAATTGGTTTGCCGGGAGACACTTCAAGAAACTGCGTTACGTTACGTTACGCTCCGCTCACGATACGCGCTCACTTTTCTCTTAACTTTTTCCGGTCACTTGTGGGACCATTTTCTGAACGTGAATGTGAATTCGCTGCAAGGAAGGGGCGGTGCTTAATAGGAATTTTAGATAGTATCAAACTAAGACGAAATACGTTATGTATTAGTTATTAGTATAAAGTACAAAGAAAATAAGTGTAGTTTATTTCGTAATTCGGTGGTATATTATGGAAAACTAATGATATGTGATTAGTGAAAGCCATTTTACTTTAGTTATATTCTGCTCATTGAAAAATTCTTTAATATGCTGTTTACAAAATTCAACATTTGACATCAATAAACATGAAGTAAAATGTGTTTAACAAACACAGTGTATTGCAAGTTATTGTATGTATATTTGTATATAAATACGTATGTATGTGTAAAGTTAAAAATAAAATTTTGTTAATATGAAATTCAGTGCGAGATTCTTTGTATAAATTAATGTTTTAAATATAATTCTTTGTATAAATAAATGTTTTAAATTGTTACTATTATTTCATCCTTCTTCCTACTATACGAATGAATATTCACATTAAAATTATTTTACAACTCAAAGTCGTTGTCACGTAAAACTTTCGCCCGTATACCGACTTTACAGGCAACCAATTTTTTTTTTAACTATTTAAATTTCTGAAACTAGTAGAAAATAGTAGGGATTCTTTACCAATGGTAGAATGAAATCCATTTAAATAAAAGCTTTAAATTTATATCAATTTTATTAATGTAAGTAATATACATTAATTACTGTAATATTAAAAGCTTAATATTAAATTTTTAATATTACTGTATTAAACAGAGATCGATCAAAAATATGGTTTCATTTTCGGCCCAAAATCAGAGTTTTGCCCAAAACTCTCAGTATTCCAAAATTCTTTTTTCTTCCTTCAGAAATTTTCAACATTAGGCATTGATTTGAACTATATCAGTTCTAATGAGTGTATTGCAATGAATTTTATTGTTTATAATTATCAGTCATGAATTACCAATCATCTTATAGAAAATTTTTAGTTTAAATTGCATTTGTGTTTCAAATATTCTTTGAGAAATTTCTAGATTAATAAATGATCATTTACAAAAATCATTATAGTTGAAAACTCAAGATGTGTGTACTTAAAACTAAAATATTTTTTTATTAAATGGGATTTGTATAATTAGAAAATCTTCCTGTGTCATTGATGAATTATGTTTTATTGTATATGAAAATGAAGTTTTTTGATAATTAACAATTGTGCATAATTAATAAATACTATACATATAATTAATATACATTTATGTATATATATGTATTAATTGCTTTAAAACATACAAATTAATTACTTAAATTTTTTTTGGATGAAACTTAGAATTATCTGAAAATTGGTTTTGGCCTTAGAAACCTGTATCGGTTGATCCTAGTGTTAAAAAAAATCATTAAAATTCTCTTATACAATGCAGCATAGTATAGCAAAAGAGTTTTTTAGCAGTAGGAGGCTGCAATCACTTTCTCAACTTATATTTGATAAATGCAAAAAAAAATGAAGATTTTTTTCCAAGTCTTACACTTCAAGCTAGTTTAATAGCAGTTTCACACACCCATAGATATTTTTAGAACATTACAGCATTAAGATAGTCATGCTAGATGTTAGTATAAGTAATTACAAATTTATTTATTTACTGTCTTGCACAGTTTAAAATAAGACATTTTTATATAAAAAAAAATATTTTTTTATATGAAAAATAAACAATTTATAGGTGGCTTTTTTTGTTCTCTTTTTACATAAATAGCATAATTACTGATAAAAAAAAAATCCCTCTACCTCTAGAGTAGTAAAAATCCATCACCTGAAAATGTATGCTGAATCTGAAGTTTGTCATTAAAAAAATTACTTATCTTTGCAAAAAAAAAAAAAAATTAAATAATTAAATTTTCCAATTTAGATAACATGTAATTATACTTTAATTTTTTTATATAGTTAATATACATTAACTTTGAGCATTTGTTTTGGTTTCTGGCAGTTTCTTCCATTTCTTCCAGTTTTTTTCATTTCTTCCGGTTTTTTCCAGTTTTTTCCACTGTCCTGGAAGAAATAGGTTTCTTCTGGAAGAAACCCAAACCTGACTCTGCACAACCTTGTGCGGATTATAGAACTTTGATTGTATCCGAATTTTTTTTCATTAATTGAATTCCGCAATATTTATCCGCTTATTTAATTTTATTCGTTTCCTGATGGGTCCAAGTTTATTGTCCAAAGACGGATTACTTCTGTTGCCACTATAACAAAAAGATCAATAAAAGCTTTAAAAAAATTAATAATTTAAAAACAGTTTGGGATAAAAATTTGCAACAAATTTTATTAAAAAGTGCATTTTTTTCTTTACGCAACGGTGTAAAAATTTTAAATGTTCGATGTTTAGAAGTTTAAAATTTTGCAGTTCCGAAAATTGTAAAACTGAAATTTTATTTAAAATTTGTTTGTGACAGGTCCAGGAATATTAATGTTTAATCCATGTCATACGTAATAGGGGGCATACAGAAGTCAGTCTGTTCAATAAAAATGCACATTTTAAACAGTTAAAGTTGTCTATCTTTAATCTGTTTATCATCATGGATCTAGGAATGTTAATGTTTAATGCACAGTGTATGTAATATATGACTTGTTATAATCATCTTAAAAATGGTGTCTATTAATTATTATTAATTTAAATATAGAATTTATAGTACTAATTGGTTATCCCATTGACCAAAAAACGCTCGCCAAACTATAAGATCAAATGTCAAAAATGGATGATCGTGAATGTAGCATTCAGTGACATTTAATACAATACACGTGTTTACTACGCTATTAAGTGAATTTTATTTCGACTTTTTATTTGTATTCTTATTAATATTCTACTAATTACTTGTTTTTTCGTTACTTAAAATGAAAACTATGTCAATATATATAATTTGCCTATGAGTTTGGCGATTTGTATAATTTGGCGAAATCAGTTGACGGCTTAGCAGAGTAGTACCGAAGTAGTACCTTTTCCAAATAGTCATAATTTGTTAAATTACAATTTTGTTTATTTTTTTGCGTTGAGAGGTTGAATTCTGGGACTTGATCATCTCTTTCAAGAGCAAAGCAAGCCCTCCCTGAAAGAAAGAGAATAAATTATTTTGCAATATTCATAAGCTTTAATGTTGCTTTTTTTGGCACACATGTCATACACGCACCGCATTTGCGTGTTCAATTTGGCATTGCATGAAATGTGCTGATTAAATATACAACTGCATGTATTCAGTATGACTATAAATATTAATATTTATGAATTACTGTGAAAATTATATTTAGTGTTTTATTACCTTTTAAGTTTATTATTTATTATTTCCCTTTTTATTAAATTCATGCTTATTTTAATTCTTTAAAATATTTTTTATTATATACTATATGAATAATTATTTATATCAAACTATCATTTGTTTATTTTTATTACCTTACTAGAATCTCTTTCATTTTTTCAAGTTATTTTATTTCTATATTGCAATAAAAAATCACATCCTGTTATCGCATGCAATTTGTAACTTGTATTCAAAAGCAAAATTTTCGCCAAATTGACAGGGGAGAAAAGCACGTGCTAATGTGGTGCGTATATGACATCTGTGCCGCGTTTTCCTGTTCTCAGTCCTTCGTGTTTTTATAGCTTTGGGTGCAATGTTAAACCCTAAGCGTCAATCGCTAAAATCGCGTTTTCAGGTGTTTTCCACCAACTCTGCAGATCAATTGCATTTTAATATGCAAATCAAGTTTTAATTCATTTAGAAATTTCAGCCTCCAAGTCAATGAGGTGATTGTCCGTGATGCCACCTCTTGGTCTATTAGAAATTGATAGGGTGAAAAAATTCTGCTATTTGCCATTTAAAAAATGCTATTGGCGCGATTTGCCCACAGCTAACATAAAAGTACCCATTTTTTCTTCTGATGCAGCAGAAAATGGCAAATCAAAAAACTCAAATTTAAATCGTTGAAAATGAAAACAGTTTTTACGTCATGCATACATTATTTTTATATATAAGTTAAATGTTTTTCTTTTAGAATATTTTCTCATTAAACTTTTTTCTTTGTACAAATAACCTGTAACTGCTTTCGTATCTTTCTGTTATGCCAACATCATTATTGCCAAGGGTAATAGTTGGTACAAAAGGAATTGAAAGGTTACAAATAATAACAATATTAATAATTTTGTTTGAAAATAAATGAGCATTTAAAAATTATTGACCTCCATCAATCATTTTGTTAAATCAGTACAGACAAATACTTAAAATAAATCAACAAAAACTCAAACATTTTTTAATTAATAAATTAAAGTCAATTTAAACTACAGATCTGAACTTGCCAATACACATACAGTTGACGTCTGAATTTAATAAACTATTAAAAGATTAAATAATATGAACTAAGACAGACTTGAATACATTTTTAAAAAATAAAATTTATATACAAAAAATAAATCATTTAAAAATACAGGAGTAAACATTTCGCCAAGCCACACACAAGGCCTGATCAGAACAAATAATTATTCACTGCATAACGAACATTGGAACAAATCAAGACAGCTACAGTTATTTATTATATTAAAAAAAAAAAAGAAAAAGATAATATTCATTTGGGACAACACAAGCCTCATTCAGAGTTGGAGATTGTAAGCAAGTGAACCAACCTTCGAGGAGTAGTCTGCTGTGTAGCCTTGTCTGTAGTGTTATCGCTGACATTTGGCCAACGTTAGTAATTTGGCTAGTTAAAAATAAAAAACATTCGCCAAATGAAACAAGTTGGAAATTGCACGTGAAGCGTAGCAAATGAGGTGCATTTGTACGATAACGAAGTTTTTAAAATATTCAGATCTTGCTGATATAGTAGAGCGTACTTTGGATACAGTATAGTGGTCGAAATCTTTGTGTTCCTGTAAATATGCAGGGAGTAATTTTTATTCTACTTCATTAACTTATATCTTATTCATAAAATGTGAAGTAGTTTAATAGAATTAAAACACCCCTCAAACAAAGTTTCCCCGTATAACACTGTTTAGTGGAATACATTTGTGTGGCCCTGTCATTTAATAATAAATATTCTTTGCATCACAGATTGTACAAAATGTATTTTTAGTACATATTTCATAGATTCGTGCCAATTCTGTTATGTTCAAATGAGTGTAACACCATTAAAATGCATTTGGAACTTATTTCCCCATTGATTGTAATGTAATGGAATACTTTTGATTGTCCCTGTAATTGATCTATCCATCTGATTTTCATAACATTTGAAATGACTCGACAAAATTATGTAATAAATATATATTTTAAATTTCAAACGATTAATATGCATTTGAAACTTATTTCCCCATTGACCGTAATGTAACGGAATACTTTTGATTGCCCCTGTAATTGATCTATCCATCCGATTTTCATAAAATTTGAAATGACTCGACAAAATTATGTAATAATTATGTATTTTAAATTTCAGATGATTCGGTTGGGTAGTTTTTGTGTTGTTATATGCAGACGGACTGAGCGACAACAATAGGTGCCATGTATTTACATAATTACGAACGCACCTAAAAAGTATTAGCAAGATAGATTCGCCGTATTGCATTAAAAAAATTATCTTTAACTCTTTAATGTACGTTTTTTTTTTTTCAATATCTTCTAAAAAAACCCAAGTTTTTATAACTGCGACAACGATTGTTATTAATCTTATTTCAACTGTCCGCTACAAATATATTAAAAATATGTATATATACATATGTATGAAAAACGAAAAAGAAAAGAAAGAAAAATCAAAAATTGAGCACTAGCAATTTGGCGAATCTTGCTTGTGTGTCAATTCAATCTTTCATAAATTATTTTATCACCGTGTTTTTCTACCATGTTCAGAAAACCTGATAAGTTGTTAAAATGGCTTTTTTGGCATCATTTCCGATTTTTTTTTTCGCCAATCGTGCCAACTAGAGAAGGATGTGGAACTCTGTCCAATAATAATAATAATAATAAAGAATTTAATTTTTTGTTTAAAATTTAAAATGATTCCGAATGTTAATACAGTACACTCCCTCAAATCCGCACAGCTTGGGACCAGAGGTTTTGCGGATTTTAGAATTTTGCGGATTTCTGGTCATTGCTTTGTTTACATTTTTTAAACAGTAATTTGAGTGCAATTAATAATGAAATCATAAGTATAATGAATGCTTACAATATGCTAAAAAATTAAAATAAGTAGTAAACTAAAATAATAAAAATTTAGATAGTTTTTAAAATGATAAAAATACTAAAAGCAAAGGTCAAATTAATAATCAATAATGTACAATTAAATATTCATGATAAAGATGAAATGTGTTTTTCCTGAATTATTCTGTGAAACTTGCCTCATAAAGGTACATTACTAATTGACATCAAGATCATAAAATAATGAAACTTTATTTCAGGTTTAGCCAGATTTAATAACTAAAAAAGCTTGATCAATACATAAATATAATTGGTAAGGTTGTGATTACCAATAAGATCAGCAATATCTTTATTTTTTCAGAAATAAATTATTCTTTCTACATGAAAAAAAAAAAAGAATTCAGTAACCTTAACAAAAATTAGAAATTAAAAAATATATGGAATTGATATAAAACTAAAAAAGTCAAATTTCGCACCTCCATCTGAACTGAATGTTTCATTGTTTACATCCGTAAAATATGGGCGGATTTTAGGAGTGCGGATTTGAGGGAGTCTACTGTACATCATAAATACATTAATAAATGCTAAGAACAAATAAATGAGTAAAAGTACAAGTAAAAATACAGCCTGTTGTCACTCAAAGCGTCAAGTTGCATTAGTTTAGAATGACATAATGCTTATTTATGTATTATATTAATTAACTAGCAAAAGCCCTGCTTTGTTTGGATTCGCGAAGTATTATGCTATAAGATAAATATTTCAAAGTAATAATATATTTTTAAAATTATTTTTGCATCTTTATTAAGCAAAAATGTAATTTTATCATTTTATGTTTCGGCGCATTTTAATTTTAAAATGTATTTCAACCAAATAACTAAGAATTTCCTCAGATTGTTTATTTATGATATAAGACTGGTATAAATAAAAGTATTTTCGAAGTAGAATTATACAAAATATTAATTAATTTTATTTAATTACAATTCTTTTATTGTCACTTCACAAAAACATAATGTAATTCTTTTAAAATCCATAAATATCGTCTGCTTAAATGATTTCACAAAATAAGAATAAATTGTGTATTTGAATTCCTAACACAGAAAAATACTTTTATAATTGAATGTTAACAAGAGAATTTTCACAAATTTTAATTCATTAAAAATATGCCATAATTTTTCTAAAAAAAGTATTTTATAAAAGAAATCATGAAACTATACATAGTTAAAAGGAATGAGCATAGTTTAAACATCTGAAAGCAGTTTTTGAGATATTTTACCAGAATAATGAAAATATATTTTATTTATTTATTTAATGATGATTCTAGCTATAATTACTGATCCCATGATTTAAGTTTTTCTTCCGAAAACGTACGTGTTTCACTTTTTATTTGAAAAAAATGCGTTCTTAATGGAAAAACATGTAAAATAAATTATTTAAAATAATAATTTTTTGAAAGGTATTTCTGTAAAAAAAGTAACATTCTGCAAATCTACAGATCATAATTTATATTTGTGTTTAATTTCAAGTCAAAATACTGTATAGTTTCTGTGTAAAGTGTACGACAAAATGTCATTTGAGTGGCCTAGTAGAGGATTCGCTTCGCTCATCCTAATAACACAATGTTTCAAAACGTATGCAACATTTTCTGCAGCCTGACCTTCGATTGACCTTCGATTTATTCCGTTGAGCTGATCCAGATTGTACGATCGTTAACTTTAGTTGGGTGAAATAGTCCTCCAGTATTCGTCCAGGGTGGCTGAGTTGGCAGCTTTGGCCAGTAGATCCCTGGTTTGAATCATGGCCAGGACTTTTTTTCACCCTCTTCAAAATTTACACATGTGTTGTTAACGTTTTAATTCAAGAATAATATTTTTCTAACAAATAATAATAGAAGTTTTTCTTACCTTCTGAGTTCTTTGGATGCACAGCAGGGGTTCCGATAAAAATTCTGTTCATATTCTTAAAACAAATAAATCCAAAGGCATTCAATATCACACACAAAAAAAATATCTGTATTATATTTACCCATGCGAAATTAAAGCGCGTTTCTTCTTTTGAGTTTTTCTGCAACTACTGAAAATTCTGCAAAAATACAAAAAAAAAGTATGAGAGTGATACATCACTCATTTAAATGAAAAAGTGTCAAGGTTAAATCCATTAACAAAATGACATAAATTGTTTAAAATGATTTACCAATATTGCTGGGGGAGTTTTTAATGAGGATTGTTTTCACTATTTATAAAATTTATTTATTTATTTATTTTATTTGTGTCACAATATTACTAATGTTTTTTTTTTTTTTTTTTTTTTGAATTTGTGAATAACAAATTCTTACTATATTTAGGTTCCTATTTAGACATTTTTAATAACGTTATTTATGCATATATACAACTCTATAAGATTCAGCTGCTATATGGCATGAGATTTGTTTTCTTCAATCACTGCATTTGCGAACGATTCAATTTGTAGGTTAAACTTTTTTCTGAAATGTCTATTTTCAAGAGAAATTTTGCGAAGGGTCTTGTATTTCAAACAAGAAAAAAATGTGAAGGATCTTTTCAAGCCTTCTCAAACAGATTTCTGCTCAGAGATCAGATTACCCACATTAAAGTTTTCATGTGGGACACTCAACAGAAAAATAAATAAAATAAAAAGTATGAGAATGTAGCTATTACAAAATTTTCTTTATATTATTTCATAAATGAAATTTCAATTTTTCCAGCTTGGAAAAATTGAAAAATAAGCCTTTGGGGGGAAAAAAATTGAAAAAGCCCTTTTTTTTTTCCAACTTTTCCGTTTGTTTTCTGAGCATTCCCATCTCTAGATGTGACATTCACGATCATCCATTATTGGCATTTAATCTTATAATGGCGATAATTTTTGGTTGAAGGGATAACAAAGCAGGGTTGCAGGCTTTTAGCTGGGCCAAAAAAAATCCGGCCGGCTTTTTTTGGTTTTATCCACTTAAAAAAAGCCGGCTAAAATTGAAAAAAGCCAACTTTTATTTTTAAAGAGTTAATTTGTATCGAATCCATATTAAATTTGGATTGATTTATTTTTAATACATTTTTAATTATTTACTACTAAAAAAGTTATAAATTTCTGTTTAATTTTTCAGATAAATAAGTCTTTATAACCGATAGAAGTCAACTGTGAAGGCATTATGTCTCAAAAATATAAATCTTTGAAAAAAGAAAACATACACAAAAATGTGTTTTAAACTTCTATATTTCATAGTTCTACTTATATTACACATTCTTAAGAATTATATTTAATTGAATTATGACAAAATATAATACACCAAAGCATTCCTGGAACATTCTCACAGGTCAATATGTAAAGATTAAGTCATGAAATGAACAATGTTGAAAAATAAATTAGGAAGGATTCAGTATTTGAGGAGAATTTAACACATTCGCTGCCGATCACGTGCTAACGTTAAGGGGCCTCTCACACGCCAGCGTGTGATGTCTCAATAGCCAGTCACGCGCTGGCACAAGAAAATCTCTCACTGATTCTTTGTTATGAAAAGTAAATCGGCTTCTGGGAAAAACCCACTTTTACAGCGCGGAATTAACTATCTTCACATCTTCACGTAAGCAGCAGCGAACGTGTTAATACATAATTATATAACATTAAACACCAACAAAAAATGTTCTAATAAAATTTGTTGAATTAAAATTTTGAATTGCTCTTTGTTATTTAAAAGGGCATATATGCCCACTTGCATGAATGAATATATTCATGCTTATGCTAATTGAGAATACTGAAAATAAATTGGGAAATATAATATATTATAAAATATGCATAATTCGAAATACTATTTTCAATAGTGAGAAATGGTTTTTTTATATGCATGATTTTAAAGGTTTATAGGGAATAAAACACGACATTTTAATATAATTCTTAAAATTAGTTAAGGAATAAAACATGTAACTAAGTAACCACAGTCCTCTTTAATTTTATAAAACTGTAAAAAATGGAAAAACCAAGGGTAGGATTAAAGGTCAATGTAAATCAGAAAGAGCACTTGGCATGGCCATTTTATAATTTAGTTGACATATTCGCAATTCTGGCTATAAACCACTAGCAACCCCATCAATGTGTTATTTTAGTATTAATGTCTTCATTATTGAAAAATTGGGTTATAACCTAATTTCTCTTAATAAATCATAATTAAAATCCCAATTTTTATTTTAATAAATAAAGTTATTTAACTCAAAGTAAATTAAACATCATTAAAATTAGTTAAAAGACACTTAAAAATGTGTAGCTTAAAATTAAAATGCTTCACTGAATAAAAGCCAATTATGGCCAAAAAAGGCCAATTTTGGCCAAAAAAAAGCCGGCTAAAACCAATAAAAGCCAACTGGCCTGGCTTTTTTTAATTTTAGCCAGCTTTTTTGCAACCCTGTAACCAAGTAGTACCATTAATCCAAATAGAGAATTAAAATTTGAGTTTTTTGAAAATATCCTTTACCAAATAGTCGTAATTTGTTAAATTACAAATTTGTTTATTTATAAAAAAAATTTTTGCCCCAACAGGTTGAAACCAAAGGTGAAATTCTGTGACCTGATCATTTCTTTCAAGACCAAGTCGGCCCTGAAAAAGGAGAAGAAAAAAGATCACTCCGGTGCCGGTGCCAACAGAGCGGTCATCAAAGAAACCTGGTTGAATTCGGCGTTCGATGAGTCTGACCAAGCCTGCAAGACGTTCTGCCGGAAAATGTCCAAACTCAGAACGATAGGGATAGGTATAATACTTTTGCTTACTTAACTAATAATAACACATTGCTCAGTGGTGCACAAAGCAGGAATTTTAATATATATTTGTACATATTAAAATAAGATAAAACTTTCAACGTTTCGCGCCGTCTTCTGCGGGCGTCTTCAGGAAAATATGATAATGGAAAGACTACGTTTGCATCTTGATCGAGAGATAATATTTCTACTAAATTAAAATCTATATGAATTAAAATTTTTAAAAATTTTGCCATTTACACGTGAGTAAAAATTAAAATATTGCAAGGAAATAAAAAATTTTAAGATTTTATGATGTTACGGCATATTTTTGGTATATTGTAGGATAAATTATCATTACATGGTTTATTTTCTCGTGCTATGATTTTGATGGATTCTTTTATTTTACCTTGAACTGGGTTATTGCATGGAACTATGATTTTGGCTTCCTCAAAATTAATATGGCAACCCTTGTTCGCCAAGTAGAGGCGAGCAAGGGCAGTATTCTGTTTATATTGTTTAATATCTCTGTGATGCTCTTTAATTCTAATTAAAAAGTTTCCGCGTTGTCATGCCGATGTAGACTTTTTAAAGATTATTAGATAAAGTGATGAGGATTTCATTAATACCAGATTAAAATACTAAAATGAAAGATCAAGTTAATAAACATTAATGTACTATTAAATATTCATTATTGAGATGAAATCTGTTTTTCCTAAATTATTCAAAGAAACTTGCCTCATAAAGGTACATGACTCATTCACACCAAGATCATAAAATAATGAAGCTTTATTTCAGGTTTAGCCAGACTTAATAACTAAAAAAGCTTGATTAATACATAAATATATTTGGTAAGATTGTGATTATCAATGTTATCAGCAATATCTTTATTTTTTCAGAAATAAATTAATCTTTCTTCATGGAAAACATGAATTCAATAACCTTAACAAAAATTACAAATTAAAATACGTATGGAATTGATATAAAACTAATAAAATCAAATTTTGCACCTCCATCTGAACTGAATGTTTTATTGTTTACATCCGTAAAATATGTGCAGATTTTAGAGAGTTGCGAATTTTAGGAGTGCGGATTTGAGGAAGTCTACTGTATACACATTGAGTTGCTAAAGTTGTTAGCTTCACAAAGCCGTGTGCGTAATTAAGCTTAATTTTTTAGTACTACTCGGTTATCTCGTCAACCAATATTGCCGAATTGTTCAAGTCGCCCAATTTTGCATATTGACATGATTTTTTTTTTTTTTAAATAACGAAAAAACAAATAATTAGTAGAATATTAATAAAAATCATTTAATGACGTTTTAAACATGTATTTTAAACATCTTATTTAATGTCAAGTGAATGTGACATTCACGATCATCCATTATTGGCGTTTAATCTTATAGTTTGGTCGATAGGTAGTACTTTTCTGATAGATCTTTGGTCGATGGGATAACTAAGTAGTACCAATTTTTTTTATTTACTTATATTTTTTTTTTCTTAATTACATAAATTGTTTGATTTTATAGTTAAAAATTAAACTATCGTTTATTTATTTATTAATTCCTCCCCCCTCCCCTTTCCGAAGGTAAGAAGAAGAATCAGAAGCATGTGATCAAAAAGATGGAGGACTGTCTGTTTGCCCACATATAACAAAGCAAAAACAGTCCAACTAAAATGCACAATATTTAAAATATATAATTTTTGCGTAATTTTGTCGAGCCATTTTAAATGTTAAGCAAATTGGATGTACAGTTTATTAAATAGGGACAATCAAAAGTACTCCAATACATTATGATTAATAGGAATAAATAGTCTTAAGCTCTTAAGTACATTTTAATGATGATAAATCTTATACTATAATGCGAGCAAAAATTGTGTGTGTGTAAATTTTATCTCAAAAACGGCTCTAACGATTTTCGCAAAAATTTGGATTTTACCATTTTTGGGCACGATAAGACCATTGGGCTAGGTCACATGTTCCAGAAAATTCGATTATTGAGTCATTTTGGGTCATAATGGGTCAGGATCAAGCTATTTATATCTAGAGAACGGCTGGATCGATTTTAAAGAAATTTTCTATCCAATCGTTTTTTTGGCACGAGAAAACTATTGAGCTGGGTCACAAGTTCGAAAAATTTCGATTAAAGGGTCATTTTTGGGTCATTATGGGTAGAGCCATTTTTATCTAAAAAAAGGCTCTAACGATTTTCACCAAATTTTATATTGTATCGTTTTGGATTACAAGAAGACCATTGGGTTAGGTAACATGTTCGAGAAAATTCGGTTAGTGGGTCATTTTTGGGGTCATTGTGGGTCATGCTATTTTTATCTAGAGATTTTCTCACGCAATTTTGACTAAAAATTGCATTCTATGGTTTTCAGGCACGAGAAAAACATTGGGCTAGGTTACATATTCGAGAAAAAATTTTAATGGGTCATATTGGGTCATTAAGAGTCTGGGTCAAGCTATTTATATTTAAAGAACGGCATGATCGATTATAACGAAATTTTGTATGTAACAGTTTTTTGACATGAGAAAACTAATTGGCTAAATCACATGTTTGAGAGATTTCGACTATTAGGGTCATTTGTGGGTCATAATGGGTCATGGTCAAGCTATATCTAAAGAACAGGTGGATCAATTTTTACGAAATTTCGTATACAACATTTTTTTGGCACGATAAAATCACTGGACTAGGTTACATGTTCGAAAAATTTCGATTAATGGGTCATTTTGGATCATAAAGGGTCAGGGTCAAGCTATATATATTTAAAGAAATCCAGGATCAATTTTAACGAAATTCTGTATGTAACAATTTTTAGACACGAGAAAACTAATGGACTAAGTCACATGTTCAAGAGCTTTCGATTATACGGGTCATTTGTGGGTCTTAATGGGTTAAGGTCAAGCTATATCTAAAGAATGGGTGGGTCGATTTTAACGAAATTTTGTATGCAACATATTTTTGGCATGAGAAAATCATTGGGGTAGGTCACATGTTCGAGAAATTTCGATTAGTGGGCCACTTTTGGGTCATTCTAATTTTATCTAGACAATGTTTCATGCAATTTTGACTAAAGTTTGTATTTTATCATTTTTGGGCACAAGAAAATCTTTGGGTTATGATAGATGGTTGAGAAAATTCGATCAATGGGTCATTTTGGATCATAAGGGGTCAGGGTCAAACTATATATCTAAAAAACGGCTCAATCGATTTTATCTAAATTTTGTACCTAATGTTTTTCGGCATGCTAAAACTAATGAGCTATGTAACGCGTTCGAGAGATTTTGATTATAAGGGTCATTTGTTGGTCATGATGGGTCATGCTAATTTTATATAGAAAATGGTACTCACCATTTTGACTATACTTTGTATTATATCCTTTTTGAGCAAGAGAAAACCATTTGCCTTGGACACATGCTCGCGAAAATTCGATTAGTGGGTCATTTTGGGTCATAATGAGTTAGGGTCATTCTAATTATATATAACAACGAATCAATCAATTTTACCTAAATTTTGAAAAAAACGTTTTTTGTCACGAGAAGACTATTGGGCTGAGTCGCATGTTAAACAAAATTATATTAGTGGGTCATTTCGCTTCATTGCTGAATGCTGCCAAGCTAATTTTACCTAAAAAATGGCTTAAACGATTTTGATTCAATTTTATATTTTACTGTTTTTGATTACCTGAAGACCATTGAGCTATGTCACATATGCTTGATCAAATTTGATTAGTGGCTCATTTTGGGTAATACAGGTCAGGGTCACGAGAATATGGCAACAGCCAATAACTTGGTGATATTTGACAAAATATTGGCAACATATGGCCAAAAAATTGACTATAAAAATTACGAAAGCCAAACATGCATTTGGAGCCAAATGAAAGAATGCCTCCAAATTTGGCTATATCTAGCAAAAAATATTGTCTTTCAGAATGTGAAGAATTTTTTTATACATTCTTAAGAGGATTCGAGATGCATGGTTAAACCAATGAGAGTCAAGCTAAAAAAGTGATTTAGATCGATGTCCTTTCGTTGTAAATTTTAAAATAAAATAAAATTTATAAACATGCGCATAAAAACATAGTTTTCTTATTGATTGTTTTTCTAAATAATACTATTATAAACAACATGTTTTTCAGTAATAATACAGAGTGAATGATACAGTGAAAATACTATATCGAGTTGAACACAGTTAATTTTGACCGAGCTAAGCTCGGTCTCCCCTGCTAGTTCTTTTAAATATAATAGAATTGATATGAACCTATGAAGTATATTTGTACTAAAACATACATTCTGTACAATGTGAGATGCAAAGAATATTTATTATTAAATTACAGGGCCACACAAAAGTATTCCACTACATAGTGGTATACTGGGAAACATTATTTGGGGTGTATGTTATCTACATTAAACTATTTCACATTTCATGAATATGATGTACATTGCTGAGGTGTAATAAAAGTTTCTTCCTGTATATTTACAGGAGCACAAAAAAGTGTTTGACCACTACACTGTATCCAAAGTACTGTCTATTATAACAGCAAGATCTGAATATTTTTAAAACTTCGTTATCGTACGAACACATCTCATTTGCTATCCTAGTAGCAAACCAATATTGGTCCAATGCAGGGGCGTATTTAAGTAGAATTCATTAGGGGGGCGTAAATGACGATTTTGCCGACTAACTTAAAATATATATGTTTATATCTTTAAAGGTATGTTTCTGTATTTGTATATATGCATCTACCGGATGTCCTAAAACTGACTGACTGATTTTAAAACTCAGTAACTTGCAAATTGTGGTAGCTGTAAAATTAAATTCCTACAAGAGTGTTATGTAAGAATTTAAGATAGCAGGAGCTTTTTTTACCGCGATTCTCGATTTTAATTTAAAATAGCGGGGATAGATGGTACTGTTAGCAACAGGCGCTAAATCTGAGCCCTTTTGGCCTCTTTTCTCAATTCTGTTGTGAAAGAAAAAGATTAAATATATGCAGTGGACTCCTAATAACAAAATTACATTGGCAACTGAGAGTCATTTCATATATTTAATCTCCTTTTGTCGCAACAAGATTGAGAGTGAAGAGAAACAAAATATCGGCCTTCAATTTAACACCCATTGCTAGCAATGTCATGTATTTCTTCTATTTTAAACTTAAGTCAAGAAACGCTGTAAAAAACACTTCTCACATCTTACCTAACCCTTCTGCAAATATTTTTTAAATAGCTGCGACCATTTGTAAGTTATTGAATTTTTAAATCAGTTAATTCATTTTAAGACAACCTATATGTTCCATATAAAATTCAACATTATTAACCCACCGAGATTAACTCATTAGTGCCTAGCGTCCCTTTTTAGGGACAATTACAAAAAAGACAAAAAGGCACTTTTCACATCAGTAAATAGAAAGATAAATAAGTACTATTTTTAAGAGACCTCAATAAATTAAGATCAAAGTTATTCTTCTTTTAAAAGTGGTGGGAAACCCAAAAATTTCATTTTTATTGAAGAAAATAATTTGGGCATTAATGGGTTAAATTTTTCACTTTAAAACATCGAATATTTTACACTTATTGAGGAGACTATAAGATATATTTAAAGATGGACATTCTATACTACCCCTTACGTTATATTGCTATAAATGTTCCAGTTACGTATTTTGATATTAATGAAAATTTATTTATTTTATTGCTGATAGTACAGCAGGAAATTCGAATCCAAATTATTTAAACAAGTTGAAATTTTTAGTAAGAAGTTACTTGGAATTTATTTACAGTAAACTTATTTATATTAAAAAGGATTAAATCAAAATTTATTTTATTACTCTTCCTAGGTCGGGCAGGGATAGTGACTTACTTTTTTCCTGAAAGATCGGATCAGGCCGGGCCTAATTTATTTTTTCCGTACCGAGCCGGGACTGATTTCATTCTTCTTAGCCTTCACGGGCCAAAATATTTTGTCCCAGTTTTGAGCCAGCCTATATGAAAATCATTGTCTCGGAGTAGCCAGGTCTGTTGAAAGATCAGTAAAATTTGGCCTGAGCCAAAAATTTTTGCAAAAAAAGCATACAGTTTAAAATCGCCTTTATTCTTCAATTAAATATAAAAATTTATTATTTTTAAAGAATCGTAGATTTCTAAGCTCATTAAAATGTAGTAAAATGTATAAAAAAGTATTTGCCTATGGCGAAATGATGTTTTAAATTGAAAATTGCGTTTCATCCATACAAAATTAATGCAATTATATGTGAGGGTAAAATATAATACATTTTTATACTTGCTAAGAAGGAAACATGTCTATAACGATTTTTTTCTTTCCTATGCGATTCCGTTTTAGAAGATTTTACTGTATACCATTTTTAAGATATTTATATCTCCAATACATGGAATACGGATTAATAGTATTAAGGATAACTGAAACATTTACATACAACAAACAGCGGTTCATTTTAAACATAAACTACGTCATTTCTATATAAATGAAGATCATAAACGTTAGAAAAATTCTAAGGTATTTTTTTAATCAAAACTTCTCTATACAAGTAAAAATCACTATTTAGTAGAAATTCAATCGGACTGAGTTGGAATTTTGCGGGCCGGTTTCGGGCGAAATTCCAACTTCTATTTAGAGCCGGGCCAAGATTTTTTTCAAACAGGTCGAGCCTGAAAATTATGGCCCGTGTGGAGCTCTATCTCTAGTCTCTAAAAGGGATAAAAAAACATTTTATTCAACAGACAGGTCAATTTTTCAATAATCGGCTTTAGACGTAAATAATCGACTAAATGATTCAATTATTCAACCCATTTTATTGAACTTTACCTAGTCACATCAGCTGCGGATATCTAAAAAGATAAACAAACACCATCAGACTGAGAATCAGCTGCACGGATCATCACCACATCGAATTGGCGGCTGAATTTTCAATATTCGCATGTTAAAATGCAACTGGTCTGCCAAAGTCATTCTTAGTGCCACCTGCAGACCTGATTTTCGTCAATGATCGTTAGGTTTATCATCAAACTTTCCTGTATTAGAGCCAGAATTTTCAGGCCCAGTCCCGACTCGAATGATAGTTATCTTGGACTGGTCTATCCAATGTAAAAATTTTAAGTTTGGTCCGTTTATATTTATAGTACACAGCCCCGCCCTGCACGATCTGGCCCAATTCAATTTCTGTAAGGAAAAAAAATCACAATTTTGTCTTAACTACAATTAAGATTCCTTTAACAATATTGCGTGCAATATTTATACAATAAATTTACAGTATATCTTACACTATATACAGTATATTACGATGCATTCGTACGACAGAAAGTACATAAAAGCAACATTAATGACTGCTTTTCTTAGACGTTTTAACATTCAAATAAGGATTCATAATAAATAAATAAATAAAAATAATAATTTAGTTTAGAATACTTTTGAAGCTGTCTAATAAAAAGTAGATTTGTGAAAATATTTCTCCGACATTTATTAAGGTTTTCCCAAAACAAAAGGGCTATTTTTGGACACACTTCTGAATTCATTTATTTTCGGAAATGCATAAGATTGGCAGGTGTTCTCATTAGAAACTATTCAATCGAATGACGTTATTTATTTTTTGGTAAAGGCAATGCATCTTAGATAAAATAGTGTTAAAGAAAGCGTTTTGAAACGAATTTCCAGTTCCGACATCACGTAAAAGGAGAAAAACCTGAAGGCGTAACAAGAATCTTTTATTGTCAACCTTATATATATATATATAAATTACTGTTGGATTCAAAATCGTTTCAATAGTCAGGCTTGTCAGTTTTTAGCCTTTACAGTTAAAAGTAGTTTAAAAATGTGCTGTTTAGCAATACATTTGACCACCTTACGATATATTTCCAAAGATTACTTTAACAGAACATTATCGTTTTTAATATTTTTACAAAACTGTTGCATGTTGCCTACTGCATGTTGCCTGCGCTATACATCCTGAGAACAATTAAGTACAGTTCCAGCCCGTCTCAACTTCACTGAGAAAAAAACCAAGCTTGATTTCAGCACTGCACGAGTCTGCTAAAGAAAAAAGAAACTCAGCTCAGACACCATGCCTGATACAGACTTCTATGGTGGACATGCAACATTTCTGTATTGATTTATCAAACTAGCATCGGTTCATGACGAACATTTACAATTATTCTCCCGAAAATCATATTCATTGAAACTAACCAATATTTTACCGGTTTTGCTTACTCTTTTAGATCGGGCTGGCAAGCCCACTAATTTTTTTTTACCGGCCTAGCGGATCCGTTTAATTTATTTGCTGGCACGGCCCGTATTTTTCGTTTATCAGCCAGTTGATAAAAATGTCTTAATTCTGCCGACCCGACCCGTTTGAAAATTGTCTTTATTTCGATTGGCCGAGTGCGGGCCTCGGATCAAGCCCGGGCCTGTGCAAGTCCCTATCTTGTACGCTAAGATATGAAAAACATAGACGACTGAAAGCAGGAAAACACAGTGATAAACCTTCCAATTGACCACTAAAATAGAGTTTTTGACAGTTGTTTCCACCAAGTTATGGCTTTGGTAGATCAGTTGCATTTTAATATGATAATCGAGTTCTGTCCAATCCTAGAATTTTAGCCACAAACTCAATGAGGCCTGTATAGCGGCTTTCCTGTTCAATAAGAATGAAGAATATTTTTACTCAACTTTCCTTTCGTCCAATAAACAGTCTTTTTCGGACGGTACATAGTCGCCGAAGTGTGATTGTTGCCACTCCTGGGAAAAAATATGAATATCTTCACCGAAGTCGTCATCATCTTTAATGCTAGTTGATCTACTAGAACTCTACTCATCTACTGCAAATTCTCAGAAAAACTAGTCTTTCCCGAATTTTTTTTTTCAAATTATTTTCAGCAGTCACGAGAAGTCGAAAAATGGTGAGGGAAACTTCGGATTTTTGGAAAAAATCCTTTAGAAAAATGCTAAAGATTGGTGTTTTTTAGTGTATGTTTTAAGTAAAAACATGTAAAATTGGGAAAAAATCGGGTGTTTTACAGCTGTATCGATTGATACTGACTACCTAGAATTTGCCGACTGTCATCGAAGTTGCCGACATTAGGGGGGCGAGACGCCCCCCTACGCCCCCCCAGTAGCTACGCCCCTAGTCCAATGTTGCACCAGTATTTCTTTTATGGGAAATATTGCCAATAAAATGCCAATATTGCTCCAACATTGGGATGTTTACATTTTGCCCTTATTTAGCCAATATTGGGGTTTCATTGGAAATATTGCTAATAAAATGCCAATATTGTACAAATGTTGGTGTTTTATTGGAAATATTTCCAATGAAATTCTATTATTTAACAAATATTGGCGTTTAATTGGCAATATTTCTAATGAAACTTCAATAATGTCATATAATATTGGCTGCAGTTATTGGCAAAATAAGGACAAAATGTAAAATCCCAATAATGGAGCAATATTTCATGCCAATATTGCTCCAGGATGTAGCCAATATTGATCTAATATTGTTTGGCTACTGGGGTATGCTTCACGTGCAATTGTCAACTTGTTTTAGTTGCGTTCGTAATTATGTAAATTCGTAGCGTCTATAGTCAGTCGTTATTCAGTACAGACTGTGATTTGTGATATTCTCCCAAAACCGTGGAAATTATTTATAAATTGTACATAAAGAAAAAAAATTAGAAATGAAACATTATTAATATTTTTTTATGTATGATAAATTTACAATGCTAAGACATGTGTATTTACAAAAAAAAAAAAAAAAAAAAAAAAAAAAAGCGCTTTTAATTGATTTATAAGGGGGAAAAAACTAGATTTTTTTTAGATACAAAATTATTAAACCTTTTAAGAAAAGCTGTAGAAAATATTATTTCTTAATATTGAAGTTTAAAATAAAAAGTGAGATGAAAATTGGCGAATACATGTTTAACATGTTTTTTTTTTCTTTTTTCTAGAAAAATGTTATAGGATCTATTTAGAACCATATTTTTTATTACTATTTTAATAAGTTACTATTTTACTATTACTTACCCATCATACGTAGTATAGGGTAAGTCTTGCAATCGTTTTGAAAATCGGAAAAAAAAATTTGACGAATTTACACGTTTTAGACACTGGAGATTTCGAAAAACATATTTTTAGAAAAAAAAATTTGCCGTCCGTCTGTCTGTCTGTCTGTAAATGCTCTATCTCACGAACAAATTGAGATAGAGACTTGAAATTTTGTATGTACTTAGTATGTAAGAATGGGATGAACCCTATTGAATATCAGCAACCTCGATTATCCGGAACTATTTTTTCTGGATTCTCGAAAAATTCGTTCTGATGAAAGGTATATAAAAATTTTCGAATTTTTTTATTTTAAGGAAAGCATGTAAAAGGCAATAAAATAACACAAATTTTGCTTAAAGAACAAAGTCAATCGAATTATTAGTTGTCGAGATATTTGTAATCCTGTTTTCCACATTCTTCGATTTTTCATGATCCTGTATTTCATTCAAATTTTAAATTCAGAGGAATATTTTAATTGAAAATGAGACGCTTAATCTGACACAGTTAATTGTTAGTTAATAGAGTTATTATTTTTGGAGTTATAAGGATGTTTCTTTTACGCAGTTCGGTACTACTTGAGTAGATTGGCATTTTATATAATTTGTCGAAATGGGTACATCAGCAGTTCTTTAATAGAGCATTACTATAGGTATATTAACAATTTTTAAATTTTGTTTTATGAATTGCAGTGCATTGTATAAATAGTTTTCACATGTTTTATTTTCATATGCCTATCCATGATGGGTAAGTATTACGGTGGCCTCCAACGACTAGTTTTTTATTACTATTTTAATAAGTTACTATTTTACTATTTTAATTGCTATTTTAACTATTATAATAACCTATCTAAACCCGTGTCTGATGCGTGATTTTCTCCGCAGGCAAGAAGAAGAGCCTGAAGCATGTGGTGAAAAAGATGGAGGACCTTATCAAGAGCCACAAGACGGCACTCAAGGGCATCGTCACTGCGACCATGGAGAGTTACGCGAAGCACCTCGAGCGTCAGCAGAAGCAGATCGAAACTGTCGACCTAGCCAATGACAACAGCCGACTCTCAGACTGTGTCATCGAAGACGCCGAAAAGAAAGAAGAAGGTTCTATTACTTAATTACTACTAACTTATCATAAATTCAGAGTTGGCACAGTCTAAACCAAATGTTTTTTTTTTCTCAAAAAAAAAAAAAAAAAAAAAAAAAAAAAAAAAAATTAATTTTTTAGAAGAAATCTAATGACTTTTTTACGTGTTTCAGATTATTGGACATAAATAATTTCTACTTTCAACACTTCATTTCAGTAATAAGTATTATGTATAGTGGGTTTAGGTCTTTTTTTTTTATGCATATGGTTAAACCAATGAATCTCAAATCGAAATAAACCAAATTTTTTGTGTAAGTGTATGGCTATGGCTAATTGGTCCTCCTTGAATTTGAAAAAAATCTGCCGGATAGAGGTACTGCAATCGCAATTTTTGTGCCATTTTCAATATTGTACCGACAAAAAGTATATGAAGTTTATACAACGAGTTGAACCAAATCTTTTGTGTAAGAGGCTATGGCTATTGGGTCCTCCCTGAATTTGAAAAAAATTCGCCGGAAGGGGGCGCTGCAATAGCCAATTTTATGCCATTTTTAATATTGCACCACCTAAAAGTGTATGAAGGTAGTCCTAAAACTGAACTAAAATTGTTGTATATAATTATTTTTTGGTAAGGCAAATAGGTCCTCCCTGAATTAAAAAAAAAAAAAAAAAAAAAAAAAAAAAAATCTGCCTATCATTCTATTGTTCATCGGCTATATGTAGGGACAGAAATTTGTTTTTACTCTGATTAATTGATTGAAGCAGAATTTAAGATGAAAACCAAAGTTCGTATGGTATTGGATTAAAACATTAAAATCAGTAATTATGTTTAAAAAATATTAAAATGTATGTATGAGATTACAGTAATATTAATATGAATTTTAGAAACAGCAACTAAAAATCTTAATTTGACGCCTAAGAATTTTACAGTAATCGTCATTTGACGCCTGCCTTTTATCTCCCAATTTCTATCACTGCTCTGGACCATCTTCATTTTTTCACAGAATTAAGCTTGTTGTTTTCTGTTGGACTTTACTTTGGATCCAGACTGGACCAAAATGTATTTTTTTACGATTTTAGCACGTTTTTAATGGTAAATGAAACTTTTGAATTTCAAAGGTGCTATTGTATATATATATATATGTATATATATATATTTTTGTTATTTTTATTTTTTATGTATAAGTTTTGATTTTTTTTAAATGCATTCAAGTGTGCCTTTAATTTATTTTATTCAATCTCTTAAAGCAGAAGACGTCGATGGCGAAAAAAATGTCGAGGCCACAGACGAAGATAAATTGGAGGCGGAGAGGAGACGGCAGGAAAAACTCAAATTACTGCAGTCATCGTCAGACAGCGGGGATGAAAATTCTGAGACAAAAACACCGGCTCTGGCCGAAACAAATGGCAACATAGAAGGAGAACCTTCCAAGAAGAGCCACGAAGTCATCGAAATCAGTGACACCCCTGACAAAAAAGGTACTCCTCTTGACAAGGCAAAGCGTAAGATAGAGTTCAGTTTCTCGGACATCTCAAACAGCGATTTCGAGAATGACAAGCCCGATGTCAGTCAACTGGTCGAAGAAGTGGAGAGTGACTCTGATGTAGCGCCAGAGGATGATCCGAAATTGAAACAGGTGTGTTTTACTCAGGGTTCGCACGGTTTAAACCAATTGGTTTTAACCAACTGGTTTTTTTCACAAAAAAACCAATTGGTTTTTTTTTTCAAAAAAAAATCGAGTGACATTTTCTCATTTTTCTTTATAATTCAAGACCTACAAATTTTGGATATAAATATTTTCTACTTTTAACGTTTTATTTCAGCAATAAGCAGGGATAGGGAATTTTTGCAAATTCTTACCAGCCAAGGATTTATTTCACAAGCCCGCGAGATGCAACACACACGCAGTTGAAAATAGTTGTGACAAAATCGCACACGATTACAGACAAAATTACTATTACTACAATGCATTTTTATAATTCTCTTTTTTATAATAGTAAGAAATATATATAACAGAGGTAAGATTAATATTAGCTAGAACTTAGTATCATATTTACACTGTAATAATTTGGAAAGTTAAAATATCTAGATTAAAAAAGGGTGTTCTGATAATGTGCCCATTGCCTACAGTTTTTCAAAAACTAAAAATGCACTCGCCTTGTGAGAAAATCCACTCGCCACTGGCGAGCAAAATGATGTATATAGTGGGTCTAGGTAATATTTTTATATATAGGATAAAAATCGATATGCATTGGTGATCATACTTTATTGCTCTAAAGAAAAACTTAGAACATGCGAATTGATCAAAGATAAAATAGATTGAAAACATGCAATATTTAGTGTAAAATATTTTCATTAAAGAAAAAGCAGAATATTTAAAGCAATCTATCATAATATGCACAATGATTTTGAATATGGAGCTACATAACTCTATGTTCTTTAAGATTTTGGTCAAACTGTAATAGATTTTTTTTTTTTTTTTTTTTTATTTTATTTTTTTTTTTTATTGGGAAAATTATCTTTGAGAATTAAAATATGAAGTTGAATAAGAGAGTATTCAAAAATTTAGTGTTAGTTAAAGCACTTTAATAATACCAATCAAATTTTTTCCCTCTGTTATCTGCTGAATCTAATGACCAAAAATGTTTATTTCAAATTGCTATTCAAAAAAAACCCCAAGAAGTATTTCAAATTTACTTTTTAAAAAATTGTAGAAAAGAATATTATAGTCATCAAACTGCATCAAATGTTTTTTATTAGTAATCAAAAGATTGTTTATAAATTTTTTCAAAGTATCAATGTTAGATTGTATAGAGTAATTTATTCTTTGAATACAAGACAGTTTACTATAATAACAGTTTAAAATAATTTTTTTCAATTTTCTACATAATTCACTATAATTATATAATAAAAATTACTTTCAAATGAAGTTATATTACTTATAATACAGCAATGTCTACTAAAACATAACTTTATGTTAAAAAATTGATTAGTTTTGGTGCCAGAAATTGCCACCAGATGGCAGCATCAGACAATTCTCCTTTTGCTGGAACAGACTTCAGAAAAATTAGTATTTAGAGCTGAGGCAGGTGTGTGTTTGCTAAAACATACCTTTTCACCCTAATTTAAAAGTGACATCTTAAAATTGCTATATGAGACTACTCATATAACAAGAAATGCCATGAAGAAAATATATTTAAATCCAATTATGTCACAAAATATTTGGTTAGATGATGTACTGTTCTATTGGAAGGTGGTAATGACTCTGTTTAGTAAAACATAACTTTTCACCCAAATTTAAAAGCGAGATGGCGTATGAAAATTATTACAAAGTCTCTTAAAAAAATCTATATATATATATTACGTTAACATATGTGGCACAAAAAACACAATCATTTGTTAATTGTTTAATGGCAACATCCAAATAAACGCATTTCATGAGTTATTCTGTAAAATTCTTTTGATGTAAAAATTTAAAAGGTACAATGTTTAAATGAAAATTGCATGGGAAAGTGTTGCACAATTTAATTTTAATTTTTCCCCCTCAATTTTAAGAGAAAATGGAGTTATTTTGTTGCCACAATTACAAAATTGGTATTGAAAATTATAAAAGAAATTAATAATTCAAAAATAAATGGAGATACAGCTATCGAACAAATTGCATTTTTTTTTCTCTATTTGAGGGTGTAAAAATTTAAAATGCACGATGTTTAGAAGTGTAAATTTTTCAGTAGCCAAATATTACAAAGCCGAAATTGCAGGGGAAAATTGTTGCCATTCGCAAAATGATGTATGTTAGAGTTGCTACACAACCTGGAGAACCTGAAGATAAAAAATTTCAATATTTTTTTCCTAAAACCTGGAAAAGTCAGGGAATTCGATAAACTTTCACTTGATTGTTGTGTGGTCAGAAGTGATTTGGCAAGTTGCCTGCATCTCCCTACTCTATTTCCCCTTCCCTTGTCGAAAATAAATTTTAACTAGACTGTGATTTTGGGATATACTAATTAACAAAATGAATATTTGCAGGGGCCTCGCTAAGGGGGGGGGATGGAAGAGCCTCCCCCCCCCCCAAACATTCGTGAATGTTGTTATACTTGGCAAATTCACAAACTTAGTTGGCAAATTTTCTTTAAAATTTTAATAAAAACTATAATATATTTTCAATTTTTGATAGAATTGGCAAAAATTACAAAACTAATTGAGAATATTATTAACCTTTTAACAAATAGGGGCTATATTACATTTTCTAATTGTGGTAAGTTGGCAAAATTGTAAAATGAGTTGGCAAATATTGAAATTTGACTTGGCAATTTTAGGTCCTCTCCCCCCTTAATAAAAAGTCTTAGCGACGGCCCTGAATATTTGTGAACTCATATTTTGTAGCAAATTTGAACAGTTTGTAGGAAAATTTATTTGAAAGCTTGCCATCATAAATTATTAAAGAGTGTGATTTCAATTGTACACCTCAAAGAAAAATAGTCATTGAATTGGGATAAAGAGTATTATCAACTTTATTCAAGAAATTTTAGTCTTTTTTTTTTTTTGTTTTTTTTTTTGAGTAATGTAACATTTTTTTTTTACCGTCAGCATGTCCACTATGCTGCTATAGATGTATGTACATAAAAAAAAAAAAAAAAAAAAAAAAAAAAATAGTTATTCATTTTAGTGCTTTAATAATTTTAATTCAATACCATACCAACTTTGATTTTCATCTTGAATTTGTGCTTCAGTCAATTAATCGCGTGTAAAAACAATTTTCCATCTCTGCACGAGCGGATAGACAATAGGCAGTTATTATTATTGTTATTATTATTATTTTAAATTCAGGGAGGACCTACTTGCCTTACCAAAAAGTAATCATATGCAAAACATTTAGTTCAGTTCCAGAACTAACTTCATACACTTTTAGGTGGTGCAATATTGAAAATGCCATAAAATTTGCCATTGCAGCGCCCCCTTCTGGTGAATTTTTTTTCAAATTCAGGGAGGATCAACTAGCCATAGCCATACACTTACACAAAAAATTTGGTTCAATTCGATGCATAACTTCATATACTTTTGGTTTGTACAATATTGAAAATGGCACAAACATTGCGATTGCAGCACCCCCTCCTGGCAGAATATTTCAAAACTGAAGGAAAACCTGCTTGCCACAGCCAAAAACATTCACAAAAAATTTGGTTCAATTCTATGCATAATTTCATACACTTTTTGATGGTAGAATGGCGACATACGGACACACAAACAGACAGACATTTTGTAAAAACATATTTTTTAGAATCTCTGACCCCTAAAATGTGTAATCTGTGGAAAACTGGAAGTCGAAAAAAAATACTGATTACAGTACTTCCTTCTATTGAAGATAGAAGAAAGTAATAAAAATAACAATTAAATTAATACATGATTGAATAGTTTCATTTTCTTTTTCCTAAAGAAATGAAAAAAAAAAATCATTTTTGGGCACACAAACTTAGCAATACTGTGGAATAAAATTTTTTTTAATTTAAAATCTCTGGGTCAAACTAGTGGTGCATTTTACTACTTTTAAAAAGAACAGTGTGCTGCACCCTTCAAAAATGGCCTGGAATTGAACACTACCTTTATAACATAGATAGTTGGAAAACTAAAAATGAACTTTAAATTAAATATTTAATTGTTGTACCATAAATTTTAATATGTCATTTTCTCAAATTGTCAGGCTTTATTTTCAGGATGTTAAATCATAAACTCGGTATATTATACAACAGGGCATCATTATATACTTGATTGTTTTTGCATAGGATTTCTATGAATTTTCTTATAATGGATAAATAATAATTGGATGTTAGGAATATGATTTTTGTATGATCAAAATCTATTGTGATATTCTGATTGAAATATAAACAAGAGAGAACAGTAGATTGGCTACTAAATTGTATATCTGCTTTATGTTCTTTTATCCTTTTTTTGAGTTTTCTATTGGTTTTCCCAATGTACAGTAGACTCCATAAAATCTGCAACTCTCTAAAATCCGCACATATTTTTACGGATGTAAACAATGAAACATTCAGTTCAGATGTAGGTGCAAAATTTGACTATTTTAGTTTTATATCAATTCCATACATTTTTTAATTTGTAATTTTTGTTAAAGTTATTGAATTCATGTTTTTCATGAAAAAAGAATAACTTATTTCTGAAAAAATAAAGATATTGCTGATATTATTTGTAATCACAATCTTACCAAATATATTTATGTATTAATCAAGCTTTTTTAGTTATTAAGTATGGAGCTAAACTTGAAATAAGACTTCATTATTTTAAGATTTTGATGTGAATTAGTAATGTATCTTTATGAGGCAAGTTTCATGGAATAATTTAGGAAAAACACATTCCATATTTATAATGAATATTTAATTGTACATTATTGATTATTAATTTGACCTTTGCTTTTAGTATAAATTTTAATCATTTTAAAAACTGTCTAAATTTTTATTATTTTAGTTTATTACTTATTTTAATATTTTAGCATATTGTAAGCATTCATTATACTTTTGATTTCATTAAATTAATTAAATTACATTCAAATTTCTTTTTTAAAAATGTAAACAAAGCAATGAGCAGAAATCCGCAAAACCTCTGGTCCCAAGCTGTGCGTATTTGAGGGAGTCTATTGTATTCCATTAATTTATTGCGATCAGTTCTAAAAGGAATGGTATATACACCAGCTAATTCAACTTCCGGGATTGGATCGATTTTAGTACAAATTACTTCTTTTAATTTCTTTGGTGGACAGGCTATTAAATTTATATTGTGTTTCAGTAGAGCATATCTTAATTTTTCGTATAGACCATGCTTCTTGTAAAAGCAAGGTGAAAATTTCATTCCATCATGTTTTTATAGTTACAGAATAGAACCATTTGTCTGGAATCGTTGGGGTCAGATGTATTTTGGATAACTGGTTTTTCCGGATAAATGGTTGGGGCATTAAAGCAGCATCCATTTGATAAGTTTTGTGGAATATAGGTGTTGTGGTATTATGTCTGATTTTAAATTAATTATTAGATTACTTGAACTAAGAATCAGATGTAAGTAAGATCAAATGTTAGTTTGAAAAGAGGTAATTTAATGGGAATTCCTTGAGAACAAAAAATTTTCTGTTTTCTCCGCATAAAAATGAAAACATCTATAATACAACTATATTTGAATTACTAGATACTGTTATCTAACTGTACAATTGTTTCAAGCTATGTATATGTCATACTGGCAGTGTATGACCAGGGGTCTGTCCAGGGCAAAAATGGAGTCCGTTAACGGACTCTTCACAAAATTCGATGACAATAAAACGGACTCTTCACACAAACAAATTTATGAAAAACGAACTCTTCACAAAAATAAATTTAAGAAAAACAGACTCTTCACAGAATTATATATATATAAAAAAAAAAAAAAAAAAAAAACAGTGCAATAAGTGTACATTTCTGCAAAAATCTAGATTTTTGCGTTCATTGTATCATTTATCTCAATGTAAACAAACTGCAGCCTCTTTCGTTTACTGCTATCTTGCTTTCCACTCTCTCTTTCCGTTATCCTTATTTTGAATGAGCGCGGATTGGCTAATTTACTTTCTTAACTAGTTATATTATTAAATTTTATATATTTATCCAACTATTGTGCTGTCCTCTAAAAAAAAAAAAACCACATGAAAATGTATCCTAAAAAAAAGCTACATTAATGTTTTGTCTAAAAAAAGTCACTGAAACCAATTTTTTTGTTTTGTTCTGTTTGTAAAAAAAACTTTTTAGAAACAAGACAAAAAAATTTGACTTCAGTGTTTTTTTTTTTTTTTTTTTTTTTTTTTTTTTAAATCAAATATTTTAGTGCTTTTCTTTGGGATACATTTCCATGTGGTTTTTTTTTTTTTGTACAGAACTATAATTAGTGCTTTTATTTAAAATTTGTAATAGTTCTTTCAACATTTACATTTGGTTCTTTATTTCTAAACAAAAGTTACACACAAAAGAAGTTCTCTTGAAAATTAATAAATAAAACCATTTTCATATTAAATTGCTTTGTGGGACTAACTGTTAACCATACACGCTTTCCTTTGTTTATAATTTCATTATTTACATTAATCTATACATTCTGTTTGTCGATTGTTTATTATAATATAATTGCAAAAGAATGGAACAAGAAATCTCTATTTATTAGTAAATTAGATCATCTGCCTAAATATTAGTTTATTTCTGAAAAATTAAAACATGACCCAATTTCGAAGACTGGACGGAAATGGATTAACTAATATTTTGTGTTAGTATTTACTTTTTTCACAAAAATAAAAATAATTCACAAAAATAATAGTTAATTTCACAAAAATAGGACTCTGGGAAAAAAAACCTGGACAGACCTCTGATGACACTTTTTCCTACAAAGATTCTAACATCAGTCTATTAGAAATATTATTCCGGATAACTAGTTTTCTGGTTAACTGGTTTCATACTGTATTTATTAAGTTGTGTTCTATTGTCTTCAAATAAATTTTCTGCGCTTGGTGTTCACGCATGCATCCATATTGTACAACTCTGCTCCCATACCAGTAGCAACCCTGGTATGTGTTATGCACAGATAGGTTTGGCCTTTATAATATAGACGAGGGGGAACCTGTCAAAATTCGACAAAAGAAAATCTTTAAGAAAGAACTCTTTTATTAATTTATAATAAATTTACAAAATTATTTACAGAAAAAATGTATCTTATATTAGTCAATCGAATTCTCAAACAAATATTATTTTAAGCTAAAACCAACAAAATATCATAAAACTCAATTATCGAAACTGTTAAACGAGATAAAACCGAAATTCATTGGCTTTTACTGTAAACGATATTTTTGAAATAGTATAAAACGCATTTTAATGTGTACATTTTTTTTTTTTTCAGTTTTAAGAGAAAATGGAGTGATTCTGTTGCTGCAATTATAAAATATAATACTAAAAATTATAAAAAAATTAATATTTCAAAAATAAATTGAGATACAGCTTTAAAATAAATTGCATTTGAAAGTACATTTTTTTCCTCTATACGATGGTGTAAAAAATTTAAAAAGTACAATGTTTAGAAGTGGAAAATTTACAGTAACGTAAATTGCATGGAAAAGTGTTTTGCCTTTTAATTTCTTTTTTTTCCCTCTATTTCAAGAGAAAATGGAGTGATTTTGTTGCCACAATTACAAAATTTGTACTAATAACTATAAAAAAAATTAATATCTCAAAAGTAAATTGAGATACATCTTTTAAACAAATTGCATTTGAAAGTGCATTTTTTTTCTTTATTTGACGGTATAAAAATTTAAAATGTGCAATATTTAAAAGTGCAAAATTTACTGTAGTGAAAAATTGCAAAACCGAAGTTTCAGGGGAAAAGTGTTGCCATTCACAAAATGACGTATGCATTACGCACAGATACGTTTGGCCTTTATAATATAGATAGTTGGAAAACTAAAAATTAACTTTAAATTGTGTTATATTAATAGATAAGAGTGAACTTTACATTTTTAATTATAAATTTGCTAAAACAGTGTACAATAGGATAAAATATAACAGTTTAAAATCTACATACCATTTCTGTATGACGTTTGAACATTAGAAACAATGGTAAAATTATCTTAATGGTTTCAACTGAACTACTTGGCCTTTTTCAAGGGAAAATGAAGATTTAAACTGACATAGGCATGTTATCTAGCTTGATGAAATATGAAGGTAAAATACAAGACACAAAAAAGAAAAAAAAAAAAAGGAGGGGGGGGGGGGGGGAACTCAACAAGAATCGCCACATGCAGAAGAAACATAGAGAGGGAAGAAAAACGGTCCGGGGACAACAAAATATGAAATGATAATAATAATAATGATAAGACTGAAAGAAGAAAGGGTGGGTATATAAGCTTCAGTAAATTAACTAAGGATACTAGGGATAGTAAAAGACATATCATTACATACTACATGCTGACGTGTAAAAATCTCAATTGACTCCCTAATTAAAGAAATGTAGGGGTTATGCTGACAAGAGATAATACTAGCTCTATTAAAGTCAGTGCTATTGATTTTATTATCGGCATTTAGCTTAGAAAGGTCAGTAATTATTATTGATACTACTAGGTTATTCCGTCGACCAAAAAAAATTTCGCCAATAATGGATGATTGTGAATGTCACATTCAATGGCATTAAATATTCACATGTTTAAAATGTCATTAAGTAATTTTTATTTCGACTTTTTATTTGTATTTTTATTAATATTCTGCTAATTATTTGTTTTTTCATTATTTAAAATAAAAATTGTGTCAATATGTATAATTTGGCGAAATGGGTCGACACAATAACAGAGTAGTACCTTATTGTTGAATTTGAGTGATATCTCACCAATTCTGGTTGTGCTTTTACCTGGCGTGGCTTGTGCGCTGATTCGTCAGTACACAAATGTAACTGATGTTGGTATCACGTGTGTTTTGTTGCCGGCAAAATTCTCAAGTTTTTATTTTCATTAAAGGCATAATCAATATGATTATCGTGTGATTAATTTATTATTTAACATCACTGACAACTAGTTGTTGGGGGCCACCATAATACTTACCCATCATGGATATGTATATGAAAATAAAACATGTGAAAACTATTTATACAATGCATTGCAATTCCAAAACAAAAATTAAATATTGTTAATATACATAGTAATGCTATATTAAAGAACTACTGATATACCAATTTCGACAAATTATATAAAATGCGAAACTACTCAAGTAGCACCGAACTGCATAAAAGAAACATCCTTGTAACTCCAGAAATAATAACTCTATTAACTAACAATTAACTGTGTCGGATTAAGCGTCTCATTTCCAATGAAAATATACCTCTGAATTGAAATTTGAATGAAATACGGGGTCATGAAAAACGAAGAATGTGGAAAGCAGGATTACAAATATCTTGGCAACTCATAATCCGATCGACTTCGTTCTATATGCAAAATGTGTGTTATTTTATTGCCTTTTGTGTCCATTCCTTAAAACAAAAAAATTCGAAAATTTTTATATACCTTTCATCAGAACGAATTTTTCGAGGGTCCGAAAAAAATAGTTCCGGATAATCGAGGTTGCTGATATTAAATAGGCTTTGTCCCATTCTTACATACTAACTACATATAAAATTTCAAGTCTCTATCTCAATTTGTTCGGGAGATACAGCGTTTACAGACAGACGGACGGCAAAATTTTTTTTTCTAAAAATATGTTTTTCGGAATCTTCACTATCTAAAACGTGCAAATTCGTCAAAAAAAATTTTTTGATTTTCAAAACGATTGCAAGATTTACCTTATACTACGTATGATGGGTAAGTAAAAGTGAACTTTCAAATTGTGTCTTGTCTAGGTGACGAGAGTGGAGTTGATCCGATGCGACCACCTGCTGAAGGAAGGAGAGAGTACGCTTGTGCTGAGCGGTGGGGACAGTGATATGGAAGAGAAACTGGACAAGCTGGTGGAGAGCCTGTGCAAATTCCCCAGGAACAGGATCCAGGAGCCCAGGGTCCCCAAGGCCAAGAGGAGATCGGGTCCTTTCAAATCAAAAGGTGAGTTACAAAAGACCGCGTGAAAAACGTGAATTTCGACTAAGGACCGCTCAAAAAACACGAAATTCGACAAACATTCGCATGAAAAACACTAATTTCGTTCATGAATTGGGTAAAAAACATAAATTCCGTCCACGAATTGCGTAAAAAACGAAAACTTCGTCGACAGATCACTCAAAAAACGCGAATTACATCCATGAATCGAGTAAGAAACGCAAATTTCATCCATGATAACACGAAATTTTATTAAACATTAATTTGCAGAAAGTTTTTGACGAAATATTATGTGCGCAGAAAGTTTTTGGTTTTATAAAAGTCTGGTGGTGTTAATACGTAAGTACCATAAAAACTAATGAACACAGAGATATCATCACATGAACTTTTAAAGGAACAAACTCATCCGTGTAGACCAGCTTCTTGCCTCTCCAGCACGAAAAAAACTTATTGATAATTGTTGTCTTGTCTATGTCCTTGGTAACGTACAATAAAACGATTTAAAAAAAAAAAAGTCCCGAGGCTTTGTCCTGCAGTACTGTTTCTTCTTTTCTTTGCGTTACAGCAGATATTAATTTTGTTCTTTTCTTTTTGTATGTTAAGCAGTGAATGCAGCAAAGCAATTAAAATAATCAGCTATGGATGTTAATAGTTAATTTTATTCAAAAAACATCTTAGTACTTTCGAACCTTTAATCAGGCTCTTCCTCAGGGAATATTTTTTTTATAAATACAAATATAGCATTCCAATTTGAAAATGAACGAGACTCAGGCTTGAACATTGATTTAGTAGTATTCTAGGTGAAAGGTAAAAAGAAAATATTTAATACGTACCTAAAATTTAATAAGTACCTAAAATTTAATATGTCATTTTTTTTTTCAAATTATCATGATTTTATTTTCAGGATGTTAAACCATAAACTCAGTATGTTATACGATAGGGCAGTGGTTCCCAAACCTTCTTGGTATGCAATCCACCTTTAAATATAAAGAAATTTCGCAACCTACCCAAGATAAAGTTGTATATCATTATAGCAATTTTTGTACAATCTCTATACGCTCTGGTATCCTATCCTACAAAAAACACAACTTTTCGTATGGAATGCATTATCAACATAAACAAGAATAGGTAATCTCAATGTGTGTGAATAGTAATTAAAACAATGCACAAACTACAAAGATAGTTAAAAATACGCTTAATTATTATGAAAACATAACTTTATAATCAATGTGATTTCTGGTACTGGTGTTTACCAATGTGGATCTGGGAACATACATTAATGCGCAGTTTGTCTCAGTACTTGTCTTTCAAAGACAGCAAAGTTAAAAAAGCATGTTCTCATAAGCACGAAATGTTGAATTTCATCAAGGACCTCAAAGCTGATTTAAAATATTTTTGAATATTCTGTTCGTATATTTATCTAGAATGAAATTAAGGATTATTTCTTGAAATATTATTTTCTGTTGACATTGTGATATCTTTTTAAACACATGAAATAAAAGATATTTTGATGACCAACATTGATTGTTCCGCAACCCATAGATTGGGAACCGCTGCGATAGGGCATGATTACGCACTTCATTGTTTTTGCATAGGATATCTATGGTTTCTCTTATAATGGATAAATAATAATTGGATGTTGGTAAACCTGAAACCTAATAAGTAAACCTGAACATTTTAAAGTTCATATTATACATTTTACGTTAAAAGCAAGGCAAAAATTCCATTCTGTCATATATTTCTATGTTTATTTGCAGATATTAATTTTGTTTTTTTTCTTTTTGTATGTTAAGTGGCGAGTGCGAAGCAGGCATTGCTGGAGTCCTCGAGCTCAATCGATTCCCTCTCTTCGGAAGAAGATGAAGATCAGAAGAAGATTCAGCTGGTGAGGGGACAATTTTCTACTTTTGCCTTTTTTCATTTATGCTAATTCATTCCATGAGTTGTAATGGGATGTCATAAACATATATATACAGGGTGATCCAAAAGTCCGGATGAACTTTCAAAATGAATAATTAGAAAACGAATCAAGATCAGTGTTCTCGCTAATATTTTACCAACGTTAGTAATTTGGCTAATTAAAAAATAAAAAACATTCACCAAATGAAAAAAGTATTAGCAAAATAGATTCGCCGTGTAGCACAAAGAAAAAATAATCTTTAATTATTTAATGTACCCCCTTTTTTTCAATATGTTCTAAAATAACCTAAGTTTTTATAACTGCGACAGTGATTGTTATTAATCTAATTTCATCTGTCTGCTACAGATATTAAAAATATGTATATATTAACATATATATGTATATGCATATGTATGAAAAAAGAAAGAGAAAAGAAAGAAAAAGCAAAAATGTAGCACTAGCAATTTGGTGAATCTAATCGCTTGTTTACTCGCCAAATGAAGAATTTAGTCGCAATTTGGCACAATGGCGAGCAACAGCAAAACGCTGATCAAGATACAAAAGTACGGTTTGCATCAAACGGATGGGAAAAAAAACAGGTTTTGTGTAAACAATGAAAAAAAAAAAAAGTTTTGTTGGCGACCAACAAATGGCGCTTTAGTGTTTTGTTGCACCAAAAGATGATTTACAATGTTGACAACTTACAACTCAGCTTAGTTACAGTTAATTAGTACTACAGTCGATATTCATTGTTTTGTCCATCATTCGTAAGTGCATCTGTGAGATGAGGCCATTCACACAGCATTTAGTAGCATCTCTTGCATTTTGGTAGACACATTTTGGTGGATGGCCTCTTTCAGTGCTGCTAGTGATGTTGGTTGGTCACTTTTGACTTCAATAATCCCCACAGCCAAAAGTCAGAAGGTGTCAGATCAGATCTTGGAGGCCATGCATGACTGATAATGCAATCCTCTCCCAAATATTGAGCATAATAGGCGTTACACAGGCAGAATTGGATTAACTACCACCCGTGCCCCTAGGCTTGTCTCCTTTCACTCCTTCAAAGTGGTATATACTGGAAAAATTGAAACACATGCTTGCTTCATTAACTCAAATCATTGACGATAAAAATATAAATGATTACGACAAAGAATTTCGCACATCTTTTATCTTTTGTATTAAATATTAATGTCCTACCAGTGTAAAATATTATTTTCTTGTTCTTTATATTATTAAAATTTTAGCACCGGGCCCCCTTTTCTTCTGGGCCGCTAGGCCTCAGCCTAATGGGTAATCCGCCTCTGTACACAGGTAGAGGAATATGAGATCCAACTTGCATAAAGGTGACTGTTTGGAGTGCCTGTCGCATTTGCAATTCAGAAATCCGACAACGCCATCTGTTGGTCGCCAACAGAACTATATTTTTTCATTGCCATACAAAACCAGGTTTCTTTTCCATCCTTTTGGTGCAAACCGTATCCTTCAACCTTGATTCGTTTTCGAATTATTAATTTTTAAAGTTTGTCCTGACTTTTGGATCACCCAGTATATAACAAGCCATTGTTTTTATATAGTCTTATACATTGTTATACAGGCTGCTAATGCATTAACTGTTTGCACACCAAATTAATATCTCAATGTAATTATAATTTTGTTTTTCCTATATTACAGCTTCAAATGTTTTAATTTATGCATGCACATTTAAAAAATAACAGAAAAAAATATATATTTCTGCAGTTTTTCTGGTTGTTTTCATTTCAGTGTTCGCTTTTTAGAACATGATTATTGATTGACAACCTGTGCAAATATGACAAATTATTTCCCGCTATATGCTGTTGTGTATTGTTCTTGAGTTTTTTCTCGAACTCCAAAAACATTTATATTCCTAGCTGTAAAATGTAAGTAATATAGAGAAAATGATAAAAGCAAATAATATATTTTTTTTTATGCAAATGAAGGAATTTTCATTTTCCTTACACCTGTGATAAATGCTTAAACATATTTTTTTTTTTTTTTTTCCAAAAGTTCAAATAAACCTTATATTTTAAAGTAAAAATAAGAACATCATTATTATGTTGGAAAATTATATATTATGTATACAATAGACTCCCTCAAATCCGCAAACCAGAAATCTGCAACTCTCTAAAATCTGCACATATTTTATGAATGTAAACAATGATATTTTCAGTTTGGATATTGGGACAAAATTTGCTTTTTTAAATTTTGTATAGATTCCATAGATATTTTTTAATTTCTAATTTTCTTAATAATACTCTATTCATGTTTTCTTCATGAAGGAAGTATAAATCTATTTCTGAAAAAATTCAAGATATTGCTGATATCACTGGTAATTACAATCTTCTTACCAAATATATTTATGTATTAGTCAAGATTTTTTGGTTATTAAGCCTGGCTAAACTTGAAAAAAAAAAATCCTTATTTCATAATTTTGATGTGAATTAGTAATGTACTTTTATGAGGCAAGTTGTGTTGAATAATTTTAGAAAAATAGATATAATCTTTATAATGAATATTTAATCATACACTATTGATTATTAACTTGACCTTTGCTCAGACATGCTACTTTTCCGCAGAAACGCGGAATTCCGCTTTTTCGACGACGAATTTTATTATCCCTGGGATCAATGCAAATATGCATTAAAATTTGATGTCATTTATATGTAGGGGGGGGGGAGGGTAACAATGAAATAATACAACAAAAACGCTAGTCAAACGGGGCTAAATTAAGAAAATTTCTTCAAAGGATTACAGAAAAAACGCAAATTTCTCCAAAGGATCGAAAAAAACCTATAAAATCTTCAAACAATCGCGGAAAACATACTATTATTTTGTCAAATAATCGTGATAAATAATCGTATTTTATCGAAAGATCGCGGAAAATGCTCCGATTTTGTAAAAAAATCGCAGAAAATACCCAAATTTTGACGAAAAATCACGGAAAATACGAAAATTTTAACGAAAGATCGCAGAAAATACACAAATGTTGACAAAAGATCACGGAAAACACACAAATTTTGACGAAAGATCACGAAAAATACGCAAATGTTGACGAAAGATTGCGGAAAATATGCAAATTTTGGCGAAAAATCACGGGAAATACGTATTTTTTGACGAAAGATCGCGGAAAATACGCATTTTTTGACGAAAAATCGCGGAAAATACGCATATGTTGACGAAAGATCGCGAAAAATACGCAAATTTTGACGAAAAAGCGTGAATTTCGCTAAAAGATTTTGGAGAAATGCAAATTTCATTTAAAAGGCTGTGGGAGAAAAAGTGCGATTTTCGTCAGTTGGTCACGGGAAAACGCTAATTTCGTTAAAAAAATTGCAGAAAAACGCAGATTTTGTCAAAAGTCTGTGAGGCCGTGAAAGTTCAGCTTTTTTCTTGCTGAGCCTGTAGCATGTCTGTTTGCTGTTAATACTTTAATCATTTAAAAAACTATCTAAATTTTTATTATTTTAGTTTATTACTTATTTTAATATTTTATTATATTGTAAGCATTCATTATAGTTCTGATTGCACTGTTAATTGCACGTTTAAAAAATGTAAACAAAGGAATGACCAAAAATCCACAAAATTCTAAAATCTGCACAATCTCTGGTCCCAAGCTGTGTGGATTTGAGGGAGTCTACTGTATTAATAATTATCGCAAATCATTTTGTATTTTTAATTCATTTGATGCAGCTGTTAAAAAGAGGAAATGATGCAATCTATTTAATATCTTTTTATTATTTATGTCAGCGCAAATGAAAATGAAATTTTTGACTGTCTAATAAACATATTTTTGAAATTCAGAAGGAAAATTAGATCTTTTTAAGAATAAAAACAGTTATGCTTATTTTGAATGTATAAAAGAAAAAGTAAATATTTTATTTAAAGAAATAACATATAATGCTTCATTATATGTTTCTTCTTATTATGTAACATATGTTCTCATTATATCTTACTTCTTGTTCATTATATGTTAATGCTTCTTCACGAAAAAAAAAAAAAAAAGTGCCGGGAATGGATTTTCTTCCCCTTTCGGACAATGTATGATGGTATTAAAAATTCTGAAGACAAAAGTAACTTATTTTTAAAAGTACTTTCCTTTTATGTTAATCACTAATACTCTGGAAAGAGTGCATTTGTCCTTAAGTTCTGCAGACTGTTTTTAAAGTTTCTACTTGAGTTGCAGAATGCAGAAAAAAATTCTGCTGCTGCTGTAGGGTCTAGTGTATTATCCAGTCATAACCAGGGTTCTCGCCTTTGCACCAAATTGCGACTCAATTTTTCATTTGGTGAGTCAACAAGTGATTAGATTCGCCAAATTGCTAGTGCTCAATTTTAGCTTTTTCTTTCTTTTCTTTTTTGTTTTTCTTACATATGTATATATACATATTTTTGATATATATATATTATTAATGTATTTGTAGTGGATAAATGAAATTAGATTAATAACAATCATTGTCGCAGTTATAAAAACTTATATATATATTATTATATAAAACTTTTATATATATATATACAGTGAAACCTCCAAATAATGGACACCTCTATTTAAGGGCCAAAACTTCTGGTCCCAGTCCCTCGGTATAGGACGTGTAATGTATTTACCTCTGAGTAAGGGACACTCGATTTAAGGGACACTTCAAAATGATATTAAAGAGCCTGGTTTTTGAATTTCAGATAATGAAGTAGTCTGTGATAAAAATGAAAATACAGATTTTTGTGAACTTATCAAACAGACAGTCAGTCATGTTGATACAGAGGCATATGACACTATTAACGGCCATTTATTTACCCACTATTCTGATTCAACATTAGTACTTTAATCCGCATTGAAAGTAATGATGAAAATTGTGAGGATGATTCTCAAAGTGGAGAATAAAAGAAGATTGTGAAATAAAGAAGTTTACATATGCTTTTAAGCTGTTCTCAGATCCAAAAAAGGCAACTTTTAAGACATATGTTTTAATTACTTTTTATCTGGAAATGCCTGAAACTAGCAAGTGTTGTTGTTCAGAAAATATGTAATTGACCATTTTTTTTTTTTTTCAAATGCAATAGATTTTTCAGAAAATATTATGTTTTGAACTGAATTTATAAGTATGGTAAATGAACAGTTGAAAGGTTTGTACCGAAAAATTGAAATTTGCAAAACAATTCCTTTTGATTGTTACTTCAAGTAAAATTCTTTCAAAATTTTTATACTTTTTGCTGCATGTACACAGTTTTTATTAAAAATACAAGTCAATAATTCTATAAATCATTTAATGATTTAGTAATTAACTGAAAATTTTAATTAATTAATTCTATTTTGTTTCTTTTGTCTTATTAACATAATTTATACACTTCGTTCATTTAAGGGGCATCATCTTTGCTATTTTTATATCTTTCAGAGCGATTAATTAAAAATAATAGAAAAACTCCGAATAAGGGACACCTCTATTTAAGGGACAAAAGTTCCGGTCCCATTGGTGTCCCTTATTTGGAGGTTTCACTGTATATATATATATATACATATATATATATATAGGTCTATCCTGATTTCCACTCAGAAATTAATCGCAATTAATGTGGCTATTTAGTATTGCCCTTGATAATGAGCTAAATACCACATTTCCAATTTTATTTCTAATTCTGACAACTCCTCTGTATGATATAATTTGGCATTAACAAATATTTACAGTAATTGATGTTGATTTGTAGTATTATCTAATGGTTATATATATATATATATATATTATGAAAGGATAAAAATTAAAGCCTTTTTAAAAACTAAAATTTAAAATAAAATTCAAAAGTTTAAAGTTCCCAATTAATATTTTTAACTTTAATTCTGGAGCTTAAAGCTATTTTGCCCCTGTTAACTTTCTTTCCCAGCCTAACATTTATTACTTTCAGAGATCAATTTTGGATGTTCCTTAAGATTAAAATTGATGATCTAAGGGCTTTTTGCAGCTATTTGTGGTTAGGGCTCATGCGTCACCGACCCGGGAATTGTGCAGGCCTTGGCCACATATCAATCAAAAGCTAAAGAACCAATTAAATTAAATGTTCCTCCCAAATTCACAACTCTGCCCTCTGCTGGAAAATATGACAATCCCCAACATATTACCCAGAACACGCGCGAAAAACAAGAGATTTTGCAGATTTGAGGATGCCTGCAGAACCTACGGCAATGTAACGATCCATAATCCATGTAAACGGCTCGGGCGACCTCCGACCGGACTCGCGAATTTATCCGTACGAAGAGCGGCTGAATAAAAGAGTTCGATCCAAAAAGAGGCTCCCGAGTCAAGTTCTTATGCCACAACTACGACACTCCTGAGTTGTTACATATATATATATATATATATATATATATATATATATATATATTTGTGCTACACGGTGAATCTATTTTGCCAATACTTTTTTTCATTTGGCAAATGGTTTTTTGTTTTTAATTAGCCAAATCACTAACATTGGTCCAATGCCAGCGAGAACACTGATCATGACCCATCTTGATGTCTCCCATGACACTGATAACACTGTGTTTTTAAAAATCTTCTACTGCACTACACATTTGGTGTCTCATGAGTGTAATGTGTCCGCAGTAGTTTGTCTCTTCATGTCTGTTTTCTGTGTTTCAGGAAAAGAAGTTGTCACCGAAGGGCAAAGCGGGCAAGCTGGCCGCAAAATCAGACGAGGAAGAGAGCAGCAGCAGCATAGCCCTAGGTGAGGGGTTTAATTTGCCCTTTTAATTTAATTGGTCTAAGCATAAATCAAGTCATATAGCATATACTGACATCATGAAAATATAAAAGATAATTATAAAATCTAATAAATACAGTAGACTCCCTCAAATCCGCACTCCTAAAATCCACAACTCTCTAAAATCCACACATATTTTACGGATGTAAACAATGAAAGATTCAGTTCAGATATAGGTGCAAAATTTGACTTATTTAGTTTTATATCAATTCCATATATTTTTTTAATTTGTAATTTTTGTTAAGGTTATTGAATTCATTTTTTTTCATGAAGAAAGAATAATTTATTTCTGAAAAAATAAAGGTATTGATGATATCATTGGTAATCACAATCTTACCAAATATATTTATGTATTAATCAAGCTTTTTTAGTTATTAAGTTTGGCTAAACCTGAAATAAAGCTTCATTATTTTATGATCTTGATGTGAATTAGTAATGTACTTTTATGAGGCAAGGATCATTGAATAATTTAGGAAAATCGCATTTCATCTTTATAATGAATATTTAATTGTACATTATAGATTACTAATTTGACCTTTGCTTTTAGTATTTTTATCATTTTAAAAAATATCTAATTTTTTATTATTTATTTTAATATTTTAGCATATTGTAAGCATTCATAATACTTTTGATTTCATTATTAATTACATTCAAATTATTTTTTAAGAAATGTAAACAAAGCAATGACTAGAAATCCACAAAACCTCTGGTCCCAAGCTGTGCGGATTTGAGGGAGTCTACTGTAATAATAATATAACATAAAAATTATTATATACAAATAACCAGGGGTCCATTTAGAAAAAGAAAGTTGCATAGCATTAACTGCTATACAAAGTCAGTTTTGAATAGCAATTAGACACTTTTGTATAGCAAGTAAAAAATAGTTGTTGGGGGCCACCGTAATACTTACCCATCATAATATAAAATATGAAAATAAAACGTGTGTCTATGGCAACTCCAAAATAAAATTTAAACGCATAAATAAATAATTTTAACATACAATAATGCTCCATTAATGAATTGCTGATGAGCCAATTTTGACTAATTATATAAAACGCCAAAAAACTCGAGTAGTACCGGATTGCGTAAAAGAAACATCCTTATAACTCAAAAAATAATAACCATATTAACTAAAAATTTACTGTGTTGGATTAAGCGTCTCATTTCCAATAAAAATATACCTGTGAATTGAAATTTGAATGAAATACAGGGTCATGAAAAATCAAAAAATTTGGAAAACAGGGTTACACATATCTCGACAACTAATAATCCGATCGACCTCGTTTTTTATGCAAAATTTGTGTTATTTTATTGCCTTTTACGTCCAGTCCTTAAAATAAAAAATTTCGAAAATTTTTATATACCTTTCATCAGAACGAATTTTTCGAGAATCCGAAAAAAATAGTTCCGGATAATCGAGGTTACTGATATTAAATAGGCTTCGTCCCATTCTTGCATACTAAGTACATACAAAATTTCAAGTCTCTATCTCAATTTGTTCGGAAGATAGAGCGGTTACAGACAGACGGACTGACGGCAAAATTTTTTTTCTAAAAATATGTTTTTCGGAATCTCCAGTATCTGAAACGTGTAAATCCGTCAAATTTTTTTTTCGATTTTCAAAACGATTGCAAGATTTACCCTGTACTATGTATGATGGGTAAGTAATTAGCTAACGTAACTTTTAAATCTTGAAAATTTACATTTTTTTTTTTTTTTTTTTTTTTTTTTTTTTAAAGCAATATTTAACCAAAAACAAATGAAAGTAAATAAAATTATACAAAGAATAAAAAATAAATGATAACTCACCCACCCAATATAAATTACTTAGGAAATCAGAAGCTGGCTCTTCAATGACTTATAGGTCAATTTACCTTCGCCACAGGTCAATTAAATATAAGTATCAACTTACCACAGTACCAATTCTTACAAAAATATATTTGTTGTGAGGTTGCCCAGGGTTCGTTGATTGACTTGATTTTTTTAATCATGATTTAAATCAATTGATTTTTTTTTAAATAATTGATTTAAATGAGTTTTTCTTTACAGGTTTTTTCCCCAACAAACTTAAGATGTAAACAAACATATTAATGCACTTTAATGTAATTTAGTTTTGTATAATACAGATAATCAAACTGCTTTTCAAAAGATAAAGCTTAATCTTTGTCAAAAAGTAAAATACAGTGTAAAGTTTAGGGGAAAAAAATGCTTTCAAAAAACCCTGCAACAGTAAAGTAATCTAAACAAAAATGTATTAAATATTGAAATATTTCGAATAAAATGGAAATATTTTAAATCATTCATATCCATAGCCCTAGGTGAGGTGTCTTAACTGCCTCTAAACGTAAATAGATAGGACATAGAGTAATGAATACATACGCATATACTAACATTAAAAAATATAAAATCTAATAAATATTAATAATAATATTATTAATGTAGTAATAATAATTATATAAGATATAAATTATTATATACAACTAACCCTTTTGGGACCATTTTTTAATTTTTAGAAAAAATGACTTTTAATTTAATAACATTAACACTAATTATCTGTGCTTAACAAATATTTCATTGTCTGGAAGATAAGGAATGATATTGTTTTGCATACTATTTCAATTCATATTCATATGACAATAGGGTAAGGAAGAATTTTTAGAGATGTTTAGAAAATATTGCATTACAATGAGATTTCTAATACTTTTTAGGATTTATGACACATGATTCTTTCAGGAAAGTAACTTTTGTTTTAAATTTAAACAGTGAAATATATGTGTTTAAAATAAAAGAACAGTGCAAAGAGAATTAAGCAAATAATAATGATTATTATTATTACTAAATGCCTAAACATAAATGAAGTCATATAGTAAATGCATAGACATAGACTATAACATCACTATTTGTAAAAAGTAACAAAGGTATTTGTTAAGACAAAATAATACTGTACTACTAATAGTACACCAGACCCGAAAGGGTTAAGTGGAATCACAGATCGCACAGAGGGTTTCCTTTAACCTTTTACAGGCCAAATTCAGATCCAGGCATATTTTAAATTACTTTATTGTACATTATGCCTTCTAATGCTTTAGTTAAGAGATATTAGTGATTAATATGGTGGAATTTTTTATATATATATAATTTTCAGAATGTTCCCAATTGGGAACATTGGTCACTTCCGGCGGTCATTTTCCAGTGGCCATTGATAATTTTTATGATTTTCTGTAGATTTCCTCATAAATAATGGGAATGTAACTTATATTCCAAAAAATCAAGTTATTCTAATTCGAAAAATCTATTTCAAAAAATCATTTTTATGACTGATCATTTTCCAGTGGTCATTGGTCATTTTTATGATTTTCTGTACCTTGCCTCATTAATGATAGGAATAAAACTTCTATTTCAAAAAATAAAGTCATTCTTTTACTATTTCTGCTAATTTTTTTTGGTCAATTTTGATTAAATTAAATTTTTAATAAATGCTTAAACTTATGTTCCCAATTGGGAACATTGGCCTGTAAAAGGTTAATATATCTTTCATAAAACTGTATCCTTATTGCTTACCCATCATACGTAGTATAGGGTAAGTCTTGCAATCGTTTTGAAAATCGAAAATTTTTTTTTGACGGATTTACCCGTTTTAGATAGTGAAGATTCCGAAAAACATATTTTTAGAAAAAAAAAATTTGCCGTCCGTCTGTCTGTCTGTCTGTCTGTAAACGCTCTATCTCTCGAACAAATTGAGATAGACACTTGAAATTTTGTATGTAGTTAGTATGTAAGAATGGGACGAAGCCTATTGAATATCAGCAACCTCGATCATCCGGAACTATTTTTTTCGGACTCTCGAAAAATTCATTCTGATGAAAGGTATATAAAAATTTTCAAATTTTTTTTTTCTTCTAAGGAATGGACGTAAAAGGCAATAAAATAACACACAATTTGCATTAAAAACGAAGTCGATCGGATTGTTAGTTGCCGAGATATTTGTAATCCTGTTCTCCACATTCTTCGATTTTTCATGACCCTGTATTTCATTCAAATTTCAATTCAGAAGTATATTTTAATTGGAAATGAGACGCTTAATCCGACGCAGTTAATTGTTAGTTTATATTATAATTATTTTTGGAGTTGTAAGGATGTTTCTTTTACGCAGTTCGGTATTACTTGAGTAGTTTGGTGTTTTATATAATTTGTCGAAATTGATACATCAGCAGTTCTTTAATAGAGCATTACTATGTATATTAACAATATTTAAATTTTGTGTGTGTAATTGCAATGCATTGTATAAATAGTTTTCACATGTTTTATTTTCATATACATATCCATGATGGGTAAGTATTACGGTGGCCCCCAACGACTAGTTTTTATTATGTGTTATACGTCAAAGTTTAAAAGCAATCGATTCTCTAGTTTTCCCGGACTTAATAAAATTTACAAAATAGTCTCCCCTCCTCGGACGATCCTCTCCTCCCCCTGATTTTTAGGTGCATTCGTAATTATGTAAATAAGTAGCACCTATAGTTGTCGTTCAGTCCATCCGTCTGCATATAACAACGCAAAAACTACCTAACAGAATCATTTGATGTTTAAAATACATAATTATTACATAATTTTGTCCAGTTATTTAAAATTTTATCAAAATCGGATGGATAGATCCATTACAGGGACAATCAAAAGTATTCTGTTACATTATTGTCAATGGGGAAAAATGTTTCAAATACATTTTGATGGTGTTACACTCGTTCGAACAAAAGTATTTCTTTAAAATAAAATACAATCAGCTCTCTTTAATTCCAACTTGTCGGGACCACAAGAAATGTTGGTTCCAATTATGTAATGTAAAATACGTGAGGAAAACCTGTTTAAAGGGGTACTATTACAAAGGGATTAATGTTATACTATTTTTTTTTAAATATATTTCGACTGCTATCATTACAATATGACTTACAAGGAAGGTCTCCATACTGGGCATACTCAGATTTTTTTGAAAAAAATACTAATTAAGCTACTCATGTATGTAATAAAGGATCAGTGAAAATTAGCGGCGGAATTGCAGAGGAAAACATGTAAAAAAATAAAATACTTTCGAATATTTGGCGTGAAAAGACAAAAGTGTCACACAATTTGGCGAGAAGCACTTTTCCCCCGCCAAAAGCAAACGATTTTAATGCAACTGAAATGAAAACTTTGGGATTTTTAGAATCTGCGTAAATAGTATTTGATGAATTTAAACATAAACAATGAGAGAGTTTGATATATTTTATATACACACATATATATATATATATTAAATTGCACATGTATATATTATTTGTTGGTGTAGTTATTTAATTTACCTCTGGAAAAAATATTTTCATGTATAAAAAATTCTTTTTCAGTAAAATTATTTTCATACATTTAAGCGTATTCAAAAATAAAAGGTAGATGTTTCCATAGCAACAGAATTTAACAGAAAATGCTCAACTGGACTTTGAACTTGAAACAATTTTTATTAATTTAAATTTGAATTTTGTTTCAAATCTCAAGTTTTGATGGTTAAACTTGAATTAAATACATATAAATATCAATGTAACAAAATTATACCAAAAACAAACTTAAACTGACAAAAAAAAAAAAAAAAAAAAATTAATTTATATAAACATGTTGAACATGAAGCGTTTTTCCTTTAAAATGCATTTGACATAAAAAAATAAACATTTTTTGAAATTGCTTTTCATCGCCAACCAAAGATAAATTGCCAAATAATGAAATTTTTATTGTTTTTTTTAATGGACAGGGAACGGAGGTTCCGCCGAAAATATTTTTATAAACGTATATATCCTCATGAGAAGAACATTCTGTAATTTTTTTCAGATTTTTTGGAGTATGCCTGTATGGAGACCTTCCTTGTTGGCATTAAACTAGAAGATACAGTCAAAGTTCTATAATCCGCACAAGTTTGGGCCAAAAATTGTGGGGATTATGGAATATTGTGAATTATAGAGCGTTATACATCATTTTATTATTCCTAGATAGCATTTTGATCCTTTAATCAGTATTTATCTTTTCATATTACATTATGAAAAGATAAAAATGAAGTCCAATAATTTATTATCCTATCTCAAAAAATGCTTTTTTAAAGTTATTAAAAAATTGATTTATATGTGCATTCATATAGAAATAATTATATATGTTCCATAACACACTTTGATTTTTATTGTTAATAAAATAAACGAGCTATATTTAAAAAAAAGTAGATGTTTTATTATGAATTTAATTGTTTATTTCACTGTTTACATCTGTTAGGTAACACGAATTATAGAAAATTGTGGATTACAGAACTTTGACTGTATAAATACATAAACTACCGTATTTACTCGTGTATAAAGCGCACTTAAAAAAAAAAGGGCAAAATTCCTAGGTGCGCCTTATACACGGAATAATTTTTTACTATTGGATGCAGTCGAATTATATACATATGAAACAAGAAATTATTCAAAAAAGATATTAAAACTCGGAAAATGTTATTTAATTGAAGTATTACTGCATATTTATTTCACTCCTTGCAGTTTTTTTATACAACAGAGCTATTGACATTATCTAAATGCTAATTAGTAATTCTCTTTACCGTCACTCATTCCTATTTCCCGTTATTCTCTCACAACCCAAAGCCTAAAAATGCATTTTCGTCTTGTTTTCTAATCTGGTGTAATGTTTGTTTCGACTTTTTTTTTTTTTTTTTTTTTTTCACTGAAATTCATTTGGTCATTCTTCATTAGCGTATCAAATATATGGTGCACATTATACATGATATTTTAAGAAATCACCATTTTTATTACTTACCCATCATATGTAGTATAGGGTAAGTCTTGCAATCGTTTTGAAAATTTAAAAAAAAAATTTGACGGATTTACACATTTTAGATAGTGGAGATTCCGAAAAACATATTTTTAGAAAAAAAAATTTGCCGTCTGTCTGTAAACGCTCTATCTCCCAAACAAATTGAGATAGAGACTTGAAATTTTGTATGTAGTTATTATGTAAGAATGGGACGAACCCTATTGAATATCAGAAACCTCGATTATTCTGAACTATTTTTTTCGGACTCCCGAAAAATTCACTCTGATGAAAGGTTGAAAAAAATTTGATAAAAATTTTCGAATTTTTTTGTTCTCAGGAATGGACGTAAAAGGCAATAAAATAACACAAATTTTGCATATAGAACAAAGTCGATCGGATTATTAGTTGCCGAGATACTTGTAATCCTGTTTTCCACATTCTTCGATTTTTCATGACCCTGTATTTCATTCAAATTTCAATTCAGAGGTATATTTTAATTGGAAATGAGACGCTTAATCTGACGCAGTTAATTGTTAGTTAATAGAATAATTATTTTTGGAGTTATAAGGATGTTTCTTTTACGCAGTTCGGTACTACTTGAGTAGTTTGGCGTTTTATGTAATTTGTCGAAATTGGTACATCAGCAGTTCTCTAATAGAGCATTGCTATGTATATTAACAATATTTAAATTTTGTTTATGAATTGCAATGCATTGAATAAATAGTTTTCACATGTTTTATTTTCATATACATATCCATGATGGGTAAGTATTACGGTGGCCCCCAACGACTAGTTTGTAAAGTAGGGGTGTGCCTTATATATGAGTAAATACGATAATTAAGGGATTATAGGAACAATGGAAGAAAGGATAGAGGTGACACTGAAGGGCACTAAAAAAGCAGATATCAAATGTATGATTGTTCAGAACAATTCTGACAAAAATGAAAGAAAGAAAGTTATTTCAAAGATATGAAGTCCAGGAGAAAGTACGGAAAAATGAAAAATCTCGTTAGTTCAAATTAAGCAAAATCAAGAGAAAATGAGTTTGAATAAATGGAAATTTTGGTACTTCTAGGTTATCCCATCGATCAATTTCGCCAAATTATACAAAACGCCAAACTAATAGCCAAATTATACATGTTGACATAATTTTTATTTTAAATAACGAAAAAACAAATAATTAATAGAATATTAATAAAAAGTTGAAATAAAAATCCCTTAATGACATTTTAAACACATGAATCGCATTGAATGCCATTGAATGTGACTTTCACGATCATCCATTACTGGCATTAAATCTTATACTTTGGCGATAATTTTTGGTCGACGGGATAACCTAGAAGTACTGAAATTTTAAACTTTATTCTGCCATTAAAATTTCATGACTTTATTTTTAGTTTGAAGTGAAGATTCAAGTTATCCAATTTCGGATTAACAAGAGGCAGACTGTAATACTCCATTGACATGTACTATTAATAGTACAGCAGACCTGAAAAGAGTTAATATAAATAATATAGCAGTAGAGGATAAAACAAAGGATAAAATATAGAATTAACAAGTATGAAAAATCATGCGTTAAGCATAGATTATGAAGCACTTTCCAACACTTAATGAAATCTTTAACAAAACTTTGTTATTTAGGGAAATAATAGTGTATAGCCAAATATACCCAAATATGTATTCCAGTACATTAGAACAGCCCTGTATTTCATATGTCAGTTCATATAATGGGAAAATTTAGCTTAGCAAGAAAATACCCAGTAGCCTTAAATTTCTTTTTCAGCAATTCATACTATTAGATGGAAACATACTTGAATACTTTTGTTCAGCCCTGTAGTTTACATTGTACCTTTATTACACGTCAGCATTAGGCTAAAATTTATTGTAAACTAAAACACTTTTAAAACAATTGAAATCACATTCTCATAAATCATCATTCATAGGCGTCCATGTACCGAATTCTTTGCGTGGCCCTGTATATCCTTTTATCTATATTCTGCAAACATTTCTCAGTAAATTGAATGAAGCTCAGCGTAAAAATGCATAGCTTATTTAAGAACCACGTTTAAATAATTTGCGCTCATATTCAGTAACGTTGGTGAGCTCTTTATGGGTAGCCCTGTATATCAACTATAACATTTATACACACCATATAATGTGCATATATATAGCGAAATATAAACGCGCATATCATAATTAAAATGCATTTCATCCCTCCATCAGCCATCATCGGACACATATACGGTACTTCGGAAAGAATATACTATTTGAAATCTTTTGTGTGGCCCTGTAAATGCTATGTACTTCATATTATGCAAGACAGTAACGTATAATTTATATTAAGCTTCAGAGACATATATCAATTTTATTATACATGGAAAAGCTTAATATATTTAAAATATGTAATGGGAAACTTTTGATTCGCCCTGTAGATAAACTAATCATGGTAGAAACTTCATTTTCGATAGGACTTGTGCTAGGGTAAACGTCAATAACGTCCTAAAATTTCATGGCAATCCGAGTATATTAACGATATTTCCCCATAGGCCGTAATGTAATGGGAAACTTTTGATTCGCCCTGTAGATAAACTAATCATGGAATCATGGTAGAAACTTTATTTTCAACAGGACTTGTGCTAGGGTAAATGTCAATAACATCCTAAAATTTCATGGCAATCGGAGCATATTAACGATTTTTCCCCATAGGCTGTAATGTAATGGGAATATTTTGATTCGCCCTGTAGATAAACTAATCATGGTAGATACTTCATTTTCAATGGGGTTCGTGCTTGGGTAAACCTCAATAACGTCCTAAAATTTCATGGCAATCCTAGCATATTAACGATTTTCCCACATAGGCCGTAATGTAATGGGAAACTTTTGATTCTCCCTGTAGATAAACTAATCATGGTAGATACTTCATTTTCAATAGGGTTCGTGCTAGGGTAAACCTCAATAACGTATAAAAATTTCATAGCAATCCGAGTATATTTACGGGAGTTAGAGCGCGGACAGACAAACCGAATGCATAAGCACTTTTCAACTTTGTTGGAAAGTGCTAAAAATGCACTTTTTATGCTTAGAATGTAATATACTGTATGCAAATCTATTCTCCTCTTTTGGGTAAAAGTTAAGTACAGGTTAAATATTAACTTTGGTACTGCTTGGTTATCCCGTCGACCTAAAAACGATCGCCAAACTATAAGATTAAATGCCAATTATAAATAAACATGAATGTCATATATCCAATATACGATACACATGTTTAAAGTGTCATTAAGTGATTTTTATTTTGACGTTTTTAGTATTTTTATTAATATTCTACTAATTATTATTTTTTTTAAATTTAAAATAAAAATTTTCAATTTGTATAACTTGGCTAATAGCTTTGTAATTTATTTAATTTGGCGAAATGAGTCGATGGGATAACCAAGTAGTACCTTAACTTTATTGATTAATAAAGCAAAATAATAGATGAATTTTAAATTAATTTTTACACTGGGATTGAAAAGCATTGACTAATAATATGCGAGGTGCCGGTTGAGTCGTTTGGTAGCTTCATTGCCCCAGGCGTGCCTTTCTTAGTTTTCAGTGTCTTTAATTTGTCTCATTTGACTTCAAAGTGTGTCCGGTATCAATTTTTTTTTTTCCCCATTCTTTTAGAGACTCTGATTATTTGAGCCGTAGGTCAGAGTTACAGGCAAAGCTCCTTTGGCGGTGGATTCAACCCAGGGCCGTAGCTAGAATTTTTTTCCTTTCTCTCTCTGATGCAGAAAGATAAATGAGTGTTTATTCACACTGTAGGTACTATGTTTCTTATCAAACTGTGCATAATAAGCTCATTCAGGGTTGCTATGCAACCTGGAAAAGTCAGGGGGTTGGGAAATTAGCCAAATAAGTCACACTGTCAGAAAAATTTGTCAATATACACTAAGTTATCGTTATTTTTTCACAAATAATTAACGTATTCCCAGAAAATGTATTTGATCTGTGAATTCATTCCGAGCGTCGAAAAATGAGGAAGAGATTTTGTTTATTTCTTGCACGCATGCGTATTGGGTCTGTTAGTAATAAATTCGAATTTATTTTTTAAATGAAAAACAAAAATATTCTATTGATTAAAATGTCTAATTTAGTTTAAAAAGACACAAATGTTTTCGGTATTTAAAAATAAATAACAATTACTTTCTTCATTCATTCAAAAATTCTCACAATTTGTTATTTATATTCAAAGTTGGATAAGTTGAATAAAGTTGAATTTACTAAGTTATTTATATAATAAATATTCCCATTTAAAATGTGCTTTAAGTGAACACATTTAAAAGATATTTTAATTAAAAAATAAAATGCAAAAAGAAAAAAAATTGATATTATTCAAAAAAAAATCTTGTCATAGAACATCCATATTTTTCTTCTAGCAATCTACGCAAATGTAATTAAAATTCACATTTTTATACTATATTAATATAAACGTATAAAAACCCCAGCCACAGTTGTTATTTGAGTTGTAGGTCAGAGTTGCAGGCAAAGCTCCTTTGGTGTTGGCAGGGGCGTAGCCAGAAATGAAGGATGGGGGGGGGGGGGCTGAAGAGAAGGTAGGGAGGGCTCATAATTTTTTTTTTCTCTCTCTCTCTGATGCTGAAAGATAAGTTAATGCTTATTCACATTGTAGGTACTATATTTCTTATTAAACTGTTGTAATAATGTAATTTTATGCTAAGAAAAGTATAGGATGATGAAAATTCTGAGGGTATAACTGGTGCAAAATTAAACATCCTGTTAGCTTCACGTGTACAAATAGGATGAGGAAGTATTGAAACACTTATACAATTTAGTAATTCTGCAAAATTAGGAAAGGGTCTCAAAACTAAATGAGATTTTTGAACAGAATTTCATTTGAATTTTCGGAACAACAATTTATTGAGTGACCTTGAAATCTTTTCTGGGGGGGGGGGGGGGGGGGCTGAGCCGCCCATAGCACCCCCTTAGCTATGGTCCTGGGTGGTGGATTCATGGTAGCTAGAAGGTGGGAGGGGCTCATTTTTTTTTTTTTTTCTCTCTCTCTCTGATGCAGAAAGATAAATGAGTGTTTATTCACACTGTAAGTACTATGTTTCTTATTAAACTGTGCATAATAACCCAGGCCCTTATTACTGCATGGGCAAATCGGGACTTTGCCTATTGGCCCCCAAATCCGTACAATAAATTATAAAATATTTACTTTCTTTTTCCAATTCCAACTCTTCCACATGTTGAAGTTATTTCATTCATCTTAAAGTAATTGCTCAAGGAGTTTTGTTCTGCACTAAGGGAAAAAATGTACTTTTATTAATTAAGGCATTTAATTTAGAATTGATAGAGCTAAGAATTTTGCTCTATTTATATCTAAGGTACGAAAATATGTTTATGTCACGTATGAGTGACCATCAGTTCTATTTGAATAACATTTCAGTGATTCGAAAGGGGGCCCCTAATTTATCTTTGCCCAATCAGTCATAATCAAGGCCTGTAATAACCTCATTTTATGCTAACAAAAGAATAGAATGATGAAAACTTTGAGTGCATAACTAAGGTAAAATTAAACATCATGTTAGCTTCTTCCTATGTGTACAAATAGGATGAGAGAGTGTTGAAACGCTCATTTATTTACAATTTAGTACTTCTGCAAAAGGGCCACAAAGCTAAATTAATGCTTTTAAATAGAATTTCATTAGGATTTTCCAAACATATAGTCGCTGAGTGACCTTGGTATCTTTTCTAGTGGGAGCTGAGCCGCCAATAGCAACATTCTAATGAAGCACCTCCATGACTAGTATTAAGTGTACATGAGTGTTCTCGCTGACATTTGACCAACGTTAGTAATTTGGCTAGTTAAAATTAAAAAAACATTCGCCAAATGAAAAAAGTATTTGCAAAATAAATTCGCCGTGTAGCACAAAAAAAAAAAAAAAAAAAAAATCTTTAATTCTTTAATGTATTTTACTGAAGTACCCTTTTTTCAATATGTTCTAAAATAACCTAAGTTCCTGTAACTGTGACAGCGATTGTTATTAATCTAATTTCAACTATCCGCTACAAATGTAAAAAATATGTATCTATTAAATATATATATATACATATATGCATATGTATGAAAAACGAAAAAGAAAAAGCAAAAATTGAGCACTAGCAATTTGGCAAATCTAATCGCTTGTTTACTCGCCAAACGAAAAATTTAGTCACAATTTCACGCATTGGCGAGCGACAGCGAGAACACTGGTGTACATTTTATAAGTATAAAGAGGGGTAACAGGGGGCTAATGGCCTTCACCTTTAATTCAGATTAATGGGTTTTTTGTGCAGATTTATCAGATTTCATTCAAATTACAATTAGTGTTTGTAGCCTGTGACTAGATGCCATCAGTCTAACCAGATAATATTATTTTTATTTTAACTATGGATGCTTATTGCTGAAATTAGCTTTTCAAATGTGTTATGTGTTTGCCAAAGGTCATTTTCTACCTTCTTAAAACATAGAAATTCTTGGTACTATTTGTTTATCCCATTGACCAAAAAACTATTACCAAATTACAAGATTAAATGCCAATAAGGGTTGACCATGAATGTCACATTCAATGATATTAGATACGAAATATGTGTTTAAAATGTCACATTTCGACCTTTTATTTGTGTTTTTATTAATGTTTTACTAATTTATTTGTTCTTTCGTCATTTAAAATAAAAATTCTGCCAAAGATCAAAAATCTGCGCACCCATAATTCACACTAATACTTCGTGTTACTTTATGAATGTAAATAATGAAATAAACAGTTAAGAAAATTTGGTACTTCTAGGTTATCCCGTCGACCCATTTCACCAAATTATACAAATCGCCAAACTAATAGCCAAATTATACATGTTGACATAATTTTTAGGTGCGTTCGTAATTATGTAAATATGTAGCACTTATAGTGTTCATTCTATCTGTCTGTCCACATATAACAAAGCAAAAACTACCTAACTGAATCTTTTGAAATTTAAAATACATAATTTTGTCGAGTCATTTCAAATTTTATGAAAATCGGATGCATAGATCCATTACAGGGACGATCAAAAGTATTCCGTTACATTAGGGTCAAGGGGGAAAAATGTTGCAAATGCATTTTAATCGTTTGAAATTTAAATTACATACTTATTACATCATTTGGTCAAGTCATTTCCATTTTTTTGAAAATAGGATGCATAGATCAAATACAGGGACAATCAAAAGTACTCCGTTACATTACAGTCAATGGGAAAAAAAGTTTCTAATGCGTTTTTTAATAATATTGCACTCATTCGAACATAATAATATTGATATGCATCATAAAGTACATATTATAATATAGATTTTGCATAATCTGTTGTGCAAAGAACTTTTATTATTGATTTACAAGGACACACAAGAGTATTCCATTACATAATGAGAATAGAGAGAACATTGTTTGTTGCGCATTTTAATTGTAATTAACTCTTTACAATTTTGTAAGATTGATATAGGAGAGTGATATTTTTAAAATTTCATTATCGTACGAACGCACCTCATTTGCTAAGCTTCACATGCAATTGCCAACATGTTATTTTAAATAATGAAAAAACAAGTAATTAGTAGAATATTAATAATAATACAAATAAAAATCACTTAATGACATTTTAAACATGTGAATCGCATTTAATGTCATTGAATGTGACATTCACGATCATCCATTATTGGCATTTAATCTTATAGTTTGGCGATCATTTTTTGGTCGACAGGATAACCTAGAAGTACCGAAGATTTAATAATTCATGATCTAAAAATGATTTTTTAAAACTAATAATTAAAAATATTGAAAAAAATCAAAATATAAAACATTCAATTTTTGTTAATATAACTGTTATATTTTATTATCATTAAAAAATGGATTACAGCATTATGGAACGTATGTCATTATTTTTATTTAAATGCACATATGTATACGTAATTTTTTAAAGAAAATAACTTTTTAAAGGCATTGTTTGAGGTGGCATACTAAATTAATTATTAAAATCCATAATTATCTTTTCATATTATACTGATTAAATAATTAAAATCTGGGCTAGGAATAATAAAATAACATATAATCCATAGTGCTCTATAATCCACACAACCTTCGGCCGCAATGTGTGTGGATTATAGAACTTCGACTGTAATTTGGTGAAATGGGGCGACCGGATAACCAAGTGATGCCAAAATGAACGAAGAGGCTATTGTGGAATTTTTGCAAACTGATGACCAGTCTCAAATTGTGAATCAATTAGCTGACAGTGAAATAATTTCTTCAGTTCTGAACACAGGAGAAAGCAACTCTGAAACAGAATCAGATGAGGAGGAAGTTCCCAAAGTTTCCATGGCTGAAGGAATTTCTATGGAGGATTCCTATTTAAAATTCTTAGGGGATTGTGTTTCAGAGCAAGAAATCTTAATTTTTCACAGAGTGCAAGAAAAACTAATCCAGGGTTGCCACGCCACCTGGAGAACCGGGAAAACACAGGGAATTTCAAAATCCTCTCCCAAAACAGGGAAAATCCAGGGAATTTTGAAAAAATCCCAAAAAATCTTTAAAACACAGGGATTTTTTTTTCTTACTATATTCAAACAAAACTTTTTTTTCTGGTCTTTCATTTTGTCTAATGTCAAGATGTTTAATTAGTATACATACACGCATATATTTTTCCGCATTCAATGTAGAATAAATGCGTTGCAGTACAGGGTATTTTTTTTCAAGATTAGAGTGGCAACCCTGTAATCTTAAAAAAAAAAAAAAAAAAAGACAGATGCTAAAACAAACTAAAATTGATGAGATGTTTAGTAAACAAATTTGATAGTGTTAATTTATAATATAAAACAATTCTTTCCCCTGTGAAATAAATTGTTAAGTTGCATTATTTTCTTTGAATAATAAACTAGCAAAAGCCGTGCTTTGTTTCGATTCGCGAAGCATTATTTCATAAGATAAATATTTGAAAATAACATTATTATTTTATATTATTTTTGCATCTTTATTAAGCAAAAACTTTATCTTATGTTTTGGCGTATTAAAATTTTAGAAATGTAAATTCAGCCAAATAATTAAGAATTTTCTCGGAATTTTTTATCTGTGATATAAGACTGGTATAAATAAAAATATTTTCGAAGCAAAATTTTACAAAATATTTTTTTAATTTTTAATCAAAAGTTTTAAAGATGTTTTTACATTTCCCAATAGCCTCTGGAGTTATCTGAAATGATTTGAAATAGATATGTTTTCAATCTTTGTAATTCACATCAAATAATCTTTGATAGCAATCTTAAAATAATACATTCAAACAAAATATTTGGAAAAACATTAAAATCTACTCTCGTTGATACTAAGAAATATTAAATGTAATTTTTTTTTATTCTAATTTCTTCTTTTTTTCTGCATACCAGCATATGAAAATTTTTTATATTGTAGAATCTCTCGTAAGGAAATTTTCTATTAAATGATAAACCTTGAAGGAATTTCACTCTCGACAACGCTACGTGCGTTAAGCAAACTGGTGTCTCTTTATCCCCAATATCTACTACTGCTTTATCTGATGTCAAACCTTGAGATTTATGAATTATAACTGCAAAAACTGATTGCAAAGGAAATTGTTTTATTGAGCAATTTATGCTTCCATTTTTCCAGAATTTAATTATTGGGGGAATTGGTACTCACCAATTCTTATAAGTTAAATTACTGCAGTATTCAGATTTATCCATGATTATTCGCGGTATCTGGTCTGATGGCTTGTGATTTTCTTTAATACGCGCAACAAAGTCTAAAGTACTGTTCACTAAACCTTTTTCGGTCCACAAATAAGAACGTAACATTACTTTAAATCCAAATGATAAAGTAAGAAATGATTAAAGTCCATTTATAGTTTCTGAATCGGCCAACTTTGCTTTAGTACATTTATAAAAAGCTTGAATCGAGGCAACAACTTTAAGCAGTTCTTTTAATTTTTCATTTATATGGCAAATTTAAAAATTAATTTTATTTGCTTACAATTCTTTTGTTGCCACTTTACTAAAAAAAAAAAAAAAATCCATAATACAATTCTTTTAAAATGCTTAAGTGTCATCTGTGTAAACGATTTTGCGGAGTGATGAAAACATATTTCATTTATTAAATTAATCATGATTCTATCTATAATTATTTACTGCATGATTTATATTTTTTTTCTGAAAATATACGCGTTTCATTTTTTATTTATTTGCTAAAATGCGTCCGCATTGGAAATGCATGTAAAATAAATTAATTAAAATAATACTTTTTTGAAAAGTATTTCTGTAAAAAAAATAATATTCTGCAAATTTACAGATCATAATTTATATTTGTGTTTAATTTCAAGTGAAAATACTGTATAGTTTTTTTGTAAAGTGTACGACAAAGTGTCATTTGAGTGGACTAGTAGAGGATTCGCTTCGCTCATCCTAATTATTAAATTGCATTTTTTTTCTTTGAATAATAAATTATTAAACTACATATTTTTGTATTTAACATTATTTTAAAGTGTTACTGGCAGTGTGTGATGTATATCACATACATTTTGCAATTTTTAGAGGGTAAATTTAAATGCCATCTTAAATGATCTATATAACGCAAAATTCCATATAACGCAACACATCGCCTTTTTAGTTTTGCGTTATATAGATCTTCTACTGTAATGCCAAATTGTCTTGCAGTATTGGATGTGTTCACGATCTGTGATTTTTCCATTCTTGTTTTTCACATAGATTCTGACAGTGAGGATGAGAAGAAGAAGAAGAAGAAAGGGAAGCCGAAGAAGAAGATTGAGTCCGATTCTTCGGATGACTTTGTTCCCGCGAAGAAAGTGCGGAAGTATGATCCTCTGCTTCACGGCCCGCTCCTTTCGGATGACGACATTGAGGGAAAGAAGGCAAAAAAAGAAAGAAAGTAAGATCCTATCTTAACGAGATCTGCTCTCATATATTAATTATAAATAGGAGTAAATCTTGTTACTTACCCATCATACGTAGTAAATCTTGCAATCATTTTGAAAATCGAAAAAAATTTTTTGACGGATTTACACGTTTTAGACACTGGAGATTTCGAAAAACATATTTTTAGAAAAAAAAATTTGCCGTCCGTCTGTCTGTCTGTTAACGCTCTATCTCCCGAACAAATTGAGATAGAGACTTGAAATTTTGTATGTACTTAGTATGCAAGAGTGGGACGAAGCCTATTGAATATCAGCAACCTCGATGATCCGGAACTATTTTTTCCGGATTCTCGAAAAATTCGTTCTGATGAAAGGTATATAAAAATTTTCGAATTTTTTTGTTTTAAGGAATGCATGTAAAAGGCAATAAAAAAACACAAATTTTGCATAAAGAACGAAGTCGATCGGATTATTAGTTGTCGATATATTTGTAACTCTGTTTTCCACATTCTTCGATTTTTCATGATTCTGTATTTCATTCAAATTTCAATTCAGAGATATATTTTACTTGAAAATGAGACGCTTAATCCGACGCAGCAAACTGTTAGTTAATATGATTATTATTTTTGGAGTTATAAGGAGGTTTCTTTTACGTAGTTCGGTACTTCTTGAGTAGTTTGGCATTTTATATAATTTATCGAAATTGATATGAAAGAGAGAAAGTAAGATTGTCTTAGAACCATAACAAGATGTGTTCTCATAAATTAATTATAGTATTAATTAATAATGGGATTATAAATTAATCATAGTATTAATTAATAATAGAAGTTGTTACTGTCCGCGATTCACAAAGTAGACGCTTAGTGTATGTTAATTAGGAATAAATTCACACTAATAGATCCTTGTATTATATTTCTTTAAGTCCTATAGCTTTTTGAACAATAAACATGAATTTAGCTTCCTGCTGCGGTGTACTCCATTGATTAACATATATTATCCAAGTAGATATGCGAAGAGAGAAGAGAAATGTGTGTGTTGTTACAAAGCATAAGAGAAACTGAAGTCAGTTCGCTCACAGTAAAATAGATTGTAATAAAAAAAAATGATTTTGCAATCATGTGCAATCAACTACTTATGAATTGTTTTATATCATTAATGTCACTTTTGAGTTATTGATCACTTTATTGTTTATAAATATTATGGTTTTAAAATAAACAATTAATGTCACTTCTGAAATATAGAGTCATTTAATGTTTATAAATATTAATGTTTCAGAATAAATACTCTAAGCACGCAAACAGACGTAAATCTTGTTTTTTTGATGTGTTCGTAATTAAGTAAGTACAGTGCAACCTATCTAAAGTTACCATCTTTAGGTGTAAAATTTACACATTCAGGCTATTTTTTTTTTACACATTTTTGCATTTCCCCCCCCCCCCCCCCCAAACTCCATTTTCTCCCTTGAATTATGAATTATTTTCTAACCACTTTTAGTTATAAATACTTAATTCTTTCCAGCACTCCAAGAGCATCTGATTTTAATTCCAAACTATCAATCAGCACCAAAAATATTTTAGTGAAATTTTGTTTTTATAATCAAAGCATTAATTAAGGAGCTCTTAATTTATAAAGTTGTTTGTAAATTCTGGTGTCAGACAATAATTTCTCATTTTACAAACAGAATTTGCTGTTGATGGAAAGGGTTAAGGCGATATATTTAAGTATAGTTAAAAGATTAGTTTGTTTTGAGTAAATTTTGCCTGTATTTTCTATTAAAATGTGAGAATTTAAGAGCTGTTAAAAACTAGTGATACAACGAATAATGGTTTGGCCAAATAACTGATTAAACCAAATATTCAGTATTACTTTTGATAATGATGTTTTAAGTTAAAGCAAACAAAGTTACTATTGCCTTTCTGTGTTCTACATCCCATTACAGCCAAAATGTTTTGCCCTTCAAAAAAATATATATATATTATTTCTTAAGTCACTTTTTTAAAATGTTTACGCATATACGAAGTTATGCAACATTAAAAAAGATTGCACATTTTTTACAAATTCATTAGAAATGTTGTTCATATGCTATTTTATAAAAAATTGTTAAAAATGTCATTCACATATTGTTTTACACATTTGAATTTTCTCAGGTATGCACTTTATAGAATGTCTTTCAAAATGGCACTTTGAAACTTTTGTAATCTCAAAAAATAAAACAAAATATAAAGAAAGAAAAAAATCACTTACTAAGTAATGAACTGATTAATTAAAAACTATAATAACTTAATTACTAATTAAAAATATACTAAGTAGAAGATAATTTACCTAAAATGCACTTTATTTCTTTTGAATATAGTTGAAAATCCTTAATGATTAATTTAACAAATAACTACAACTTTCACTGTAATTTATAGGCATATTTATTCGCATTATAATTGTATAATATCAATGTTCCATGAAATATCATCTTAGAGAAATGCAAGTATTTACAATAAAGGGCAAATTAGTTGCTTTAAACATCCTTCTATAGTAAAAAAAAACTAGCCTTAAAAAAATGGCTCCTAGAATGATGCTGATGTGTAAGATTTCCGGAAATAACGAATCCGGGTAGACCACTCCTTCCATGAGTCGAATAGACCAATCGTGTGACACATCATTTGAAAGGTCTGCAACTGCTTATTCATACCATGGGGTATTGACAAGCGCAGCAAGCAGGGGTAGTCTACAACTTGGAATCGCGAAGCGATTACGTGGGGGGGTTGGCGAGTGTAGCAAGCAGGGGGGCTCAGCCCCCCTAGTTAAGTAAATAATCACTGTAAGAGATGAATTCTTGTACATTTTTAATGGGTCAAAATAAAATTTCAGAAAATGACCACTTTAATCTTTTAGATTGATAATATTTGGCATGCATAAAAATGGAAGGTCACATTTTGCAAGTTCAAATGACATTGACAATGACAGGCTGATTGGTCACATTACTGGATAACTCTCATATTATTTTATACGCTCAAACTAAAATTTTCCAAAAGCAGTCACTTTAGCCAGGTGGCCACTGTCGTTCTGTCTGTCCACATGTAACAGAACAAAATCTACCCAACCAAATCATTTGAAATTCAAAATACACAATTGTTGCCTAATTTTGTTGCGTCATTTCAAATTTAATGAAAATCGGATGTATGTATTCAATGACAATCAAAAGTAGTGTTCACATGATGTGTTTTTTGGAGGGCCTATTTTGTATTAGTAACATCATGCCCTGCATCATTTTTATAAGTGAAAAATGCGTCTTAACACTCATATGTTAATTACAGGACATTCTCTGGATGGGTACAAAAATACAAAGAAAATTTTGGAAAGGATAATGGGGGGGGGGGAGAGATATGCTTAAAAAATTTACAGGGTTGCCACGCCACCTGGAAAACCGGGAAAACACAGGGATTTTAAAATCCCCTCCCAAAACAGGGAAATTTAAAAAAAAATCTGGAAAACACAGGGAATTTTTTTTCCCTACTATATCCAAACGAAAATTTTTTGTCGGCTTTAATTTGAAAGCCAAATATTATCTTATGATAAAAAATAAACCACTCTTGCGTATCAAAGTTATCTTATATTTTATGTGTCTTGTATTTTAATATAAATATTAATTTGAATGCATAAAGTAAATAATTTTTCCACTTTTCATTTCTTTTTTATTTTTGCAATTTTTGTGATATTATATTCAAGATAATTGATTTTTGGGTATGATTCTTTAAAATTTTATATTCTTTAAATTATTAGATACAAAGTTTTTACATATTTTAACATTCATTTACAAATATTTCAAAGTATTTTTTAGCAGAATGTTTGAGTATTGCTTTACTGTTTTTATTATTATAAATGTAAAATGTGGGATTCAATAATAAGTGTAGCAACTTTAAAGGGTTTTTTCATTTGATCCTATTATATAATTCATTACATTTATTCAATTAATTGAGTAATAGTAAATTATAAGATGTCTAATTAGCCTACATACACGCATATATTTTTGCACACTCAACATAGAATAAACTCATTGCAGTACAGGGAAAACACAGGGAATTTTTTTTCAAGATTAGAGTGACAACCCTGATTTAGATATCATCGGTCATTTAGTCTACTCAAACACTTGAAATTTGTTCTTGAGCTGTTTTGCAAAAGAAAAAAAAATTGAAAGATTAGCTTATATCATATACAAGCATCTGAAAATCATGAAATTATTCAAAGTGTCTTTCAAAAATGAAATACTTTTTTAGACTTTAAAAGTCAGTCCAAAATGGAAGAGTTGTTGTACTATTTATACAGTTTTGAGTTATTTCTGTGATACGTGCTTCAAGATGTATTTCTGAAGCAAAGATTAGATTTGAAAAAAAGAGGGGGGGGAGGGATTTAACTATTTAGAATATTTGTTTTTGAAAAATAATGACTGTACTTCACATAAGTTGATCAGATATATTTGGATTTATACCTTCAAGGATTGTTAATACCTTCTGAGTTTAAAATATACCCATCATATATGCAATTATATTTAATTTTATTGCATAAGTAGCTGTTAAAATAATACTTAAATTATAAGAGTTTGGCACTATTCTAGAGATTCAACCTTTTCTCTTTCATGCCTGCAATTATAATAGGAGTTCTTTTTAGATGTCAGGGCTTGAATTTCAGGGCGGGATGGCGGGATTCGCACCCAAAATTTTGAAATCCCGCCCAATAGAATATCGTGGGCGGGAGGCTCCCGGCCAAAAAAAATTACGAATTTTCTGAAAAATTTTGCATTTTGAAACTACGATTAACTCCCACGATCTTTTTGCATATTTTGTGATGTTTTCGTCCGACTGAATGACATATTTTGCGAGTTTTTTACTGCCAAAAATAGTTGAATTTCACGATTTTTTTCCGCAATCGATCGTCAAATTTCGCATATTTCTCCCGTGATCGACTGACAAGTTTCGTGCGAATTTTCGCCGCGAGAACAGAGTAAATCTGTTTCGAATTTTCCAAAAAATTAACGCATTCGATTCCAAAAGTAATGAAACACCGTTTATCAGCCTGGAAAGTTGGGTAGTTATTCCGAATTTCCGGGCTGACAACCAATTTTTCATCGCTTTTGAACCGAGCTAAATTGCATATTTTCACATCAATTGTTTGCAGAAAATGAAATCGCAGAAAATTTTGCTAGATTATCAGGATAGAAACCCTAATTTTGTCAAAGCATCGAGGTAAAAACTCTGTTTTTCTCAAAAAAAATCGCGATTAAACGGGAATTTCTTCAAAAAGATCGCAGTATGAACGTGAATTTCGGAAAAGGATCGTAGAATAAACGCAAATTTCGTGAAATGATTGCAAAATAAACGCGAATTTCGTGAAAGCACCGCTGAATAAATGTGAATTTCGTGAAAGAATCGCGGAATAAATGTGAATTTTGTAAAAGGATCCCCATATAAACAGTGCCGTGCGAAAAGGGGGGGATTAAATTTTGAAAAATTTGATTAGCCCGAACCCTACTTGCAGGAACCTACACTCAACCTAAAATCAACCTGAACCAAACACAGAGTTTACTACAGTTATCGAATTCTTCCGCGGATTTCCGCTTTGTTTATATCAGTAAAAGATTGCGATAATTACTGTTTTCATCAAAAGATCGTGAAAAAAGCACTAGTTTCGTCTAAGGATCGCGAAGAAACACGGCTTTCGTCAAAAGATCGCTAGAAAAACGCGATTTTTTGTCGAAAGATCGCGAAAAAAAAACGTAATTTTCATTTCAATTTCATTTTTTTTGTGAGAAAAACGCGATTTTCTTCCACAGATCGTGGAAAAAATAATGCGTTTTTCGTCCACAAATCACAAAAAAAAAAAAAAAAAAAAAAAAAAAAAAAAAAAAAAAGTTTTTTGTTCACAGATTGTGAATAAACGTGTTTTTCATCAAAAGATCATGAAAAATATAAATTTTGTGAAAGAATCGCAGAAAAATGTGAATTTCATCACAGAATCCAAAAAATTATCTAAAATTTTAATGTTTTTAACAGCTTTTTTTGTAGATAAAAGGCAAATTTAACATTAGCTTCCCATGTTTGTCAAATGATTTTTTAAGTAAAAACATGATAAAATTTGAATTGGACAACTAGCTAAGATTGCTGTGCAAAAATTGCATTAGAAATACAAACTTAAAATAGAAACTTTCATTTCAGAATTACTTATTGTAGCATTTGCATAAATTGATTCACCCTGCCCCCCCCCCCCCCCTCCCCAAACAAAAATAAAATAAAACAGGATTTAAGAAAAATATTATTTTATTATTGCAAATAAAATAATTACTCTTTTTTTAACTAAAAAACAAATTTTGCATAATTATTCAGAGTTTTTGATAAAAATTGCTTTAGTGGTATTTTGTAGTGTCTGTATTCATGTAATTTTTTAAATACTACATGAAATAACAGTAGGTTTTAAAGATTTTTTTTCTCCCTCCCAAACAGCTAAACTCCCCTCCATTTATAAATGGTGGTAGGGAGACTCCCCTCCTCTGGAAAATTGAATTTCAAGCCCTGGATGTGTTCGTAATTAAGTAAATATGCAGCATCTGTCTGTCTGTCCACAAGTAACAGAGCAAAATCTACCCATCCAAATCGTTTGAAATTCAAAATACACAATTGTTGCCTAATTTTGTTACGGCCTTTCAAATTTTATGAAAATCGGATGCGTACTTACGTATTAACGCCACTGCAGTTATCTTTTGATTTCCTTGTTGCCTTGTTTTTTGGTGATTTTTGATGCCATTTGAATGTTTTAATGCTTTTTAGAGCCTTTCAGTGCATTTTAACGCCATTATTTTTGTGTACATGCAAACAACAAGATTGTTATTTATTGGCACATTAGCGCAAGTTCTGCTGCGGTGGCATTAGTATGTAAAAACCATCGGATGTATAGTTCAATGATAGGGCCAATCAAAAGCATTCGTTTACATTATGGCCAGGGGTGGGGAAATACATCATTTTGCTCGCCAGCGGCGAGTGGATTTTCTCACTAGGCGAGTGTATTTTTAGTTTTTGAAAAACTGATTATCAGAAACACTTTTTTAATCTAGATATTTTAACTTTCCAAATTATTACAGTGTAAATAGGACGCTAAGTTCTATCTAATATTAATCTTACCTCTGTTATATATATTTCATAATATTATAGAAAAAATAATTATGAAAATGCATTGTAGTAATAGAAATTTCGTCTGTAATCGCGTGCGATTTTGTCATAACTATTTTTAACTGCGTGTGTGTTGCATCTTGCGGGCTGGTGAAATAAATCCTTGGCTGGGTAAGAATTTGGAAAAATTCCCTACCCCTGATTATGGCCAATGGGGAAAAAATAGTTTAAAGTGCATTTTAATGATGTTATGATCTTTTCACCAAGGTTGGAAAAAAACCAGGTTTTTTTGAAAAAAACCAAAAAAACCGTTTTTTTTTTTGGTTTAAACCGGGTTTTTTTAAAACATCCTTTCTTATGACATATACATGCATATTTACTGATAAAAACAGACATTATTGGTTTATAAGCAGTATAATTTCATTTAAAATAATTTAAATTTAATAATTATAGTGAATTTATGCTGAAAATTGAAAAAAATAATTTTTCAATTTAAAAAGTTTTGGCAAACAGTCTTATGTTGAAAGTTTTAACTGTTCTACACAGTGAACCATTGATGCCCTGTAAATCTTTATAAACAATCTTTTGATTACTAATAATAAACGTTTGGATGTAGTTTGATAAATATTCTTTTCCACAATTATTCAAATAAAAAATTACAAATACTACTTAAGATTTTTTCTTTCTGAGTGACAATTTGAAGTCTTTGAAAGAGTAGTTGAAATATTTTTAGTCGTTAGATTTAGCAGAGGGGAAAAATTTATTAAAATGCTATAACTAGCAATCAGTCTTTGCTTTTAATTCTTCAAGATAATCTCCCAAAAGAAAAATTTCTTTTACAGTTTGTGCAAAATCTTAAAAGGTCATTGTGTTACATTATTAATTGCATTAAATATTCCGCATTATTAAAAAAAATAAAATATTTTATACTAAATATTGAATCTATTTTATCTTTGATCAATTCACATGTTTGAAGTTTTTTCTTTAGAGCAGTAGATATGTTCACCAATGTGTACTGATTTGAATTCTATGCATAAAAAATGACGTAAACCCAATATACCTAATGCTTATTGCTGAAATAATGTGTTAAAAGTAGAAATTTTTTATATCCAATAATCTGAAAATCATAAATTATAGAGAAAGAATGAAAATGTCATTAGATTTCTTCTAAAAAACGATAGAAATTATTCATATCTAATAGTCTCAAACTCATAAATTATAAAGAAAAAAAGAAAATGTCATTAGATTTCTTCTAAAAAACAAATTGCTTTTTTTTAATAGAAAAAACCAATTGGTTTAATCCTATGCATAAAAAAAGACCTAAACCCACTATATATAATACTTATTACTGAAATAAAGTGTTAAAAGTAGAAATTATTTACGTGCAATAATCTGAAACACGTAAATTATAAAGAAAAAAAAGAAAATGTTGTTAGATTTTTTCTAAAAAAAACCAATTGGTTTTTTTGAGAAAAAAACCATTTGGTTTAAACCGTGGTTAAAACCAATTGGTTTAAACCGTGCCAACCCTGCTTTTCACCATAATAAAATTGATATACAGTATGTACTAAAATATACATTCTGTATAATCAGTGGGAGGAAGTATAATTTTAGGACTAATTTTACGCTTTTCTGTAATCTTTTGACTTTTTTGCAAAATTTTGAAAAATGAGCATTTTTTTAAAATACAATCTTTTGACAAAATTTTGTGTTTTTTCCCTGATCCTATGTCGAAATTCGCATTATTTCAAAGGGCCCTTCATCAAAATTAGCGATTTTTTTTCAAATCCGATACCCGTAATGGTGTAACTTTTGTTGCCTATCCATAATAATTACGGATAAATCGTAATACTTGGCACCTCTGCTAATTAAATACTGTGCAATTTTTTGTTTTTCCTCGCAAAAGATATACAGTCGAGTCTCTGTATAACGAAATCCACCGTTCCAGTAAAAAATTCGCTATATAGAGAAATTTGATGTATAGAAATTGATGTCAAAAATCGCATTTAATGTGTAAATTTTGAACAAATATTATTTTTGATGTTTCTAATTAAGAATTTGAAACGTTTAAAAGTAAATATTAACCTAACATTTTAGTTCTTAATTATTTATGCATTTTCAAAAAAGAGAACAGACATTTTTTTGAACGCTTAATGAAAATCAAATAAGGAAGACTTGCATTAATTTCAGACTAAAAAAATCTAATTTTTGTTGTTTTGATTTTAAAATTGTTACGCTCTCAAAAAAAAAAAAAAAAAAAAAAAAAAAAAAAAAAAAAAAAGGCTCAAATTTTAGCAAGGAATGAAAAATTGTAGCTAACATTTTCCTCCATTTGAAGGCCTCTCTTATGTGGCTCTCATTGATTCCTCTCTTATATGTTAAACAATCCAATTGACTCTGTTTTGAGAAGGATGTTGAAAGTTGTGTAGGAGGTGGGATGAATTCGTCGGATTTAAAGAACAAGGAGAGAAGTAATATTAAAAAAACTCAGCACTGAACGATAAATCAAAAAATAAGTGATGGAAAATTGGTTCCATATGATTTCGAAGCTTTTTTAAAATTGAATAAATTAAGACCAATTTATCAAAAAATTCGTTATATGGAGATCGATATTTCGCTATATAGAGACTGTTTTTAATGTAATTATGTGAAAAGGGGACTGTTCTTACTAAAATTTCGTTATATAGAGAAATTCGATGTATGGAGTTTTGATGTAGAGAGACTCGACTGTATTTGCAAGCTGGATACATGTGTAAACATACTTACATTTTTTAAAGTACCCAGATTTGGGTTGACAGTTGCTTTGTTTGTTTTTCAGGGCTCCCAGGAAGCGTAAAGTTCTGTCCTCGGATGACAACACCAAGAAGTCTGCCAAGTCCTCGGGTACCAGCAGTTCTGAGGAGGAGGATAAGGGAAAGAAGAAGAAGAAAAGGCGCCGCATCAAGAAGATGGGAAGTTCGAGCGACGAAGACAAAGAGGTGACATTTTTAGAAATGAACATGTTTTTTTATTTATATTATATATGTATGTTATTATATGTATATATTTTATATTACAGTAGACTCCCTCAAATCCGCAACTCTCTAAAATCCGCACATATTTTATGGATGTAAACAATGAAGCTTTCAGTTCAGATGTTGGGACAAAATTTGATTTTTTTTTAGTTTTGTATCAATTCCATATATTTTTTAATTTGTAATTTTCTTAATAATGCTCTGTTCATGTTTTTTTTTCATGAAGGAAAAAAAAATTTTTTTTTGGAAAAAAATTCAAGATATTGCTGATATCACTGGTAATCAGAATTTTCTTACCAAATACATTTATGCATTAATCAAGATTTTTTTGGTTATTAAACCAGGCTAAACTTGAAAAAAAAAATCCTTATTTTATGATTTTGATGTGAATTAGTAATGCACTTTTATGAGGCAAGTTTTGTTGAATAATTTTGGAAAAATGCATTTTATCTTTTTAATGAATAGTTAATCATGCACTATTGATTATTAACTTGACCTTTGATATCAGTACTTTAATCATTTTAAAAAATATATAAATTTTTATTTTATTTTATTTACTTATTTTAATATTTTATTATATTGTAAAGCATTCATTATAGTTCCGATTGCACTATTAATGGCACTCAAATTACTGATTAAAAAATGTAAACAAAGCAATGACCAGAAATCCGCAAAATTCTAAAATCTGCACAACCTCTGGTCCCAAGCTGTGCGGGTTTGAGAGAGTCTACTGTATATGAATTTTATTTTTTTTAGTTAGTTACTAATTACTTTTAAACTTATTTTAAATTATACAAATTTTTATTCACAAAATGAGCATACAGTCTCCTCTTGTTAATTCCAACTCGTCGGGACCACAGGAAATGTTTGAATTATCCGAAGTTCAAATTATGGAAAGTAAGAAATGAAAGCATGCTTAAGGGTGTTCTCAACTGCTCCGCTCAACAAGTGAAAAACATTTTGACACATTTACAAATTTATTTTTTAACAGAAAGATATAAAATTGGAAGGCCTGACTATAAAAGTGATTTTGAATCGAACTTATTTTTCCATTTTATGGTAATTAAATTATTTATCGAGTTATAAGCTATTTCGATGACACAATCACCCGTTTTTCTCCTCTTTTTCGACCGGTTTTTCTGCTTTCGTCGGGAAATAGGCTCAAAAGTGTCCACTTTGAAGGCTTGTTATGAAAAATCTATTATGTTTTTTAAAAAAAACAAAAGAATGAGTGCAAATAGACAGTTTCTGAATAACAACACGTGCTACTTTCATGCATTTCCGAACAAAAATAAATTAATGCATGCGTCACAAAGTTGCCCTTTTTGATTTAAGAACACCCTTAATATGGTACTAAGGAATTAATGTTATAGTGTTTATTAAATTTATTTCGTCTGAATAGGACTTAATATTAAATTAGAATATATAAATATATAAACTAATTAAAAGATTAGAAACAAGCAAGATGGAAGAAAAATTTAAAGCGTCACTGATGGACAGATGGGGCTCTAAGAAAGTGGATAACAATTGCATTGCATTATATGTATACTCGTTCGGAACAATTTTCACAAAAATCAAAGGAAGAAAGTTATTCGAATGATCTGAAATCCATGAGAAAGAAAAGGAAAATGAAAAATCAGAATTCTCCATAGTTCGAATTAAATGAAATCAAGAGAAAATGAGTACGAATGAATGAAAAAATTTAACGTTATTCTGCCATTGAAAATTTCAGGACTTCTTGTTGAGTTCGAATTAAGCGAAGATTTGAACTATCAGATTTTGAATTGACGAGAGTCGAGTGTACTTTAGACTTCAGTATTGAGCCTAGCTCATGCACACCCAGCATCATGGCAAAATATTCAACTGCCAATATAGTTTGCAGTTACAGTTAACCGTTTAAACGCCAATGTTCCCAAATGACAACATAGCATTATTTGTAATAAAAAACATATAATTTCCAACATAATAATGATGTACTTATTTTTCCTATAAAATATAAGCTTGATTTGACCTTTTGTAATGAAAATATCTATGTTTATGCATTTATGGCAGGTATTAAGAAATATGTTAATTCATTAATTTGCATAAAAAGTATATTATTTGCTTTAATCCTTTTCTCCATATTACTTACATTTGACAGTTAGGAATCTAAATGTTTTTGGAATTTGAGAAAATACTCAAGAACAATATACAATAGGGTATAGCGGAAAATAATTCGTTATATTTGCATGGGTTGTCAGCCAATAATCACGTTCCAAAATGCGAATACTGAAAGCAGCCAAAAAAAAACTGCAGAAATATATTTTTTTTGGTATTTTCTAAATTTGTATGCATAAAATAAAACATTTGAAGCTGTAAAATAGGAAAAACAAAATTATTATTACATTATGATATTAATTCGGCGTCTAAACGGTTAATCATACAGTTACAATAAAAAATGTTACTAAATCACAGTTGCATAAATTACACTGCCAATACATGACAAAACCCTTTGCGACGCAACTCTAATCACAGACCCAAAAATTAAAAGTGAGATCTCAAAATGATATGTGAAATAAGAGATGGTGTATGAAAAATATTAAAAAGTCTTCTAAAACAAAAATAAGATATTTATTTTATCATAGCAGATATTCATGTATTTCACGGAATTTTCACATTCTATCTCAATTGGTGAAAAATAGTGGGAGAGCAAGTTTGAAAAAGTCACGATTCAGTATTTAGTTTCATGTATTGTATGAAGTTTTGTGAATAATAATTTCCATGAGAACTTTCTTTAGATAATTATTAAATTGAAAATATACACTTTTTACAATGTATACATTTAGTTGCTTAGTTTGAATTCATTATTCTAAATTACAATTAAATTTCTAGCAACTACAGTCGAGTCTCTCTATAATGAAACTCCATACATCGAATTTCTCTATATAATGAATTTTTTGTAGGAACGGTTCCCTTTTCACATGATTATATTAAAAACAATCTCTATATAGCGAAATATCGATCTCCATATAACGAATTTTTTCATAAATTGGTCTTAATTTATTTAGTGTTAAAAGGCTTCAAAATCATTTGAAATCAATTTTCCATCACTTATTTTTTATTTATCGTCAGTGCAGAGTTTTTTTTTTTTATATTACTTCTCTCCTTGTTCTTTAAATCCAACGAATTCATCCCATCTTCCACACACCTTTCGACATCCTTCTCAAAACAGAGTCAATTGGATTGATGCACATGTAAGAGAGGAATCAGTGAGAGGCACATAAGAGAGGCTTTCAAATGAAGGAAAATGTTAACTACAATTTTTCATTCCTTGCTAAAATTTGAGCCTTTTTTTTTTTTTTTTTTTTTTTTTTTTTTTTTTTTTGAGCGTAACAGTTTTAAAATCAAAACAACAAAAAATCACAGATCTCTTCGTCTGAAATTAATGCAAGTCTTCCTTATATGATTTTCATTAAGCTTTCAAATAAATGTCTATTCTCTTTTTTGAAACAGCTTAAATAATTAAGAAATAAAATGTTAGGTTAGTGTTTGCTTTTAAACATTTCAAATTCTTAATTCAAAAGATCAAAAATAACATTTGTTCAAATTTCACACATTAAATATGATTTTTAACATCATTCTCTATACATCAAATTTCTCTATACAACAATTTTTTTACTGGAACGATGGATTTCGTTATATAGAGACTCGACTGTATTTCCTTTTTAAAAAATGAAACAATATTTTGTTTTCTTCCACTGTTGGAAGATCAAGAAATAATGCAGTCTACTTACTTCGTCCAAGTACAATATGTAAACAGGGTATTTTCTCAGATCGATATATGTAGAGACTGTTTTTAACTTTTTTGATTTTGTACGCATTCTTTTTATTAAGATGTTTTTATTTTAAGAACTGGTTTTGAAAGTGTAAATATACTCATTTAAAAAAAAAAAAAAAAAAAAAAAAAAAATCTGTAATGAAACTGAAGGAGTAAAAAAATCGGTCTTCATACAGATCGACTTCAGTTGCTCGATGAGAAAAAAAACATTTAAAAATATTGAAATGCAAGTGATCATAAATTTGGTATCATAATTTCTTTTGGCCATAAAATTGACATTAGCAAAGGGGTGTTTTTGGATGACTGAAGAATCCCTTTAATAATTATTTTGCTTTTGGAGAAAAATGAAGAAATACAAGCTAAAAATGATACTGATAATTCCTGATTTTTAAATTTAATAAATTTTAAAATAAATTTCAATTACATGAACAGTGGCATATACAGATAAGGGGGAGGGATCCAGATGCACTGGGCACCATTAATTTTATAAAGTTCTCTTTGCCTTATCTAATCAGAGATTTTCCAGCTATTAGTCAAGGCGAAAACAACCTTTTGATTTTAATGGTATGAAGAAAAAAAAAAAAAGGCATTGTCTTCAGGTAGGAAAGACCTTAAGGGGAGTGGGAAGGGCAGATAAACTAACTAAAAGAACAAGAAAAAATAAATTATAAAATCTGATTGCTGCTTAGCTATAAATGAGTGTCATATAAGGATTATAAATTTGTCTGTAAATGTGTCAATTAAATCGTCCCAGGTGGCAGGCAAAGTTTCCAGGGTTGTTGCCCAATCAACTTTCAACCATTGCTTATGCGTTACAAGAAAAATTCCATTTTCAGTGAAAAAAGGCCTTTCCATAAATTCTTTCAAATTGTCAAACTTTTTGGGGAATTCTACCACGCAACAAATTGGTTGTGGGAAAATTACAAATTAAACTAGTTGGATGTGCCAATCCCAAAACTTTCTTCTATCTCATACATACATTTTAATATTAAAAAAAAATAGTTACTCATTTTAATGCTTTAATAATTTTAATTCAATATCTTACCAACTTTGATTTTCATCTTAAATTTCTACTTCAATCAATTAATCGGAGTAAAAACGAATTTACGTCTCTGCACGAGCCGATGGACAATAGAATGATAAGCAGATTTTTTTTTTTTTTTTTCAAATTCAGGGAGGACCTTCTTGCCTTACCAAAAAATAATCATATACAAAATGTTTAGTTCAGTTTTAGAACTAACTTCATACACTTTTATGTGGTGAAATATTGAAAATGGCATAAAATTCGGTATTGCAGCGCCCCCTTCCGGCGGATTTTTTCCAGATTCAGGGTGTTCCAACTAGCCATAGCCATACACTTACACAAAAAATTTCATTCAATTCGATGCATAACTTCATGTACTTTTGGTAGGTACAATATTGAAAATGGCACAAAAATCGCGATTGCAGCGCCCCCTTCTGACGGATTTTTTTCAAATTCAGGGAGGACCAACTAGCCATAGTCATACACATACACAAAAAATTTGGTTCAATTCAATGCATAACTTCATATACTTTTGATCGGTACAATATTGAAAATGGCACAAAAATCGCGATTGCAGCGTCCCCTTCCGACGGATTTTTTTCAAATTCAGGGAGGACCAACTAGCCATAGTCATACACATACACAAAACATTTGGTTCAATTCAATGCATAAATTCATATACTTTTGATCAGTACAATATTGAAAATGGCACAAAAATGGCGATTGCAGCACCCCCTTCCGACGGATTTTTTTCAAATTCAGGGAGGACCAACTAGCCATAGTCATACACATACACAAAAAATTTGGTTCAATTCCATGCATAACTTCATATACTTTTGGTCGGTACAATATTGAAAATGGCACAAAAATGGCGATTGCAGCGCCCCCTTCTGGTGGAATATTTCAAAACTGACAGAGGACCTGCTTGTCACAGCCAAAAACATTCACAAAAAATTTGGTTCAATTCTATGCATAATTTCATACACTTTTTGATGGTAGAATGGTGACATACCGACAGACACACAGACATTTTGTAAAAACATGTTTTTTGGAATCTCTGACCCCTAAAACGTGTCAATCCGTCGAAAACCGGAAGTCGAAAAAAATTTCGATTACAATACTTCCTTCTATTGAAGATAGAAGAAAGTAAAAACTTATGGATGTATTAGAATTTCTTTTAAATGATATTCAATCAACATTACTTCAACAATTTTTATGGATGTGACAAAGACTCTTTCCCCGGCCAAAAATACAGTTTTCTGGTCGAAGTTCAGCAAAGGTGGAAAATCCAATCTTAAGGCTTCACACTAGGCACAGAAAAAGACCAAGTCAAACTTAATGTTTTGAAAAGTATGGTCGGCGTCATTGCTTCAATCATCGTTCTGAAGTAAATAAAGTGATCCTATCAAGTTAGTTCTACTGTGATTCTGGATCACTGTGAATCGCCATTCACAGCCTTTCTGCGGTCGATGTTTGACGTCATAGTTTATGAGCCAATGGCGCTTCACGTACGTAGTTCTTTTGGTATTTTCAGAAGTTTTTCTCTTTGGATAATGGCAACTTGGACATTGCGGAAGATATGTAAATATCCAAAGCAAACATGTAAATTATTCATGTTTTTAAACCTTTTGTTATTTGGCATAGTTTGCTGTACATCATGATTCTTCATTAAAGTTGTTCGCCTTTTTACTAAGTCTTCCACAAATACATTTCCTATGCATCAAGATTCCACTGTGCACTTTTGAATTGAATCTACACCAGTAAAGTCTATTGGGGACATTCTTTTCAAATATCTCACTCAAATTTTAATATTTTTGCATAGGATAGGTGAGGACGATCTACAACTGGCCTAGCTTTTACTTTTTCGATTTTGCTTGTATATTTTTTTTATATTATGATAGTTTCAGTTTCAGAACCAGTTTAAACCGGTAGGCAAACAAAAACAAAACTAGTTAAACAATTAAATAAAGTTGTGAAAGAAAATGTGCCAATGCTGGTGTGTTGCCAAAGTTTCTAAGATGAGCCATAATGGTACTACTCTATTATCCCATCGACCGATTTCGCCAAATTATACATATTGGCATAATTTTTATTTTAAATAATGAAAAAACAAATAATTAGTAGAATATTAATAAAATTACAAATGAAAAGTAAAAAAAAAAAAAAAAAAAATCATTTAATGACGTTTTAAACACGTGTATCGTGTTTAATGTCATTGAATGTGATAATTCACGATCCTCCATTATTGCCATTTAATCTTATAATTTGGTGATAGTATTTTGGTCGATGGGATAACAGAGTAGTACCGCCATAACATAGACCAGCGGTTCCCAAACTTTCTTGGTACGTGACCCACCTCTCAGTGAAAAAAAATTTCACGACCCACCTTTCAGGAAAAATAAATTTGGAAACCCACCCAAAATAAAGTTTTATATAAGTATAGCAATTTTTATACGATTTTTATACACTTGGCTATCCTATCCTACGAAAAATGCAAATTTTCGTATGGAAGACATATTATCAACAAAAACAAGAATCGGTAATTTCAATGTATATGTAAGAGAAAGTAACTAAAATAATGCACAAACTACAAACATAGCTAAAAATACGTTTAATTATTATGAAAACATAACTTTATAATCAATGATATTTCTGATACTGGTGTTTATCAATTTGGGAACATATATTAACACGCAGTTTGTCTTAGCACTTGTCTTTCATTAACAGCAAAGTAGAAAAAGCATGTTCACATTAACACGAAATGTTGAATTTCATCAAGGACCTCAAAGCTGATTTAAATATTTCTGGATATTCTGTTCATATATTAGTCTAGAAGGAAGAATTTTCCCTTGAAATATTACTTTCTGATAAAATTCTCATACCTTTTTAAACAGATGAAATAAAAGATATTTTGAGGACGAACCTGGATTGTTCGCTACCCACTAAAACAATTGCCGCGGCCCACCACTGGGTTACGACCCGTAGATTGGGAACCGTTGACATAGACTGTTTATTATGTTAAAGCGGAAAACTGAAAATTGGTCATTTTTTAAATGTTTGAGATGTCTTTGTTTTTTTCTTTTGCAGGGTAAAGAGAAAGGTGACACTCCTGGCAAAGGCCGCAAGAACATCCGCAAAATCCTGTCCAAAGAGAAAGTGGAGAAAACGACCAAAGAGGCCCAGGCGGAAGAGAAAGAGCGGAAAAGGAGAATCCAGGAGAGGCAGAAGCTGGTGAGAAACAAAATGTTTTTACAGTTTTATCATAATATTAAGAATGTTAATTCCACAATGAAAAAGTCAGAATTTATATTATCATATATATTATAAAGCAGAAGTTCTGAAACTTCCACTTGAGTGTTTTCAAAAACTACCCCATGGATTTTTTTTTTTTTTTTTTTTTTTTTTTTTTTTTTTTTTTTTTGCAGATTGCATCATTTGATAGGAAATATTTTTTCAGGGGTTTATGATTCAACTATACAGGGATAACTCTGATTTTTGGTAATAAATTTCGTATTTTTCTGTTGTTTTTGAAGAAAGGGTTGCCAGTTGTTATTATTTGGCGAAAATTATCTTTCAAAAATGAAATGAAATGGCTTTTTCTAATGGAAAATAATATAAACATCACGAAAAAAATCAGTTTAATGCAAAATAATAATATGGAAAAAAATGTTTATCTTTGACAACAGAAAAAAAAAAAAAAAAAAAAAAAAAAAAAACTTCATATTATTTAAAAAGTAATTCAATGTGAAAGAAAGTTTTGAAGTGACACAATATTTGGCTATTTATTTCTTTCGAGACAGAAGCGGGTGAGAGAAAACATTTTTCAAGTTTTGCTTGAAATTGGTGTGTTAATCAGTAGGTTTAAATCAGCGATTAAATCATTATTTAAATATTTTTTTTTTCTTTTAACTACAGTAGAACTCCGCTGATTCAGACCCTGTTAATCCGGATAAGTTTGATCCTTTTTTTTTTCAAGTTTGAGAAGCGATTGGCTAATTTCCTTAACATTAACTTCTTTCATCGCCGTATTCTGAATAAAAAAAACTTTTTCTAAAATCTTTTCGAAGAAATGTTACTTTTCAAATTAAATATTTTTACTGTCTATTTTTATTTTATTTCATTTTTTTTTTTTTTTTTTTTTTTTTTTCTAATTCTCTGGATAATCTGGATTGGGTCAGGTCCCAATTAATCAGAGTTATCTGGGTTTTACTGTATTTGGGAAAAACGTTGTTCTCAGTAGAGAATTGAGAAATCTAAAGTATATCTGATTTTTTTTTTTTTTTTTTCTTATTGGTTGAATTCCACAATATTAATCCACCTATTTAATATTATCTGTTTCCTGATAGGTCCAAGTTTAATGTCCAAAAATGGAATACTTCTGTTTATTTCTTTCAGTGACAAAAGGAGAAATAAATTTTTTTCTTATTAATAATGTACAACAAATTGTGGTAGAGATTTCAAACAAATTTCATTAAAAAATGCATTTTTTTACTGTGTGTAATTTAATATTGAATATTAATATTAACGAGGAGAAATCCGTCGAAATTCGACGAAAGAAAATCTTTAAGAAATAACTGTTTCATTTTTTATAATAAATCTACATAATTGGTTACGATAAAAAATACATCATATATTGTTCAGTCTAACTCTCAAACAAATATTATTTTAATGTAACATTTACTTTTAAAATAAAGTACTTTTAAAATACTTAATTAAATTAAATACTATTAATTAATTAATACTTAATTAAATACTAAATTAAAGTACTTTTAAAATAGTATACTCATTTAAATTATTTATTTATTTATTTTTTTTTAATTTTAAGTGAAAATGGAGTCATTCTGTTGCCACAATTAGAAAATTCGTACTAAAAATTATTTAAAAAAATTAATATCTCAAAAACAAATTGAGATACAGCTTTAAAACAAATTGCATTTAAAAGTTTTTTTTTCTCTATACGACGGTGTAAAAATTTAAAATGTATGATGTTTAAAAGTATAAAATTTGTAGTGCCGAAATTTGCAGAACCGAAATTGCATGGGAAAGTGTTGTGCATTTAAATTTCTATGTTTTTTTTTTCTTTTCGGTTTTAAGAGAAAATGGAGTGGTTCTGTTGCCACAATGACAAAATTGCTAGTATAAACTACAAAAAAATTATCTCCAAAAAATTTTGAGATAAGCTTTTCAAATAAATTACATTTAAAAGTACATTTATTTCTATATATGACAGTGTAAAAATTTAAAATGTGCGATGAATAGACATGTAAAATTTGCAGTAGATAAAATTGCCAAACCGGAATTGCAAGGGAAAGTGTTGCCATTCGCAAAATGACGTATGCGTTACGCACAGATACGTTTGGCTTTTATAATATAGATATAGTAATTGGTATGTAAAGGAAGTAATAGATCTTGGTAAGCATATATACATACATTCAATGTTTTATAATATTTTAGTTTCATTGTAATATTAATAATATATATTCCACAACAAAAAAGTAAGAATTTATATTATAAATAAATATTTTGCTTATAAGATGTTGCTGTATTCATAAAAAAACATTTAAAATACATTCAAAATATTTTATTTACATGCTATTAATTTTCTGATGAGAGAAACCTTTTAACAGGGTTGCCAAACTTACTGATTTACAGATGCTTCTTCCATACACCTGATTTTTGACTTTTTTTTTTTTTAATCTGATATTTTTCAATCAAATGTTTAGTGATGAAAAGTCCAGTACAGGTGTCATTGTTCTTTAGTATGATGGATCAATAGTTATTTCATGTGATAAAACTAAATTAAGATTCATTATAAATGACGAATCTTTAAGATTTGATACTGTTACTATCATTGTGTATCGAATTGTTAATAATTTGTATCGATTAAGACTTATTTATGATCTTGACTATAGTTTTATATAAGTTTATGTGGAACAAAACATCCCCTTTCATATAATATTTAGTCAAATTAAAAACATCCTAAACATCATATATAAATTCTGAGAGGTAATCACAAAAAACATTAACATTCTCAATGTGAAAAATAACACTAATAAGCCTTGATTACATCCATTAATAACTATATCATTATATTAATAACATATATTCCACAACGAAAAAAGTAAGAATCTATATTATAAATAAATATTTTGCTTATAAAGATGTTGCTGTATTAATAAAAACGGTACTACTAGGTTATCCCGTCGACCAAAAAATTATCGCCAAACTATAAGATTAAATGCCAATAATGGAGGATCGTGAAGGTCACATTCACTGACATTCAATACGATTCGCGTGTTTAAAATGTCATTAAGTGATTTTTATTTCAATTTTTTATTAATATTTTTAATATTCTACTAATTATTTGTTTTTCCGTTATTTAAAATAAAAATTATGTCAATATGTATAACTTGGCTATTAGTCTGGCAATATGCATAATTTGGGCGAAATGGGTCGGCAGGATAACAGAGTAGTACCATAAAAACATTTAAAAGACATTGAAAAATTTCTATTTACATGTTTCAACTCTTTTTAATCGAGTCATCTTCAGAATGTAATTTTTCCAGATGTTTTTCCATACTCCTAATTTTTCACATATTTTCATTTTTTTTTTTTTTTTTTTTTTTTTAAATATTCTGTTATTTTACAATTCAATGTGCTGTGATTCAGTGAAGAGAACTCCAGTGCAGGTGTAATTGTTCTTTAGTATGATGGATCAGTCATGTGATAAACTACATTCAGATTCATTATAAATGACGAATCTTAAAGATTATTAAATATTTATTATTAAATAATTAATTTGCTTAGAAGTTACTATTTTCATGGATTGGATAATAATATGTGTTGATTGAGACTTGTTTATCCTGATGTCACCTGTAAAAGACACACTCTTTAAATTAATTTCAATCCTTCTAGAATTGTTAAAATTATTTCTAAAACCTTTTCGATAAATGTGTGCCTATCAGAAGCATCTACATCTCTGGATAATAATTTTAAACTAGTTTTTGTGATCCTTGTCTCTGGACTGAGGAAGTTAAGGTCTTTATACAGGTTTATGCATAACAAACATACCCTTTTTTTAATAATATTTAGTGAAATTAAAAATATGTTAAAACATCCTAAATGTCATATGTTCTAATTGTAAGGAGTTCATATTTTCTAGGGATGCACCGAATATTCGGCATCTGTTCGGTATTCGGCCTATTCGGTTAGGCCGAATATCAAACTATTCAGTTAAGCCGAATATGAAACTATTCGGCCTGCCGAATATTAAAGTAATCGGCCGAATCCAAGACTTAATAGAACCTTTTAAAACACATTTTTTAAAAACTTTTCACAATTTCTATTTTTAACTGTCAGTTTATAAATATATTTTAAGTAATTAGAAAAACAATGATACTTAAATAAAACAGAATGTTTTAACATTATTTATTTGTTGTTTGTAAAGCATAACTTAAGAAAATTAACCATGAGAAGGATTAAAATTGTGATTTATTAGGATTCTCCTTAGGAATAAATGATGCGTAAATGCAAGTTCCTAAATTTTGTTTAGTAAATAATTTTCCCAAATAAAAGTCCTTAAACAAGAAAGAAAAAATTTTGAGAATAGTAATAGCTATGAAGGCAATTTTTATTCAGGAAACCATAATCATAATTAACTTATTGAGTCATAAATACATTGTATTTCATATCACTCTAGATCAAACTGGTGTTTTTGTTTCTTGCATTAACTATAAATAAGATACAATAACTATACTTTCAACTCACATGCTTTTATTTATGTAAAATATACGATAGGAAGGGCTAGAAAATACGATTTTTTCATTATTTCTTTTTGATTTTAAAATGTTTTAATTCGTAAAAGAAACCATAAAATTTAAAATTTTATAAATTAAAAAAGTCTCATAATTGTAATTCTTAAATAACTCAAGGCAGATTTTTTTCAATACTATATATTCTTATAAAAAACTCTTGTTTATTAAAATGTAAGTTTCTTTTATTAAATATTATGTAAAATTGTTTTAAAAAGTAACATTATTAATACCTTTGAACTTTAAAATTTAAAAATATTTGGAAAGCTGAATATTCGGTATTTGGTATTCGGCCAAAATCACTATTCGGTGCATCCCTAATATTTTCCTTATTTGAGTACTTTCCTTTTCTTTATAATCTTCAGTAACAACCAAGCTCTGGTGAAATTTAAACTTTCACTAAAGATTTTTTTCATTGATAAAAATATCTCCTGATTTTTAGCTTTTAGAACTTGGCAAGTCTGGTTTTAAATTTTACTTGAATTTAGGGTGTCAATAATTTAAATCAACTGACTTTAAAAAAAAAAAAAAAAAAAAAAAAAAAAAAAAAAAAAAATCATTGATTAAAATATTATTATTTTTTTTTTATCAGTGTTTAAAATGATATAAAAGTATTAAAATCTAACAACGAAAGTCTCCATATGAACATACTCCAAAAACTTAACAAGATAAAGTAAAAAAACTAAAACCCAACTACGACAAAAAACTACGCTGAAAAAGTATAAAAGTACCCCATGAATACAGGTAAAGTCACAAGCAAATGCTAGTAATATATAGATATATTCAAAATGTACAAGTAAAGCGCTTTTGAATGATACCAGCAAAATTATTTTTATTTATTTAATCCGACAAAATTTAAACAGTGTATCGAAGTAGGATGGCTGTGGTTGCTTCCCTGCGTTACCGGGTACACAACGTCACAACGAATAGGCAAATAGATACACACGCACATATAACAACATAAGCCCGAAGGCATATAATGCAGAGGACATTTTTATGGGAGTTTTAGCCAGTTATCAAACTGTTTCCGCCTTCACCGCGTGGAGGTACTCCCAGCTTATGTCGTTTACATTAGTGCATTAAATTATTCTATTAACGTTCACGCTGCTCTACATTACAGTTCCCGTGATCCGCGCTTTACTCTTATCGCTCATTTTTTTTAAACATCTTCAAAGCAGTCTTGTAATTATGTATAAGCATATAAATACTGGTGAAGCTCTTTCAAGTAATACCAAACACATTACATATATTTTTATTTTATACTTTTTGTCCGCTAGAGGGCATAATAGTAAATTTGGTGACAAACTTTATAGCTCACAACCAACAGAATATCAAGATCAAGACCCTTCTAATGGCACTGCAGTGGTCTTATTCTGATTACTAAGTACCAAAGAAATTAAGAACGAAAAGATGTGAATTATATGCAATTAGCCCATAAATGCAAGTAAAGTCACAAGCAAATGCTAGTAATATATATATATTCGAAATGTACAAGTGAAGCGCTTTAAAATGATACCAAACACGGCATATCTAGCTTAACTTTATTTTTTTACTCTGTATATTTTGTCCGCTAGAGGGCGCCACATTGAATTTGGTGAAAATCTATATAGCCTATAACCAGCGGACAATTAAGACGCTTCTAATGATATGTCATTTGTCGAATTCTGATTAGTGGTTTAGAAGTTACGAGGGAACAGATGAACATACATACATACATACATACATACATACATACATAGCCTGTCAAAATCATAACCCTCCTTTGGCTTTGCCGTAGTCGGGTAAAAAAAAAAAAGAAAAAGAAAATTACAGAATGTTCTTTTTGTGGAGATATATACATTTAGTTTTATCGTAATATTAATAATATATATTCCACAATAAAAAAAAAAATAAGAATCTATATTATAAATAAATACTTTGCTTATAAAGACGTTGCTGTATTAATAAAAACCATTTAAAATCCATTTAAATTTTTTTTATTTACATGCTTCAACTCTTTTGAATCGAGTTATCTTCAGAATGTAAATAGAAAAATTCCTCCCCCCCTCTACTGTTTGATATTTTGTTTAAAAAGATGGTATGTTATAGAGAGTTTCAAAATAAGAGAAAATTGATAACACAGAATAACATCTAACAAACATTTTTTAATGCATTTTAAATGTTTTTATTAATGCAGCAACATCTTACAAGCAAAATATTTATTTATAATATAGATTCTTAGTTTTTTGTTGTGGAATACATATTACTAATATTATGATATACAGTATAATATCTTTAATCCGGACATCTATGATCCAGAAACATCTGTAATCCAGACATTTTGATACGTTTATTAGTTTTTATTTTGTATTTGAGATAATAGATGGCACTAAAGCACATATTTAAATAAATTTCAGAAAATGAAAAGATTAACTAATGACCCTACTTTTCTTGCAATTTTGAAACTGTAAGAACTTTCTAAATTACATGCGTAATTAATATAGGTATCTTTTTAGATATTAAGTTGTAAAAATTCATGATTAAAAGTAATTTCACTTTTTTTTTTTTTTTTTTTTTTTTTTTTTTTTTTAAGATAATAAAATGTTGCAAAAATGATGCAAAATCTGATTTTTTTTTTTTTTTTTTTTTTTTTTTTTTTTTTACTTTCAAGTATTTAACTTATGACTTACTTTGATATTTATAGTGACTAAATTGGATTATTTTATATTCAGGGCTTGAAATTCAAATTTTCCAAGGAGGGGTCTCCCTACCAACATTTATAAATGGAGGGGAGTCTAGTTGTTTAGGAGGGAGAAAAAAAATTCTATAAAACCCACTGTTATTTCCTGTGTAATTTAAAGAATTACATGAATTTGAATACAGATATGACAAAATACCATTGAAGCAATTTTTATCAACAACTCAGACTAATTATGCAAAAAAAATTTTTTTTTTTTTTTTTAAGTTAAGCTTTTATACAGTCTAGGCTTTACAGATTGCAAAATCCCTTTCCGTGCTAATTATTTTTTTACAGGTTTAATAAACCCTGTTTTTGGTTCAGCATGATTTTAGATTGAGAGTAGATTCCTGCAAGTTGAGTTCGGATTAATCCCAATTTTATAAAAGTTAGTTTAATATTGTTTCTGATAAAAAAATTATATATACAATAATAAACATATACGTTTGTATATTTGCAGTTTTCTAAAGAGATGGCTACACTTTTCGCAACCCTCTGACAAAATTCATGTTTTTAAAATTTTTTGATGAAATTTGAATTTTTTAGTAGGTTTTTGAATAAATTCACATTTATTTCGCGACCTTTTGACAAAATTCATGTCCTCTTTGCGATTCTTTGACGAAATTTACTTTTGTACTTTGATATAATAGTCCATTTTTTCATGTGATGTAACATGTAAATTTTAATAGTAATTATAACATTTAATCTGCTTGAAATTTATAAGTAAAATTGTTCAAATGTCATTCGCACAGTTTTCAGATTTTTTACTTTTTTGTCAATCTCATTCCTGTCTTAAATTTCCCACTATTTTTTTGAGTTTAGAATTTAGTTTTTCAATATTTTTCATGTCAAGTCTATTATTCTTGTGATGTGCATTATTTATTAAGTATTCAGAAATCAGAAATCGCAATTTTTAAAAAAATCGTACATTTGTTGTTTTTTTAATTTGCAACAGATGGCAACACTGCATAAAATTTACATATATATTTTTTAAAACATTTGTTTTTGAGCATTTTGAGTTGATTTTTCTCAATGTTTTCAATTGTCCAGTTCCTAATTTTTTTGTATTGCCACAGTGATAAGAGATATTAGTATTATCATTAATCTATATGCATTTTAGGGTACTTCTAGGTTATCCCGTTGACCAATTTTGCCAAATTATGCAAAGCGCCAAACTATTAGCCAAATTATACATATTGACATATTTTTTCTTTTAAATAATAAAAAATAATAATAATAATAATAATTAGTAGAATATTGATAAAAATATAAAGTCGAAATTAAAATCACTTAATGATGTTTTAAATACATGTGTTGTATTTAATATCATTGAATGTTACATTGATGATCCTTCGTTATTGGCATTTAATTGTATTTTTTGGCAATTTTTTTTTATTTATTTATTTTTTTTTTTTTTTTTGGGTCAATGGGATAATCTAGAAGTACCCATTTTAGTTACAAAACTTCAGTAATCCGGAATTTTCTATAATTCGGATGCTGTAATCGCGATGATTTCAGATTAAAGAAGTTATACTGTATTGTAGTGTTCATTCTAGGCCATTTTTGAAGGGTGCAGCACCCTGCCTTTTTTCAAATTTACAAAATGCACCCTGCCCTTTTTAAAAGTAGTAAAATGTACCACTGGTTTTACCCAGAGATTTTTAATTTTTTTTTTTTTATTCCGTAGTATTTCTAAATTTGTGTGCTGGAAAACGATAGATTTTTTTCATTTCTGTAAGAAAAAGAAACATGAAACTATTGAATCATGTTTTAATTTAATTGTTTTTTTAATTTTTACATCATAAAATCATTTGAAATTAATGTTACTTGATTTATCATATTTAAAAATTATGTATTTTGCCGCTTTCTTTTTTCCTCCTTCTAAAGGCAATAACAATTTTTTTCCAGGAAAAGTGCCCTTTTCTGCTGCAGTAGTGCCTTTTGTAGTGCCCTTTTTATTTCTAGGGTGAACACTACTGTATTGGATTATATCAATATATTCATTGTAGGTAGATGTTGTCAATTGTAGTATTAAGTAAATAATGGTTACAACAAGGTATACAATACTAATTGTGAACATAAATCAAAAAGTTACACTGATGTATATGGAATGTTGTAAAGCTAATAAAGAATACTGCCCAGTTAAACTGAAGGCATTGAGCTCACAGGCTACAAATACTAATTGCACATTAAAGGTTTATATTTTCAAGGGTTAATTCCGTTCGAAAAAAAAAATTAAGAAGGGGAAACAGCTCTCCCCTTTTCTCTTTTTTTATACTTAATCATTGAACCTCCTATACTATCAAAGGCATGCTTTATCATATAAAAAATCTATATCCAAAATTCAGAGCAAATGAGATAATTCTTAATTAAAACCCATTTAGCATTTATATAATTTAAGAGGAGTTATCCCCCTCTTTTATACTTAACCATTAAACTTCCAAAACTATTCAGAGATTTGAACGAAATCTGAAAATTCTGCTTGAAAAACCCATTTATATAAATTAAGGGGGGGGGACATTAGAACCCCTGTTCCCCTTATTTATACTTATTCAATGAACACCTAATAACAGTCACGGAATCGCCTCATCAGAATGATCCTAATCTAAATTTTGAAAACTTAATTCTGCATGAAAATCCCATCTATATCAACTAACGGGGGGCATGAGCCCCCCGTTCCCCCTCTTATACATATCGAATGAACTCCAAAAACTAATCAGGGAAGCGCCTTGTCAGGATATACCTACATACAAAATTTCAAGTGGATCGGATATTTTTATCATGAGTTATCTCGTTACGCACGAACATACGAACGTACATACAGAACGGACGGGCACATAAGCTCTCAGGCTATGATAGCCTGTGAGCTAAAAACTAAACAAACGTCAACAAATGTCGATTATTATTATTTAAATTTAATCTTTGTTTAGTTTTTAACTTTACAATAATTTATAGTCACTTTGTGATTTATTTTTTTACCACGCTTTTTATTAACTTCACCTGTATGTTTGTGACTCTCCTTATTTTATGTATGTTCACCGATTACTCCGAAACCATGCAACCGACTAACTTGGTTTTGGTGTTAAATGAAAGACGATGCTCTCGAATTGGTACCACTTCAGTATCATCGAAATTGGTCCAGTACTTTTTTAGTAATTAGGCAAAAACTAATAAAATTAGTGATTTTTCGCTAATTAAAAGTGTTGAATACGTTCACTGAATGGAGTGTAGACAGCATGGCCGAGCGGTCTAAGGCACTGGATTGAAGCTCTGTTTTTCGAAAGAGATTGTGGGTTCGAACCCCACTCTGGACATTATTTACATCTATGTAAAATTTAAAAAAAAAAAATTCCGTATTACAATTTTTATTTTTAACCGGCTTCAGAAAAGGAAGAGGAAGTTATCAATTCGACGCGTATGTATTTTTTTTCCATGTATGTTCACCAATTACTCTGAAACTATCCAACCGATTAATTTGGTTTTTGTATTAAATATAAATATAGTTTAAAAAAACTAAAAAACATGTTTTTAAAGTAATCAAACTAAAATGTGAAAAATAAATATAGTTTAAAAAAACTAAAAAACACACTTTTTAAGTATATCAAACTAAAAAGAGAAAAATAATTTGTACTATAAGCTGAAAACGAAAATAGATGAAAAATACTATATTTCTATAAAATCATTGTTATTATAGAAATCAATTAATAAGCAATAAATAAAATTATCGTGGAAAAAAAAGCGTGGGGTGCTTCTTAAGAACTGATAGATGGAGCATGGTAGATGGAGCACCCCACGCTTTTTTTTTCCACGATAATTTTATTTATTGCTTATTATTTGATTTCTATAATAACAATGATTTTATAGTAATATAGTATTTTTCATCTATTTTCGTTTTCAGCTTATAGTACAAATTATTTTTCACTTTCTAGTTTGATATACTTAAAAAGCGTGTTTTTTAGTTTTTTAAACTATATTTATTTTTATCATAATAAAATTTTCAGTAATATTTTTCACCCTGAAATTGTCCAGCTTATTTAATATACAGTCAAAAAACCCCTTATAGCGAACGAACTTAACGGATTACAACTTTTTAAAACTTTTTACGCTTTATGACACATGATTCTTTCAGGAAAGTAACTTTAATTTTAAATTTTAAATTTGAAGTACATATTTAAAATAAAAGAATCAGAAATGGCACAAAGAGAATTAATCAAATAATAATTATTATTGTATACTAAATGCTTAAACATAAATGAAGTCGTATATAAAATGCATAAGCATGTAATAAAATTGCTACATTTTAAATAGAATCAAAAGTATTTCTTAATACAAAATAAAATTACATTAAAAGACATGTACTATTAATGGTACACCAGACCCGAAAGGGCTAAGTTTGTTACATATTGGATTATTCTGTATATATATTGTGGATGTTGTTAATTGTAGTATTAGTAAATAATGGTTATATGTGGTTTTTTTCCCACCAGTACAACAAGGTAGAGGAGACAGGGTTGTAACTATAGATCGGGTTGTCAAGACTTTCGAATAGAATAACTATGTGTTTGGTTTCAGTTGTGTTTTTATTAGATTTTATTGGTCAGAATATAAGTAAAGAAAGTCGAAATATGAGGTAGACCTGGAAACAAGGCGAAAATATATTTTTAGACTTTGAGTAGAGAATAAATGACGAGGGATAGTGATGGCAATGATAATTGCTAATTAGCGTCTCAATAATGTTACTCATGTTTTTGCAGAAAAAAGTGCAAGGAGTAAAATAAAGATGTAACACTATTTCAAATAAGTAAGATTTTCCTATTTTTGTCTTCGTTGAATCCATTTCTTAATTCATATGTACATCGTGTGATTACTTCAAGCAGTTAAAAATATATTCTGTGTATAATGCGCACCTACAAGTTTTGCCTTAATTTTTTCTAAAAAAATAATAATAATACACGAGTCATTAATTCATTATATTCTTCTTTATTCATTGTAGGTAGATGTTGTTAGCTCACAGGCTATCATAGCCTGAGAGCTTATGTGCCCGTCCGTTCTGTATGTACGTTCGTATGTGTGTAACACAATAACTCATGATAAAAATATCCCATTCACTTGAAATTTTGTATATAGGTATATCCTGATAAGGCGCTTCCCTGATTAATTTTTGGAGTTCATTCGATATGTACAAGAAAGGGAACGGGGGCCTCATGCCCCTCCCCTTAGTTGATATAAATGGGTTTTTCATGCAGAAATAATAGTTTTTGTTCAAAATTTACACATAGGATCTTTCTGATGAAGCACTTCCGTGATTGGTGTTAGGTGTTCATTGGATAAATATAAACAGGGGAAAAGGGAGGGGGGTCTAATGCCCCTCCCCTTAATTTATATAAATGGGTTTTTCAAGCAGAATTGTCAGGTTTCGTTCAAATCTCTGAATAGTTTTGGAAGTTTAATGGTTAAGTATAAAAGAGAGGGGGATAACTCCTCTTAAATTATATAAATGGGTTTTTATTAAGAATTATCTGATTTTCTCTGAATTTTGGATATGGATTTTTTATGATAAAGCATGTCCTGATCAGTTTAGAGGGTTCAATGATTAAGCATAAAAAAGGGAAAGAGAGGAGCTGTTCCCCCCTTCCTTAATTTTTCTGCGAACGGAATTAACCCTTGAAAATACAAGGTTGTAATATACAATTAGTATGCGTAGCCTGTGAGCTCAATGCCATCAGTTTAACTTGGCAATATTCTTTTTATTAATTGTAGTATTAAGTAAATAATGGTTATATGTTTCCTTCCTGCTATCAGTACAACAAGGTGGAGGAGACATTGCGTGACGGCAAAGAGGTGGTCACCAAGAAGATGGTCCTGGAAATGGATCCGGAGACGAAAGAGGAGCTGGTCCAGATCCATCCGGACCTCGTCTGCAAACTCAAACCGCACCAGGTCGAGGGTGAGTTTGGACCCCTTTTTTTTCTTTTCTTCTTACATGCATACCATTTGTGTATAGCATAAAACAGCATTGTTTAAGTTGTCTGACTTGTAGTCGGAGAAAACGACGAAAAACATCTAATATTTATCTTATTTAGTGCACAAAATATTAGGAGTTGCTTATTAAACTAGTCGTTGGAGGCCACCGTAATACTTACCCATCATCGATATGCATAGCACAATGTATGAAAACATAACACATGTAAACAATTTATAAAATGCATTACAATTCCAAAACATATAATCATGCTCTATTAATGAATTTCTGATGACCCAATTTCGATAAACTGTATGAAACACCAAACTATTCAAGTAGCACTGAATTGCGTAATAGAAACTCCAAAAATAATAATCATATTCACTAACGGTTTCTTGCATCGAATTAAGTGCCTCATTTCCAATTAAAAGATATCTTTGAATTGAAATTTGAATGAAATACAGGGTCATGAAAAACCGAAGAATGTGGAAAACAGGATTACAGATATCTCAACAACTAATTATCCAATTGACTTCGCTTTTGATGCAAAATTTGTGTTAATTTATTGTCTTTTACGTCCACACCTTCAAATAAAAAAATTCGAAAATTCTTATATACCTTTCATCAAAAAGAATTTTTCGAGAGTCCGAAAAAAATAGTTCCGGATAATCAAGGTTACCAATATTAAATAGGCTTCATCCCATTCTTATGTACTAAGCACATACAAAATTTCAAATCTCTATCTCAATTTTTTCAGGAGATAGAGCAATTACAGACAGACAGACGGACGGCAATTTTTTTTTTTTTTCTAAAAATATGTTTTTCGAAATCTCCAGTGTCTAAAACGTGTAAATCCGTCAAAAAAAAAATTTCAATTTTCAAAACGATTGCAAGACTTACCCTATACTATATATGATGGGTAAGTAAAAATGATTAGTTAGTTCATTCGCAATCTTTTGACGAAATTCATCAATCTTTTGACCAAATTTGAACGTTTTTCGTGATTTCTTGACAAAATGTACACTTTTTCATTATTTTTTGGAAAAATGTGCATGTTTTTTTCCATGAAACTTGTGTGTGTTTCACGATGTCTTGACAAAATTCAAACATTTTTCGTCTGTCCTTTTTAAATAAAAATTATTTCTTACTCCTTTTTCAAGTTATCCTACGTAGCATCGGGTAAGTCTTGCAATCGTTTTGAAGGATTGACACATTTCAATTGAAACACTGATTCCAAAAAATAAATAGTTTAGATAAAAAAAAAAAAAAAAAAAAAAAAAAAAAAAAAAAAATTATCATCTGTCTGTCTGTGTGTCTGTAAATGCTCTGTCTCCCGCACAAATTGGGAAGAGAGTTGAAATTTTCTATGTACTTATTGTATGTAAGAATGGGACAAAGCCTATTGAATATCAGTCACCTCGATGATCTGGCACTATTTTTTTTTTTTTAAATGATTTTTTGAAAAGTTTTCAACCCCTTAATGAATTTGCTAGGCTTTGTGGTGCAGAGTTCAATCTCTGTCGCTAGGTCCGACATACATGTGACATCATTATACAGTAAAACCTCCATAACGGACACTCCCGAATAGCGGACACCTCTATTTAACGGACAGTTTTGCAATCCCCACTCTCAAAACCTAAATTTTTGTATGTTTAACCTCTGAATAGTGGACACTATTTTCGGCGATAAAGGATGAAAAAGAATTCTTTATCCAAAGAAAAAAACCCACGAAAAACGAGTAAAAAAGCCTTTAAATTTATCAGAGCAATGTGTCACAAATTTTGTGATTACAGATAAATGTAGAGGATGGGCTATGGAAAATCTCTCCCCCCCCCCCTCCTACATTTAGTGTGAATTCAGGGTTGCCCAGGAGGGACATCTTTTTCAGCATTGCAATGCCCTCCTGGAAGATTTTAAGATTTTATGCTTTTAATAGACAAAAAGTGCAATCCCTACTCCCTGCCCGGAATTCTATAGAGTCCAATAACGTCACATTGAAAAACAAATTTTATGTAATTGCAAGCAAAAGTAAATTTTTGTAGCAGATTTTAGAAGAAATGAAATTTGCAAATGGTGTAAAGTTTGCAAAGTTTGTAACGAAGTTTGTAAAAGTGTGCACAATTTTACTTCAGTTTTATTACTTAAAAAATAATTTTAATTTCTGATTAATCATATAATATAGGTTTTACGACATATAAAAATCAATTAATGAAACATTAAGCATTTATTAATGATTTTTGAATCTCTGAGTTTCTCCCAATCGCAGACACCTCCGAATAGTGGACAATTTCAGCGTTCCCGAGGTGTCTGTTATTTAGAGGTTTTACTGTAGCAGAATAGTAGACAAAGTGAGCAAAAAAAGCAATATCGTCATTCAAGAAGTAAATTGGGCATCTAATGAGTCAAATGCCTTCATTTATTTGTGCCATGTTTTATATGGAATCATGCATTAATATTTAAGTTCGGAAAATGCTTTTACACATGGGTTAATAAACTCATGTTCTTTCAGCTGTTTGATACAAATTAAGTGAAAGCAGGGAAAAATAACTTGCACAACTATTCTTTAAAATACATTTTTGTAAACAGATTTGTTAGCTTTAATAAGTTTGCAACTTTTATCAGAAGCTCTCATTTTTCAGTTTTTTCCAGTTTCACTTGCATTTCAACAGATGTACTTTTCAGTTCATGAAATTAAAGTAGTTTGTAAAATCACGATCTGACATCATTGCATGAATTTCGATAAATCTATATAAAGGTTCTCTAAATTGGTTGAATGTCGATAAAGCTATATATTAGGGATGCACCGAATACCTAATATTCGGCTAGCCGAATAGTAATTGTTGGGCCGAATATCGAATATTCGGCTTTCCAAATACTTTTTATATTTCAAAGTTTAAAAGAATTAAAATGTTACTTTTTAAAACAATTTTACATATTATTTAATAAAAGAGACATATTTTGATAAACAAGAACTTTTTATAAGAACATTCAGTATTGAAAAAAAATTGCCCTTTTTTATTTAAGAAGCATAATTATGATACTTTTTCAATTAATAAAATCTTAAATACTATGATTTCTTCTACGAATTAAAACAAACATTTTGAAGTCAAAGATAAATAATGAAAAAATAGTTGAAGAAAAACTGTACAGTCTCATATTTGTTCTTTTTAAATAACTCAAGGCAGATTTTTTTCCAATATAAAGTACAAATACTTTCAACTTAATTCTGAATAAAGGAATGCCTAGCTCATAGTTCTTTACTTATGAATGGTGGCATTTTCCATCCATTTACAGAAATCAAAGCATGTGAGTTGAAAATATAGTTATGGTATCTTCTTTACTGTTAATGCAACAAACGAAAACACAAGTTTTCTTAAGTTAAACTTTACAAACAGCAAATAAATAGTGTAAAAATATTCTATTTTATTTCTAATTATTTTAAATATATTTATAAATTGACAGTTAAAAGCAGAAATTGTGAAAAGTTTTTTAAAAGGCTATATTAAGCATTCGATTTGGTTGAATACTTTGATATTCGGCCATGCCGAATATTCGGCCTAACCGAATATTCAGTAACATGGCCGAATACCGAATAGATACCGAATATTCGGTACATCCCTACTATATATAAAGGTATTCTAAATTGGTCATTGTGTGATCGATGTTCGGCCAGTCGTGAATTTTTCAGAGATTTCATGGCAACTCCACTTTTTGACAGTTAGCTGAAATTATGCAAAAGCTATACATGACTTTTTTTGCTTTTTAAGATGTTAGCCAAAGATCGAAAGGTGTGTTTACTCTCTTATGCATTCATTTAGCCACTGCCAGTGTATTTACAGTGCTTTCTAGATATGCTGTTAATCAGTTTCAATCATGTTTAATTCTGTTGAAAATATGAGTTAATTTAAGTTTATTTTTAGTTTCCAACTATTTCTTTAATATTTTTAATTAGGGATGGGACGAATATTCGGCCACTATTCGGTATTCGGCCTATTCGGCCCTTTTGCCGAATATTCGGTTGGCCGAATATTGAAGGCTTGTTGACCGAATACTTCAGCCGAATACCTGTAGCCGAATATTTAGAGATATCTTGCCGAATATTGCTAAAATCTCGCCGAATAGTGAAAGATATCTTGCCATATAAACTTCGGATTTAAAGAATTTCATTCTTGCAAATTTTTTTTCTCTAATCCAAATTGGCTACTTCATTAATGAAGTCATTCTCACTCTTACTTACAAAATATAGAGTTATTCAGATGCTAAAAAATATACAGCCTTTCTGTATTTCCTATAAAAGTTAGTGATATTCTAGAAAATGCTGCCCAAGTTGGAGATTTATGTGTACGGGAAATGTCATCATTAGAGAATGATATACAGTAGAAGATCTATATAACGCAAACCTAAAAACGCAAGGTTGTGCATTATATAGAATTTTGCGTTATATGGATCACATATCATGCGTCATCAAATTTACCTCATAAATATAGACAAATATGTCTAAAACACATCAAAATACATTAGAATTACCTTTATACTGCATTCCGTATCCAGATTATAAATTTTTCTATTGCGATCATTCAACATTTTGTTAAATATACGTTTTAAAAATGGTCGATATACCTGGACCCAATTTATTCATTATATTGCTCATTTTCAAAAACATTTATTGTAATAATTTTTTTCCTTTTAAAAGTTCTAAATTAAGGAGGTAAAGTTGTACTAATGCATTAAATTTAGTTTTCAGACAGTAGCAGTTTTTTAGTCTTAAAATTCAGGTGTTCCTTCATGGCAAAATTCATTGTTTACATCTGAAAGGTTGTGCGTTATATGGAGAATTGCGTTATATGGAATTGCGTTATAAAGATCTTCTACTGTATTACAATTCAAGATATAAAAACACTGCCTTATTCTAAAACGCTCAAATATTTATTAATGTCTGCAAATTCCATGCACATATAAAAAAGGCTTATGAAATTCATAACTTATTTTCTATAAAGTAAGAAATGACAAAGTTTATTCACTAGGTGTGTTAACGAAGATTCATTTTCAAAATTAAATATATCACCATTCCAAATACAACGGTACATCTGAAAACAGAACTGGTGTCAAACTCGATACACATTAGATGACACAACTTGCTTTATGAAGATGGTTTTATAAATATTTTAATATGCATTCTCAACAAAATGATTTTTTCATTCTATAGTTTTCACTTTTAAGTAATTATTTGCATAATTACTGACTTAAATATGTAAAATTATGTATATATTTTTAATTTAATCTTCCTTTCTTCATGTTGTTATCAATTTCTGTTTATCCTTTTAATGCTTGTTGAATAAGTGGAATATTGAAGTTGAATATTGTATGTGCCGGTTCAAATGTCAAAGATTTTAACATATGCATTCTACTTTAAGCATACCCTTTTACTTTAACGTAATTTGTAATTTAAAGCTTGACATCTGATTTCAGAACAGTCTCATTCTTACAAATTCGCTTATCACTAGGGACACAAACTCTAAATGATCAAATTTACTTCATTAAAGGTTATTTCAGAAAATATGTCCTTGTGAGTTCTGAGAGAGAGAGAGATTAAGAATATTATTGATTTTGAATGCAAGAAATATCAATTGATAGTAAAAGTGAAGTACATTCTTCATATTTTAATGGAAATATTTTCCCATCTTGACTTACTGAAAATCAATTTGATGTACATTAGAATAAAAGATAACGCAATTTCGTAATTTTTTTTGTGTTAAAATAAGTTTTTCAAATTTAAAAATACATTTAAAAGCACATTTAAGAGTAATAATTATTAATGAGCTCGTATTTTTTAAATTATATATAATCCAAATTTATTTTCTTTATTGGAAAAAACTTTTACTATTTGGCCGGCCGAATATTTGGTATTCGGCCTAAAATTTGGCCGAATATTCGGTATTCGGCTATTCGGCCAAATCACTATTCGTCCCATCCCTATTTTTAATCCTCATTTAATCTTTTCGTCCATGTCTGCAGAGAATGGCACGTTATATCATTTTACCGCGATGTAATGTTTACGTTTTTCAGCTCACGTGCGGAGTTGAGTTGCTGCGCGCTTGCTTTTCAGGAAGAAAGACTTCCATTTTCAGAATCTATAGGTGGCGCTTACGTTCCGGCGGTTAATAACGTATTTTCAGTTTCTGACATTTGCAGTACTGTGATTCGTTCAAATCAGGTAACTGTTCATTTCGCGGTACATTATGCAAATATCTTACTTTTGATTTAATATATAATTGTAAATCTTTTCAGACAGTTATGCTTTTTTGCTCTTTAGCATGCATCGTTATGTTCGTTCCATGAACGTCTATTATGTTTTGAGATATGCCGCTACTAATGTTTTGAGAAATGTTTTAGCTCCAGCAGAGCTCTTTAAATTATATTATGCTTTTAATTAAAACTTTAAATAAATTTCTTATGTTTCCTTTTAAGAAGACTTTGTCATACTTTTCACGCACCATCTCGATCTCAATCTCAATCTAAATTTCATCTCATCTAAATTTAAGACCTGACATTTTACTTTGGGTGAAAAGAATATGTTTATAAAACAAATTCTTTTAGCATCCACCTTTGTTTTTAAATGTTTCTGTGCTGTACGAATTACTATTTGCATGTCTGTGTATTAACAATATCACTTCATTTAAGTTTAGGCATTTAGTAACAATTATAAATAATGTTATTTGCTTAATTCTCTTTGCGCCATTCAAAATTCTTTTATAATAAACACATATTTCAGTCAAAAAAAGAGTTTCTTTTCTGAAAGAATCATGTGTAATAAAGCTGAGAAAGTACTAGAAATTTTTAATCTCAGTTAAATCTTATTGTATTACAATATTTTCTAAACACCTCCAAAAATCCTTCCTTAGCCTGTTGTCATATGAATGTTAATTGATTAGTCCACAAAACAACATCATTCATTATCTTTCAGACAGTGAAATACTCAATAAATAATAATATACTTTTATAAATATAACCAAAGTAATTCAGATATTACCATTCAATAAACCAATGGATAGCTAGTGTTATTGTTATTAATGTAAGAGTAATTTTTCCTAAAAGTTGAAAAAAAAATTCTGACCCAAAAGGGTTAAAAGTAAAATCTTAAAATGACGGATCCAGCAGCAAAAGACGATCCTGAGCTTACTATTCTGTTATCCCGTCAATCAAAATACTATCACCAAATTATAAGATTAAATGCCAGTAATGGAGGATCGTGAATGTCACATTCAGTGACATTAATTACGATAACACGTGTTTAAAACATCATTAAGTGATTTTTATTTCAACTTTACATTTGTATTTTTATTAATATTCTACTAGTTATTTGTTTTTTTTATTACTTACCCATCATACGTAGTATAGGGTAAGTCTTGCAATCGTTTTGAAAATCGAAATTTTTTTTTTACGGATTTACACGTTTTTGACACTGGAGATTTCGAAAAACATATTTTTAGAAAAAAAAAATTTTTGTCCATCCGTCTGTCTGTCTGTAAACGCTCTATCTCACGAACAAATTGAGATAGAGATTTGAAATTTTGTATGTACTTGGTATGTAAGAATGGGACGAAGCCTATTGAATATCAGCAACCTCGATTATCCGGAACTATTTTTTCCAGATTCTTGAAAAATTCGTTCTAATGAAAGGTATATAAAATTTTTCGAATTTTCTTATTTTAAGGAATGCATGTAAAAGGCAATAAAAAACACAAATTTTGCATAAAGAACGTAGTCGATCGGATTATTAGTTGTCGAGATATTTGTAATCCTGTTTTCCACATTCTTCGATTTTTCATGATCCTGTATTTCATTCAAATTTCAATTCAGAGGTATATTTTAATTGAAAATGAGACGCTTAATCCGACGCAGTTAATCGGTAGTTAATATGATTATTTATTTTTGGAGTTATAAGGATGTTTCTTTTACGTAGTTTGGTACTTCTTGACTAGTTTGGCGTTTTATATAATTTGTTGAAATTGAAGCATCAGCAGTTCTTTAATAGAGTATTACTATGTGTATTAACAACATTTAAATTTAGTTTTGGAATTGAAATACATTGTATAAATAGTTTTCACATATTTTATTTTCATATGCATATAAATGATGGGTAAGTATTACGGTAGCCTCCAACGACTAGTTATTATTTGAAATAAAAATTACATCAATATGTATCATTTGGCGAAATCGGTCAATGGGATAACAGAGTAATACCCAGGCGTGTTTACTAAAACATAACTTCATTTCGTTGTATTAACGCAAGAGTAAATTTTTCTAAAAATTGAAAAATAATTTGGATCTGAAAGGGTTAAATGTTTTTGAGTTGTGCAGAGATGGTGATGTTCCAGTATTGTTAATAAAATGATGCCTCCAAAGAGTTTCTGCATATTTTTTAAGACTTCCACATCAAAACTTTGCAGTTAAATTTTTAGATATGTGAGAGGAGGGGGTCATCAGTTTCCTTATGTTATTGTGTATGTGTTGAAAAGTGTTTCAAAACCTATGGTTATTTTCTTTTTTTTTTTTTTTGTTTTGTCCTTAATATTTTTAAATGATTAAAATATCAATAGATAACAATTTTTTCTGCGCTTGTTTGACAAAACTTGCTATTTTGCCGAAATTTGAAATTCTTTCACGTTTCTTTGCCGAAATTAGTCTTTTCCGCAATCTCAGAAAAGATTTATGACTATCATTTCCCGAAATTCATGATTATTTTTTTTCTCTGCAATCGTCGATCTGCACTACAATCGCGATTACAGAAAAAGATTGCAAATTTTAACTAACCATTGCACTGAAAAAAAATAACGAATTTCGGCAAATGATCGTTAGTCAAAATTCGCAATTTTTTTCTGTGATTTAAGGGAAAAAGGAAAAAAAAAAAACGAATTTTGGCAAGTAACGCTAAAAAATTTCGAATTTCAGCAAACGATTGTCGAAAAATCGTGAATTTCGGAAAATGATCACGAAAAAAATATCACAAATTTTGCTAAATATACTCAGAAATTATCATACTCAGAAGGGGTCATCAGTTTCATTATGTTATTCTGTATGTGTTGAAAAGTGCTTCTTTTGTTTTGTCCTTAATAGTTTTAAAATGATTAAAATATTTTGTCCCTCTGTCTGAACTGAATGTTTCATTGTTTACATCTGTAAATGATGTGTGGATTTTAGAGAGTTGTGGGTTTTAAATTTGCAGATTTGAAAAAATTTACTGTATTTTTTTTTTTTTTTTTTTTTTTTTTTTTTTTTTTAAGATATTATTTGTAAGTCTAAAATTTGAGTATTTGAAAAGATTCTTTTCCAAATAATTGTGGTAATTTGTTAAATTAATTTTTTTATTTTTCTTTCTTGCTCAGGCGTCAAGTTTATGTGGGAGTGCACAATCGAGACGGTGAAAGACCTGGCTAAGCCCGGTTCCGGTTGCATTCTGGCTCACTGCATGGGCCTGGGCAAGACCCTTCAGGTCATCACTTTCCTCCACACCTGCTTGACCAATCCAACGGTCAGCCAGTACATAACGAGGGCCATGATCGTCTGCCCTTACAACACAGCGCTCAACTGGGCCATGGAGTTTGACTACTGGCTACAGGACATCGACGGAGACGTCAAGGTAATTGCCAGACAATTAAACAGGGTGGTCATAAAAAAACTTTGCCGATATATGGAGCTCTAGCAGCCAGTCCGTTCAACCGATCGAAATGAAATTTCAGATATAGCTATTCAGAGGTATGAGCTCGAGATTCTGTGAACGACAACAAAATGGCGTTCACTGTTACGGTTATAGTTACAGAAACTCGAAAATTTCCAATAGCAACACCCATTTTTTTTTTCGTCGCAAAATGCTCAGCACATGCGAAAACCTTAAAGAGCGTTGGAACCATACGTGTATTGCAAGAAACGGACATGTTATGCACGCACAAAAAACCGTTCTGGGAATCCTCCCCCCATAGAAAAAACTCGATTGGGGTGCAAGGAGGAAATTTGTGTATGACACAGAGTCAGTACACTAATCTCTGATTACAATACAGATCGGAGAAAATAAAACTTTTATTTTGATTACACATTTTCCACATGGGTACCATCACCATTAATTGCCTGTACGCTGAGCATTTTGCGATGAAAAAAATGGGTGTTGCCATTGGAAATTTTCAAGTTTCTGTAACTATAACCGTAACCATGAGCGCCATTTTGTTGTCGTTCACAGAATCTTGAGCTCATACCTCTGAATAGCTATATCTGATATTTCACCTCAGACTGACCAGGCTGGTTGAGCAGACTGGCCACTAGAGCTCCATATATCGGCAAAGTTTTATTATGACCACCCTGTACTTACACAAATTAAGCTTATACTTACTTTTACTCATGTTCTGTGGGGAAAAGTTTTCCCATACATTTTATTTTATTTCCTATTTAAATTTTAAATGTCATTTGTAAAGCCAACCTGGAAACTGCTGTTCTTGTTTACAGATTCCCAACATATGCATTTTCGCTGTTCCTAACCAATATTGCATAAATAACAAACTGTGCAGGACTTGGATTGAAATTCTCTTTGCTAGAAAAATTTATGTACAGTAGTGTTACTATGTTGGCGCTTTTATCTTATCAAGTGTGACATTTTCATCCCATATTACGTTATTATTATTTCATTTTAACTGACAGCTTTAGAAATAGCTTCATGTGATTTTCTAGTATTACTTACCCATCATACGTAGTATAGGGTAAGTCTTGCAATCATTTTGAAAATCGGAAATTTTTTTTTGACAGATTTACACGTTTTAGATAGTGGAGATTCCGAAAAACATATTTTTAGAAAAAAAATTTTGCCATCCGTCTGTCTGTCTGTCTGTCTGTAAACGCTCTATCTCCCGAACAAATTGAGATAGAGACTTGAAATTTTGTATGTAGTTAGTATGTAAGAATGGGACGAACCCAATTTAATATCAGCAACCTCGATGATCCGGAACTATTTTTTTCGGACTCTCGAAAAATTCGTTCTGATGAAAGGTATATAAAAACTTTCGAATTTTTTTGTTCTAAGGAATGGACGTAAAAGGCAATAAAATAACACACATTTTGCATACAGAACGAAGTCTATCGGATTATGAGTTGCCGAGATATTTGTAATCTTGTTTTCCACACTCTTCGATTTTTCATGACCCTGTATTTCATTCAAATTTCAATTCAGAAGTATATTTTAATTGGAAATGAGACGCTTAATTCGACGCAGTTAATTGTTAGTTCGTAGAATTATTATTTTTGGAGTTATAAGGATGTTTCTTTTACGCAGTTCGGTACTACTTGAGTAGTTTGGCGTTTTATATAATGTGTCGAAATTGGTACATCAACAGTTCTCTAATAAAGCATTACTATGTATATTAACAATATATAAATTTTGTTTATGAATTGCAATGCAATTGTATAAATAGTTTTCACATGTTTTATTTCCATATACATATCCATGATGGGTAAATATTACGGTGGCCCCCAACGACTAGTTTATGAGTAATGCAATTAGGAAACTATTTATTACTCAACAGATAAAGAATTAAATTTTGCAAATGAGTAATTTAAATGGATTACTAATAAAAAATATAGCTGCAAATATGTATTATTGCTTTTCTTTTTTTATGTATAATGCAAATATATGTTCTTCCTTTATAGTAACGAAGGTGGAACCCGTCGAAATTCAAGAAATGAAAATATTTAAAAAGGAACTGTATCATTGATTTATAATAAACCTACAAAATTAGCTACAGTAAAAAATGTATCTTTTATTGGTCAGTCTAACTCTCAAGCAAATATTAGTTGAAGCTAAAATTAACAAAATACTATTTCTATAAAACTCAATTGTCCAAATTATTAACATTAAATTTTAATTGTATATTTAATCAGTACAATATAATAAAGATCAGTTATTATGATAAAGTTATTAATTGAGGCTCTTATGTTTGGTATAAATGCGAATGAAAAAAAAACAAAATTTATTCCAAATTGACACAATCATAGAATTTCACGTGAAATCTAAACCCGTCATTTTCATCTTCTCAAAATTTCCATACATACTTCTCATGTCCGTATTCACTGTGTTTAACCCTTTAACGATCATAGCATTTTCATTGCTAAGATGTCGAAATAAATGAATAACACTGGTAATTAAGAACAAATATATTTCTAAATAAGAAAACGTGATTTTTCACATACAAAATAAAAGGGATATTTTTAGATAAAAATACCGGTGTCAGTGTTGCATATCGGAATTAAAATTTTGTGGTTTCGTGGCGAAACCAATGAACGTTAAAGAATGGTATTTTAATTTGATCATGGATGGATAAAAACGAAATAAAACTGAAAATTCACCGGATTTTATAACAGACGATTTATTTAACACACGCATTTTAATTTCTTTTGAATTTTAAGAGAAAATGGAGCAATTCTGTTGCCACAATTACAAAATTGGTACTAAAAACTAATAAAAAAAATTAATATCTTAAAGATAAATTGAAATACACATTTCAAACAAATTGCATTTAAAAGTACATTTTTTTCTCTATACGGCAGTATAAAAATTTAAAATGTGTGAAGTTTAGAAGTATAAAATTTGTAGTAGCGGAAATTGAAAAACCGAAAATGTGGGGGAAAAGCACTGCCATTTGCAAAATGACGTATGTGTTACGCACAGATACGTTTGGCCTTCTCATTTATTTGTGCTTGGTTTCCATGTGTTTCGTTCTTTTGGTTGTATATTTCGTTTGTTTTTCCAATACTTCAAAAGCATCCATGTTTTAGTCCATTTCCAGTTCACGTGCACTTAGTTACCATTTGTTTTGCGTTTCAATTGATTACTCGTTTTTCAAGGTCACTTTTCATCCATTCACGGCAAGTGTTCAGTCTATTAGGAAATAGCTACTGTCCATTTCCTAGTGTCTCATTACTCTATGATAACCTTATACAGAACTAACTTACATTTCCATCTTTATTTAATCCTATCTTATATTTATAATCTATTGCATGCAATATTCCCAACTATTAAGTTACTTTTTTTATAATAGATATTTTTACTTTCTACTAAAAAAAAAAAGTCTATTTTATTTTTACTTACCATTACTAAAAACACTTCCATTAAATGCTCAGAGTTCTTTCATCTCCTACTTCTGTTTTTCAACCGTACTTACGTAAATACCGGCAGATGTTTGCTATCGTTTGCGGCTCTCACTTTCATGCATACGGCACTTGATTCATGCGGCGTACTGAGGGATCCCGGCAGTTAAGGATAGATGGCGTTAGCGTCTCTTTCCTCCGGAGTTTCTCTCTTGTAAGTGGACATCGGCGATTGGTCTTTCCCGAACTTTCGCATTCGGATGTGAGGTTATGTAATTGAACGGAAACTGCTTAATGATATGCATGAGCTTATTTTGGTAATACAGTAGCTTCACTTGTTTTTACTTTGTAAACCGTGCTCGTTGTTGGCTTTGAAGACTTCGAATGAGATGGCTTATGTCGGCAGGAGATATTGATATCAGTTTTTAGGTGCGTTCGTAATTATGTAAATACGTAGCACCTATTGTTGTCGCTCAGTCCGTCCGCATATAACAACGCAAAAACTACCCAACCGAATCGTTTGAAATTTAAAATACATAATTATTACATAATTTTGTCAAGTCTTTTCAAATTTTATGAAAATTGAATGGATAGATCAATTACAGGGACATTCAAAAGGATTCTGTTACATTACGGTCAATAGGGAAAAAAGTTTTAAATGCATTTTAATCGTTTGAAATTTAAAACATATAATTATTGTGTAATTTTGTCGCGTCATTTCAAATGTTATGAAAATCGGATGCATAGATCAATTACAGGGACAATCAAAAGGATTCCGTTACATTACGGTCAATGGGGAAAAATTTTCAAATGCATTTTAATGATGTTACACTCATTCGAACATAATAGAATTAGCACGAATCTATGAAATATATACTAAATTATGTATTCTGTACAATCTGGGATGCAAAGAATTTTTATTATTAAATTACAGGGCCACAACAAAAGTATTCCACTATATAATGCTATACGGGGAAACATGGTTTGGTACGTGTTTTAATTATATTCAACTATTTCACATTTTATGAATAAGATATACGTTGCTGAGGTGTAATAAAAATTACTTCCTGCATATTTACAGGAACACAAAGATTTCGACTACTATACTGTATCCGGAGTACGCTCTACTATATCAGCAAGATCTGGATATTTTTAAAACTTCGTTATCGTACGAACACACCTCATTTACTACGTTCATGTGCAATTTCCAAATTGTTAGTAAATATGTAACTTACCTTTTAAATTGAAATGTTTTTAAATTTAATCTTTTTTCAATGATTGAAGTCTCATGGATTCCGGGATTTAGCATGTATGAAACACTGATATTTGAGCCTGAACTTTTGTGAAGATGAATTCTAAGATGCTTCACGATGTCAAGCCGATCCTTGGCGACCATTAAAGGTTCTGTTCAGTGTAAGACGGCTATGTCTGGACTTTTGCTTTGATAGGGTTCCCAGCATCATGGAAAGTCAGGGAAAAACCGGAAAGTCGCAGAATTTCAAAGTAGTCAGGGAAGGTCATGGAAATTTCAAAATATATAGGAAAAGTCAGGGCTCTTACAAATATTTTCTAAAAAGTCTTAGAGAAAAAATTTAAAATGATACGAAAGTCCTCAAATAGTCTCGGGGGGAAAAATCACAAAATTCCTCAAACAATCACAAGAGGAAAAAGAACTAGAAATTTGAAGAATAATTGCAGAAAAAAACGTTAGTTATGATTAAGGATTGTGAAAATAAGCAGAAAATTTCATCCCGTTAGGTTAAAGAAATTTTTGAGGTTTGGGCAGGGAATTTTTGGTCATAGAAAATCAGGGAATTTGCCCTTCATGTTTTGCTGGGAAGCCTGTTTAAGTGGAATCATGCGGGTACAGCAGTACGTGCTTCACATTTCAGATTAATAAGTTATTATTTCATTTCTTTTAACTCCATTTGTTTTGTAACATATCCTGTCTCTAGACTATTTTAAGATATTCCGATTTATCAATAACAGGTTTATTTTTCTTTCCATGATTTTTCCCTCATTGTCTCTGCCATGGAATTTTGTTTTAGGAGGCATTTTATTTAAAGAGCTGGTTAAGTTGACCGATGGCTGATCGGAGATAGTAAAGAGGAAAATATATTGGGAATGTTTTAGTTCTTTCTCGTCAAAGATAGCTTTAGTTCTGGAGATAGGAGAAACACTTTTTAATTGGCGTTAAACTTAGAATTCACAAGCAGGGCCTCGTGATATTTTTTGGCAAAAAATGAAAAATTTACAAGGAAAAAAAAATGTTCATGATCATATTTTTCCCCTAAGAGAAAATGAAACATCCCATTTCTCTTTCAGAAGGGGCAACAAAAAAGGGACATTTCATTTTCCTCATATGGAAAAAATATAGAAAGAGGAAAGGGAAATAGGATTTTTCATTTTCTGATAGGGAACAAATGTGTTAAGCGACACTGTTTATTTGAAATTTTTTTTTTTTTTTTTTAAATAAAAATATCTTAGTCATATGGCTGGAGAGGTTATTCTCCCTAAAGTGTGAATGGAATCGGCTTGGAATTTTGCCAATCAAAGTTCTTGCAACCATGGTTAATCAATTATTATCCATTTAAACGAATTTATCATGAATTAAAATACTTGCACAGTTGAAAAAAAATCTTGTCTTATTCCCCTTCAGATCTAGCAGTATCGCCAAACTACAAGATTAAATGCCAATAATGGACAATCATAAATGTCACATACAATGATATTAGACACAAAATACATGTTTAAAAGTCCTCAAGTAATTTTTATTTCGGCTTTTTATTTGTATTTTTGGTACTGCTTGGTTATCATGTCAACCCAAAACTAGTTGTTGGAGGCCACCGTAATACTTACCCATCATTTATATGCATATGAAAATAAAATATGTGAAAACTATTTATACAATGTATTACAATTCCAAAACTAAATTTAAATGTTGTTAATACACATAGTAATACTCTATTAATGAATTGCTGTTGCACCAATTTTAACAAATTATATAAAACGCCAAACTACTCAAGAAGTACCAAACTGCATAAAAGAAACATCCTTATAACTCCAAAAATAATAATAATATTAACTAACAGTTTGCTGCGTCGGATTAAGTGTCTCATTTTCAATTAAAATATACCTCTGAATTGAAATTTGAATGAAATACAGGATCATGAAAAATCGAAGAATGTGGAAAACAGGATTACAAATATCTTGACAACTAATAATCCGATCGACTTCGTTCTTTATGCAAAAATTTGTGTTTTTTTTTATTGCCTTTTACATACATTCCTTAAAATGAAAAATCTCAATTTGTTCGTGAGATAGAGCATTTACAGACAGACAGACGGACGGCAAATTTTTTTTCTAAAAATATGTTTTTTGAAATCTCCAGTGTCTAAAACGTGTAAATCTGTCAAAAAAATTTTTTCGATTTTCAAAACGATTGCAAGACTTACCCTATACTACGTATGATGGGTAAGTAAAACATCTCTAAACTCTAAGATTAAGTGCCAATAATGGATGATTGTGAATGTCGCATTCAATGACACTCAATACAATACACGTAAATAGAACGTCATTAAGGGATTTTTATTTCGATTTCTTATTTGTATTTTTATTAATATTCTACTAATTCATTTGTTTGTTCGATATTTAAAATAAAAATTATGTTAACATGTATAATTTGGCTAGTAATTTGGCAGTTTGCATAACTTGGTGAACTGGGTCGATGATATAACCAAGTAGTACCCAAATATTTTATTTGTCAATTGAATCAGCTTATTAAATTTATTAGCATTCTGCCAAGCGGAGTTCTTGCAACCGTGGTTAATCAGTGATTATCCATTTAATCGAAAGAGCCATTTTTTTTTTTTTGCCTCTCCCGAATAAAAATACCTGAAAAATGTTCTCTTCATTGCAGATCCACCAGTTGGCGACGGTGAAAAGCAACCTCGAGCGTATCGATATTCTGAAGTACTGGTTCAATGAAGGGGGAGTGGTCATCCTCAGCTATGACATGTTCAGGCGCCTGGCTGCCGAAAAAATCAACAAGATGAGCAAGAAGATGAAAGCGACCCTCGATGAGTGCCTTCTGGATCCAGGTATGACCTTGCCTTTCTTTTAGACCATTTGGAAAAGGGTTGTTGCTTTCGTTCTAGAAATATCTGAATCCTTATGATGTCTGGATTTTATTCCTTTTTTGATAGTATATATAGTTATATTGTTATATTTGTGTATGATATACAGTTACTTGTAATAATAACTAATGCGATAGTGTTTGGTGTAATATGTTTAAGAAATAAAAAATGCAAACATTTTTCTAAAATTTTTGTGGAGCCAGTTGACATATGACCATGATTCTTTCTTTTTTTTCTTGTTTTTGTTTTGTTTTTGAAAGATAGAACTTGACGAGACGATTAAAATAATAACATACAAAAATTATTGTACAGTCGAGTCTCTATATAACGAAATCCACCATTCCAGTAAAAAATTTGTTATGTAGAGAAATTCGATGTATAGAGAATGATGTTAAAAATCGTATCTAATGTGTGAAATTTGAACAAATATTATTTTTGATCTTTTGTATTAAGAATTTGAATTGTTTAAAAGTAAATATTAACCTAACATTTTATTTCTTAATTATTTAAGTGGTTTCAAAAAAGAGAACAGACATTTATTTGAAAGCTTAATGAAAATCAAATAAGAAAGACTTGCATTTAGTTCATATGAAGAAATCTGTAATTTTTTGTTGTTTTCATTTTTAAATTGTTACGCTCTCAAAAAAAAAAAAAAAAAAGGCTCAAATTTTAGCAAGAAATGAAAAATTGTAGTTAATATATTCTGCCATTTGAAGGCTTCTCTTATGTGCCTCTCATTGATTCCTTTCTTATATGTGTAACAATCTAATTGACTCTGTTTTGAGAAGGATGTTGAAAGGTGTGTGGGAGGTGGGATGAATTCGTTGGATTTCAAGAACAAAGATAGAAATGATTTTTAAAAAAAACTCAGAACTGACGATAAATCAAAAATAAGTGATGGAAAATTGATTATATATGGTTTTGAAGCTTTTTTAAAACTGAATAAATTAAGACCAATTTATAAAAAATTCGTTATATGGAGATAGATAATTCGCTATATAGAGATTGTTTTTAATGTAATCATGCGAAAAGGGGATTGTTCCTACTAAAAATTCGTTATATAGAGAAATTCGATGTATGGAGTTTCATTATAGAGAGACTCGACTGTATTTTATTGTAGTTTTTTTATTTAATTTTAAACAAAAAAAAAAAATGACGACACAAAATTCAACAGGCGATAGCTGATGATTCCGTGGATGGATTTACTAAGTTTATTTTAACAGACAATTATCATTTTTTTTTTTCCCCTCAGGCCCCGACATTGTTGTTTGTGATGAAGGTCACATTCTAAAGAATGAAAAGTCAGCGGTGTCAGTGGCGACCAATCGACTGGCTACGAGGCGTCGCATCATATTGACCGGTACACCGCTGCAGAACAACCTGAAGGAGTACCACTGCATGGTGAGCTTTGTGAAGCCCAACCTGCTCGGTACCAGTAAAGAGTTCCTCAACCGGTTCGTGAACCCCATCACCAACGGTCAGTATGAGGATTCGAACGAGTATGACGTACGACTCATGAAGAGAAGAATCCACATCCTACACAAACTTCTCGACGGATGCGTTCAGGTATACAGGGTGTCCCTTGCTTCTTTACTTTTGGACCAGATATTTTGTTAAGGGTAAATCAAAAAGGGTAACTTTGTGACACATGCTTATATTTATTTTTGTTCGGAAATGCATGAAAATAGCAAGTGTTATTATTCAGAAACTGTCTCATTGCACTCAATTTTCTGTTTTTTTTAACACAATAGATTTTTCATAACAAGCCTTCAAACTTAACATTTTTGAGCACATTTCCCGATGAAAGCAGAAAAACCTGTCGAAAAGCAGGAGAAACACTGGTGATTATGTCATTAAAATAGCTTAGAACTGGATAAATAATTTTATTATCATAAAATGGAAAAATAAGTTTAATTCAAAATCGCTTTTATGATCAGGCCTTCCAATTTTATATCTTTCTGTTATAAAAGGAATTTGTAAATGGGTCAAAACATTTTGCGCTTGTTGATTGGAGCAGTTAAGAACAACCTTAAACAAACACTAAATCCTCAAAAACGACACTAAAAACTAATTGGTTTATTTTATTTAACATTTTTAACATCGATGAAATTGTACCGTTTTCTTATAAGAGTGCAAACAAAACAGAAATAATCTGAGTAACAAAAAAAAGAGAACTTAAATGGTTTCATTTTCATCCATTATTTCTTTAATTAAAGACATTGTTGACGTTGGTACATGCATGACATTATACTTCTGAAACTATATAATATCTAACATTCTTCACTAATAAAGCAATAACCTGGGGTTTCAACAAACACCCCAAATAAAAATTTCTACATCATTACACCAAGAAAAAACTTGATAACATCTAAATTCGCTGAATTTACAAGTTACCTTTGTGTCCATAAACATAGCTTCAATGGACACACTCCACCATCAATCTATGAACAAAAATTGACAGGCAGGTCTTCCAAATGCGCCATAATACAGTAAAGCATCGTTTATACGACGTTTTAATGTGGTCCCAATTCGTTCCTATTCATTTTAATGTAAAAATATATCTTTTATACGACGCTCAAAATCGTTTATACGTCGATTTTTCGATTTTGAATAGGTTTATTTTTGTTTATTTTTCTTGTGTATTTTACAGACGAGCGAAAGTTGGCAGCTATGAATGACACCAAAGAGCGTGTTTAAATGCACTCTACATTATAAAAATGTGGGCTGTGTTCGATTAGTCTGAAAAATCGGCTTACGTGTAACAGATTACACTGGGAAGGGTCATTCTTTTTACAGGGATGGTCAGCTTTCCCGACCTGTTTTAAGTTGCAAATAGACTATCCATCTAACTCTTATCAGTATTGGCGACTTTTAGTTGGCCACACAGGGTTTTTGAGCTTTGACTTTAAATGAATAGGGAATGATGTACTGCAAATGAGGAACCTTTCGGTGAAACATAAATAAAGGTAAGCATATTTAAATTGCTTTCTAATCCCCTCCCCATTTTTTTTATTATTATTTTGGTTTGTTTATTTTACAAATTCATGCAAATCATCACATTGAACATTAAAATTAAATGAAAACAAAATTAATTCTAGTTTTGGAAGTGAAAATTGATTATACGTCGTTATCATTCATACGACGTTTTTCCGTAGTCCCTTTGGCGTCGTATAAACGATGCTCCACTGTACTTACTTGTTGAAATAACATTAATTAAGCATTAATTTATATACATAAATTTATACAGAAAACAAAAACAAAAACACCTACCAACATAAATCACTCGAAAATTAATAAAAATTATACAAATGAATAAACAATTCACAGATTAAAATAATGATATCAATATCAGATCAAAGAGTTCTGGAATATTATGATGCTGCCATCTACCACTGGAAGAAAAACAATCATGAAGTTGCCGAATGTCTTTTCACAGCAATTTGGTATACCAGAACCTATTACTAACAAGTAGAGGTCTCCATACTGGGCATACTCAGAATTTTTTTTAGAAAACATTAATTAAACAATTCATAGATGTAATAAAGGATCACTCAAAATTAGGGAATAGAGATTTTGGCCAAATACCAAACAGCAAATATTTGGCCGACTGGTGAATTGAATATCGAATATTTGGATAGCCAAATAGTAATTGTTGGGCCGAATACTGAATATTTGGCTTTCCAAATACTTTTTATATTTCAAAGTTTAAAGGTATTAAAATGTTACTTTTTAAAACAATTTTAAATAATATTTAATTAAAAAACTTACATTTTGAGAAATAAGAGCTTTTTATAAGAACATTTAGTATTGAATAAAATCTGCCTTGAATTATTTAAGAAGCATAATTATGAGACTTTTTTTAATTAATAAAATTTTTAAATAAAGCTAACATTTTAAAATCAAAGAGAAATAATAACAAGTTGGAAATTGCACGTGAAGCGTAGCAAATTAGGTGCGTTCGTACGATAACGAAGTTTTAAAAATATTACTTTCACATATCAATCTCATAAAATTGTAAATAGTGAATTACAATTGAAACGCTCATCAAACAATGTTCTCCCTATACCATTATGTAATGGAATACTTTTGTGTGGCCTTCTAAATCAATACCAAATGTTCTTTGCACCACAAATTATATAAGATGTGTATTATAATATGTACTTTATAGTTGCATATAAATTTTATTAAGTTTGCATGAGTGTAACACGATTAAAATGCATTTGAAACATTTTTCCCCATTGACCGTAATGTAACGGAATACTTTTGATTGCCCCTGTAATTGATCTATGCATCCGATTTTCATAAAATTTGAAATAACTCGACAACATTATGTAATAATTATGTATTTTAAATTTCAAACGTATAGAATATATTTGAAACTTTTTCCCCATTGACCATAATGTAATTGAATATTTTTGATTGCCCCTGTAATTGATCTATGCACACGATTATCAAAAGATTTGAAATAACTCGACAGAATTATGTAATAATTGCGTATTTTAAATTTCAAACGATTAAAATGCATTTGAAACTTTTTTCCCCATTGACCGTAATGTAATGGAATACTTTTGATTGCCCCTGTAATTGATCTATGCATCCGAGTTTCATAAAATTTGAAATGACTCGACAAAATTATGTAATAATTATGTATTTTAAATTTCAAACGATTCGGTTGGGTAGTTTTTGCGTTGTTATATGCGGACGGACAGACGGACGGACTGAACGACCACTATAGGTGCTACGTATTATATAATTACGAATGTACCTAAAAAACGGTCAAAGAGAAACTATACAGTTTCATAATTGTCCTTTTAAAATAACTTAAGGCAGATTTTTTTGTAATATAAAGTACAAATACTTTCAACTTTATTCTGAATAAAGAAATGCCTAGCTCATAGTCATTTTTTATGAATGGTGGCATTTTCCACCCTTCCCATCATATCATATTTTACAGAAATCAAAGCATGTCAGTTGAAAATATAGTCATGGTATCTTATTTATTGTTAAAGCAACAAATGAAAACACAAGTTTGACCTAGAGTGAGATGAAATACAAAATACTTATGTCTCAATAAGTTGATTATGATTATGGTTTCATGAACAAAAATTTGATGGCTATTGCTAATCTCAAAAGTTTTTCTTTCTTGTTTAAAGACTTTTATCTGCGAAAAGCAAGAAACAGATTTTTTACTAAACAAAATTTAGGAACTTGCATCTGCACATCATTTATTCCTAAAGAGAAACCTAATAAATCACCATTTTAATCCTTCTTGTGGTTAATTTTCTTAAGTTATACCTTACAAACAGCAAATAAATAATGTAAAAACATTATATTTATTTAAATATGATTTTCTTTCTAATTATTTTAAATATATTTATAAATTGACAATTAAAAGTAGAAATCGTGAAGAGTTTTTAAAAATGTGTTTACAAAAGGTTTTATTAAGTATTGGATTTGGCCGAATACTTTGATATTCGGCCAAACCGAATATTCAACTGGCCGAATAGTTTCATATTCGCCCAAGCCGAATATTCGGCTTATCTGAATAGTTTGATATTAGGTAACATGGCCAAATACCGAATATTTGGTGCATCTCTACTTAAAATTAGCGGCGGAATTATAATAGAAAGTTTATATAAAAAAAAAACTTTAGAATATTGAGAGTGGAAAGACCAAAGCATCACTCGTCAAAAGCAAACGATTTTAATGCAAGACTGGTAGCAGACACTGGAGATCTGCACAGGTAGGCAAAAAAAAAAGGTGTACTTTTATTAATTAAGGTATATTTAATTTAGAATTGACAGAGCCAAGGATTTTCTTCCATTTATATCCAAGGTGTAAAAATATGTTTATACGTTACACATAGACATATGAGTGATCATCACTTCTATTTGAATAACGTTGCAATGATTTGAACGGGTCCCCCTAATTTATCTTTGCCCAGGGCCCCAATTAATAGTCATAATTGGGGCCTGAACAAGCTCCTAATCAAATTTTGAGAACTCACCTTTTACAAATGAAGTTTAACCTGCCAACACAAAACTCAGTTAGTCTTCTCAGACATCCGAATAGGGTGTTGCTAAAATGAATCCCTTGTTCAATCAAAATCAACCGCAGGGGATGGTGGGAAATCGAACGTTTTGAGAAAAATAAATAATGCAACTGATACAAAGAATTAAGTAATGGGATTTTCTTTTTAAGAAAAGAACTGTTTTGAAAAGATTGTTTTTTAGAATAAAAGGAAATAAAGAGGATTGACTTAAAGGTATAGAATTAAAAATATTTTGTTAAAATATTATAAAAAGAAAGGAAAATGTTCAGTGTTAAAAGAATTTGGAAGTAATTAACTTAGGATTTTGATGAAATTTTTTTTAATTATTATTACATATCTATCTATCTATCTATCTATCTATATATATATATATATGTAATAAAATAAAAAAAATTTGCGCCATTTTTGTTCTCTTTTAGCTTCAATTCTAAATTTGTGGAACATATTTCAATCTTAGTTTCGTAACTTGTAACAGCTAAAATTCTTTTTCTTACTTTAGTTATTAATAAATTATTTCTTGCTTCTCAAAAAGGCGGGAGGTATTTCGTAAGCTTTTTACTTTCTGGAATATTCCTGGGATTTTAATTTTATTTTTTATTTTTAACATCGCGTGACAGGTGTTACTACGCGTTGCTAAAGGGTTTGTTCTTCCGAGGAAAAAATATAGTTCTTGCCAAGGATCGCCTGCTACGACCAATTAGAATTGATCATTTTTGTCCGTTTGAGGCTCGAGTTCATCCTAATTGGTTTTTTAAAATAATTGATGCGGAGTAGGAGGGCGCTAGTTTTGTCGTGAAAATGATTTTTTTCATTTGGTCTTTTAGGAGGTCAGAATGCATCTCTCCTTTAAACTACTCGGAAGCCATGTCATTTTTTCCGAGAATGTAGAACGCCGAGAATGTTGCAGCTTATTGAGCGAGGGCCGTAGTGATGGATGTGTGGAACGGTGATCTGTGGAGTAACTTAAGTTCGTGCTCTAAGTAATAAAGAACTAAAAAACTGATTTCTTGCATTGTTATTGGAGAAACTCCTACGACAACAAATCCATGGCTTATCCACTTGCCAGAACGACTGCTCATCCCGCTATTGAGTCTTGGTGAATAGTGGTGTTCTACAAGCTTATACACTATTATAGAGCATCGCCGCTCGTTATTATTACATATTTATATATATATACTGTGCATACCTTACTTTAGAAGGAAAAATGATGATTTTTTAAAATCTCGTATATAACACGCACCATAACTTTGCTATGCAAATAAATGAATTGCCAGAGGAATTTAAATTAAGAAAGTCAAAACAAACATAGTGTTAGGCCAGAAAATAAGGCGAAATTACTTTTTTAGACTTTGGGTAGGGAGAGCAGGACGGAGGATACTAGTGACTGACGGCAATGTGAATTGCTTATTGGCGTTTAAATAACATTACTTGCATGTTTCTATAAAAAAAAGTGCAAGGAGTGAAATAAAGATGCAGCAATACTTCTATTAAGTAAGATTTTCCTATTTTTAATGTCTTCTTTGAATACATTTCTTAATTCAAATGTATATCGTGTGATTACTTCAAGCAGTAAAAAAATTATTCTGTGTATAACACACACCTACGAGTTTTGCCTTAATTTTTTCAAAAAAAAAAAGTGTTCGTTATATATGAGTAAATACGGTATGTACAAACAATAATTGTAAAGCAACATATATGAATAGAACATGAAACAATGAATTAAAAAGAATATTCGAAATATGCACAACCATAGTAGATTCATTAGACATGTAGCTTCATTGTGCGGGAAAAGAAGGATTTCACAACAAACTCCTAATCAAATTTTGAGAACTCTCCTTCTACCAATGAGATTTAACCTGCCTGTTATGTCTTGTTATATTAACTTAGAAGTTTATAAAATTTTGTTTAACATGACATACATGTGTTTTTATCATCCCCAAGTCAAAACAATGTTTTGAAAAGTATGCATGGCGCCATTGATTCAATCGTCGTTCTGAAGTAAATAGAGTGATCCTATAAAGCTAGTTTTACTGTGATTTTGGATCACTGTGAATCGCCGTTGACGGCCTTGCCGCGGTCGATGTTTGATGTCATAGTTAATGAGCCAATGGCGCTTGGCGTACGTAGTTTTTCTTTTGGTATTTTCAGAGGTTTTTCTCCTCAGATAGTGACAACTTGGACTTTGTAGAAAATATGTAAATATTCAAGAGCAGATTTGTATATAATGAAGAGATGCAGCTTTGTTCTTCGCCTTTGTTTTTCGTTATGATTGTTTAAAGCACGTTCGTCTTTTTATTATAGCAGCTGGTCTGTTTAATGCCTGGTCATGACGGCATGTAATTAGTAAAATATGATGCTGCTTGAGTTTTAAGACTTCAATTATTTATGTTTTTAACCTTTTGCTTTTCGGCATAGTTTGCTGAAGTTTTTGCTGTTTTGCTGTATATCATGTTTCTTCATTAAAGTTTGTTGTTATTGAAACTTGCGCCTTTTCAATAAGTCTTCCACGATTACATTTCTAATGCATCCAGATTCCACTGGGCAATTTTGATTGAATCTACATCAGTGCCAAAACATTGCATGATTATTAAAGTTTTCCTTTTCTCGTTGTGATTTTGTGTTGTTGTTGCAGAGGTGCGACTCTTCTGCGCTGACCAAGTTCCTCCCTCCAAAGCATGGACTGTGCTTGACTGATCCTTAGAACCATTATTTTTTTTAATCAATTCTACTGCTGGTTTAGGGTCTCAAAGGGCAATTAATGGTAGAATTGCTGAGCAAGGGAAATGATGACTCATTTTAGCCACTCTCCTATGGCTTGTTGGAATTTTAAAAACATACTAGTTAGGATGAGCGAAGCGAATCCTCTACTAGGCCACTCAAATGACACTTTGCCGTACACTTTACAAAAAAACTATTCAATATTTTGACTTCAAATTAAACACAAAAATAAATTATGATCTGTAGATTTGCACAATATAATTCTTTTTACAGTAAAACGTTAAAAAAATATTATTTTAATTAATTTAATTTGCATGCATTTCCAATATGGACGCATTTTAGCAAATAAATAAAAAATGAAACGCGTATATTTTCAGAAAAAAAAATATAAATGATGGAGTAAGTAATTGTAGATAGAATCATGATTAATTTAATAAATAAAACATGTTTTCATTATTCTGCAAAATTGTTTGCACAGATGACACTTAAACATTTAAAAAAAATTGTATTATAGATTTTATTTATTTATTTATTTTTTTTTGTAAAGTGGCAACAAAAGAATTGTAAACAAATAAAATTAATTGTTAAATTTGTTATATAAATGAAAAATTAAAAGAACTGCGGGAAGTTGTTGCCTCGATTCAAGGCTCTTTATAAATGTACTAAAACAAAGCTGGCCGATTCAGAAACGACAAATGTACTTTAACCATATCTTACTTTACCATTTGGGTCTAAAATAATGTTACGTTCTTATTTGTGGACCGAAAAAGATTTAGTAAACGGGACTTTAGACTTTGTTGCACGTATTAAAGAAAATCACAAACCACCAGACCAGATATCGCGACTAATCATGGATAAATTTGAATGCTACAGTAATTTAACTTATAAGAATTGGTGCGTACCAATTCCCCCAATAATTAAATTCTGGAAAATTGGAAGCATAAATTGCTCAAGGAAAGAATTTCTTCTGCAGTTAGCTTTTGCTGTTACAATTCGTAAATCCTAAGGCTTAACATTAGACGAAGCAGTTGTAGATATTGAGGATATATAGACACTAGCTGGCTTAAAAACGTACGTAATGTTGTCGAGAGTGAAAATCCTTCAAAATTAAGCATTCAATAGAAATTTTCCTTACGAAAAATTCTACAATATCAAAAATTCTTGTACGCTAACATGTATAAAAACGAAGAAATTAGAATAAAATGTTTTACAGTTAAAAATTTATAGCATCAACGAGAGCAGATTTCAAATGTTTTTCCAGAAAATAGGATTTTGAAGAAGTAACTTTCTTCAAGCTCCCTTCAAATATATTATTCTAAAATAGCTATCAAAGATTATTTGATGTTAATTACAAAGATTGGAAACATGCATATTTCAAACAACTTTAAAAAACACCAGTGGTTACTGGAAATAAGAAAAACATATTTAAAAGAGCTTTTAGTTGAAAATTTAAAAATATTTTGTAAAAGTTTTCTTCGAAAATATTTTATTATGACAGTCTTACATCATAAATAAAAAATTAAAATGCGCCAAAACATAAAATAACGTTTTTGTTCAATAAAGATGCAAAAATTATATTAAAAAATATTGTTATTTTCGAATATCTGTTATGTAAAATAATGCTTTGCGAATCCAAACAAAGCATGGCTTTTGCTTGTAAAAAATCCAGTGGCAGAAAGTGTTGTAGCTGACTGTGACAAGCTTTTAAAATTTCATAATCCGTCTGCATGTCATTTCAATGAATAATTAACTAGGAAGTAATTCTTTGATGAAATGAGTGCTTTTTCATTGACACATTGACGAAATTGGCTCTCTTTTTTCTGCAATTTTTTGATAAAATTTACTGTTTTTTTTCGCGATCTTTTGACGAAATTTGTCTGTAAATTTTTCCTTTTTCATTCTGATTTTGAAAATGTATGTATTTTGTTGTGTTGTTTGCAGAGGTGCGACTATTCTGCGCTGACCAAGTTCCTTCCCCCGAAGCACGAGTTTGTGATCAGCGTGAAGCTGAGCGAGACTCAGGCCAAGATGTACGAGTGCTACCTGGAGAAGCTGACCACAGCGAAGCAGGACTCCAAGATACAGGGGAGGACCCTCTTCGCTGACTTCAACAACCTCCGAAACATATGGACCCACCCTTACATATGCCACACGGCACACGAGAGGCACGAGGTCCGAAGGGTAAGAGTGCTATTGTCTTCTCCAATGACCTAAGATACCTAGACACCACAATGCAGTGTTCGCCAAATTGCGACTAAATTCTTCATTTGGCGAGTAAACAAGCAATTAGATTTGCCAAATTGCTAGTGCTCAATTTTTACTTTTTCTTTCTTTTCCTTTTCGTTTTTTGTACATATGCATATATGCATATTTTTATACATTAGTAGCGGATAGTTGAAATTAGATTAACAACAATCCCTGTCACAGCTATAGAAACTCAGGTTATTTTAGAACATACAGAAAAAAAGGGTTACATTAAAGGATTATAGATATTTTTTTGTGCTACATGGCGAATCTATTTGGCTAATACTTTTTTCATTTGGCGAATGTTTTTTATTTTTAATTAGCCAAATTACTAACATTGGTCAAATGTCAGGGAGAACACTGATTGCGACTAAATTCTTCATTTGGCAAGTAAACAAGCGATTAGATTCGCCAAATTGCTAGTGCTCAATTTTTCTTTTTTTTTTCTTTTCATTTTCGTTTTTCATACGTATGCATGTATACATATTTTTAATATATACGTATTTTTATACATTAGTAGCGGATAGTTGAAATTAGATTAATAACAATCATTGTCGCAGTTATAAAAACTTAGGTTATTTTAGAACATATTTTAAAAAGGTAAGTACATTAAAGGATTAAAGATAGTTTTTTTGTACTCCACTACGAATTTATTTTGCTGATACTTTTTTCATTTGGTGAATGTTTTTGATTTTTAATTAGCCAAATTACGAAAGTTGGTCAAATGTCAGCGAAAACACTGCCACAATGGCAACCTTTTCATAGGCCAACATCTTTGCCTTCCGTCACGTGACGGAGGGCAGATTTTGTTGTCTAATTCCTCAGTTTAAGTTCTTGTCACTGTGCAAAATGCAACTATCAACACTTCCATAATTTCTTTTTTTTTTTAAATCTTATTCCTAAAATACTAACGTTCCTTAATGTTTATTAAATAAAAATAGTTTCTTTTCCTGAAATTAAAGTTAAATTAAAATGCAGTTTTTATTAAAAAATAGTTTATCTTTAATTAAAACAAATTATACCTTTTTAACTTTAATTTTCATTCTGCTAAATTTTCCTAAACAGTTCTTTAGAATATATTACTTTACAGCTGCCGTATTTCATCCACGCTACTCTGTTTACAAGACTTTTCAGAATCTAGTTTCACTTCCTTTCATTATCTCATCGTAATTCACACGGCCGTTACGAGATAACGAAGTGTCTGATCTTTGACGTCATCAATCAGAAGTTACATCATTCTGATACTCTTACGTCATTTTTTTTCTTAATGAGATTCTTGAAGTGAATGGATTTCGAATCGCTGTTTTAGTAGTTAACCGTTACCCGTGTTGATGATAAGCGTATATAAAGATCGCGAATTGATGATTTAATCAGTTTCGATTATCCCTTTGAGATATGTCGGTAGGCTTGGCCACCGTTTTATACAACAGTAGTGTGTGACGCTATTGATTACAACGTTATGGCTAGTGGTGGCTAATGAAATGGTTTTTTCTGTCAGAGTTTTTCAAAGAGTTATTTTGCCTTCGAGTTTTTAAATGAAACATTTATAATGGCTTGCGTTTCATCTTGAAGTTTACTCTTTTCTCTTACGTGATTTTGTGTCAAGTCGATTGTGTGGAAAAACGAGCCATCGGTTTCCAGATGTGTTTTTCCGTATCGGCAAGGGTCGTTGACCTTGATGTTGGTGTGTCACGGAGTGCAGTAAATGAATCGACGAGAATGCTTTTTACAATAGCAGTTTTTTTTCTTTTGAAGATGTGTTATACTATGAGCTCCTGGACATTTTGATTTTTGTATTTTCATGTCATGAGGTCCCAGATATATAATGAAGATTCAGATAAGTTATATTGTTATTATTATAAAGTTAATTGATAAATCTTTTTAATTTTATCTTTTTAATTTTATCTTTTTATTTTTGTTATGTCTTAAGACTTCAATAAATATTTTGTTAGATTTTAAATTTGTTTGTTATCTTTTATATCACCACACATTAATTTAATTTTTCTTTTGCAGTTTAACTTATATTAAAATTTAAACTTCTTTTTCGTGTCATTGTGGTTCGGGAACCAGCATGAGCGTTTCTGCTGTAAAAGCTGCTCTGCAAATCTTTAAATAGTTTGTATATTACGTAAGTAATATACAAGAAAGGTTATGGGCTCGTTTCCCTAACCGCTACCGATAGGTTAAATTTAAAAAGTAGTTTAAAATTAAATTGTTTAAAAGTGTAATTATAAAGTATAGTGTTTTCAAAAGTTTAAGTGATTAAATTAAAAGTTGTTTAATAAGTTTTATTTTCAGCCGCTTTCTAGTGATTTAAAAGTAATGTTTTTTGAAATTTTTTTTTACCGCCCTTTACCTTAATCGGTTCGGCATTGATGTGGTGATATTGCGTAATACCCTCGTCTTATATTGGCGATATGCTGAGACGGGGGGGCTAGATATTTACGAATTTTTTTTTTAAATGATTAAAGGTTTTTGATAATAGTTTTTGAAATTTTAATGTTAGTTTAAGAGTTTAAAAATATTTTAAAGATTCTCTTAAATTTTTTTTTGGAATTAAATAAAATTAGAATAGTAGGTTAGTTTTGGTGCTGGACTTCATGACATTGAATTTTGAAACGATGGAGTGAAGGAAGAATACGTCAAGTATTATATTTCTGAATCATGCTGAAGAATTTTTTGGAAGCTTCATGAAGAGTAATTTATCTGCAAACCTCCTGATATTTAATGTGGAATGAGACGAGTTCAAGTGTTAAACAGGGTCATTCTTATTCAAGTGAACGTCGATGTCTGCACCTGTTTTTATGCTGCTTTGGGTTTAGTTGCGTCAGTGGGGCGCGCTGGAGCCCCCACTTGATGTGGTGCATTTAAAGATCTTGCAGTCTGAGAACTTTTTGCGGTCAATGGACATTTTAAGACTTTGTTCCTGATCACTTTGAACTTTTTGTTCTTGAACTTTTTGAGCTGCTACTTTGAGATGTCGGATCGTCGTATTTCTCTAGTCCGGTGTTCCTGCTGCTTAGTGTTAATGCCATGATTGCGGTGACATTGTGGAAGTGTACCTCTTCAAGAGTCTTTACATCTGTTATTTTTGTGATATTTTTATTGTTAAAGTTTTTATAAAAATGTGATATTTTTATACCTGTTGTTTTTATAATTAGAAAAATATAAGTTTTGCATCCAGGGATTTATAGTGTCAGCGTTTAAAAATTGGTATTTAAATAGAGGGGGGAGTTTTAAAATCCTTGCTTGTTTTTATGGTGTAAATTAACTAGTGTTAAAGTTTAGGATTTTGTGCTTGATTACTTAGGGATTTTTAAAATCCTAGTTTAGTTTTAAATTGAGCATTTTTCCCCTGCATAAAGTTTATATTTAAATTAACTTAAAGAGCAGTTCAGGTTTTTTTTCTCTCTTTGGGCATGTTTTGATGTTTAAGCTAAGATGGTTTAATGTCAAGTTAAGATGGGTTTAATTATTGAAGTAATCTGTAAAGCCTATTTAATAGCTTTTGAGAAATTTTTAAGATGGGTTTAACTTTTTATGAAATAGCAATTGACTTTCTTTTTATGAGAAATTAATTTAAGGGTTTGAATATTTATTATGGTCCTCACTTTAAATGGTTGTTTATTAATCTTGAAGTTTAAAGTAAATTTAAAGTTGAATATTTTAGATTTTGTTATAAATGGTTTAACTTGTTAGAAGTTTGTTTTTCACCTGTTTAACAATTACCTACAAGTTAATCATGAAAGGATATTTATATTTTACAGAATATAGAGTAATAGATTTAATGCAGTAATATTTGAAGACCCTATTTAATTTGAACTTTGCATCTTGGGAGGGGTTTTTCTTTTCTTGTGTAAGATTAAAGTGTTAAGATACCCGACCTGAATAGGATGCATGATGTTCTGTGTTATAAATGGGTTTTTCATTTAGTAATTGTTTTTAGTTTTAAGTAAATACATGTTAAGTTTAAAATAAGTTTATTAAAAGTTCTTTTTCACTGTTACTGTGAAGGGCCATACTGGAATTTTTTTTTAAAGGATATTTAAAATAACTTGTTAAAATATTTGAATCTTTATCCTATTGAGAAAAACTTGATTTTTGATGTAGTGAATCTTACTGTTTTAAAAGTTTAATGAAACTCAAATTTTTTAGTGTAAGAAATAGCCGTGAATATCTTTTTTTTTAGGCTATGTGGTTGTTTGAACAACTGGTTTGAGTTCTTGACTTAAAGTGTGGTGATTCACTGCATCATATGTCATGTTTTGGTTTTCATTAAATTTAAATGATATGTATTTTTTTTTAAATCTTTTCAATTTTGTCTTACTTAGACATAGTAATGCTTTTTAATAAGTATGATAGCTAAATTTTTAGATGGACTGTATCCTGGATAATTATCTCATAAATATGCTTCAGCCATTTTTCTATAAATGATTTACAGTAGTATCATATATTTATTACTTAAGGACATTTTTTTAAATGTTAAATTTAATAAAAGTTAAAATTTATTTGAATTTTTCTTATTTTGACATTTTATAATTTAAAGAAATATTTTTATTTGCAGTATAGTACTTAAAGCTTTCTTTGCCCAATAGTTTAAGTAAAACCTCTAGCATGAATGAAGGAGAGATCCAATGGATTTTCACTTTGCATTTTTAGATTCTTTAGGCAACCTGGATCCTAGAGCAAGATAGCGTTTAAGCAGGTCGCTGATGCTTATGGATATGGTTGGTTTTGAATTGCTGAGGTTTTACAGTGGTGAATTGAATAAAAATTACTATTTTATTTTTTTATGCAGATTTGACAGTTTACATTTGTGTTAAGTTGCTTTGGAAATTTTAAGTTAGAGAGATTGTCTGAAAGTTCTCATTGGTTTTTGTTTGTAATGGCTGGCTATGTTTAAGGAAAGGATATGAAGAAGTTTTGAATTGCTGCTTAGAAGGGAAATGGAGATCTGGATATAATTCTGAGATTTATTTTGAAAAGAGGAAATTTTTTTTTTTTTTTTTTTTTTTTTTTTTTTTGAATAAAGGTTTTTTGAGTAAATTCTTTTTGGATTCTGGGTAATCTTGGAGAGATTAGCTATTTTTAGAGGCAAATTGCTTATGCTGAATGATCGATGGGAATTGTGAAAGCTGAACTGAATTTTTGTCAATGTTTAGATCCCATAAAAGATCAGTAATTGGAATTGAGATTGGTTCTTGCCTGAATAGTTATCAAATGAATTAACTTGTTAGAAAGTGGTTACATAAGGGGTAACTTTCTAGTTTGGCTGAGGGACAGTATCGTTTGAGCAATTTGCAAACTGTTTTTGGTATATTGGCATGTTTGACAGGAAAAGTGTAAAATGGATCCTAGGTTACTTTTTCCTGAAACTGAGATGTCATATGAAGCATTGTCTGATGGTTGATAATTATTTTAAAGCTGTCTTTCCAAATTTGAAGTTTTAGATTCCTAGAGTTCATGATGATCATTTTAAGAAAGTTTGAATAATTCTGACGGGCAAATTAGTTTATGGTAATATGCATTTACTGAATAGTTTAAGAATATAGCTTTTTAGTGGGGTATTTGATAGAGGTCAAGTTGTGAAGGAAAAGGATTGGGCTCATGAAGAAATTTGAGCAGTGTTTCCAATACTTGGCAAGATATTTTGTTTTAGCTCTGTTTTCTCTAAGCATTTGGTGATGTTTGAGTAAAGCAAGGTCGGTCTCCGAGAATGTTGAATTAAAGCTAATGCTCGGTAACCCTGTCAGTCTATGAGATTGTATTTTAGAGGTGGTTCTTCATCCGTGTCTGTGTCTTTGCCTATGTCCTGTTTTGTCTTGAGAGAATGAGTGTGAAGCCTTTGGATCCAGAGCATCTGTGTGTACGTAGAATGAATGTGAGCGAATGGGTATCCTAGCGCTGGGATGTATGAATGTTATGTTTCCCCAGTATCAGTGTCTGGTCCGGATTTCGAGGTATAGGCACAGCTAAAATTTTTTTTGATAAATAGGCAGGATGTTAGTAATGTGAATTTAAAATATATATGTATATTTACTTAGGGGAGCATTAGTCTTAGATATTTAACCGGTTTTTTGATTGCTTGACTGTGTCATCTGGATTGGCTTAGGAGAAGAGCAAATTGTAGTTAAGATGTTAAGAAAAGAAGTCTTTGTGTTAATTTGCCAAGGTTGCCTAGTCGGAATGTTTAAATATTTTTTTTTGATATGTCAGTTATATCTTGGTTTTTGAAATGTTAAATGAATTAAGAAATTTTTTTTTGAAGGGTACATAATCACTTTTTGTAGTATATAATGATTATTATGAAATATGTCAATCTTTGCATTAATGTCTTGTGTAAGAAATGAAATCTGTGCATGATGGACACTAAAAGGACTGGAAGAGATGTTACGTCAACAAGGACTGTTGTATTTTAATATATTTTATATTTATATATAAATGTGTTTATGTAAAAATGTTTTGGAGCTCATGGTTTTAAACTTTCTTTTTAAATTTTTTTTTAGCTTTTCTCGGTTTACCATCTTCTGGTTACAAATTTTTTTTTTAGGTATAGAGCTGGTTTCTTTTGATAGTTCTTTGGAGAAGTTCCTTATGGGTGTTGTAAGAATTAGTGTTAGCCTTGAGGATGCCATTGGTGTTAGATTTTTTATCCTACTTTCGGATTAATTTTTGGTGGTGTTCTTTTGGGCATTTGCCCTGTTATTGCACAGGTGACAAGAGGGGGGGCTTTGTTGTCTAATTCCTCAGTTTAAGTTCTTGTCACTGTGCAAAATGCAACTATCAACACTTCCATAATTTCTTTTTTTTTTTAAATCTTATTCCTAAAATACTAACGTTCCTTAATGTTTATTAAATAAAAATAGTTTCTTTTCCTGAAATTAAAGTTAAATTAAAATGCAGTTTTTATTAAAAAATAGTTTATCTTTAATTAAAACAAATTATACCTTTTTAACTTTAATTTTCATTCTGCTAAATTTTCCTAAACAGTTCTTTAGAATATATTACTTTACAGCTGCCGTATTTCATCCACGCTACTCTGTTTACAAGACTTTTCAGAATCTAGTTTCACTTCCTTTCATTATCTCATCGTAATTCACACGGCCGTTACGAGATAACGAAGTGTCTGATCTTTGACGTCATCAATCAGAAGTTACATCATTCTGATACTCTTACGTCATTTTTTTTCTTAATGAGATTCTTGAAGTGAATGGATTTCGAATCGCTGTTTTAGTAGTTAACCGTTACCCGTGTTGATGATAAGCGTATATAAAGATCGCGAATTGATGATTTAATCAGTTTCGATTATCCCTTTGAGATATGTCGGTAGGCTTGGCCACCGTTTTATACAACAGTAGTGTGTGACGCTATTGATTACAACGTTATGGCTAGTGGTGGCTAATGAAATGGTTTTTTCTGTCAGAGTTTTTCAAAGAGTTATTTTGCCTTCGAGTTTTTAAATGAAACATTTATAATGGCTTGCGTTTCATCTTGAAGTTTACTCTTTTCTCTTACGTGATTTTGTGTCAAGTCGATTGTGTGGAAAAACGAGCCATCGGTTTCCAGATGTGTTTTTCCGTATCGGCAAGGGTCGTTGACCTTGATGTTGGTGTGTCACGGAGTGCAGTAAATGAATCGACGAGAATGCTTTTTACAATAGCAGTTTTTTTTCTTTTGAAGATGTGTTATACTATGAGCTCCTGGACATTTTGATTTTTGTATTTTCATGTCATGAGGTCCCAGATATATAATGAAGATTCAGATAAGTTATATTGTTATTATTATAAAGTTAATTGATAAATCTTTTTAATTTTATCTTTTTATTTTTGTTATGTCTTAAGACTTCAATAAATATTTTGTTAGATTTTAAATTTGTTTGTTATCTTTTATATCACCACACATTAATTTAATTTTTCTTTTGCAGTTTAACTTATATTAAAATTTAAACTTCTTTTTCGTGTCATTGTGGTTCGGGAACCAGCATGAGCGTTTCTGCTGTAAAAGCTGCTCTGCAAATCTTTAAATAGTTTGTATATTACGTAAGTAATATACAAGAGATTTAGCACACCAAACCGGTTTTTCTCCCACCGAAACTCACATTGTTATGTTTTGAGTTGACCGCACTTCTGCTTCTCTAAAGAGAGAACGTGGAATCTGAAAGTTTCCAATAAAGCGATCACTGCCAAAAACCAGCATCTTTTCGCCAAAGATGTTGGATTCGAAACCATGACAAGAGAACAATGGGATGTGCCGTCTACGTATATTAGAAAGTCAATGGTCTTCTCTCATACAACCTTTTACGCCAAACGTAAAAGTTTGGTAAGTGAACAGGGTTGACAAGTTTTTGACAGTGTGCAGTTTTATCCGGATTAAACCGTCATGTCAAAAACCTTGTCAGAAACCTCAAATACTACACTAATATGTAAAATTTCACATAAAATATCTGTCGCACTTATACAATATTAGAAAAATATTATAATAAAATTATAAAAATATTATAAAAATTAATATTTAATTGTAAAAATATTAGAAAAATATACATATTAAAAATTCACTATTACTGTATTGTAAAATATTATTTCTGGAAGAAAAAAAAAAACTGTCATAAATACGAAAATTTGGTCTGCCTCCAAAATTGCCCAACAAGCAATGCTTCTGCTAGCTCAGCATCCATTGAGAGAGTATCTCCGAACTTTGCCTTCATACACTCTAAACTGAAAAATCGTTTGGGTGTAAATAGCTGTGCTATTTTTATCCCTTAGCATCCTAACCAATACTGGTTAGGATGCTGCGGGATAAAATTGATCCAGATTATTAACTGTATAAAATCATTTTCTTCTGTTTAAATATTCTAAAACACAAATTTTTTTTACTGCAATTAAAATAAATTAATTTTTTGTAATTATTAAATTACAGTAATTAATTTTAAATAAAAAAATACTTAAATTATTAAGACTTATTCAATATTTCCTTCTTGTTCTTAAAATGTTTTAAGGCACATTGCATGTTTTTGTCGGTTTAAACTAGTATTTGACGGTTTAAATCATTTTTTGACGCTTTGTCATGTAAAAATCTAGTTTCTGATATCAGAAACCCTGCCCTATAAGTCAAATTATCCATCATCAGAGTTGTATAATACAAACGCATGACGTGCGCTGAAAATTTTAGAAAAGAAACAATTTTTATTTTTGTCGCTTTTTTTTAGTACCAAAAAAATAAAAGTGTTCCCCCAAATTTATGTACAATTTATTTACAGCTAGCATACAACTAAAAGCAGGGCTGATTTTAAAATTTTCCAAAATATAAGTCATTTATTCAATGCTGAAGACTTCAAAAAATCATCAGTCTGAAATTTTGTACACCAAAAATCTCAAATTTTGACAAATGTTTGTCATAAAAAAAAATCAATTTCGTCAATCATTTGCAGAAAGAAACATCTCCAATTTTCACAAATTATCATGAAAACAACACAAATTTAGTGAAAGCTCCATAGAAAAAGCACGAAATATCGTCGAAGGGCCACAAAAATAGAAATTTCATCAAAGGATAACAAAAAAAAATCGCGAAGTTCAACTAAGAATCGAGTAAAAAACGTGCATTTTAACAATCACGGAAAAAACGCGAATTTCGTCCATTGAATTGCGTAAAAAACGTGAATTTCGTTAACAAATCGCACAATATTTTTTGCAATTTTCTACATTAAAACTTGCCTTCACATTCACCTGTTTTCGGAGATTCATGCAAGTTTTTTGGAAAAAAAGAGTTGTTCATTTTCTTAAAGAATTTTCTTTCGAAATCGCTTGTCATATCTTTTCTTTTTTCCTTGTTAAGATTTATATATTCTTTGAGCCATGGTTTTAGGGGAAAAGACAAAAATTTATATAAAACTTTAAATTTAAATACAGTAGACCAGGGCCTGACTAAAGCAGGGGCATGCGGGGCAATTGCCCCGGGCCCCCCGGCTGGAGGGGGGCCCCAAGGACAGATATACGTTTTTTGTTAAAGCAATCTTAAATGATAAAATATTACCAAAAGTGACCAAAATTCCCTTTTTTTAAGTGTTAAGGATCTTTTTTCTCCTACCGCCTCTGTTATAACCATGCCCCAGGGTCAATCCATTTCAAGTGGTCCAGAAAATATTTTTTTGGTCGCTCGACCATTTTTAAAAAAATTTAAATTTTTTGTACAACAACCCTAACATGACGGAAGTTCAAAATAACCATTCTTTTAATTCTGCTATTTTTTTGTTTGTGCATGGCGGCCATCTTTGTTTCATCGTGTGCAGCGATTTTCTCAGATACTAGGATACACAAAATTGTAAATATCTCGTCTTCTATTTTCCCAATTGAAATGGGATTTGCAGCATTTTGTTTAAAATAAAATAGGCTAAATAAACAGTGTAAGATAAATTTTAAAAAATAAATTTTTATAGGTGAAATTTTAGCACAAAATGTACGATTTTTTCCAAAATCTATCCGTTTGCAAGAGGAAAATTTTCATGCAAGAGCAACTGTCAACCTTACACAATTTTTTCTACAAATAGATCAAAAGTACGTGTACTCATACACCAAGTCCCAGATCTGGGAGTTAATTTCTCTTTGCGAAAAAAATTCCGAAATTCGTCAAAAATTTCAAAAATCGCACTTTTTAGGCTTTTATATCTCTGGTGGGGCGCGAGATAAAAATCTGAAATTTTGGCCTTTGATAGTATTGTGTAGTAGCGTTATGTACAAAAACTTTCAAGAAGGAGATTTGACTACAAGCTGAGATATGAGATGGAAAATATGTGAAAACAATACTGTCAAACTATTGTAAACCTACTATGTAATTGTTCAACAAGACTGTCAACCTTGCACAATTTTTTCTACAAATAGGTCAGAAGTGTGTGTACTCATACACCAAGTCCCATATCTGGGAAATGATTTCTCTTTCCGAAAAAAATTCCGAAATTCGTCGAAAATTTCAAAAACCGCACTTTTTAGGCTTTGATATATCTGGTGGAGAACGAGATAAAAATCTGAAATTCTGGCCTTTGATAGTATTATGTAATAGTGTTATGTACAAAAAATTTCAAGAAGGAGATTTGACTACAATCTGAGATACGGTGATTAAAAAATGTTAAGAAATGCTATTACGAGTACATTAGGAGAAATGAGATGTCTCTTTTATTACAATATTTACACAGAAAATATCGTTTGTTGAAAACAGTTAAATAATAAGCATTTAATTTACAAAATACTATATATGCTCAACAAAGAGCTTAACAATATTTATGAGAGATGTTATGAGTTCGACCAGTTACTGTTGTCAGTCCATCAGGCTGTTCTTTCTAAAAATTTTATTTGAAGCCCAAGTCTTGTCATCCCTTGTTAACTTGAATGAAATTCTCTACGTTTAATAATTGAAGCCATGTCAACTCGATCAGTTGCAATTCATTGTCTGTAATTTACTTTTCCTGAAATGTGTTCCGAGTAAAATTGTTGCAATAGCATTTCTAGTAGATTTGTTCATCTGGACAAATAGTGTATTGGCTTAGCATACATTCTGAATTGTTTAAATCACACAGAAGCATTTGAAAAAGATATTTGTAACTAACATTTAACTTTGTACCATAAATAATTAATTTAAAATTTTGGGAGGTATGAACAATAACATAGTATGTTACAATAGTTTGGCAGTATTGTTTTCACATATTGTCCATGTCATATCTCAGCTTGTAGTCAAATCTCCTTCTTGAAATTTTTTGTACATAACACTACTACACAATACTATCAATGGCCAGAATTTCAGATTTTTATCTCGTGCTCCACCAGAGATATCAAAGCCTAAAAAGTGTGATTTTTGAAATTTTTGACGAATTTCGGAATTTTTTTCGCAAAGAGAAATCACTTCCCAAATCTGGGACTTGGTGTATGAGTACACACACTTCTGACCTATTTGTAGAAAAAATTGTGCAAGGTTGACAGTCTTGTTGAACAATTACACAGTAGGTTTACAATAGTTTGGTAGTAATGTTTTCACATATCTTCCATGTCATATCTCAGCTTGTAGTCAAATCTCCTTCTTGAAATATTTTGTACATAACGCTACTACACGATACTATCACAGGCCAAAATTTCAGATTTTTATCTCGTGCCCCACCAGAGATATCAAAGCCTAAAAAGTGTGCTTTTTGAAATTTTTGACGAATTTCGGAATTTTTTTCGCAAAGAGAAATTAACTCCCAGATCTGGGACTTGGTGTATGAGTACACGCACTTTTGACTTATTTGCAGAAAAAATTGTGTAAGGTTGACAGTTTCCCTTGGATGAAAAATTTCCTCTTGCAAACGGATAGATTTTGGAAAAAATCGTAAATTTTGTGCTAAAATTTCACCTGTAAAAATTTATTTTTCAAAATTTTTCTTACACTGTATATTTAACCTATTTTATTCTGAACAAAATGCTGCAATCCCCATTTCAATTGGGAAAATAGAAGACGAGATATTTACAATTTTGTGTATCCTAGTATCTGAGAAAATCGCTGAACACGATGAAACAAAGATGGCCGCCATGCACAAACAAAAAATAGTAGAATTAAAATAACGGTCATTTTGAACTTCCATCATGTTAGGGTTGTTGTACAAAAAATTTCAGATTTTTTAAAAATAGTCGAGCGACCAGTGCTGGACCACTTGAAATGGATTGACCCCCCATTAAGGCCTCACATTTATCCTTATATTCCAGTAACCAGAAAAAAAAAATTAATTCTATAGTTTCTTAAAGTTGTTTTTCTTCTGATATTATGTATATAGATATGAATAGTACTTGGTACGAAATTTATATATACATACAATAAGTATGAATTTTAGTTTTAATCACTTCTGTATAATTTACAAAAAAATTTAAGCTAGAAGGGGGCCCCCCTAATAATGTTTGCCCCAGGGCCCCCCACTGTCTAAGTCGGGCCCTGCAGTAGACTCCCTCAAATCCGCACAGCTTGGGACCATAGATTGTGCGGATTTTAGAATTTTGCAGATTTCTGGTCATTGCTTTATTTACATTTTTTAAACAATAATTTGAATGCAATAAATAGTGCAATCGGAACGATAATGAATGCTTACAATATAATAAGATATTAAAATAAGTAATAAATAAAAAAATAAAAAAAAAATTAGATAGTTTTTAAAATGATAAAAGTACTAACAGCAAAGGTCAAGTTAATAATCAATAGTGTATGATTAAATATTCATTATAAAGATTAGATGTATTTTTCCATAATTATTCAAAAAAACTTGCCTCATAAAAGTACATTACTAATTCACATCAAAATCATAAAATTAGGATTTTTTTTTTTTTTTTTTTTTTTTTTTTTTCCAAGTTTAGCCAGGCTTAATGACCAAGAAATCTTGATTAATGCATAAATATATTTGGTAAAAAGATTGTGATTACCAGTGATATCAGCAATATCTTGAATTTTTTCCTAAAACATTTATTCTTCCTTCATGGAAAAAACATGAATAGAGTATATTAAGAAAATTACAAAATAAAAAATATATGGAATTGATGCAAAACTTAGAAAATCAAATTTTGTTCCAATATTTAAACAAAAAGTTTCATTGTTTACATCCATAAAATATGTGCGGATTTTAGAGAATTGCAGATTTGAGGGAGTCTACTGTAGTGACATATATAGTTTTGTTTATTTAAAAAAAAATTGGTGTCAACTTACAAGGAAGACCATGTTTCAAATTCAGGGAATTGCGTAATTTCTTAACATATGAAGGTAGTATGTGACATTTAGCTGTTCGGGAGCCATAGGCAAATTGTAGTGGTAATTACGACATTAATCTGGATAATCTGAGTCTACTTCGAGCAAATAGCCTAGCGAGGAAGTTGACGTAGTTTCTAAAATATTGAAATTTTGAATTTCTGATTCTGAAAGCCATCGGAAATTTCCATATGGCAATGAACCATTACGAGTCTATATAAATTATGTGCGTTAAGAGCTATTATAAAACTGTTTTCTTTGTGTCTTGGGCCAGTGTTCTATTATTTTGTTCAATAGGACTGCGCGATATACAGTAGACTCCCTTAAATCCACTCAGCTTGGGACCAGAGGTTTTGCGGATTTCTGGTCATTGCTTTGTTTACATTTTTTAAAAAGTAATTTGAATGTAATTAATAATGAGATCAAAAGTATAATGAATGCATGCAATATACAAAAATATTAAAATAAATAATAAACTAAAATAATGAAAAGTTAGATATTTTTAAAAATGATTAAAATACTAAAAGGAAAGATCAAGTTAATAAACATTAATGTACAATTAAATATTCATTATAAAAGAAGAAAAGTGTTTTTCTCAATGAAACTTGTCTCATTAAGGTACCATATCCAATTCACATCAAGATCATAAAATAATGAAACTTTATTTCCAGTTTAGCCAGACTTAATAACCAAAAAAGCTTGATTAATACATAAATATATTTGGTAAGATTGTGACTACCAATGTTATTAGCAATATCTTTATTTTTTCAGAAATAAATTATTCTTTCTTCATGAAATAACCTTAACAAAATTATAAATTAAAAAATGTATGGAATCAATATAAAACTGAAAAAATCAATTTTTGCACCCACATCTGAACTGAATGTTTCATTGTTTACATCTGTAAAATATGTGTGGATTTTAGAGAGTTGCAGATTTTAGGAGTGCAGATTTGAGGGAGTCTATTGTATCGTAACACCGTTGTACTTTAATCCAGAATCCGCGAGATGAAAACGATTCCGGATTACTGGAAGATTTTTAAAATAAAATGCAAGTAGGGGTAAAGGATAATACTAATATTTTGTATAAATAGTGTAGTACAAACATAACTGAGAATAATTGAAAACATTGAGAAAATTGGTTCAAAATACTCAAATGCATACATTTTAAAATTAATTACATACATTTTATGCTGTCTCGTCTCGCCATCTGTCCGTTAATTCTGACTGGTCTTATTTCCTTCTCCTTTTTTTTAAAGATTTTAAAAGATATGGGGGACGACGATGAAGAGTTCATCAACGACGGTGAAGTAACGGAAGCCGAGTCTACTTCTTCCTCTTCGGAAGAAGTGAAATCGAGCGACGGGAACGAAGAGAACGCCATTAAAGGTGGTAGGAGCAAGTATAAGACGAGGAGCAGGGCCAAGCAAGATGGTAAGACGGACTCACTTGCGGAAATACTACTTGGTTATCCCGTCGACCAAAATACGATCGCAAAATTAAATGCCAATAATGGATGATCGTGAATGTCACATTCAATGACATTAAATGCAATACACGTGTTCACAATTCCATTAAGTTATTTTTATTTTTTGTTTTTTAATTAATATTCTACTAATTATTTGTTTTTCGGTTATTTAAAATAAAAATTATGTCAATGGATATAATTTGGCGAAATTGGTCGACAAGATAACCAAGTAGTACCCTCGTGAAACAATCATTTACACTTTATATTCATTAAAAATTGCTTTTTTAAAGAGACACAGTCAAACCCCTGTTATCCGAAAATCATGGGACCGAAGTATTTTCAGTTAACTAGGGTTCCATTGGAATTTTTCAGATAATCGGGGTTCCATAGAATTTTTTTTAATGACCGGAAGATTTACGGCGAGAAGTTGTTTGATGGAAAGCTGTGATCGTAATTTAGAACACAGTTGTAATAAAAATGTTGTGGTACAAAGCTCACTGAAATTGAAAAACAAAAGAAAATCGCAACCTATCTTGTAAAACAAAAAAAGTTGTTGCATGTATTTATCTAAGTGCCCTAAATTATTTTCCGAATAAAAATGAAGTGTCCGAAATGGTTATGCTACCTTCCTATGTTACATTATCCTACAGTTGAAATAACGTTAAGCAAGGGAAATAATAATTTACAGTTTAGATTCATTTGAAATTGCCTTTTAGAAGAGATACATACTTTTTATGAATTCCTTGCTATCAAAATGACAGTGTCTGTTAATGAAAATTGTTATACTAACCTCGTATGTCACACTATCCTATATACTCCAAGAGCCGACTGCTCAAAACCCTAAGTCACCGAGCACAAGAAAAATTCCTTTATTTTATGGCACTATTCTGGGAATCTGACGGAAGCAAAAAATTGATACCACTAGTGTTACTCACTATTTGACTCTATCATTGTGTTTCCCGTATAATCAAAAGTATAACAAGTTGGAAATTGCACATGAAGCGTAGCAAATGAGGTGCGTTCGTACAATAACCAAGTTTTAAAAATATTCGGATCTTGCTGGTATAGTAGAGCGTACTTTGGATACAGTATAGTGGTCGAAATCTTTGTGTTCCTGTAAATAGGCAGGGAGTAATTTTTATTACATCTCAGCAACGTGTATCTTATTCATAAAATGTGAAGTAGTTTAATATGATTGAAACACGCCCCAAACAATGTTTCCCCGTATAACATTATTTAGTGGAATACATTGGTGTGGCCCTGTAATTTAATAATAAATATTCTTTGCATCACAGATTGTACTGAATGTATATTTTAGTACACACATCATAGATTCATGTCAATTCTATTATGTTCAAATGAGTGTAATACCATTAAAATGCATTTGAAACTTCTTTTGATTGTCCCTGTAATTGGTCTATGCATCCGATTTTCATAAAATTTAAAATGACTTGACAAAATTATGTAATAATTATGTATTTTAAATTTCAAACGATTCGGTTGGGCAGTTTTTGCATTGTTATATGCAGACAGACGGACTGAGCGACAACAATAGGTGCTACGTATTTACATAATTATGAACGCACCTAAAAACAGTGCAGGAAAACACAATGCTAAGTCTACGAGTCAACCACAAGTGGTATCAATTTTTGGCAATTTCTCTTCGATACCGATACTACTTTCTTGTGCTGGGTTTTTGCCAGCAGAAACAAGTGGCAGAAAGTTGTTTTAATCGGTAGAAACTGGCAACAACTGGCCATAAATTATTCATTTCAAGACACAATCGGAGACTTTTTAGTAGTATTCAATTGCTTATGTATTTATTTTATGATCAATAACAAATAACAATTTGGATTAAACATAAAGTAAAAAACATGATTGTTCTATTGCAGCTGCTCATAAAATTTACTTACCTTTATTTAATGATGGAAATATCATTTAAACTCACAAATGCAAGATTCAAATCACATTTAATGCAGTGTTAGCTTTTATGCTAGCTTATTTTTTTAACTGAATTCTTTATATATTATATGCATGTGTGAATTATGAATCATTGAAGATTAAAGTTCTTATTAGTATTACTTCTTAGTTTCTGCCAGTTACTGGCAGAAACTTGCCAGCCCTTTCTCGGTGACTTAGGTTTTGTGCAGTCAGCTCTTGGACTAATAGTTGTAATAATGGTGCAAGTTTCATTGAAATGCTCAAATGGAAATTCCCCTTATAATTCTATAATGGAACAACGTAGAGCAGTAGTTATACACTAAACTCTTTCCTGATAAAAATAGGTAACAGCTCGACAGTAATACTCCCTGTTCTGATACATTAAATCCAGCGGTCCTCACATGTATACATTAGGGATGTACCGAATATTCGGTATTCGGCCGTGTTACCGAATATTCGGTTAGGCCAAATATCAAACTATTCGGTTAAGCCGAATATTTGGCTTGGCCAAATATGAAACTATTCGGCCGAATCCAATACTTAATAAAGCCTTTTAAAACACATTTTTTTAAACTTTTCTCATTTTCTACTTTTAACTGTCAATTTATAAATTTATTTAAAATAATTAAAGAAAATCATATTTAAATAAAATGGACATTATTTATTTGCTGTTTGTAAAGTTTAACTTGAGAAAATTAACCACAAGAAGGACTAAAATGGTGATTTATTAAGATTCTCCTTAGGAATAAATGATGCAAGTTCCTAAATTTTATTTAACAAATACTCTGTTCTATTTTTTATTTAACAAATATTCTGATTATTAAGCAAAGGATAAATATGAAAAAAAAAAAATCAATATATACTTCCTTTTTAAAGTTTCCTTTAAAAGTTTTCTTCGTTCAGAGGGGGGTCATGACCCCTTGGATACACCACTAATACAATGCCAAAGATTTTCCGACGAAAATCTTTAACAAAACATATATTTCCTCCCATAGGATAGTATGGGGTAGAAATTTTCAAATTGAATTTTCTTTTAAAATTATTACGAAATTGCTACAATTTTCACAGATATACATATTCTTTTATTAAAAATCTATTGATTATACTTAAATTCTTCGAGAATTGTTTATTTGATATTAGTTAAAAGGGAAATTTTATTTTAACTCAACAAAAACTAAAGAAACATTTGTTAAATATTGCTCATAAAAATATCAAAATGGCATATAAATAACCAAAACTTATAAAAAGTTTGCTAAAGAGTTTGAGAAAAATGCTTGTAATATAAAGAAAAATGGAGGACTCATTACTTGCGAGCATTGAAAAGTGTGATGCAGAAAGTGGACCGGTGGCATTTTCAAAAAGAATCACATTTTGAGCACCTTATCGCCAGAACAACAATCGGCACTGAGATGAAGTCAATGCTATGCACCCTTTCTTGTTTGTGATGTCAAATGCCTAGCAAATAGCAATCCTTCCTTCTGCAAAGAGATTGCACTTATTGTTAATTTGTTTTTACGTAAATGTTATCAAGCAAAGACTATAATATGAGGAAATGTTATTCACCATTGTTTACGATTAAAACAAACAGCTTTTTTCAGATTAAAATGCTTTAAATTTCACAGAACATTTAAACAGTTTTTTTTTTCCTCTCAATTCAAAAATATTATTTCCTTAACTCGCTATGTTAGAAGAAATTGAGAAGTTAATTAAAAACAGTAGTAAATATTTGCTTGTAATAAATATAATTCTATTAATCCTATGTTTTATGACACATTTGAACTTGGTTTATTTTGTGTTTGGCGATGCAGCTAGTTGAACGTTCTCGCTTTCGCCAACTCGCCAAGGCTGGTGCTCAAAACGTGATTCTTTCTGAAAATGAGGACCGGTGAGTACACTCTCCGTATTATATATGGAGCTCGGTGGCATACAAAAAACCACTTGATTTAAAGGAAACATTCTCCCTGCTGAGATGATGAATGACATTTGTGTTTTGCAGGCGAGCAAGAGGTTAAATAATAATATATGAGAAATAAGAGGGAAACAAAATGGCAGCTCGTGGGAAGATACGACGTCTAAGCCAAAACATGTGTTGGTGTATTTACGTATAAATAAAAAAACTTCCTATAAAATTCCTATATTTTCTTTTAAAAAAAATTCTATATTTCCTATAATATTTTTGAAGAAAGTTACTTCTAGGCTTGGATTTTTACTCTTAAAAATTTGCTCTCTCATTCTTTCAGTTTCTACAGTCGATTGTCTTGTTTTAATTTCATATCATTTTTTGAAATGTATGATTCATCAATCATTCAATAATCATTACAGTTGCATTAAATAATAATGTCATGGGAAACAAAATGGCGGGAAGATCTGAGCCTAAACGAAACATGCTGAGATGATGAATGTGTTTTGTTTTTTCAGGCGAGGAATCGAATGAGGAGAAGTCGGAGGAAGAGGATCAGAAGCAGTGGTACCACGAGTTCATCGGTGAAGCGGACAAGTACAACTTCGAGCTGAGCGGCAAGATGGTCATGCTGCTCGCCATCCTCAAAGAGTGCGAGAAAATCGGCGACAAAGTGTGAGTACTTCTCTCTCCCCTTTTTCCACATTTTAAATTGTCTGTTATCCCGTCGACACCTAAAAACTATCGCCAGACTTCAGGGCAAAATTGGGAAATTTCATTAGTGGCCACTGGCCGGTAGGACTAATTTTTTAAGTGGCCACTTTTTTGTTTAAAAATACTAAACAGTAAAAATTTTATAAGTATTAATCTAAAACTGAATAGCCCAAATAAATATGTTAATATATTGGAACAAAAAAAAGTAGAATCCTTGATGAAATGCTAGAAAATTTTATTATCTCCATAAGAAAAAGTGGCCGGAAGGTGGCCGCTGATAGACAGTTTTTCCCTAGCCACTTTTTCTCATTTACTGGCCCTGTGGCCGGTGGCTAGTGCTGATTTTCCCCTTTAGGATTAAACGGCAATAATGGATGATCGTGAATATCACATTCATTGACATTAAGGCCTCTGTCCCTGGAAGTGAAAGTAACTTTATAGAAAATACCTGCAACCAAAATCGAAAAAGTAATCAAGGAGCGATCTTTAGGGGGACCTCAGTTGTCCAATGCAAAAAAAAAAAAAAAATTATTCAAAAATGCCAAAATGCGAAAGAGTTAATAGAAAAATGCCTCCTCATAGGAATAGCATTAGCTCCCGAGTGTCTTCGTGGGCAGGGACCAGGGGCCTTAAACACGAAATAGGTGTTCAAAATGTCATCAAGTGATTTTTATTTCGACTTTTGATTTGTACTTTTATTAATGTTTTATTAACTTTTTTTGTACTTTCGTTATTTAAAATAAAAATTAGGTCAATATATGTGATTTGGCTATTAGTTTGGCGATTTCTATAATTTGGCAAAATTGTCCGACGGGATAACCTAATAGTACCAAATTGTCTGTACCTGACCAAAATGCAAATTTGTCCAAAGAACTGCAGAAAAAGCAGTAAGTTTTGTCAAAAGGTTGTGAAAAAACGGCAAGTTTCGTAAAAAGATTGATGGCACATGTCATCAAAAGTTCACAGAAAGTGGTAAACTTTGCTAAAAGATCTAAAAAAATGACCCTGAAAGATCACCTTTTACTGCTCTTTCTTTCATTCCTCGATACTACACTACCTGGTCATTGATGATTGTCGTATTGCGATTTTAGACATTTTGTTAAATATCTAGAAAAATACATGAGGAATTATCCCGAAACTCTCAGTGTATAAACCTAATAGTACAGGTCATATATTTCTGTGAAGATATTTTCCCGAAACTTTTATAAGGACCGTCAACAAATTAAAAAAGAATGAATATCTTTTGGATAACCCTGTCAAAACTAAAATAGCAAAAGCGCTCAAACTGTAGATTGTGATTAAATGGCTTATTGTAATAAACTGTGTTCATTTTTATGTCGATATCATGTATACTCGTTGAGAAATTAAAGTTTTTATAAAAATAGTCCCAAATTTTTCCTGAGATTTTTGCCTATAATTTGCAGAGTTCTTAATATAAAATAATATTCTTTTCAGAAAATGTGACAAACAACATTGCACACAGTACCCTGTAATCAGAACTAAAAAATAATAAAAATTATGAATAATGAGTAGATTTACTAAATATTTTTTCACTGTGCATGCGTCAACGGTATTAAAATTTCACTTGCATATTATGTTAGCTAAATGTATAGAGCAACTTTTGTGAAAGTCGCAAAATCATAGCTTGAAAATTCCGAGAATAATCGTCAATAGAATAAATTGAAAATCTGTTATTCCCAAAATAAAGCAAAAACAAGAGGGATTGTATCCATATAATCATTGATTAGTGTCAATATAGAATACACAATATGGGACGTACTACTACATTTGGATAAAATGCTAAAAACATCAACTGCATACAACTGTGATTTGCGTGTCTCGACACCAAATCGTGGCCGGGACAAGGACGGGTCCTGTAATTCATTTCATTACTAGTTTATTATTCATTTTTCTCCTTAGAATAAAATTTATTTTGCCAATGGCCAAAATTTTGAAGGATGTGTGTTCCAAATGACAGAAATGTTTTGCTCCATGTTTCACTTTCTTGTAGTCATATTCAAGATATCATGATACTACAATAAATACAAGTGTCTATAAAGAAAAATGCATGTGAATATATTTTAATAAAATTGCAATTTTATTAAAACATGATAGCTTGACTTAAAAATTCTCATTTTTCATCCTTCGAAGTAAAGCAAACAGGTCGCACCATTGTACAAACATATTTTTGAGCCAATCCAATATTTTTCAAAAGTTGGCAGACCCTCAACCACATTCTCCACGCCACCCATTTCCGGAGAATCCAGCGGCACATGACGCTGCGTTATAATGACCTCAGCTGGTCATTGTCGCAGAGGGGCTACACCGTGCACAAGGAGCCAGTGCATAGTCTCGAATGCATATGGGGTCCTCTCCTGAGCAAGTCATTGACGCTCAGGTGATTAATGATCAGTTGCATATCGACATTGCTCATAGATGCAACACTCTGAAATAGCTTGCATCAGTTGACGAGGTTTTTTTTTTCAGTGGCTTCCGCCAACTAACTCCATAACGTTTAGTGTCATCAAAAGAAATATCTCTGTATTTTGGCAACGAGGATGTCGCTCAGTGTATGGTGCTTTCATCAGCAAATGACGACATGTTACGCACATCAGAAGAAGGGGGTCATCTATTTTGTAGGGGCCTCCAGTGAGAGGCCGAATGTGGAACTCCTTCACTCGAGGGGGCAGGCGGTTCGGAGAGCCCATGCTTAGAACAATGGCCAAATGCCTCATCATATATTAGTGACGCACATGAACGTGATTCCCTAACTGTCCTTATCTAGCGAAACCATAGCCAAGGGAAGGAGCTTGGAAAAGGAGATCCTTTTGAGCTTGACTCTAGTATTACTCTGCGAAGAGACATGAGAGGTGTAGTTATAAGTAGGAAGGGGTTTGGTATTGCATCGGAAATATGTAGAATGAATGAGTCCTATACAGGGACATTCAAAAGAATTCAATGACACTACGGTATAGGGGAATAATTTAGAGAGTATTTTAATGACATGATGTTATTTCTGCTGTATCGAAACTGATATAAATCATTGAATTTGATGACGACACGTTAAAACGGACCATTTGTAGCATTTTGATTCATTTACAGAGACACGCAAAAGAATAGATAGCGCGCAATTTTTAAAAAGGGAATTGAGAAAGACCTAGTCAAATTTCATTAAATATTGGAATGTTTTAACATAATTTTAGAGTATTTTTAAAAAAAAATTATTTTAAAGTAATTTAAATGATAGTAACATTGTTTAACTGCGTTCGTAAGATCATATATCTACTACTAAGCATTGGCCTCGCCAAGGATCTGGGTTCGATTCCAGGCCTGTGCAATTTTTCACTCAGTTGGAAATATTCAATTCATATGACAAATTTTGTATTTTAATCATTTTTAGTTCAATTCTCGGAACTTTGGCCTTCTGAAGTGGCAAATGATATCAACGCATGTTGCATCACTCTTCATCCAGTTTTCATCTTCTTGTTCCCATAATTAAAAAAAGTATACAAATGACAGAGTATTTTAACGACATGACGCTATTTCTACTGTGTCTAAAGTTATATAAATCATTCAATTTCACTACCATCAGGTTAAAACATTGCATTTTGATTCATTGACAGGGTACACGCAAAAGAATTTATTATTTTTCTTGTTTTTTGCAGACTCCTGTTCTCCCAGTCCCTGCTGACGTTAGATCTGATCGAGGACATCCTATCCTACGCGGAGACCCAGTCGCAGGGGAAAGAGAAAGAGGACAAGGATGTCCTAGGGTCCTGGATTAAAGGCCTCGACTATTTCCGGATGGATGGCGCCACCTCTGTCGATTTCCGAAAGAGCTACATCGACATGTTCAACAACCCGGCCAACGAAAGGTGAACTACTACTACTACTAGCATCCCCCCCAGGGTTGGGTTTTTGCCGGCAGAAAGTGGTTTCTGCCGTGCCAGTGGCAGAAACTGGTTATAACCGGTTTTAACCGGTAGAAACTGGCAACAACTGGCATAAAGACATTCTGTGACATAATCTCTGATTTTTTTTTAGTAATATTAAATTTATTAAGTAGTTCATCCTTAAATAATTAGTACTTAAATAATTCAGAATAAATACATGCACACAAATAAAATATTGTGGATAGTTTTAATTAAAAAAACATTGATTTTTGAAAAATTGAATAATGTAACAGTTTTTTTTTTTTTGGTTACATATGCATATGTAATTTATGTTTAAACAATTATTTTATACAACTCAATATTTTATACTCAACAAATTAAGAAATAATCTGGGGGCAGAAAGATTAGCAAAATTAGTCCTATGTTATGGAATGCTTCGTGGAAAAAATACTAATAGTATATTTGAGTGGTAATTTGTTTCTTCAATATTGTAAAATAATTGTACAAGATATTTCATTAAATTTTCTTTGTCTATGTTATTTTTTGTGCTTCAATTATTTACTTATATATTTTCACAAGAAATTGCATTATGTTATTTATTTAAAAATAATCTGAAAAGTAATTTGTTATTAAATCAGAATTTTTTGTAAATTTATTTTTAAAAGAAATAGAAATTCAACTGTAAACAATAATATTAATAATTAATCTTGTACAGTATCAGGTTATTGTTGTGAAAGTTTGTTTTTTAAGTGAATGAAAATTAGTGTTTTAAAACAGCAAAGTATGTATTTATATGATCATTTTTAAACGTTTTGATACTTTGAATAACATTCATAATATTATGTTTTAATTTTTAGCTCAATGATTTACATATCAAATGTAAGTGTGAATTATGAATCATTGCTGAGTAAAGTTTTTATTTAGTACTGTTTCTTAGTTTCTGCCAGTTTTTGCCACTTACTGGCAGAAACCAGTTTCTGCCATGCCGGTTTTAACCACCCCGGCAGAAACTTGTCAACCCTGATCCCCCCCCCCTTTTTTATTAACCCTTCTGCGTCTGTTTTTTTTTTTTTTTTTTTTTGTTTCCTATTTCAGAAAAAAATTACTCTTACATTAATTGACTTACAGTTGAAACTTGTTAATTTGGACACCGTTAATCCGAATCTGTTTGGTCCTTTTTTTCAAGTTTGGCGGGGTTCATACCTGGGTTGCAACGGCACCTGGAGAATCTGGAAAACACAGGGAATTTTAAATCTCCTCCCAAAACAGGGAAAACACAGGGAATTTGGTGATGGCAAATTATAACATTTCTAATTAGCCTTCCTACACGCATATATTTTTTCGCACTCAACATGGAATAAATGCGTTGCAGAACAGGGAAAATACAGGGAATTTTTTTTCAAGATTAGAGTGGCAACCCTGCATACTAATTAGGGGAATATGAGATTCCTGTAAAAATCAGGGGAATCTCAGGGGATAGTACAAAAAAAAAATCCCAAACCTGGAAAAACCTGGCAAAATGAGTCTATTCTGGGAAATTGGGGGCAATTGTTATTGTTCGCGTGCTCTATTATCATATGTAATACCAAAATGTTGCAAGTTGTTTGAAAAATTGTACATCCCAGAAAGTACATCAAGGGATCCAATTTTCTTGGAAAATGAGTCATGAACCCTACCTCGCTAATTCGGACCCTGTTAATCTGGATTTGTTTGGTCTTTTTTCAAGTTTGAGAAGCGATTGACTGATTTCTATAACATTAAATTGTTTCATCATCGTATTCTGAATTAAAAAAAAACTTTTTCTGAAATCTGTTCGGAAGAATATCTTAAGTTTTCTTATTTAAACTCTTTGATGTTATCTTTCAAAGAACAGAAAGGTCATTTTCTGTAAGTATGTTTTATTTTGTTTCATTTTTTTTTCTAACTCTCTGGATAATCCAGATTGGGTGTGGTGTCAGTTAATCCGAATTACCGGTTTTTTACTGTACTTTAACACTGACTGTCCTAGTAGAGTTGAATGACTATGTCAGTGTCCGAAATGTTTCATTAAAATTTTCTAATTATTTTTCAATATCATAAAGTAAAATAAATGCTTATATTTTATCCCAATTAGTTTTCCCAGTTCTCTCCATGCATGTTTTTAAAAAGATGTTTGTTTACTTAAAACATGCTATTTATTTTCAAAGTGCTTTTATAAATTTAATGAAGTTTCATAAACTGTTTTGAATAAAAGATTTAAAGTATAGCAGGTAAAGTTTCCTTAAGATAAATTATGCAATATGTTTATTAAAGCAAATGTAATTGTAAGTGTTACCTGCAACATGCAGTGGTGTGACAGGTTGTCAAATGGTAAACCAATGATTGTTGCCACTGCTGGTTTAGAAACTCTGCAATGCTGGACTTGTAGATAATTAACTGTAGCTTTGACACGGTAAGTGGGTGTGTCCAGTTAAACTGGTTTTAGTTTTTGCATAATTTTTGTGTCGGACTGTAACTGTAATTAATCAAGTTGACTTTGACTTTAACTGTTTTCATTTTTGATAGTATTTAAAGGCCAAGCTGTTGGTGAGATAGTGTAGCACTAGCATGGCAGTTGTGATGGCAATGACATGGCAGCATTTGTGAAAGTAGTTTGCTTTTGCTAGAGATAGAAATGCTACAGCTCATATTCAAAATATTAGAATAATTGAGATAAAATAATAAGAAAAAATTATTTGTCATTTATTTATTTTTTATACTAAGTAAATGCAATTAAATTTCTTATAAATTAAATCTGGAATGTTTAGATAAGATTTTAACATTTATAAAATATAAAATACAGCACAATAAATTAGGTATACAGCTTCCTTAAACACACCAGAATATTAGAATAAAATTTAGATTGGTTCAAAATATTAGAATATTTTATTTTACGCAACAATATTACCTTATGAATATGAAGTAAATGGTAGTTAAAATTTTGTAGCATCCCCTTTAGCTTTCATAACAGCGTACAGTCGATCTTGCATACTATATACAAGGTGTTTACAAACATTTCTATCAATATTAGCCCAAATAGACTTTATACGTGCCACTAACTCAGTTTTACTTGAAGGAGGATTTTCTTGAAGTTTTTTCTTCATTATACACCATAAGTTTTCGATGGGATTAAGATCTGGTGAATTTGGTGGCCAAGGAAGTACCTTAATGTTGCGTTGGCGGAACCAATTCTTAGTTGACACCGAGGTATGCGGGGATGCTAAATCTTGTTGAAAGATAAAATCATCTTCAAATAAATCTTCTGATGATGGAATCATGTAATATTATAAAATTTCTTGATATATCAGAGAGTTAACCTTTTCGTAGACGATGCATAACTTTCCAGGTCCTTCTGCACTCATATAACTCCAAACCATGACACTAGCAGCAAATTTTACGGAACGTTTAAGGCATTCTTTATCAAATGCTTCTTGCTTCATTCTCCAAACTCGAATACCTTGATTACCATATGAAACACAAAACATACTTTCATCACTAAATAATATATTTTTCCAATCTTCATTGCTCCATAAACGTCTTGATTTACACCAATTCAATCTTATACGCTTTTGTCTTGCAGTCATGAGAGGTTTTGTTTTCGGTACACGAGATTCAAATTTAAATTTATGGAGACGTCTTAATGTTGTCGATGTAGAAACTTCAACTCCTTCTTCTTTCCATTTTCGGTGCAAGAATCGCACACTTTTAAAACGGTTTTTCTTAACTATACGCTTCAGTTTCCTGTCATCTCTAGCAGATGTTTTTGGTTTTCGGCCACCATTTCGGCGATTATTTTGAAATTTTCCAATTTTTGAATATTGTGTTAGTATTTTACTAACGCTCGATTGCGAACAATGTAAATAATTCGCTATAAAACATTGATTTTTACCGTGCCGATACAAATCAACCATACGAAGTTTAGTAGATTCAGGAATATCACTCACACGGCCCATTTTAAGACGAAAAAGAAACAAACTGCAAAAAAGAATACTGATTTTAAATAAAATAGTCTGAATTTAATCAATGATGCCACCAGTTAAGAATTGGTAATAATTAAAGGAGAATTAATGTGAAATATTCTAATATTTTGAACCACTTGAATAAATATTCTAATATTTTGACTTTTCAAAATAATTTTTTTTGCAATTAATTTTTTCAAAAATGATATTAAATTTAAGATAACAAGTAAGTTTAATCAACAATAAGTTCTTAATAAAAATATCGTTTGCATATTTTCATTAAAAGACATTAAATTACCAAACGATATTTTCAATTTCTAAAAAAAAGGTAATTATTCTAATATTTTGAATATGAGCTGTACAATATTTTTATGAATTTACTTTCTGTTTGTGTGCCTTAGAGGCAGATATGAGCTGTGCTCATTTTAGCTCACTTTTAACAAGTTTTTATGAAATAGTTTATATAATTAAAATAGTTTAAATAAAGAAATTTAGTTTGAAAACTTTGAATATTTTTCCTCTTGCCAACATAGAAATGATCCACGGCCTAACATTTTGTGTACTATTCCTCCATGCGGTCAAATGGGTTGGTTGTGAAAAAAACCTTTTTTATTTGTTTGTCTGCAGGTCGCGCCTCTTTCTCATCTCCACCCGAGCCGGATCGCTGGGCACAAACCTGGTGGGTGCGAACCGTGTCATCATTTTCGACACATCCTGGAACCCGTCCCATGATGTGCAGGCCATCTTCCGAGTCTACCGGTTCGGACAGCTCAAGCCCGTCTACATCTACAGGCTGCTCGCACAAGTAACTATCCACCACCACTACTACTTCTACTTCTACTTTTTTTTTTAAATCCATGGTTCCACTTTTTTTTTGAAGGATTTATGAGCTGCTTTAACCTCTTCAGACCTGAGGTACACAAATGTGTACCTCCATTTTTTTTTTCCCTCATAAAAACTAAACTGTTTGATTTTTTTACATTTTCACTTTTCTTCTATACAACTGAATGTTTTTTGCTTTAAAACAAAACCAATAAATGTCAGCACCGATGAATATTACCTCATAAAATAAATATTATTTTGATCCGAGTTTCCGAAATACCTTCAAGACATTCGGGCCAAGAAAGTAAAAAATATTCATGATTATTTAACTTAAATGCTTTACAATAAAAAAAATTTTGAGGATTTGCTGATCACTTACTTGTTTAAAGACCTTAATTTTGTTACAGCGTAAATTTATATTACTGATAGTTAAACTGATGTTTTAAGGAAATGACTACTTTTTAAATCTGTAAACCTAAATGACCAGTTCTATAAACAGGGTTCATACTCATCAGGGGAATATGGGATTCCTGAGAAAATCAGGGGATGAATTTTAGGTTGTAAAAATCAGGGGAATCTCAGGGGATAATACAAAAAAATCCCCAAACCTGGGAAAACCAGCCCAAATGACAGTCAATTCTGGGAAATTGGGGCAATTGTTACTGTTCGCGTGTTTTATTATCATATGTAATATCAAAATTTCATTAATTGTTGATATGGAAAGGTCGTACATCCCGGAATATACATCAGGGGATTCTCAGGGGATTTTTTCTTGGAAAATGAATATGAACCCTGATAAAGTACTGATTTCATAAAAATGACTCTTTTTGTCATCTAGGGTGTCGTTTCGATTAAGTAAAAGCAATAAATATATATTTGTAGGGTTATTTTATGCTCGGGTCTGAAGAGGTTAATATGTGCAGGGTTCGCACAGACTCCTTGGACTCCTTAGAAACTACTTAGAAATGAAAACGTTCCCAAGTAGTGCTTAGAACTACTTGGATAATCAAAATACTCCTTAGAAACTCCTTAAATTGTATTGCGGTTTTGCACGCAAGCGATATTATTCCCGGAAAAGAAAAAAAAAATGCGATTGTAAAATGCACGGTAAACCCTTTATGCACATCATTCATCAGAAGCACAGCAGTGATTTTTTGGGATCATACTAATAGCCACCAAAGTGATTTACTTTTCACGGCCATATGGAAAAGAAAAGAATAATCCAGACACACCTCTAAACTTCTAATTTCAAAAGGTGATTACACTGTTTAATTCCTTCACAGTTAGATATACAACTTTGATTTCTTCTTCATAATACGATTCATCATCCTCAATTTTGCTGATAACGGTGGATTCAGGAGTGATTCTCGCCCGAAATTTCCGAAAATTTGAAACTGGTTTATCAGTTCTGCATAGTTGCCTACTTATACGGTTTTAAGCACAGATAAAACCATCGCGGATAAATGCAAATTTCGTGGAAGGATCTCCGAAAAAGCACACATTTCGTCAATATTTTGTGGAAAAACGACGATTTTTTCAATGTTGTCAACGAGCTTTGTCAAAAGATTGCTGAAAAACGCGAATTTCCTGTGCGAATCGCGGTTAATATCGCAGATAAAACGCTAATTTCGCCTGAAGACTGTGGGAAAACGTCAATTTAGTCTAACAGGGATGAGATTCTTCCGCGGATCCGCGGTTTTCAGCTTTTTTGTCATTTTTTAATTTCTGCTTTTTTCGGATTTTCCGATTTTTTTTAAATTTTCGCTTTTTTACCATTTTTTTTTTTTTTTTTTTTTTTTTTTTTACTTTTTGAGTTTTCAAGAATGTATTTCGTGCAGACTTCCGTTTTTTAATCGTTTAAATAAAAAAAGAATTGTGTAATAATTTTAATCCACATCAAAATATACCTCTATTTCAACACTTCAACTACGAGAGGTCCTTTATCGCATGCGGTGGTTATCTTATTTCATCGCGATCGCCGAATGCCCATTGAAAAACAGTAGACTTCAACATGGGCGATTGTGTTCCGTGTATACCTCAGATTTCCGGATTTTTCGATCGATTTTTCCGAGTTTATGAGATTATTATATTTAGTGGAAAATTAGAATTTTAAAATATCACGAATTTCGACACATGGTCGTCGAAAAATATCAATTTGTCGATTGTTCGCAGAAAGAAATTGACAATTTTGTCGAACGATTGCGAAAAAAAAAAGCGGAAATTTCACAAAGGATCGTGGAAAAAAAATCTTTAAATGTTAAATGTGATTTTTGTCCAAAAATCGCCGGAAAACGAATATTTTGACACAAAATCACGGGTAAAATGGAAATATCGTCAAAGAGTCATGAAAAAACGTAAATTTGTAAATGGGTCATGCAAAGGAAAAAAAAAAAAAAAATCCCACGAATTTAATTAAAGAATCGCGCAAAAAACTAATTTCTTTATAGAATCGCGGAGTAAAACCGCAAATTTCATAATAGAAATACTGAATTTCCTCAGAAAATTGTGAAAAACGATGAATTTCGTCGAAAAACGATCAAATTAGTAAAAAAATTGCAGAAAAACGATCAATTTCGTCACAAAAATCTCGGGAAAATAAATGATCAATTTCGTCTAAAAATATCACAAAAAAAGATCAATTTTGTAGAAAAAAATCGCGGAAAAAGAATCAATTTTGTCGAAAAATCGTGAAAAAACGATCTATTTCATCCAAAAATCGCGAAAAAGCTATCTATTTCGTCAGAAACTCGCGATAAAACGACCAATTTTATCAAATAAACGCGAATAAACTGCAAATTTCGTCATAAAAGCGCGGAAAAACGGCAAATTTCATGAAAAAACTTCAAATTTCATTAAAAAAAATCGCGTAAAAACAGTAACTTTCGTCAAATAAGTGCGAAAAACGGCCAATTTCGTAAAAAGATCGCGAAAAAACGACCGATTTCCTCAAAAGATCGCCTTTTTTTTAAAAATATAATTTTAAATTATTTTAGACCCAAAATAATCATCATAACAGCCGCAAATTCCGTCAAAAGATTGCGAAAAAAAAAAGGGGGGTTACTGATGGATTGGAATTTTCTGTTCCAAATACTTTTTTGCTGCTTTAAAAACTAATTTTGTTGTCACATTTTTTTTTTTTCTGCTCCAAATCTTTTTGATTGAATGGGACCTTTGAAATTGGTATATTTTGCATTTGATAATTTTCAAGGTTTTCTACTTTGTATCTCTTAATTTTCAGGATTTTTCATTCTGAGTCGCAATCACCCCTGATATTAGTAAAATAAATTTTCATTATTGTAATCAAATACTTTCTGCCTATTTCATGTTAATAATTCCTTTTTTATTTATGCAAAGCTAAATTGTATGTAATTTATATTTATTAATAGCAATTGTATTTGTTGCGATTGAAATTCCTGTCATTGCTCAAACGTCGCTCACGCAGTTTTCAGCTTTTTTGCTTTTTGGTCAATCTCATCCCTGGTCAAAGATTGCGGATATAATGCCGATTTCGTTAAAAGATCGCGGGAAAAAACGGCTTTTTGGTTAAAAGATCGCTGGAAAAAACGCCGTTTTTGTTCAAAGATCGTGAGAAAAAATGCCGTTTTCGATAAAAGATCGCTTACAAATATTTTGTCAAAAATTCATTGAAAAAAAAAATGCCGATTTCATCAAAAGATCATGGAAAAAACGCCGATTTTGTCAAAAGATTGCGGGGATAAAACGCTGTTTTCGAGAAAAAATCGTATAAAAATGCAAATTTCGTTGAAAAAAACGTCGATTTCATAAAAAAGAAACACTGGAAAATGCCGATTTCATCAAAAGATCATGGAAGAAACGCCGATTTTGTCAAAAGATTGCGGGGATAAAACGCCGTTTTCGAGAAAAAAAACGTGTAAAAATGCAAATTTTGTTGAAAAAAAACGTCGATTTCATAAAAAAGAAACACGGGAAAACTCCGATTTCGACAAAAGATCGCAATAATTCGCCGATTTTGCTAAAATATTGAACATAAATCGCTGATTTTGTCTGAAGATTGCGGATAACCCCCCCTCCCCTCTCGCGGGGGGGGGGGTAACTCGCGGAATCCCTGCGAAATTGGGGCTGTGAAAGTGCATGCCACATAAATGACCACAAAAGTGGCAAGTCCTTAAATTTTTTTGGACTCCTTGGATTTTTTATGTACTCCTTGGATTTTTTCTTCCCAACTCTGTATGAACCCTGTATGTGTCAGTAGCAGCGCGTAATGTTTTTTTTGTACAAGCCTTCTAGTCCGCACAAATTCCTAAGTCATCCAGCAGAAGAAAAAGCCCTCCATTACATAAAGACGTCACTACTGTTGATAGCAAGATTAGATTGGCAAAGAGTGAGTTTCACAAATTAGATAAAAGTTTCGGAAGAGAAAAAATTATTCTTTTTTTTTGTACTAACTGAATTTGTTTAATTTTGAAAAACAAATTTGGGGGCCCCTTTGTATTTCAGTGGCTAAGCACGGATTCACTCAGTGAACAGGGTCTGTGCATAAGCCAAAAATGAATACTGCTAGTGGCTCACTACAATCAAAAGTAGGAAAACTGGGTGCAGGAAAATATAATGCTGAGTCTACGAGTCAACCACTAGTGGTATCCATTTCAGGCTTTTATGCTCTCTTTCATAGTAGTATAAAGCAGGGGTGCAGAATATGTCCAATCCAGCGATCTAGGATCGGAGGAAATTTTGGTCACCTAGGGAAATTTTGCACAAAAAATATACAATTGATATTGATTTTAACAATGAATTACATAGTTATTCAAGACAGAAAAATTGCCACTACAATTAGAAAAATCCGTATGGTGATCTTTACATAATTGATCTCAGAATAATATATACTCATGCATATACTGAAAATTTGGAGGAAAAAAAATCTCTGCCAGTGGTAATTAAGAATTTTTGTAAGTTTATAATAACATATCGTTAAAGTTTGGGGAAAGTTTTATATAGATTGGGGGAAATGTTGAGAGTAAAAACATTTTCTGCACCCCTGGTATAAAGGAATTTTTTCTTGTAATCGATGACTTAGGGTTTTGTGCGGTCAGCTCTTGGAATTATTTGTCTGAAAATGCATCTGTCTCTGTGTGTAGGGCACCATGGAAGAAAAGATCTATGATCGTCAGGTGACCAAGATATCCCTTTCTTACCGAGTGGTCGATGAACAACAGATTGACAGGCATTTCAGTGCGGCAGACCTCGCAGAGCTCTACACATTTGACAGGTAAGACCTCTCGCATTTCGATAGGCTGTTTATGGAAGCTGTTGTTTATTTCTAACTCAATCAAACTACCTGTTAATCTATAACAGTCCAAAACGAGTCGTTCGTGGCCACATTAATACTTTACCCACCATGGATATGCATAATATAAAATATGAAAATAAAACACGTGTGTAAACAGAATGCATCGCAATTCCAAAACAAAGTTTAAACTTATATTTAAATAGTTTTAATGCACATAGTAAGTAATGCTCTGTTGGTGAATTGCTGCAATTTTGACAAATTATAAAACTCCAAAATACTCAAGTAGTACCGGATTGCGTAAAAGAAATATCCTTATAACTCCAAAAATAATATTAACTAACAGTTTACTGCATTAGATTAAGTGTCTCATTTCCAATTAAAATAGATCTTTCAATTGAAATTTAAATGAAATACAGGGCCATGAAAAATATAAGAATGTGGAAAACAGAATTACACACTCCTCAGTAACTCATAATCCGATCGATTTTGTTCTTTATGGAAAATTTATGTTATTTTATTGCCTTTTACGTTCACTCCTTAAAATAAAAAGTTTTGAAAATTTTTATGTACTTTTCATCAGAACGAATATTTCGAGAGTCCGAAAAAAATAGTTTTGGATCATCGAGGTTACTAATATTAAATAGGCTTTATCCCATTCTTACATACTAAGTACATACAAAATTTCAAGTCTCTATCTCAATTTGTTCGGGAGATAGAGCATTTACAGACACGACAATTTTTTTTTCTAAAAATATGTTTTTCAGAATCTCCAATATCTGAAACATGTAAATCCGTCAAAAAAAATTTAACGATTGCAAGACTTACCCTATACTAAGTATGATGGGTAAGTAAAAATTAACATTTGTAATATTACAGCATAAACTACGTTCTTTTTACACACAATAAATCCAAGGAAACGGAAAAGAAAAAATACTTGCTGCCCTTTCAACATTTTAATCAACAACTAACATTATTATTCATTGACACTTTTCACAGAAATGTAACATCACAAATTAAATACAAAGACGTCAATCCGTTGACATTAGAATTAAATTATAGACACAAAAAAGTTAATGTTTTAGGAAATGATTACAACGTAAATAAATCTTACTTAATGATAAAGAAAATGATTATTATAGCAATAAATCTCTTCTAATGATTTATTTTACTTTACTTTTGATTGATGAGCAATTCCATCTCAGCTCAGGCAGGGCATGTCAAATCACCATCACAGATTTTTTTCAAAAAAATTCAGTAGTTAGAACTAAGTGATTTATAAAATTTCCTAAAAGGATTTTTCCCTAAAAAATTTATTTCTCTGATTACAGCACTTTAAAGTTCATGATAAAATTGGCAGTTTTCAGAAAAACTGAAAAACGCTTCATTTTGAAATGAACACAATACCAAACATATTCAACATATTCAGTCAATTTATTTTTTATAAACAGTTATTAAACTGAATTTTACTTTGGCATAGTTTAAAAAAATATTGTGACATTTTTACTTAATTAAAAAAATTAGATTTTAAGTATAAAAAATATAATTATTAGTGAATTTAAGATTTTTTTTCAGAATGAAAAAAAATATTTTAAAGCTAAACATTGATGGCAATCTAAAGACCTTTAATGGGAGTTTTACAACAAATTTTATTTTAACTCTAAGGTGCTTACAACTTTTGTAATTCAATTTTAAATTATGCAAAATTTTGTAAAATCACTACTTTTGAAATGCAATTTCTCAAAAACACCATTTTTTAAAAATCTGATAATATGCTCAATTCATACCTTATTAGTCTCTAATAAATACCTTACAAGCAAATCGTGTGTTTTTGCTTAGAAAATTTTATATGATTTTTTGAAAATAACATGTTGTGCGTATTTTTCAACAGACCACAAAGGCAAGCTCTTCCTTATTTAACCGAACTTGTAATGTGATTAATATTTCAAACTAAAAAATACATCACTAGTACATAATTATTACTGTTAAATTATAGCTAATCATTTGCTTAAATTTAAAATTGTGTAAAATACAGTCAATAATAAAATTAGTATTGATCATATGTCATTTCATTCCATACTCATAAATGTGCTAAATTCATCTACAGTGTGTTAAATATTTTGTTATATAGTATGGATATAATATATTAAAATGCAAATACATACATTACAACTGAATTAGATTTTTTTTCAAGTTTAGTTTTTTTCCAATTAGTTTTTTTTTTTCCTCAGAAAACCAGAATATCAAGCTTTTTCTTATTTCTCTGTATTTATAATAATATTTTTTAATGAAAAAATAATAATATGCACATTATTATGGCAGATAAATATAAGCTAATCTTCAAAAAATCCTATTCATAAAATTAAATAAGCCAAACCCCTTAAACAAAATCTGCGCTTGTGATGCATTTTGACTTTGCTGAAAATTACTCACTTAATACTTCCAAATGAAGTACAAAGCTACCACTGGCAGAATACTCAGATATCGTTAGTTACCTGCACAGCATACTTTAGAGAAGAAATAAAGAGTTTTATCATAGTTTCTGATGATTAAATCATGATACAGCTCATGCTGTTTGTGACATAGAAAAAGTAAAAAAAGAATTATTTAAGTTGTACCAATTACAAACACTGGAATCACCTGTGTATATATCAGATGGAGCTGGAACACATTTTAAAAACAAGTATCAGTTTTATGAATTGCACAAAAATAAAATTGTACTGAAGTAGAGGATATTTTCAGGTACTGGCCATGTTAAAAGTGCATGTGATGCTATTGGGGACTCTCCGAAAGGGGCCAATAAAACCTATCCAAAATTCATTTCAAGCTATCAAGTCTCATTTGTTGCTGAACTATCTTCTCTGCTAAAAAATAACATTCTAGTCCATCCAGAGAGAAATATTATTCAACCCTATAGAACTAATAATGAGAAAGAATATGCTAATGCGAAATCTATTGTTGGCATTAGATATAAACATTATAGGGTGATTGTAAATAATGAAAATTATATGGAACGAGCAAGTAAAAATGAATTGACAAAAGTTGAAACCTTCAGCCAAATGAAAAGACAATATTCAATACATAGTTTCCAAATCGGTGATTTCATTGGATGCATTTATGAAAAAAAATTGGTGGATAGGACAAATCAATGGTATATGAATCACGAGAACTAAATGACATTAAAGTATCATTCATGTACCCAACATGGTCCATAGATAAAGCATTCCAGTGGCCAAAAGAATCTGGAAAGAAAAAATATGAATGTGCTTTAAAATTGGAAAATGTGCTTCTAGAAACAGAAAAACCAGTTACAATAGGACAATCTGAGCGACTTCATACCTTCAACGATAAGGAGTTGAAGTTAATTTAAGAAACCTTCACTACCTAATTCTTCTGTTAAGTATGTATTTGCACATTAATATATTATATACATACTATATAACAAAATTTTTACACACTGTAGATGGATTTAGCACATTCATGAGTATGGAATGAAATGACATATGATCAATACTAATTTTGTTATTGGTTGTATTTTACGCAATTTTAAATTTAAGCAAATGATTAACTATAATTTAACAGTAATAATTATGTACTAGTGATGTATTTTTTAGTTTGAAATATTAATTACATTACAAGTTCGGTTAAATAAGGAAGAGCTTGCCTTTGTGGTCTGTTGAAAAATACACACAACATGTTATTTTCAAAAAATCATATAAAATTTTCTAAGCAAAAACACACGATTTGCTTGTAAGGTATTTATTAGAGACTAATAAGGTATGAATTGAGCATATTATCATATTTTTAAAAAATGGTGTTTTTGAGAAATTGCATTTCAAAAGTAGTGATTTTACAAAATTTTGCAAAATTTAAAACTGAATTACAAAAGTTGTAAGTGTTAGACAATTGCTTCTTTTTGTACTAAAATCTACCGCCAGATGGCAGCACCAGACATTATTCTGTTTTCACTGGATGAGAACTTTAGAACAGTTAGTTGATGTAGTGACTCAGTTGGCTTAGGCAGCAAAATGCTGTCAATTATTAAGAATCCATTATTACACATTATGATTCCAAAGGAATAATTACTATTTATCAAGAACAGCTTCAAACTGAAGCTAATATATGTTTCAAAGTTATTTTTTCTTTATTTTTGTGTTCTGTAAATATTGTGAAGACTGTGCATCTGTTATTTTGTGTTGTGAAGTGTTTCCAAGTATTTGTTCATCATTATTCTACTTTATTTCTTCAAATAAATGTGTGTCAACTAAAAGGTAAAGTTTTTAACTCCTTTTATTATTGAGGAACTTACTTGCTCACGCCTTATGGAATAACATTCCAACATTGTTGATTATGAGACTGAAAAATGAGTCTCAAAATTTAAATATAATAATATCAAAACAGAAAATATAATATTTAAATTCAAAAGAAATAATTATTTTCTGAATATTGTATTTTTTAGAAGTGAATGATATAAAAGAAAATTCAAAGAATTGTTCTTGTTTTGAAACCAAAACTATTATTTGTTGATATGAAAAGAAATTATTTTGCTTGTTTCTTATTGAAATTTATTATTTATTAGTTGAAAATACAAATACATGTTTTAAATAAAAGAATTTTGAATATTTAGGAAGATTTTCTGAAACCAGAAGTAACTGTAAAGTTGTTCTCAAGAATTCTATTATGTTCTTATTTCATCATTAGCATTATATATGAGTTTATAATATTTTATTGTTGTAAATTAATAAGATAAACACTATTTTATTTTGTGTGAAATAAGCAAATATTTTTATATAATGATGTCTAGTCTTAAAGAATCTCATTATATTGATAAGTTAACTGATGATAATTATTCAGTATGGAAGTTTAAAATTGAACAATTGTTAATCAAAGAAGGTTTATATGATGTTGTATTTGAACCTAAAAAAGAAAATGATGACAATTGGGTGAAAAATGATAGAAATGCTAGAGCATTAATTTGTTTAAATATCTCAGATTCTCAAATTGTTCATGTCAGACATGCTAAAAGTGCTAAAGAAACATATGATCAATTGAAATCTGTTCATGAAAGGGTAAATCTTACAAATAAACTTTATCTTCTTAGGAAGTTGTATTCCATTAAATATAATGAAAGTATTAAAATGCAGGAACATATAAATTCTGTCTTAGAATTGGCAGAAAAATTAAGAAGTATAGGTGAAGTAATACAAGATGATAATTTAATAGCTATTTTGCTTTGTTCTTTACCAAATTCTTATTGTACCTTTATAACTGCTATTGAAAGCAAATATGACACAGATTTATCATTAAAATATGTTCAAAACAAGTTAATTGATGAATATCTTAGAAGAGTTGAAACTAAACAAATTTCAACAAAATTTGAATCTATTGCTTTAAAGGGTAATAGGGATAAACCAAAACATTTGAATAAACAAAAATTTTGTTCTCATTGTAAAAGAACCAATCACAACCGTGAAGATTGTTTTCACTTAAAGAATAACAACAATAACAAAACAAAACCAAATTTTACTCAAGATAGATCACGTCAACAGTTTAAAAAACAAAATAATTTCTCTGCTTCTACTGCTAGTCAAAATGAAAATCCACCAAATTCTCAAAACTATCGTGAATTAATGAAAGAATCAAATTCTTCAGGTTTTGTTATGAAATCTCAACAAAATGGAAATCAAAACAAAAAGTTAACTTTTGTTATTGATTCAGGCGCATCTGTTCATTTAGCTAATTCTTTAGAACTATTCTCAGAATTAAAGAATTCAAATAAAGATACAATTACAATTGCTAATGGAACTAAATTAACTGCAAAAGGAAAGGGTAAATGTACTTTTAATATTGAAACAGTTAATGGTCAAACAAATAAAGTTACACTAGATCATGTGCTTTATGTTCCCGAGTTAGACAGTAATTTGTTGTCTGTACAGTCTTGCACTGAGAAAGGTTTTGTTGTAACATTTAAAGATGATATGTGTTTAATTAAAAAGGGTAACATATTAGTTGCAGATGCAAAAGCTGATGAGGGGTTATACAGATTAAAAATAAAACCCACAAATGAAAAAGTATACAGCGCTTCAGAAATATTACCTGTATGTTCTAATGTCAATTGCATTCTAAAATGGCACCAAAGACTGGGTCATAGAAATTTGGAATCCATCAAGAAAATTCAAAAGAATGATTTAGCTTTAGGTATTACTCTGAATAATTGTTCTCATAATACTGAATGTTCAAGTTGTATAAAAGCTAAGCTAACAGAAAAATCATTTCCAAAAGAAACGCAATACAGAAGTAGAAAACCACTTGATCTGATATATAGTGACGTTTGCGGTCCTGCTGAAACAAATAGTATGGGATCAAAAAGATATTTCGTTACGTTTATCGATGATTATTCTCGTTATACACAGGTATATTTTATTTCCTCTAAAGATGAAGTATTTGATAAATTAAAGGAGTATGTTGCATCAACAACAAATAAATTTAGATTGAACATTAAATCCTTGCGTACTGACAATGGAGCAGAATATTGCAACGAATATGTTAGTAACTACCTAAAGAACTTAGGAATACATCATGAAACAACAACGCCATATTCGCCGTCTCAAAATGGAGTCGCGGAAAGAAAGAATCGCTCTCTAATTGAAATGTGTAAAGCCATGCTTATAAATGCTAAATTACCAAAAACATTCTGGGCAGAAGCCGTAGCTACAGCAGCTTATTTGCAAAATCGATTACCCACAAAATCAACTGAAAAGACACCATATGAACTGTGGAATGGGCATAAGCCGAATTTGAGTCACCTTAAAGTATTTGGATGCAAAGCATATGTGTATGTTCATAAACAGAAGAGGCAAAAATTTGATGAAAAAGCCACTGAAGGAATCTTTGTTGGTTATGATTTAAGAAGCAAGGGATATCGAATTTATACAGGCGGAAGAAAAATTGTGATAAGCAGAACAGTAAAGTTTTTTGAAAATATGAACGGTGAAAATTTTTTCCCAGAAAATGTAGAAGAGCGAACTTCTGATTTAATTCATTTCAATTTTTCAGAAGAAAATCTTGAAAATGATTGTGAATCTATTCCAATAGAAAATGTTGCAGAAGAAATAGAAACTGATGGCAAATCAGTAGATATCCCAACCACAGAAAAAAGTGAAGAAAATTCACAGAGAAGAATTTCTAACAGAGAAACAAAAGGAATTCCACCAGAAAGGTTTTCTTACAAAACTGAAGACAGTTATTCGAAAAATCAAGATCCTGAAACTTTTAAAGATGTTCTAAAATTACCACTAAAAGATCAACAGAAATGGTTACAGGCTATGAAAGAAGAATTTAACTCTTTAAAGGAAAATGAAGTATTTGAGCTTGTTACTTTACCAAAAGGTAAGCGCGCAATTGGCTGTAAATGGGTTTATAAGACAAAATGCGATGAAAATGGAGAAGAAATAAAATGCAAAGCACGACTAGTTGCCAAGGGTTTCACTCAACAACTAGGCACTGATTATGATGAAACCTTCTCTCCTGTCGTCAAACATACAACTATTAGAGCTTTTCTGACCTGTGCAGCTTATCGTAAAGCCAAAGTATTCCAAGTAGATGTTAAAACAGCCTTTCTACATGGTAAATTAGATAATGAAGAATTATACATGCTTCAACCAGAAGGCTTTCAAGATCAAGAAAACAAAGACAAAGTCTATAAATTAAAAAAGGCTATATATGGTCTCAAGCAAGCCGCCAAGTGCTGGAATGAAGAAATAGAAAATACTCTAAAGGCAAATGGATTTAAACAAAGTGAAGCAGATCCATGTTTGTTTACGAAAGAAAAATCAAAGAAGACAATTCATCTCATACTATATGTAGATGATATGTTGATAAGCTCAGAAGATGAAGATGAAGTCAATGAAGTAATAAACTATTTAAAGAAGTCTTATCCTATAACATCATTAGGAGAAGCAAAATACTTCTTAGGTATAGAGATTCATAGAAAAGAAGATGGAAGTTATCTGCTGTCACAAACAAATAAAATAAATCAATTAGTTAAAGATTTTCAGCTTGAAGAAGCCAAACCAACTTATACCCCAATGGAAACAAACTATTATAGTTTAGAAAAAGAAGAAAATCTTTTATCATCAAATGATAACTATAGACAAGCTATCGGAAGTCTATTATATATTTCTTCATGCACAAGACCTGACATTACAGCTCCTACGCATATACTAAGTCGAAGATGCAATAATCCAAGACAAAAGGACTGGAATGCTGTTAAGAGGGTAATAAGGTACCTAAAAACCACAAAAGATCTTGCACTTCATATTTCCTCAGAAGATTATCCTAATATAGTTGCATACTCAGATGCTGACTGGGGTCAAGATATTACAGATAGAAAATCTACCTCAGGAAATGTAATCTTCTTAGGCAATAGTTGCATTTCTTGGTTCTCAAGAAAACAAACATGTGTTACATTATCGTCAGCCGAGTCGGAATATGTGGCACTCTCACAAGGAACTCAAGAAGTGTTGTGGATTTTAAAACTATGTAAAGATCTCAAATTACATCAACATTATCCAATTAAAATTTTTGAAGATAATCAATCAACTATTAAATTGGTTGAAAGTGAAAAGTTCAAGTCGCGAACTAAACACATTGATACAAAGTATCACTACATACGAGATTTGAAAATGAAAAATGTAATAGATGTCAAATACCTGTCAACAAATGAAATGATAGCAGATATAATGACAAAGCCATTGCCAAAGACCAAATTTGAACATTGCAGAAACCTTATCCATCTGGTGTCAGATTCTATCACAAAACGGGAGAGATGTTAGACAATTGCTTCTTTTTGTACTAAAATCTACCGCCAGATGGCAGCACCAGACATTATTCTGTTTTCACTGGATGAGAACTTTAGAACAGTTAGTTGATGTAGTGACTCAGTTGGCTTAGGCAGCAAAATGCTGTCAATTATTAAGAATCCATTATTACACATTATGATTCCAAAGGAATAATTACTATTTATCAAGAACAGCTTCAAACTGAAGCTAATATATGTTTCAAAGTTATTTTTTCTTTATTTTTGTGTTCTGTAAATATTGTGAAGACTGTGCATCTGTTCTTTTGTGTTGTGAAGTGTTTCCAAGTATTTGTTCATCATTATTCTACTTTATTTCTTCAAATAAATGTGTGTCAACTAAAAGGTAAAGTTTTTAACTCCTTTTATTATTGAGGAACTTACTTGCTCACGCCTTATGGAATAACATTCCAACAGTAAGCACCTTAGAGTTAAAATAAAATTTGCTGTAAAACTCCCATTAAAGGTCTTTAGATTGCCATCAATGTTTAGCTTTAAAATATTTTTTTTCATTCTGAAAAAAAATCTTAAATTCACTAATAATTATATTTTTTATACTTAAAATCTAATTTTTTTAATTAAGTAAAAATGTCACAATATTTTTTAAAACTATGCCAAAGTAAAATTCAGTTTAATAACTGTTTATAAAAAATAAATTGACAGAATATGTTGAATATGTTTGGTATTGTGTTCATTTCAAAATGAAGCGTTTTTCAGTTTTTCTGATAACTGCCAATTTTATCATGAAATTTAAAGTGCTGTAATCAGAGAAAAAAAAAATTTAGGGAAAAATCCTTTTAGGAAATTTTATAAATCACTTAGTTCTAACTACTGAATTTTTTTGAAAAAAATCTGTGATGGTGACTTGACGCATATCAGTACTGCCTGCCTGAATTGAGGTGGAATAGCTCTGATTTATTATGTTACCGATAGCAGCATCTGCCTTCAATCACGTGACGGAGGGCAGATTGAACGCACCAAACCGGTTTTTCCCCTGCCAAAATATTCTCTTTACATCCATTGTTTAAAAAATCTGCACAACTTTAGTGGCATCGTCACTCCGCCATTTTCATAAGCAAGGAGAATGCCGTTGAGTAATAGTCACTGGACAACTCAGCCCCGCATTTCCACACAAACTGGGACTAAACAAACCGAGAGGCATTTTTGCCGATCCAACCGAAACTAGCATAGGGGAGAAAATACGATTGGTTGAATAATTTAAAGAGCATTTGTTGTTTGTAAATGAATCGTTCTGAATATGGATGAACGTAGTTAAAATAATAATAATAAAAAAAAGAAATGGCAATTTCATTTATTTTCTTTTTAATAAATATAGAAGGTACTACCAGGTTATCCCGTCGACCAAAAAATTATCGCCAAACTATAAGATTAAATGCCAATAATGGAGGATCGTGAATGTCACATTCAATGACATTAAATGAGATTCACTTGTTTAAAATGTCATTAAGTGCTTTTTATTTCGACTTTTTATTAATATTTTTATTAATATTCTACTAATTATTTGTTTTTTCGTTATTTAAAATAAAAATTATGTCAACATGTATAATTTGGCAATTTGTATAATTTGGTGAAATGGGTCGATGGCATAATAGAGAAGTACCATATAGAATAATTGGGTTTGTAAAAATAGCGCAATTGACGCCGTAAAAAGAAAATGTGATTATTGTTTGTAAATAAATTTTACTGAATGTGGATGTTTGAATTATGAATATATGTGTACATATCATGTTAATAATAGTAATAGTAATAAGAAATAGCAGTTTTATTATTTTTATTATTATTATTTAAGTGATACAGAACAATTGAGTTTATAAATATTTTTAATTTACCTTGGCAGAAATGTCATTATTAACTTCTTTAATTCTAAATTGTAGAAAATCTTTCTTTTTATCGATTAATAAATTACGTAAATTCACAAGGTAATTTTTCAAAATCCATCTTCCAAATGTTTTCAAACGAAAACCAGTGATTAAAAACGTAAACTCAAAAATGATCCAAAACAAAATGTTCTTTAGGTTATTGAACCAATCAAATGCCCGTATTTTCTCCCCTTTACTAGCTTCGGTGGGATCAGCAAAAATGCAACCAAGAGAGTTTAGAGTGTGTTAGAGATGCGCTATATACAGGCTTTCAATATGAAATCAGATATCGTTCAAAGGCTGAATTCGTTGAATTGGGTTCAAGTTTTAAAAGCGATCCGCAAGTGTTTGGGCAGAATTGTAACTTGTTTAAATCAGTTTCAGGGTTGGATTTTTAGCTTCACGATAAAACAACACATTTCATCACTATCTTTTCTGAACTCTTTGGTTTGTTTTGACCCAATTTCTGGAGTTGTGACGTCACCACTGATGAACTCTGTCGTTTTCTAAAAAAGCTGTGGAGTGACTTGGCAACAAAACTGAAAGAATTTTAGAACGAAATCGAAAAGTTACCAATAAAGGGACCGTTTTGGCAGTGAAAGATTCAAAATCTGGTCAAAAGAAGAATGGAAATCTTTTTCTATTGAGAATCCGTTACCATTTCCTAATGACACAAAAAATTTAGCCATTTTGAAATAAATAAATGATTTTCATTAAATTTCTGTGTTGTGTAAAAAAAAAAAAAAAAAAAATAGTACTTGGTTATCCCATCGACCAAAAATCTATTGCCAAACGATAACATTAAAGGCCAAAAATGGATGAATCATGAATGTCACATTCAATGACATTAAATAAGATAAACATGTTTAAAACATCATTAAATGATTTTATGTTGTATTTTTATTAATATTCCACTAAATATTTTTTTTTTTTTCATAATTTAATCTTTTAAGCGTCCATTCATATTAAACAGTTCATAAAATAACAGCTATGAAAAATATTTGCATGAGAATTTTTACTTGATATATTTATTTGTCATATTCACTTCAAAAAATTAGCTTTAATACTGATGTTGTTAAATCAGCCAAAAGTTACGCGATGAAAACACCCAGTTAGGACACATAAAGGGTTTTAAAATAAAAATTACCTGAGTATGTATAATTTGGCTATTATTTGGTGATTTTTATAATTTGGTGCAATGGGTCACATTTTTGCCGATCCTACCGAAGCTAGCATATAAAAGTACCGTAATTTCCGGGAGATAAGCCACGGCTTATACGTGTTTAAAAGTTAATTTTTTCCAAGTGCGGCCTATAGGTCGTTGCGGCCTATACAATGCACTTTTTTATTTCCAACCCAGTGTTGCAAGCAAAATATTGCATAAAGCTGTAAAATAGACAAAATTGTAAATTTTCCGAAATCAATAAGGAAAAAGTTAGTGCATTTTCAAAAACTTAGAAATAATATTTGATCTTTAAATTGTGAATCGAAAAATGAAGTATTATTAATTTTTTTAAAGAAATTTCGACAAACAAAAAATTTAGATAAAATTTTAAAGAAAAAAATAAATAAAAGGTATATTTTTATGGATTAGTTCACAATTAATATCTATCACAGTCAATTAATATCAATGATACTTAGGTATGAAATTTACTTGATCACTTTTTAATAATTCTATATAAAACTATCGAATATAATGCAGACGCAATTTCTATTTTGTGCCGCCGTCAAAATAAATAAATAAATAAAATGTTTTTCGTACAAATTGTCGATGTATTTGCAGTCATAATTCAGTCGCAGTATTATTTCTATATTAAATATTTATGTATTCCTTCTATCAGTAAAAAATCTTTCTCCTGTGACGTTTGCAACAAATTAAAGAATTTCATTCCAATACACACCTGCGCGTTCATACCAAAGAAAGATTTTTCTCTTGTGCATTGTGTAAGAAGAGATTTACTCTGAATTATATCACGCCTGGCTCCAACTCATTACTCACATTATCGTCACACTACTGTACTAAGAACCAGATTATTTTCAGGCTTCTAATGCTCTGTAACATTTTCAAATGCAAGGGTTTCTTAAACAGTTATATTTTTTATTATGCTTACAAAAAATGTAAACTTAGAATCATCAGAACTGTGCCGTCAGTACTATTTTTATAATACAGCATCTAGAATAATAATGAAAAAGTTAAATGGTTTTCTTTAAACTTGCTTTTGTCGAAATGAAATCGCGTTCCGCATGTCCCTGTCATCAAAGTCAGGATATCATAGTTCATCTTTTAGATACTAAAACACATCTTTGAGAATTTCTTTTGGAAGCTTCATTGCTTTTATAAGAAAACAAAACAAAAAAAAATGCCATTCGATTTTTTGGTATGTGACTTCTAACACTTGGAAGTTTTATGCATCTACAAACAAAAATATCTTTGTAAATGTATCAGAAATTAAGAAGCTTAAATTTTAGAACAGCCTTTAAAAATGGTGTTAGAAATATATTCGGTTTTCTAGTCTTTTTTTGGTAATTTGCTATTCTGATTTTCACAATACTAGCAACATTTAACTTTACTCTCAAATATAATCTAGCTACATTTTCATATTCATTGTTACTTTTAATTTCTTTTAATACATAAAAATTTTACATATTCTTATAAAAACAATTCTCAAATCTAGTACACAACAGAATTTTTGGACACATTTTCTGATTCATTTTTAAATGTAAAAGGATAAAACCCTTCAGGTCTTTTTATTCAAGCGATCAAAATGATTATCATGCAAGGTCATAATGTTTTTTGTCTTTAAGGAAACACTGAAAAACGTTTTACGGTTATATATAGTTTAAGAATGCCAACGTGTATCAATTTTGTATGTTTTGTATGTTTCAGAAAGTATATTTGAACTGTATATCTGAACAGAAAATTATTCACCTGCACGTTCATACTAAAGAGAAACCTTTCGTGTGTGGTGGGTAACAAAGCATTTTCTGAGCAATCTCATTTAAATACCGACAGTTTCCTTCACACCAACAAGAAACCTGTGTCCTATATGGTCTGTAACAAAAATTTTCTCCGAAATCTCATTTCAATATCCACATTCATACCGAAGAAAGAATTGAATTGTGCAACAGGAGATTTTGTCAGAAATCTCATTTACATGCCAAACTGCGCATCTATTCTAATGAGAAAAAATGCTTTTAAAAAATAGGAAAAGGAAAAATGTATTTTTCTTAATCTATTTATTTTTCAACAAAAGATCTAAAAAATCGATTTATTTTTAAATAAATATATTTTTCATGTATTTCATCAGGAAACAGGAATGGAAAATTTTTATGTGCTTTTTTTACTTTTTACTAGTCTCTTACTTTTTTAGCCTATCTGCCTTTGGGTCAACATCACATGAGAAACAACAAATTTTCGATCGATTTCAACAACCATTTCTACAGAACGGCATTTTGGATGAAGAGTTAAAAGCGTTTTTCTATCGTACTTTCAGCTCTAAAATAATGAAATAATGAGAGCGAGAGAACAAATTGTAGAAATAATTCTGATAAAATAATTTTCTCCCTGTTATCTGGTCGAGGTACAAAAGATAGTTGTTTTAATAAGCACAGTCTTTTTTGGCGTTTTATCGCCCAACGAGCTTTTAGTAAGTTTTATTTATAAATTTATTTTACACATTCGTTTTCTTTGGAAGTCAGGATTATTGCTCCATGGAAAATTTATATTAATACTTTTCAGCTTGTTGCATTTCAGAAAGTTTGTTTAAATATACTTTTAGTAATTTATTTCGATTTTCTTTTTCAAATTTATACTGGGGCATATCTAAAAAGAAGACGGTTTAATTCATCATTAATAAATAATTATAATATAAATAAATATTTACAAGTTATATTTATTTATTATTTACTAAAAATATTTGTTTTCGTTAAATATGTATAAAGAATGCATTTTCGTTTGTTTGGCCTTAAATGAATTAGAAAAATTGTTCTATTTAATAGACTTTCTTTGTGCAGCGTATAAGCCGCAGCTTATACGCCGGTGCGGCCTATCTGATGAAAAGTGAATTTTTATTTCTGGTTTTTCACTGATGCGGCCTATACAACGGTGCGGCTTATCTACCGGAAATTACGGTAAATACAGACTTCTGATTGGTTGAATAATTTAAAGAGCAATTGTTGTTTGTGAATTTCTGCATCTCTGTTTTCAGCATTTTCTGCAAGTCTTTGCTTTCTGAATGTGGATGGATGTATTATAAGCGTATATGGGTTTAGCATGCTAAAATAATAATAAGAAGAAATGTCAATAAAGAGAAAAAAAGTTATATAGAACAATAATTGGGGTTTTAAGTATCACGTAACTGATGCTGTAAAAAGGAAATGTGATTATTGTTTGTAACTAAATTGTTCTGAATGGGGATGTAGGTCTTTGAAGCATATATCATGCTAAAATAATTAAGAAGAAATTCCAATTTTATTTTTTAAATATTTTTAAAGTAATATAGAACAATTGAGAAACATCATCATTAACTTCTTTAATTCTGAATTCCAGAAAAAAATTTCTTTTTATCTATTTAATAAATAAGGAAATCAGAATGAAATAAAAAGGCTTTCAATCAGAAACTGATGATTAAACAAACGTAAACTCAAAAATGAACCAAAACAAAATGTTCTTTAAATTATTCAACCAATCAGAAACCCGTATTTCTTTCCATATGCTAGCTTCATTGGGATCGGCAAAATTGCCGACGGGATAACCAAGTAGTATCCCAAAAAAGCAATACTGACAGACAGACTGTGTATGTTGGCAGGAATTCTACCAAGCAGCAATGAATCATATATCGTTCAAAGGCTGAATTCATTGAACTGGGTCAAGTTTTAAAAACGATCCGCAAGTGTTTGGGCCGAATTGTAACTTGTGTTTAAATCGGTTTCAGAGTTGGATTTTTAGCTTCACGATAAAACAACACATTTCATCTTTATCTTTTCTGAACTCTGTGATTTGACCCGGTTTCTGGAGTTGTGACGTCACCACCGATGAACTCCATCGTTTTCTATAAAAGCTGTGGAGTGACACAACAACAAAAATGAAAGATTTTTAGCTGTTGAGAATGAAATCAAAAAGTTGCCAATAAAGGGACCTTTGTTCCCCCTCCCCCCCCCCAAAAAAAAAAAAAAAAAAAAAAAAAAAAAAAAAAAAAAAAAAAAAAAACGGGCACCCTTTTGGCAGTGAAAGATTCAAAATCTGGCCAAAAGAAGAATGGAATTGGAAAGTCTACTTCTATGAGAATCCGCCCCCACTTCCTAATGATATAAAAATTTTGCCATTTTGAAATAAATAAATGATTTTATTAAATTTCTGTGTTGTGTAAAAAAAAGGTACTACTTGGTTACCCTGTTGACCATTTTCGCGAAATTATAAAAATCACCACACTAATGGCCAAGTTATACATGTGGGCATAATTTTTATTTTAAATAGCGGAAAAACAAATAAGTTTGTAAAAAAACAAAACAAATATAAGGTTTAATTAAAGACCACTTGATGACGTTTTAAACATGTGTATCATGTTTAATATCATTGAATGTAACGTTCACAATCATCTAAATTGTCAATCTTATAATTTGGCGGTAACTTTTCTGGTCGACGGGATAACCAAGTACAGTAGACTCCCTCAAATCCACACAGTTTGGGACCAGGGGATTTTAGAAATTTGCGGATTTCTGGTCATTGCTTTGTTTACATTTTTTAAACAGTAATTTGAGTGCAGTTAATGGTGCAATCGGAACTATAATGAATGTCTACAATGTAATAAAATATTAAAATAAGTAATAAACTAAAATAATAAAAATTTAGATACAGTATGGAACCATTTATCCGGAAACCAGTTAACCGGAAAACCAGTTATCCGGAATAATATTTCTAATAGACTGATGTTAGAATCTTTTTAGAAAAAAGTGTCATACACAATCAGTTTGACATATACATTGCTTGAAACAATTGTATAGTTTGATAACAGCATCTAGTATTTGAAATAGAAGCATATTATAGATTAATAAATAATATTATAATATTATAGATGTTTTCATTTTTATGCTGAGAAAACAGAAGAATTTTTGTTTAGGGAGTTCCCATAAATTATCTTCTTTCAAACTCTAACAATTGATCTTATTTGCATCAGATTCTTGGTTCAAGTAATCTAATAATCAATTTAAAATTAGAAGTAATATCACAACTACATATGTTTCACAAAACTTATCAAATGGATGCTGCTTTAATGCCCAACCAGTTAACCGGAAAAACCAGTTATCCGGAATACATCTGACCCCAACCATTCTGGATAAATGGTTCTGTACTGTAATTTATAAATTGATTAAAGTATTAATAGCAAAGGTCAGGTTAATAATCAATAGTGTATGATTAAATATACATTATAAAGTTTAAATGTATTTTGTAAGTAGTATATTGTAAGCATTCATTATACTTTTGATTTCATTAATAATTACATTCAAATTACTTTTTAAAAAAATGTAAACAAAGCAATGACCAGAAATTTGCAAAACCTCTGGTCCCAAGCTGTGTGGATTTGAGGGAGTCTACTGTAGTACAAAAAAAAAAAAAGAAATACTGACAGACGGACTGTGTGTGTGTGTTGGCAGGAATTCTACCAAGCAGCGTCCTACTCCGATGGTGCCTCGGGATCGCCTGCTGGCAGAACTGCTGATCAAGTACCAGGACTGGATTGTCACCTATCACGAGCACGACTCACTCCTACAGTCTGAGACCGAGACAGACCTGACCGAGGAAGAGAGGCAGGCGGCATGGGCAGAGTACGAGAACGAGAAGGAAGGACGCACTGCCAATGCCCAGTCCTTCGGAGACACCAACAACCCTTTCTCCACTGATTTCGGTAAGACACTCCCCCCCCCCCCCCCCCTGCTTTGTATCACATCTATTCTTCCATTTCTATATTCGATAAAGTTTGTCCAGCCACAACCCTCTTTGGATATGGGCAAGACTTGGAAATCAATTAATTAAACCAAACCTCATTTTTTAAAACAAGCCCCAACCCACTCTCAATGACACTGATTTCGGTAAGGCATCCTCCGATACCTGCATTGTATCACATCTGTTCTTCTATTTCTATATTCGATGGATTTGTTCTGTTGTGTCTTTCAACTTTATAAAAACTATCTGTCAATATATAAACTACATTTGTAGTATCACAGCATAAACTACGTTCGTTTAAACTACGTCCGTTCCAAGGAAAATACTTGCTATTCTTTCAACATTTTAATCAACAACTAACATTATTATTCAATACCATTTTCCACAGAGATATCATGGCGTCACCAATTAAATACAAAGGCGTCAATTTAGAATTTAGAATTAAATTATAAAACAATGCCGAACCATTCCCTGGAGACTCCACCAACAACCCTTTCTCCACTGATTTTGGTAAGGCACCCCCCTGCTTTGTATCACATCTGTTCTTCCATTTCTATATTCAATTGCTGTGTCCAGTAACAACCCTGTTTGGATATTGGCAAACTTGGAAATCCAATTATTTAAAACAAGCACCCAAACCACTCTCAATGCCACTGATTTCGGTAAGACATCCCCCGTCCCAGTCTTTTGTTAGTCCATTCTATATTCGATGACTTTGTTCTGTTGTTTCTTTCAACTAAATAAAAACCATCTGTTAATATGTATAATTGGATTAAAAAACTACCATTTGCAGTATCACACCAAAAATTACGTTCGTTTTACACACAATAAATCCAAGGAAAAAAAAATACTTGCTATTATTTCAACATTTTAATCAACGATTAATATTTTTATTCAGTAACATTTTCCACAGAGATATCATGTCACAAATTAAATACAAAGGCATCAGTCCGTCGGCATTTAGAATTAAATTATGAAACAACACCCAACCATTCCCTGGAGACTCCAACAACAACCCTTTCTCTACTGATTTCGGTAAGACATCCCCCCCTGCTTTGTATCACATCTATTCTTCCATTTCTATATTCGATGGGGTTTGTCCAGCCACAACCCTGTTTGGATATAGGCAAGACTTGGAAATCAATTAATTAAACCAAACCTCATTATTTAAAACAAGCCCCAACCAATGACACTGATTTCGGTAAAGCATCCTCCGATCCCTGCATTGTATCACATCTATTCTTCTATTTCTATATTCGATGGCTTTGTTCTGTTGTGTCTTTCAACTTTATAAAAACCATCTGTTAATATATATAATTGGATTAAAAAACTACCATTTGCAGTATCACAGCAAAAATTACGTTAGTTTTACACACAATAAATCCAAGGAAAAAAAATACTTGCTATTATTTCAACATTTTAATCAACAACTAACATTATTTCCACAGAGATATCATGATGTCACAAATTAAATGCAAAGGCATCAATCTGCACGGCTCATTAGAATTAAAAGTATAAATACAAAAAAAAGTAATAGTAATAGCACTTAATGTTTTAGGATTTGATTACAACATAAATAAATCTTATTTAATGATAAAGAAAATGATTATTATAGCAGTAGATATTAGGCCTATTTCAATGATTTGTAGTTATTTTTTACATAAAGTATCATTGTGGTGGTTCAATTCGGTAATTATTGGAAATACAGTCAAACCCTGTTATAGCGAACCCGGTAGCATATTTCAGATGTGTATATTGCTGGGACGATTACTGTTTCTAAACCAATAGGAGACCGTCATTATCACGGTCAAGTACACGCCCACACAGTTTGATTGACAGGAACTCGTGGACAATTGATCGTGTGTGTTTATTATTTATTTGTACTCGGATTGTTTGAATTTGTACTCGGTAATTAAAAATTAAAGGTACGAAAGAATTTTTTTTTTTTTTTTTCAAAATGACTGAATTTTATTTACTTCAATTAGAAATTATACTTCCTCTGATCCTGAAATAAATAAATAAATAAAAATTAAAGTAAGAATTTTGCTTATACGGATATTTTCGCAGAATACTTTTTTTCCCATTTGTTTAATATATATATAAATCATTTTGGAATGATATTTAGAATATTAAAAGGGTTTGGAATATTTTTTTTAAATGTCTTATTTATTAATAAAAGACGGCCTCCAATAATTTTTAAAAAAAATCACCAACGGACTCTCGGCCCGCGATGGACTCGAACCCATATCCTCCGGTTTCAAGCTCGACGCTCTAACCATTCAGCCAGTCAGCTCACTTTCATCCGCAACAGATTATCGTTATAATTAGCACCGTCAATTGTCCACGAGTTCCTGTCAATCAAACTGTGTGGGCGTGTACTTGACCGTGATAATGACGCTCTCCTATTGGTTTAGAAACAGTAATCGTCCCAGCAATATACACATCTGAAATATGCAACCTGGTATAAAACAAACTCACGGATATAACGAACTAAAATTTTGGTCCCGCCTTTTTCTTATTGTATTTAATGCTAATTTATTCTTTTTTACAACGAACCTCCGAAATCTTAAGTTCGGTTATAGCGAACGTTTTTTCTATTCAACCATGATTTTGTTTTCCTACAGTTGTGAAAAAAGGATTTCCGACTCTAATTTTATGCGAAAATGTCTTGTGAAACATGGTGCAAATTGGCGATAAGTTTTTATTTTCTAAAAGGTAGAAAGGACTCTCCTTGTTTGGATAATCAGTGGTGTCTTTTTCCAATTGTTCAAAATTATTATAAATTTTTTACTCTACTAAAAATTAAATTCACATCTCTCGTTTCAAAGACAGTTTATTTTTACGCAGAAACACACCTCAATTTCTTTCGAACATATATAATTTAACAAGAAACAGCTCCATTATAATCTGTAATATTTTAACACATATACTCATAAAAAACATTGGAATCACACTCAAAGAATATTGTTTCACACAGCTTAGGTAAAAGCTGTAGAAATAAGCAGGTAATGTGTTTATCACAAATTATCGTTTGCACAGAAAACTTTTTACATTTTGATATAATTTGGTATATTTTAGTTGCTAGGCTACACCACCAGTATAAAAATAAATAGCATTTTATCAAACACGGTGTACTGTATTTGTCTTCATTTTCAATTAATTCAGTATCGTGTCAGTTAAATGTAACTGATTTCAGTCAATTTAATTCATTAATGATCCTATTTAATAGATTTTTACAATTATTTTTCTTAATGCATCATTAATGGATATAAAGGTACCTTCTAAAAAATGTACACATTTTGTAAACTAACATTTTTAACGGTTTGGATAAAGCGAACAAAACATTCGGTCCCTTGATGTTTGTTATAACGTGGTTCGACTGTAGTTCTTTTTGGTACTACTCTGTTATCCCGTCGATCAAAATACTATCGCCAAATTATAAGATTAAATGCCAATAATGGAGAATTGTGAATGTCACATTCAATGACATTAAATACGATACATGTGTTTAAAGCGTCATTAAGTAATTTTTATTTCGACTTTTTATTTTTATTTATATTCTACTAATTTATTTGTTTTTTTATTATTTAAAGTAAAAATTATGTCAATATGTATAATTTGGCGAAATCTGTCGACAGGATTACAGAGTAGTACCTTCTTTTTAATCTGACCTGTTGCATTCATTTTTGTTTCTGTTTTTCCCCACCAGATGCCAGCACCTTCACCAATGAGCCTGATTTCTCCCAGGATTACGAGGGCAGGAAAATCCCCGACCTCAAGACCATCGTAGAGTTCCTCTTCGAACGACTCAAGCAACAGGTGGGTGGGATTTTTGTTCTCGGACTGAGTATCGTGTCCGGTCTAAAACTAAATTAAATTGAGCAGAGTGACAAAAGTGTAAACATTGAAAACAAATAAGGATGCATAAAATTTAGGTTTGCATGAAAACTGACGTTCATTAAATCTAAAAAAACGTGTATATATATATATGTATAAACAAATAACTGTAATGTAAAGAAGATGTAAATTAAGTATAAATCGCAATTTTTTAAAAAATCGTACGTTTGTTATTTTTAAAATTTATGATAGCGGCGACACTGCATAGAACTAATATAACGCTACATAAAATATACATAATTTTAAAAAAAAACATTCGTTTTTGAGCATTTTGAATTGATTTTTCTGAGTGTTTTCAATTATCCAATTCCTTGCTATTTTGTATTGCCATACTAATAAGAGATATTAGTATTATCATTAATCTTCATGTACCGGGTGTCTAGTAAGTAACTGACCCTTTTTGAACTTAAATAACAAAAAACAGTTTGAGATAATAATGTGTGGTTTGCTATATTGTTATTAGAAAATCAATAAATTTTTAAACATTTACTTTGTTAATGTAGTTTGAATTTCGGAAAAAAATATCGCGCTGGTGGTAACAGGCTGTTTGAATACAGACATGACTCTAATTTTCATAAATATGAGATTTTCGGCTGAATCTAAATCTATATGTTGTTGAATCTGAATCTTTATGTTTAATCGCCTCTTGAATCAGCTTCAGAAATTGGGTACATTGGTTAGAAAGTGATTTAAAATAATATTTGTGATTGAACCATCTGTATTATACTTCACCTCCTCAGTCTTGAGACTGAGATATTATTTTAAATATTATTATATTACATTAACAAAGTGCATATTTTAAAATTTATTTATATTCTAATAACAATACAGCAAGCCGCGCATTTTTATCTCAAACAGTTTTTTTGTTATTTACATTCAGAATGGGTCAGTCATTTACTGGACATTCGGTATCATAGCTACACAATTTCTGTAATCTGGAATTTTCTATATTTCGGACTCTCTGTAAATTGACGATTCCGGATTAAAGTACTTATACTGTATAACGAATTTCTTACTGGTACAATGGATTTCGTTATGTAAAGACTCGACTGTAATAACAATCTGTAAGAAATAATAGGGGAAACAAAATGGCGGGAAGATATGCTTCGTTATTTTTCTTCTTACTTCGACAAAAGTGTAAACATTGAAAACAAATAAGGATGCATAAAATTTAGGTTTGCATGAAAATTAACGTTTATTAAATCTAAAAAAACATACATATAAACAAATAACTGTAATGTAAAGAAGATGTAAATTAAGTAAAAGAAAAATATGACATTTAGCAAGTGACAGGAAATGCAACAGTTTGATATTCTCATTTAAAAGTACTACTCTCCATTTGTTTTATTTAAATAGAAGTAAAATATAACTCACATATTGATGCTGGTATTATGCAGTATAGACTGTAATAACAATGTGTAAGAAATAATAGGGAAACAAAATGGCGGTAAGATATGCTTTGTTATTTTTCACATCTGTTTTTTGCAGGGAGGTCCGGACGTGCAGAAGAACCCTCTGGAGTTCAAGCGCCGCCTGCTGGCCTACGTGTACTCGGTGCGCCAGGCATTCCAGGAGCAGCACGTGAAGACGCTGCGAAAGAAGCAGGAGTACTTTAGCCGGGGAGCCGTCCCAAACTCAATCAACAAGTACATGGAAGAACTCTCACAGATACTCAAGGCGACCGGAGACTACATCACCAGGCTGTCCGGGGTGAGAATCTCTATTTATGTACTAATAACCCTCATCTATGAACCTATGGCTGCCACGTTAGGCGTCAGTATGCCGACTGTCTTAAACTCTGCTTTGTATCACATCTCTTCTACTTCTTTTTTCTAAAAAAAAAAGATATATATATAGTGTTTTAAAATAATTGATCACAAGCTATTACGAGCAACTTATTTTTTTAATGTGGTATTACTCTGTTATCCTGTCTACCCATTTCGCCAAATTATACAAATTGCCAAACTAATAGCCTAATTGACATAATTTTTAATTTTAAATAACGAAAAAACAAATAATTAGTAGACTACATCACCAGGCTGTCCGGGGTGAGTTAACCCTCATCTAGGAGAAATAAAGTAAACCTATGGCTGCCACGTCAGTATGCCAACTGCCATGCATCTGCATTGTATCACATCTCTTCTACTCCTTTTTTCTAAAAAACAAAATAAAATATAATGTTTTAAAATAGTTGATCACAAGCTATTACGAGCAACTTATTTATTTAATTTGGTACTACTCTGTTATCCCGTCAACCAATATCTCCAAATTATACAAATTGCGAAACTAATAGCCAAATTGACATAATTTTAATTTTAAATAACGAAAAAACAAATAATTAGTAGAATATTAATAAAAATACAAATAAAAAGTTGAAATAAAAATCACATAATGACATTTTAAGCACGTGTATCGTATTTGATGTCATTGAATTGACATTCACGATCATCCATTATTGGCATTTAATCTTATTGTTTGGCGATGGTATTTTGGTCGACAGGATAACAGAGTAGTACCTTTAATTTTTACCCTTATCTATGAGAAAAGTACTATCCAAATATAATGCTTTAAATTCTAAATTGAAAATAATTTATCACCAGCTGATCGCGAGCAATCCAAATATGATGTTTTAAATTCTAAATTGAAAATAATTGATCAAGATAAAAGCTATGATGAATTGATACAAGCTATTACGAACAATTTATCTGATGTTTACCCTCATCTTTGAGAAAATGTAACTTATGGCTGTCACGTTAGGCGTCATCAGTATTCCGACTGCTCAGGCTCTGCATTGTATCACATCTGTTCTACTTCTTTTTCTCCAAACTGTCCCAATATAATGTTTCAAAATTCTAAATTGAAAATAATGGATCATGAGCTATTACGAGCCATTTATTTATTTAATTTTTCTTTAAATAAACTTAATTTAATTACTTTAAATAAAATTAATAAATAATAAAATTTAATAAACTTAATTTAAATTAATTTTTCTTTAAATCCACGATTCTGAGTTTACCCTCATCTGTGAGAAAAGTAACTTATGGCTGTTATGTTAGGCATCATCAGTATTCCGACTGCTCAAGCTCTGCATTGTATCACATCTGATCTACTTCCTTTTCTCCAAACTATCAAAATATAATGTTTTTAAATTCCAAATTGAAAATAATGGATCATGAGCTATTACGAGCCATTTATTTAATTCTTATTTTCATCTATGAGAAAAGTACTACCCAAGTATAATGTTTTAAATTCTAAATTAAAAATAATGGATCACAAGCTATTGCGAGCAATTTATTTATTTAATGTTTACCTTCATCTATGAAAAAAAGTAACATATGGCTGCCACGTTAGGCATCAGTATGTTCAACCTATGGAAACGTACAAACCTACATTGTATTACCTTCTGTTCTACTTCTTTTTCTCCAAACTATCCAAATATAATGTTTTAAAGTTCTAAATTGAAAATAATGGATCATGAGCTATTAGAAGCCATTTTTTAAAAAAAATAAATTTAATTTAAATTAATTTTTCTTTAAATCCATGATTCTGAGTTTACCCTCATCTATGAGAAAAAAGTAACTTATGGCTGCCACGTTAGCTGACTGTTCAACCTATGGAATCATGCACATCTGCATTGTATCACATCTGTTCTACTTCTTTTTCTCCAAACTATCCAAATATAATATTTTTAAATTCCAAACTGAAAATAATGGATCACAAGCTATTACAAGCAATATATGGTACTACTTGATTATCCCGTTGACAAAAAATCTTCTGCCAAATTACGAGATTAAATGCCAATAATAGATGTTATATTCATTTAACATTAAGCACAGTACACCATGTTTATTATGTCATCAAGTGATTTTTAATTCTACTTTTATTAGTGTTCTACTAATTTATTTGTTATTTTTTTTTTTTCATTTAAACGAAAACTTATGTTAATTTGTATAATTTGGTTAAAAGTTTGGCAATTTGTATAATTTGGCGAAATTGGTTGATGGGATGACCAAGTGGTACCCACTTTATTTATTTAATGTTTATTGTCATCTATGAGAAAAGTAACTTGTGGCTGCCACGTTATGCCAACTGTTCAACCTAACCCCCTTACACATCTGCATTGTATCACATCTGTTTTACTTCTTTTTCTCCAAACCATCCAAATATAATGTTTTTAAATTCCAAATTGAAAATAAATGATCACAAGCTATTACAAGCCATTTATTTATTTTTTTGTTTTCCTGTAATCTTTTTTTTTTTTTTTTTTGTAATGCACTAATGTGACGATACCGAGTTTACCTTCATCTATGAGAAAAGGGTACTACTATATTATCCCGTTGACCAAAAAATTATCGCCAAACTATAAGACTAAATGCCAATATTGGATGATCGTGAATGTCATTAAATACAATTTACGTGTTTAAAATGTCATTAAGTAATTTTTATTTTGACTTTTTATTTATATTTTTATTAATATTCTACTAATTATTTGTTTTTTTGTTATTTAAAATAAAAATTATGTCAATATTTATAATTTGGCAATGGTAAACTCGTTTGGCGATATGTATAATTTAGCGAAATTGGTCGACGGGATAACAGAGTAGTACCGAGAAAAGTAACTTACATCTGTCACGTTAAGCATCTGTATGCTAACTGTTCAACCTCTGCATTATATCACATCTATTCTACTTCCTTTTCTCCGAACTATCCATATATGATGTTTTTTAATTCTAAATTGAAAATAATAGATCACGAGGAATTTATTTAATTAATTTTTTCTTCTTTTTCAGGCTATCACCAGCGAACAGACCAAAATGGCGCGACTCCAACAGCAACAGCAGCAGATGTTCAATCAACGATTCCAGAACCAGAACATGTTCCGTGGACAGGCGAACATTTTCCACACAATAAACACCAGTACGCCAATCAACATCCAGCAGATGAACCCGCTGCAGAGGGCCGCCTTCAACCAGTATTTGGCAAACATGAAAGCGCAGCAGAATACCGCCAAGTTCGCCAATAATGCAGCCAACCAGAGTACGGGACCCGTGATCACGGAGCCACCCAACGAGAATGAGAAGAGCAGTAGTACCGGTTCGACCACCTCAACCATCATCAGTGCGCCCGAAACTTCGACCGTCACCATCTCCGAAATCACATAACAATGTTTTCTAAAAATTATTTCTCCTGACTGTTTTACATACGGAAAGGTTTTTGTTCCGTATTTCCGAAGAATTCTGTTTACGAATTTCTGAAGAACGAAATTTCTGACTGCTTTATGCAAAGTAAAAGTGGATCGGCATCCATAAACTGTGCAAAAAGCGAACTCTGATCGAACACTTTTTTCTGTACTTGTTTGTGTCAGCTCCTGTATTTCCAAAAACAGTACATTGGACAGTGAAAAGACAGATTTGAACCTTTTTAAATTATTCTTTGGCAATTCCGCAATTGCTCTGACTTTTATACTGGGAGTGGTTTTAGGCCACGAACTGTTGATATAGCGACTCGAATCACTGTACTTTTTTCATTGTATTTCCCTCTCCCACTATGAAAGTTCTCAATAAATTCGGAATCACTGTCACTCCACCATTTTATTTATTTATTTGATTTCGACGCACGTGGATATTTACGTGGAACTGAAATGTTGTCAAAAATGCAGCTGCAAATGTCTCGAAAAAGTGTGGAAGAATCGTAAGTGAAGTGCATGAAACACACTCTCGCCTTACATTTTCCAACTGTAGCTTATGATGAAACTCAAAAAGGCCCAAATGATGATGTTAAGGCCCCACCACTAGGCACAGAAAAAGACCAGGATGATAATGTAAAGTCTATGTCTTTTCAAATATCTCGCCCAAATTTTAATGAATTTTATTTTACATGATTAATTTTAATTGACATGATTTTTTTTTTGCACAAGATAGCTGAGGAAGCTTCGCAACCGGCTTATTTTTTACTTTTTCCATTTTGGTTTCAGGTTTTTTAAATAACGATAGTTTCAATTTCAGAAACGGTTTTGAAAGTTAAAGTAATTATTTAAAAAAAAAAAAAATCTGAAACCAAAACTGAAAAAGTAAAAACTAAGCCTGCTGTGAATCGCCCTCAGCTATCTTGTGCAAAAAAAATCATGTAAAAATATTAAAATTTGGGTGAAATATTTGATAAGAACTTCTCTGTAGACTCATCCTCAAAGATCTCTTTCTGCGCCTTAAGTCTACGAGGGTGGTATTTTCTAATATCTCACTCCAATTTGGATATTTCTACATGAAATTGGTTTTAAATTTTTCTTTAAAAAAGAAAAATATTAAATTTCAGAACCGGTTCTGAAATTGAAACTATCCTAATATGAAAAAATATATATATTACCGAAATTGAAAAAGTAAAAAAGTATCCAGTGAAAAAAATATATTAAAAATTTGAACAAAATAATTGAAAATAATACCCCCATAGATTGAGCATCATCATCCGGGTCTTTTTTAGCGATTTAAGAAAAAAAAAAAAAGGGGCATTGTAATTGTTTGACATTGTAAAAAATAAATAATAATAATCTTAAGTGTTGTAAAAAAAATTGATAAAATAAAAAGCTTTTTTTTGTATGAAGAATAATTCCTTTGTTGTCACTCGTGTTCAAAAATGTTAGTATGTCTTTTTCCTTTTCTATTTAGAGTCAAAGGTATTCGGGCCGTAAGTGAGGAATTTTGGCGCAATCCGTGGTTTACATTGACCTTTAATCCTACCTTTGTTTTTCCATTTTTACTGCTTTATAAAATTAAAGGTTACTTAGTTACATGTTTTATTACTTAACTAATTTTAAGAGTTATTAAAATGTCCTGTTTTATTCGTATTATATATTGAAAATAGTATTTTGAATTATGCAGATTTCATAATATATTATATTTCACAATTTATTTCAGTATTCTCAATTAGCACATGCATGAATATATTCATTCATGCAAGTGGGCATATATGCACTTTTAAATAACAAAGAGCTATTCAAAATTTTAATTCAACAAATTTTATTACAACATTTTTTGTTGTTTAATTTTATGTAATTATGTATTAAACTTTCCTCAAATATTGAATCCTTCCTAATTTCTCTTTCAACATTGTTCATTTTATGACTTAATCTTTACATATTGACCCATAACAATGTTTCCATGAATGCTTTGATTTGTTTCATTTTGTTAGTGTTCATTCTAGGCCATTTTTGAAGGGTGCAGCACCCTGCCCTTTTTAAAAGTAGTAAAATGCACCTCTGATTTTACCCAGAGATTTTTGATAAATATTTTTTTTTATTCCGTAGTATTTCTAAATTGGTATGCCCAAAAATGATAGAATTTTTTCATTTCTTTAAGAAAAAGAACATGAAACTATTCAATCATGTTTTAAATTAATTGTATTTCTAATTTTTATATCATAAAATCATTCGAAATTAATGTTACTTGATTTATCATATTTAAAAATTATGTATTTTGCTGCTTTCTTTTTTCCCTTTTTAAAGGCAATAACATTTTTTTTCCTTGCAAAAGTGCCCTTTTATGATGCAGTAGTGCCCTTTTTAGTGAATAGCACCATGCCCTTTTTATATCTATAGGGAACACTAATTTTGTCATAATTCCATTAAATATAACTCTTAAGAATGTGTAATATATGTAGAACTATGAAATGTAGAAATTTAAAACAAATTTTTTGAGTATATTTTCTTTTTTCCAAGATTTATATTTTTCAGACATAATGCCTTCACAGTTGAGTCCTAGCAGTTATAAAGACTTATTTATTTGAAAAATTAAATAGAAATTTATAATTTTTTTAGTAGTAAATTATTAAAAATGCATTAAAAATAAATCAATCCAAATTTAATATGGATTCAATACAAATTAACACTTTAAAAACAAAAGCCGGCTTTTTTTTAAGTGGAAAAACCAAAAAAAGCCGGCAACCCTGGATACGCATCGTATAATAAATATAGAAAGCTCATCTGAAACTGAAAGGGATAGCTATGATGATGAATTTCAAACTACTTATAATGGAAATCCTAATGTTTTAAGAGACTTGTACACAGCAGCATGTGCCTTAAAAGGTTTAATGAACGATGCACCAACAATGTCTTCTTCCTGGCCTTGAAACGCCTCAGACTTGACAATCAAAGCTGCTTCCAGGTTAGTTGCCAGATAATTGTTTAACTTTTTGGCATGGTGCATTGGTGCTTCTGAACAAGTTTCAATAAGTGAGTATGTAGAAGTGCCAGAAGGTGTTAAATGTAAGCTTTTGTCTATTGCACAAGATATTTGTCTAATACTGAGCGCCATATACCAAAACATCTGGCTCTTAGGATGACATTTCGTCATTTAACTGGCTCATCAAAACTGATTGGCTTATTAATATGGCCTAGGACACACTACAACTTTGCAGCATGATACAGATTTGGCTGTTTCTCAGTTGAAAAATAATATTGTGCTACCAAATGGAGTGTCCAAAGGTATCTTTTCAACTATTGTCTGGGACAACAATGACTTTGGATCTGGAACCACTCACAATACGAAAGGTGGGCAAGAAATTCTTCTCTTCTTTCTTGTTCTGCTGACAGCGAAAATAAAATAGAAAGAAGTTGACTCTTGAAGTGACTTTGTTGTCCACAGAATTTTTTATGGGGGAAAAAGCCCCCGATGCACTGAGGCAGATCTCCCAGAGACTAATATTCCATTCAACAACATCCACGCTTAAGGTGATGATCTTTTTTATTTCAAGGATGATAATATGGCACTTCCTGGATGGACAGGATTTAATATATTGCTTCTGAAACCTGATCCTCCCAATTCTAAAACTCACATTTACCATCTCCCAGTTATAGATTCCAACCCAACTGTAAATACATTTTACATCGGAGCATCCAGATTGCAGACGAACTGAATGTCAAAAGCCTTGTGTTGGTGATGGATTCTAAAGCACAATAGATCCGATGGCAAATTGACACTTTTCAGAAAAAGGCTTATATTGAGATTGGGGGAATTCCATACAACAATGGCTTTCCTTGGCCATTCGAGATGCTGGCTTAGAAGACATTTTAATAGAATCCGGTATTGTTGCCCATAATTCTGTAGGAGTTATTAGTGGTCATCTAGAGGTCTACACAGGCCAGGTTCGGGCCGATTTTCATTAACGGCATTCGGGCCGGGCTGGGCTTGGGCCTTGCTTCTGAAGACTCGGGCCGGACCTAGTCACCAATCTTTTTAGGCCGGGCCTAGTCACTAATCTTTTCAGCTCGGGCCTTAATTTTTTTTCCTGGAGTATCGGGCCGGGCCGAGTCAAACTTATTTTTTCCGTACGAAGCCGAGACTAATTTTGTTCTTCCTAGTCATCATTGACCTAAATAATCAGTTCCTGTTGAATCTTCCCGTATGAAAATCCTTTTCTCGACCAAGAAAAGTCTGTTCATAAATCAGTAAAGTTTGGCTTGGTCCAACTTTTTTTGCAAAATAGGCATATACTTTTAAGTCGTCATTATTCTACAATTAAACATTTGAATTTATTCTTTTTGAAGAATCGTAGATCACTTGGCGTTTAAAAATAAAATTAAACACATAAAAAAAAAACATGATTATGACGGAATTTTCGTTTAAACTGAAAAATGCAAATTTCTCTTAAACTGTTCATTCATGCAAAATGAATACAACAATACGCGGAAAAAAATATATATATATTAAACATATACATCTGCTAAGAAGGAAACATATTTTTTCTTCAGTGTCTTAGAAGATTTTACTTTTACCATATACCATTTTTTAGATTTTTTTTTCTTATGTATTAATAATACTAATGATTTATGAAACATTTACATCTAACAAACAAAGGTTCATTAAAAGCATAAATATTGTAGCCTATGGCATTTCTGCATAAATAGAGATTATAAACATGGAAGAAAATAAAAGACTAAGATAAGTTTGTTTTTGTCTGAAATCTTCCGTTAGAGTAAAGATCAATGTTCTCTAGAAATTCACCCGGGCCGGGTTCAGGCCAATATGACATTTTTTCGGGCCGGGCCTGGAAATTTCGGCCCATGCAGACCTCTATGGTCATCATTATAATAGAAGCATACGAGCTCATAAACTGATGGCTGAAGCATTACAAAGATTAAACTATCAAAATTTTATTGAAGAAAAAGATCGCAGCATGCATTCAGCTGTTGCAAGTTATTTCCAACAAATTATTGATGGAATTTGGAAGCAAGAAACTAATTTACTTTTAGATGACCACCTCAAAAATCATTTACAACAATATGCAGAATTTGTATCCAAAAAATGCTATGCTTGTTGGAATTCCTATCTTGAAATGGTTGAAATTTTACTTTTATTTGGTTAGAGCCACACGTGAGGGAAAATTGGAAGTTGCATTTTTCTGCAATACATTCTATGCTTCCATGGTTTTTTGCATAGGATCGCATTAATTATGCCAGGTATCTGCCTATTTATTGGTGTGAAATGATGAATATTAGCTAAACTCATCCACTAGTACATTCTGAGTTTTTGTCAGGAAATTTTGTAGTGCAACAACAAAAGAATTATGGATTTTCAAAAAGACCAGTTATTGAGTTATGACCAAGTTGAGCAGACAATGAATAGAGATTCTAAAATCAAAGGAGGCTTAACTGGAATTACTCATCATAAAGATGCTGTTTATCGATGGATTTTATTGCATCATGCCAGGGCATTAATTTAATCTCAAATCAATGTGAACTGATGGCTGGAAAGCGGGATTTTTCTCAAAATCGCAAAGAACTGGATATTTTTTACTTTAAACATGATGAACAATGCATAAAAAACATTTGTGACACTATTAAATCAATGTGTTGATCAATATGACAAGGAATTGACCAACATAGTTACTGGTTGCATAGCACCAGCATATGTACAAACCGATTTAGAAAATGCTTTTAATATTGGACATGCTGCTTTCAAGGAATTCCTCTGTAAAAGACTTACAGATGCCAGCACTGAAGATTTTTTTTCCTTCGAATTAAAAATATAAGGCTAAAAACATTTTCTGATGTAAAATAATCCATTCAAATGAAAACTAAAAAAGAAAATGTAGTACTAAAAGCTGATAGAAATTTGCTTACTCGCCTTCTGGTTATTGCTAGAGTAAAAAATTTTGATCTGGAAGAACTCATGAAATATAATCTTAGCCCATTACCACCTGCTCTTGAAAATTATGATAGAAGCAACACAAAAACTAATAAGGCTAATTTAATGAATCATTTAGTGACATATTCAGCTGTTGTATCTTCTAATCAGCTTCAAAATTCTGCTTTAATTGTAGATGGTATGGCCTTGCTTCAACTAATGAAATATACTGCAGCAACATTTGGAGAATTGGCCATATTTATTTTGAATCAGTTAATTTCATTATGAAAGTATTACAACTGCAGAAGAGTTGATTTTGTATCTGACATACCCGGATGTAAGTATTAAAGCTAGAGAGTGTGAGGGACGAGCATTTATCTGGTACAGAAATAATTAAAATTCATCATTGTAATCAGGAAACACCAAAACAAATAAAAAAGTTCTTAGGATCAGGAAAAAACAAAGAATCCCTTGTGCAATTTTTTTATGAAATATGGAAAACAATAGGTCCCATTTGAGCTACAAGGCATTGTAATTTATATGAATCACAAAAGTTCCTGTCATAGGTTTCAAGATGATGGCAATAAAGAAGTTTCAGTTGATTTAATACAAGACCTTGTGTCAAATCATGAAGAAGCTGATACAAGAATAATTTTGCATGCTGCCCATGCCTCGTGACATTTTTCAAATGTTATTATCAAAAGCCCCAATACTGATGTCTTTATGCTTTCTGTTGCTTTTGCTCCAGATATACCTGCTTCTTTATCTTTTGCGAGAAATTCAGATTCATCATCATTAATTTTGGAGAATTCAATTTGCAATAAACTTGGTTATAACATTTGTAAAGCTGTATTGTGGCTGAATGTGATTCTGTAAGTTGTTTCAAAGGTAAAAGCAAAATTAAAGCCTTTAAATTGCTTATTGGCTCAAATGAATACATTTCTGCATTTAAGGATCTTGGCGATTTTTTTCCCAATAGCTTCTGATGTAATTTTATGTAATATCTTCTGACGTGGCAAATTATATGGCCAATCATGTTGCAGTATTGATCTTTGCCGCTACAACTGGTTACGACTTGGTTTTAGGACTGACACAACATTGCCACCAAACAAAGACAGCTTAATTACAGTTAATTGGAGAAAAATGTCTCAAATGCATTTTAATGGTGTTACAACCATTCGAACGTAATAAAATTGATATGCATCATAAAGTACATATTATAATATAGATTTTGCGTAATCGGTTGTGCAAAGAACTTTTGTTATTGGTTTACAAGGCCACACAAAAGTATTCCCTTACATAATGAGTATAGAGAGAACATTTGGTGCGCATTTTAATTGTAATTATTTACAATTTTATGAGTCACCACGAAAAAGTGGAAATTTTCAAAATTTCCAGAATCAATTTATTTCTGAAAAATTTAAAGTTATTGCTGATATCGCTGGTAATCACAATCCTCTTACCAAATATACTTATGTATTCATCAAGCATTTTTGCTTATTAAATCTGGCTAAACCTGAAATAAAACTTCCTTATTTTTTATTTTAATTAGTAATGTACTTTTATGAGGTAAGTTTAATTCAATAATTTCGGAAAAATACATATCTTAATAATGAATATTTAATCATACATTATTAATTGGATTATTGACCTTTCCTTTTAATTAAAAAATTATCCAAATTTTTTATTAATTATTTTAATATTTTATATTATAAGAAATAATTATAGTTTCGATTGCATCATTAATTACAGTCAAGTTACTGTTCAAAAAATATATAATTTTTTAATTTAAATTGTGTAAATTTTCATTATTTCTTTTACAAATGACGACAACCTAGGTATTATAGTCTGGACTGGACAAGGAAAGTGTGTTGAAAAGAAAGAAAGAAAAAGACAAAAAAATGACTGTTTTATTCTAGTAGAAAATCTGTTGTCAAAATGGTCGTTTTGAACCGTAAATTTTCTTCTCTCTCTATATAGCATCGGTCACTAGATTCCTCTAATAAAACTCTTCCTTAGTCTATTCTTATTATACTACAAGAGTTACTACCTATCTAAGTGTCTTATTCTATTAGTATGTTTTTTTCTTTCTTCTACTACTACTAGAAGACTCTCTTATTGTAGTATAATACCTGTAGGTTGTCATCCATCTATTATTATAGCAAAGACTCTTCTCCATCCATCTCTAAGAGTGTCTTTTAACCGTGGGTTTACCACTGCATCTTGTCTTATAGGATGATGACGATGGAGAAGACTCTCATGTAGTAGACGGGATGACCTTATTATACTACACTAGTAGAACAACAGTCTATTATAAAAGGATGATTTTACACTGTTGTATTATACTAGAGAAGAGCAATTTTTTTAGCTTTGCAATCTAGTGAGTTGTTTTATATATAGAGAGACAAAAAAAATGACTGTTTTATTCTAGTAGAAAAACCTTTGTCAAAATGGTCGTTTTGAACCGTAAATTTTCTTATTTCTCTTCAACATGATGACACAACCTAGGTATTATTATAAGGAAAGTGTGTGTGTTGAAAAGAAAGAAAAAGACAAAAAATGACTGTGTTTATTCTAGTAGAAATCTCTGTCAAAATGGTCGTTTTGAACCGTAAATTTTCTTATTTCTCTTCAAATGATGACACAACCTAGGTATTATTATAAGGAAAGTGTGTGTGTGTTGAAAAGAAAGAAAGAAAAAAAAAAAAAGACAAAAAAATGACTGTTTTATTCTAGTAGAAAATCTGTTGTCAAAATGGTCGTTTTGACACCGCAATTTTCTTCTCTCTATATATAGCATTGCTCACTAGATTGTCGTAATAAAACTCTTCCTTAGTCTATTATTATTATGCTACAAGAGTCTCTTACTATAATACTAGGTATTTTACTTTGTCATCCTATTACTATAGAAGAAGATTTTTCTCTTCCTTATACTGCTATTAAAAGAGTGTCTTATTATACTAGAGTAGCAGTAGATTGTCATCCATCTATTCTAATAGCAATGGCTCTTTTTCTACTCCTTGAGAGAGTGTCTTCTAGTGTAGGAGGGCGTCATGCATCTCATCCATCTCAATGCATCTTGTCTTATAGTATAATGAGGGAGAAGTGAGTAAGAAGAGTCTCTTGTAACTCTTGTAACTTGAATGTAAATAAGGGTAAAACATACGGAACATACTAGAACTTGTTGTTCCAATAGGATGAGAAGGAATATGTAGAAGAGGATTTTTTGCTCTTTCTTATACCACTAGAATAGCTTTATATATATATATACTAGAAGACAAAAGATGACTGTGTCTTCTTCTAGTAGAACAATCTTTGTCAAAATGCTCGTTTTGGAGCACAATTTTCTTCTTTCTCTTTCAACAAGACACACCTAGGTATGGATGGACAAGAGTGTGTTAAGACATAAAATGACTCTGTTTCTTCTAGTAGAACACTCTTTGTCAAAATGCTCGTTTTGGAGCACAATTTTCTTCTTTCTCTTTCAACAAGAACCTAGGTATTGAGAGTGGATGGAAAGAGTGTTAAGAAAAAAGACAAAAAATTACTGCTTATTCTAGTAGAAATCTCTGTCAAAATGGTCGTTTTGAACCGCATTTTCTTATTTTAAAAGAACCTAGGTATTCTGACTTGAGGAAAGAGTGTTAATAGAAAAGAAAAAAGACAAAAATGACTGTTTTTTGCTAGTACAAATCGAGTGTCAAAATTGTCTTTTTGGAGCACAATTTTCTTCCGTATCTATATATAACTTTCTTACTATATTTCCTTATATATTTCAGTCTTTTACTATTGTATAACTAGCTTCTTTTCTTACATCTTCTACTTCTAGTATAAGGACTCTTCTATAAGATAAGTGTCTATAATAGAACACTCTAAGAAAGTGTGTGTCTTTGTCTTCCTACTCTCTGTTAGTCAAAATTGTCGGTTTGGAGCACAATTTTTTTTCTTTCGAAAGAACCTAGGTATTGTGCACTGGAGGAAAGAGTGTGTAAGAAAATAGAAGAAAAGATCAAAAATGACTGTTTCTTCTAGTCGAAATCGAGTGTCAAAATTGTCGTTTTGACACCGAAATTTCTTTTTCTCTTTTGAACACAGACTCTAATAAGGAAAAAAATCAAGGTTTTTAATCCCAGTCAACACTAGTGTCAAAATTGTCCTTTTGACACCGAAATTTCTTCAAGTATATATAGCATTTCTCACTATATAAAACCTTCTTATTCTACTACTACTCTAATATAACAATCTTAGTTTCTTAACATACTATCTTTAGATTCTGATCCTTGTAATAGGTCTTCTTATGCTATTCGCTTAAGTTGGAAATATTCAATTCGTATAATTACTTTACCAATCAGTTAGATTGTGTTGAAAATAATAGTAATAATTCCTTTATTTATAACTAGCTGACCCGCCCAGCGTTGCCCGGGTCCGTATTAACAATAGTAAACGAACTTGAAATTTGTATGATTTTATCATTAATTTCAAATACGCAGAAGTGCATTGTTTGAAATATGTGGCCGCTGACTGTGTGAAAAATCGGTTTAAAAAACAACAACTAATATTGAGCTCTAAAAGTACTCAAAATGAACAATGGGAAACGCGGGAGGGAATATGTGTCCGACAGTTGCGTGATTTATGCGCGAAAGTGTTGGTATTTATCCGTAAAAATCACTGTTAAGTCACGTAACCAGTTATTTTATTTTATTTTTTTCACATAGAAATCCCAAGTGAAATATTTTGAATTTCAAGCTAATTATATAACTTTTAAATCCGACTATACCGTGAATGAAATCGATACTCGATGTTAGCTAAAACGTTTGCATATGGTATTATAATTACAGAGCTATTTAAGAAAAATAAGTGTATATTTTTAATCAAAGCAAGCGTAATGTTCACTCTGTGGGCAAATTCCTAACCGCAACTTTTGTACCATCATAACCTGTCTGTAACCTAACTGTGACTTAAAAGTAACCTACCGTATCTTAAATATAACATAATTGTAACCTAGCCGTCACCTTATTGTAACCTATCCTTAATCTAACCATAACAACCATACCGTAATGTAATTGCAACCTAATCGCAACTTAAATGTTATCTAACCATATATTGGGTTCATGTCCATGGAAATTAGTTTGCCTTGTTCGGATCTTGTTATGGTTCTTTAGAATATTTTCGTCGGGTTCAAATTTAATTCGATTCAGATTTCAGGTATTTTTTGAAATTGGATTTTAATGTTCGGGTCGAATTCATGTCCATGGAAATTATTTTGCCTTGCTCGGATCCGGTTATGATTCTTTGGAATATTTTTGTCGGGATCAGATTTGGTTCAATTCAGATTTCGGCTTTTTTTTTTTTTTTTTTTTTCAAATGGAATTTTTAGGTTTGGGTCTTCTTGCGTGTCCACGGAAATTATTCTGCCTTGTTCGAATAATTCACTGGAATATTTTTTTTTTCAAGTTCAGATTTGGTTCAGTTCACATTTCGTGATTTTTTCAAAAAAAAAAAAAAAAAAAAGGGTTCAGATTAGATTCATGTCCATGGAATTTTTTTGTCTTATTCGGATCCGGTTACGGTTCTTTGGATTTTTTTTTTTTTTTTTTTTTTTTTGTCAGGTTTAGATTTGGTTCGATTCAAATTTCAGGTATTTTTTCAAATAGAAGTTTTAGGTTCGTATCGGTATCGTATTCGGGGTCAACGAAAATTATTTGTCATACTCGTATCCGGTTATGGTTATTTCGAATATTTTGGCCGGATTCAGATGTCAAATTTAAGTCAAATTTCAGGTTTTTTTCAAATCGAATTTTTTAGGTTCGAGTCGGGTTTATATCCATGGAAATTATTTTGTCTTGCTCGGATCGGGTTATAGTTCTTTGGAATATTTCTGTCGGGTACAGTTCAGATTTGGTTCAATTCAAATTTCGGATTTTTCTTCAAATAGAACTTTTGGGTTCGGGTCTTCTTGCGTGTTGTCAAAATAAATAAACCTTCCTTGACACTTATACACTATTCATTTATTCTGTTGTTATTCATTTCTTTAATTTAAACTTTCCTTCCCAACCGCAAATCAAAACAACATATTGTTTATCTCTTTTCCAATCTACCCATCTGATTCACTTCGTTTCTTTTCCACTCTGGACGGTCAAAGTACAGTATTACGTCATACTGTTTCTATTACATCATTTCATTCCAAAGTGACGTCATTCCGGCAACGTCCGTGGTTTTTCTTTTTTTCAAAGATCGTCTGTTTATCTGAGGGGAATAAGAGAACATAGTATGCAAATTTATGGAACCAGATGATTCTGATTGGAGAGAGATATCAGCAATTCTTTTTGGAAAACTGTGTTGGTAGTTGGTTTTTTTTTTCTTCTTTTGAGTATGTCGTTGTGGTTTTGGGAAGAGATTTCGTTCATGAAACACCTGCCGTTATGCAAGGTGAATATAAAGTAGAAATAGTTTTTATAAAAATGATTAAAAGTACTAAGACTGGAAGTTTAAGAATAGTATTATGATGAAATTACATTTAAGCTACCTGTTATATTTTTGCCAAAGCCGGTGTTCTTATTAATTTATTAACTAGAAGATGAAATGTATAGATAGTGAGTTATTTTTCTAAGTTATGTGTTATTTAAATTTATTTAATTATTGCTTTTCTTTTAAATATGTTCTTTGTTTTTAATAAACGTTAGTTTATTGTAAAACTTAATTACGTTTCTGTCTGTTATTACACACTGTCATTCTGCCATTTCATTTTTTTTGCCGTAAGCTTCCATTCCACTACTCCGTTTTCAATTTAAGACTGTTTTAGAAATCCGATGTTTAAGAGTTATTTAAAGGCTGGCCCGACATACCGGGCCATCATAATAGAGAATAATGGACATTACTCTCTCTTCTTCGAATAAGAACATGCTTCACTGGAATATTTTTGTCAAGTTCAGATTTGGTTCAGTTTAGATTTTCAGATTTTTCCAATGAATTTTTTTGAGTTCGGATTGGGTTCAAGACCGTGAAATTTTTTTGTCTTATTCGGATCCGGTTACGGTTCTTTGAAATATTTTTTTCAGGTTCAGATTTGGTTCCATTCAAATTTCAGGTACTTTTTCGAATGGGAATTTTAGGTTCGTATCGGGTTAATGTCCACGGAAATTATTTTATCTAACTCGAATCCAGTTATGGTTCTTTCGAATATTTTGGTCGAATTCAGATGTGGTTTGGGTCAAATTTCACGATTTTTCAAATGGAATTTTTTAGGTTCGAATCGGGTTTATGACGACGGAAATTATTTTGTCTTGCTGTGATCGGGTTATAGTTCTCTGAAATATTTTTATTGGTTTCAGATTTCATTCGGGTCATATATCGGGTTTTTTTTAAAGAAAATTTTTAGGTTCGGGTCAATATAATAATGCCCACGAAAATTATTTTTCCTTGTTCGGATCGGATTATGCTTCATTTGAACATCTTTCGGGATTCAGAATTGGTTCAGGTCAGTTATCAAATCCATAGTTTTTTTTTTTTTTTTTTTTTTTTTTTTTTTTTCCAAATAGAATTTTTAGGTTCGGGTCTGGTTTATACTCACTGAAATTTTGTCTATCACAAATCAGAATGTAGTCTCTTTTTTTTTGGGGGGGGGGGGGGGGGGGGATCGGGTTATGTTTTAATTGGTGTAAACATTAAGGTTACAACCAATTTTGCTACTTTTCTTTTATGACAATTTCTGATAAAAAAAATTTACTTTGCTATTTGATAATTTATTATGGTGCGAGAATCGTTTGCGGATTCGAATAATTGTAATAAAACAATTGTAAATAAAAACAGATTAAAGCCATAATAAAATTTTAAATTGAATAGAATACATTTAAATTTAATCAGTGACTTAAAAAAAACATCCTAGTAAAGTATTGTATACTTTTTTTACTGCAACACAGCTAATCGCTCATACATTCTAATGTTCGAAGTGCCAAAAATCTGCGTACAACCATTAAGTAAAGAGAAATTAATAGAGTGGAAGTATAATGTCTTGGGGTGAAACGAAAAACGTATCCATAAAATCTGCTACATTAAGTCTAATTAAGCACCAACAAAACCATGTGCTTTGACACGCCGATCAACTCAAACTGGTTTAAACCCGTATATTTTTATTTTTGTTTTTCATCGTTTAAATTGTTATTGAGCAGATGACTAAAATTCCGTTCAAAAAATGATGATTTATGCCATTATTGGCTGTAATACACGATCGGAATGCATAAAAAATACAAATAGATCAATCATTGGCAAGAATTATTTAATTATTTGGTACTTCTCTGTTATCCCGTCGGACAATTTCGCCAAATTATACAAATTGCCAAATTAATAGCCAAATTATACATATTGACATAATTTTTATTTTAAATAACGAAAAAACAAATAATTAGTGGAATATTGATTAAAATACAAAGTCGAAATAAAAATCACTTAATGACATTTTAAACACGTGAATCGTACTTAATGTCATTGAATGTGACATTCACGATCCTCCATTATTGGCATTTTATCTTTTAGTTTGGCGATAATTTTTTGGTCGACGGGATAACCTTTGAAATATCAATATAGAAGCATCATTTAAGATTTTGCTTGAAAAGTTAACATTCTTTCGTTAATGTCTTAAAATCGTCTGCACTCTGAAATCTAGATTTTAGATTATTATTTGTTATTTAAGTTTTCATGCATGATTTTAAAAGAATGTTTCATCAAAATATTTATATACTCACATGCAATTATTAATATATTGTTAAGTCATAAACATTTTTTACCTACGTTATAAAGTATTAAAAAGTTCTGAAAAAAAAAAAAAAAAGTTTTAGTAATACAATTTTTAGTTGAAATCAAATGTTTTCAATATTTCATGTTATTTCATTTTGACATTTAACTAGTAAATCTGCAGATCAAGAGCCTCAATGTCAGCTTTTCACTTCTTTTTTTTAAAACACACTTAGCGTAATATTCAACTTCCTGGAAACTGTAATTTAAAATTTTCGAATTACGTAATTATTTATAAGAATAAAATAAGAATAAGAAATTTGAAGCCATCAAAAGCCATTAAATTAAAGATTTAGTTATGTTAGGATATTCTGAAAAATTCATGATCTATTATTTTTGTTTTTTTATTATACCACAGAAGATTTCTTCAGGGGGGCTCCGCCCCCTGAACCCCCCATAATCTCATTAATTTTAAATTTCTAACTTTCTATCAATCTGCTAATGGTTATCGTATAGCTTGTATTTTTTTCTACATTTTGATTCATAAGGATAAGTGACAGTTTTAATAAGCATTTTTCATTATCCTCATACTTCTAGATACCTGCCCACCAAAAACACCTAAATCTGATGTATCAGGAACTTTTGAAAGTGTAAACTCAGTAATCTAGGGTTTTACAATTTTGTTACGAAAAAAAGAAGTTTTGATTGCATTTTCTGGCAGTTATCGAGGACTGACAGATAGACACAAGAACAGACTGAGAGATGGAAAACAATAAATTTTGCGTTGCCAAAATAAGCCTTCGCCGAAGTTTCGGCAATGATGTCATTATTCATGAATTATTGCTGTCCATGTTTCTTGTATTTTTAACGACAACTATAAAATACCTGTTTTATTTCAATTATGACATCAAATTTTATCAATTGAAATATTTGTTAAAAATATAATTATTTTTTATTTCTTTTACTTCTAATTATGCCCCCATTTTTGTCAGAAAAATTCTTATTAATGAAACAAATTTCCGTGTTTAATATTTAACAAAGTACTATTTTTATTTTTATTTTAATTCTAACGTCATATTTATTTTTTCTTAGTTTGGTTTTTCGAATGGAAATTGCTCAATTGAAACTTATTGCCGTTGAAAAATTATTCCAGATTTTTTTTTTTTTTTTTTTTTTTTTGGCAACGATAAAGGAAATTGGTTAAATTTTATCTAAAGAATCGCTCTTGATTCTGTATGAAAAAGAAGGAAATTTTGAATTATTAAGGAAAATATTTGAATAAAATTCATAAAATATAGCCTATATTCTTTTCTGGGCTATGTTATATTTATCCGGAAAGATAAAAAGCCATTAATTCATCAGTTTTGACGTTGACTCAATTTAAATTTTCGTCCACGCTTTCAAATTTATAGCATTAAAATATAATAAGGATTAGGATGAATGGTTGCTTAGCAACCATTAAGAGAAAATAAAGAAAATGAAATAAATACATTTTAAATAAGTAAATCTCTAAACCAAATTAGTTTATATTATTGGAACACATTTATAAAAAATCTCCAAAATTTGCAGTAATAACTTTAAAAATCTGACAAATGCAGAGACGAAATTTCAAAACAATTCGAATAATTTAACTGGTAAATTTCAGTATCCATTTATCATTGAATTCCATTAATGAAATGTGTCATTTTCTCTCAAGGGAAAAAAAAATGAAAATCATTGGATTTGCCATAGAAAAGCATTATTGCGCAAAATAAAATATTCTATATTTTCGGAACGAATGAATCAAATCTTACAAAAAACTATACAGCTTAATCCCAGTGCCTCACTAACATACCCACTTAATTTCAAGCCAATCGGATGTTTTTTGCGTTAGTTATCGCGGAACAGACAGACTGACTGACTGACAGACGGAAACCAAAAAATTTCGTGTCTCCAAAGTAAGCCTTCACTGACGTTTCGGCAATTATTTCTAATTTTCCATTTTCAATTATTTTAAAAGCAAACATTTACATATAATATAAAACGTCACTTTAAAAATATCAATTTATTTTTAAATGCTATAGTGATCTATTAAAAATAACACAAATACGTTATAGTTTTACATGTTTCATTGCTCTTACGACAACTTTTTCAAAAACAATTATTCCAAAATAAAAGAAAAAATAAAATCTAAATAAAAATTCTCTTTATTTTTATTTTGAAGGTATTTTAGCGAAAAATTTATTTTTATCATTTATTTGTTTTTGAAAAAGTTGCCGTAAGAGCAATGAAACATGTAAAACTATAACGTATGTGTTATTTTTAATAGATCACTATAGCATTTAAAAATAAATTGAGCAAACATTTATTTTAATAAATATGATAAAAAAGACCATTTTAAAAAATTACTATTCCTTCTTAAAATGTGCTTCATCTGTATTTCATTTCTTTCCATTCATTTTATTAATACAAAATCCCTTCCACGTACTTTTGATTGGATCATTAAAATTTGAGCAATAAATGGTTTCATATTGCAAACCTTTTTTGCGGCTTGCTTCACCTCCACCTAACTTTTTCCTCCACGGTGTACAACAGCTGTGATCAAAAAAAATTCTCAGTTAAACTGACAGTTTGCCAGTCTATGAATTTTAAAGGTCTTTTGAAAAAACTCTCACCTTGGAAATGTTAAACACTCAAATTTGTTTCTTTAATTCTGTCCCAGCTTTTTTAATTATTTCTGCAAAAATTTTATGCAACCAACCAACCATAAAGAAATGAAGGGAAAAAAGGCGATATTTTTATGAGAATGATCTTTCGAATTTAAATAATTACCCAATTAATAATTGAAATTTCGAAATTCTGAAGCTCAGGTGCATCAGGAGAGATTTGGGGCTACTCTCAAAAATTTTTTGAGCCTCCTGCATGCTGTAGATTTTGCTAGCCATCGCAGACACACACACACACATGCAGACAGAGTGTTTTGTTCTTTTATTAATATAGATCTTGTAATGTAATAACCTCTTCAGACCTGAGGTACACAAATGTGTACCTTTATTCTTTTCCTCGTAAAAACTAAACTCTTCGAATTTTTACTTTACTTCTACACAGCTGAATATTTTTTTGCTTTAAAACAAACCAATAAATGTCAGCACAGATGAATATTACCTCATAAAATAAATATTATTTTCATCTGAGTTTTGAAAATACCTTCAAGACATTGTGGCCAAAAAATGTAAGAAATCTTCATGATTATTTAACTTAAATGCTTTACAATAAAGAATCTTGAGGATTTGCTGATCATTTACTTGTTTAACGACCTTAATTTTGTTATTGCGTAAATTTATGTTACTGATAGTTAAACTGATGTTTTAAAGGGATTAGTACTTTTATATCCATAATTCTAAACCAAAATTACCAGTCCTCTAAAGTACTGATTTCATAAAAAGGATTATTTCTGTCATCTGTGGTGTCATATTTTGATTATGCAAAAGCAATAATTATATATTGGTAGAGTTATTTTATGCTCAGGTCTGAAGAAGCCATAATTTTACATCTTGATAAATTCTCCACTTCACAATTTGCTTTGCAATTCTTATTTTATTCTCAGTAAATAGGTAAAATATTTTTCAAGTACTTTGTTTTGTATAATTTTTCAGAAACTACAGCATATCAGATATTGAAAAAGTGAAATTCGAAATTTTAAAATAAATTGAGCTTGCTATATTTAAAGAGATAACTACGCATATTAATAATAAAAATTGTGCGAAATAGCAGTATACTACTATCAGAAATTTTTCTGATACATAGTATTTGCAAAACAACAAACAACAGCAGCAACAAATAAATAAATCTTTTTTCTATGTTTAAAAAATAACAATTATAAACTGTGACTAAAATTAAAATAAATTGATTGATAGAAGTAATTTTACTTTTTTTTAATTATTATTATTTTATTACAATAAGAAGTAAAATATTTTCATTGAATGAAGTTTTTTTTATTATTTAGCAGTCAATGAAATAATATTATAACATGTAAAGTGGCCACTTGATTTAAAAATGGGTTTCATAACTTTTGGAGAGTCAAAAATTGCAGGTATATCTCAACGGTCTAATAAATAATAATAATAATAATGTCATTTTCATTTGTAAATACCTTCAATTTGTAGGTTATTCTTTTTTGGATAACAAGAAATCGAATAATATTTTCCATTTTTTGAAAAAGGCAGAGTATTTTTCTTATGTATTTGTATTTACAGTATTTTTCAAACAGCTCCGAAAGGAACTGTTTATTTGCATTAATTATTTCTCGGAATGACCCTTATATCTTGCAGCCATAGTAAAAAACAAAAATGTTGGCGAATGGTATTTAAAACTAAAAAGAAATGAGAAAGAAAAAGAAAATCTAACCCTTAAAAGAAAGACTCATTAAGTTGCCAACTAACAAATAGTTATATCTCCCTGTCGCCAAAGGAGAAAAGTTTGCATCTTCGCGCAAGGGGTGTGTGTTTCAGTGACCAACATTAGAGACCCATGGAACTTTTAAGAAAGGGGTTATATATGTTGCAGCCAATACCCGGAGCCTGGCCAATTCTAGAACTGGTCGGCCAATATCCGAATTGGCCAAGCTTCCTGGCCAAAACCAGAAATACATGAAATGAATAGCGTATTTCGGGTTTTGGCCGGCCAATTCGCGAACTGTCCTGGAAGCCTTGGCCAACATCCGAACTATGATGCATACTACCAATTTTTTTGTAATTAAGATAATGTAACATTAAAATGTACAGTAAAAAAAGATTCCCATTGATTATATTGAAACGAAATATTTTTGTGTACCCAACTAAATTAACTAAAAATAGTACACAATTCCCTTTCAATATTGAAATTAATTGATAAACCAAATACGATGATGGATAATTGACCCTATGTCATAGTGTGTATACAATAATAGCGATACAACAATATGATATGGAGAATTGACCAGTCATTTTTTAACGTTGTTGGCCAATTCGGGAATTGGCCAATTTTGGGTACTGGCTGCAAAATATATATCCTAAAAATAGTAAGGCTTCAACAGTAACCGTTCATTGCCACGACAGTAAATTCCCACCAGTAAATTTATGTAGAATTTTTTTTTATTTATTTAAAAGTCTCATTAATGGAAAGGTGTAAAATATTTACACCTTTCCATTGACAATGATGTTGGCATAACGGAAAAATACCGGACCAGTTACTAATTTCATCTCAAATACAAAGAAAAATGTTTAGTAAGAAATAAATACTGTAAAACGAAAACATTTAATTTAAATATAAAAACGATGAAATAAATATAAAATGCATGACGGAATGAAGTTTTCGCCTTGCTTTTAACATAAAATGTATAATATGAAATTTCAAATGTTCAGGTTTGCTTAAAAGGCAATTAAAATAATCAACTAGAGATGTTAATAGTTAATTTTATTTAAAAAAATCTTAGTACTTTCAAATCTTTTAATCAGGCTCTTCCTCAGAGACTATTTTCTTTTATAATATACCGTTCGCCTAAAGTATTACTAACTCAATCTTCAAGCCACAAGTTTCATTGATTTTCAAATGGAATCATATATTTGTATTCATAAAAGAAAATGTTCTCTGAGGAAGAGCCTGATTAAAGGTTTGAAAGTACTAAGATTTTTTTTAAAGGGGCTCAGGGGTTGAAAACTTTTTCAAAAAATAGATTTTTTTTAATGATCTAATTTGGTTATTCAATTAATTCTTAACTCAATGCAAAAAACCGCATAAAAATATTTGCATTTTTAACAGAGTTATAAGCATTTATGTGTCAACACTTTCATAGCCGCATCCATATAACTTCAACTTTTAAGTCGCATTTTCTCAAAACTTGATTTTTGACGACTAACAGCAAGATTAAAAAAAAAACTATTTGATAGAATGGCTTAATTTTATTTTATTTTTTTTTTTTTTTTGCATGCATATAACATTATTATCTACATTATGAATTAATATATTTTAGATAGTTTAATATTTTGAGTATTTTTAATGGAAAAAAAGTTGTATTTTTTAGGGTTTTTTAAAATTTTCAACTTTGAGAGATTTTTAGGTGCGTTCGTAATTATATAATACGTAGCACCTATAGTTGTCGTTCAGTCCGTCCGTCTGTCCGTCTGTCCGCATATAACAACGCAAAAACTACCCAACCGAATCGTTTGAAATTTAAAATACATAAATATTAGATATTTTTGTCGAGTCATTTCAAATTTTATGAGAATCGGATGGATAGATCAATTACAGGGACGATCAAAAGTATTCCATTACATTACGGTCAATGGGGAAAAAAGTTTCAAATGCATTTTAATCGTTTGAAATTTAAAATACGCAATTATTACATAATTCTGTCGTGTTATTTCAATTTTTTTGATAATCGTGTGCATAGATCAATTACAGGGGCAATCAAAAGTATTCAATTACATTATGGTCAATGGGGAAAAAGTTTCAAATATATTCTATACGTTTGAAATTTAAAATACATAATTATTACATAATTTTTTCGAGTTATTTCAAATTTTATGAAACTCGGACGAATAGATCAATTACAGGGACAATCAAAAGTATTCCATTACATTACAGTCAATGGGAAAAAATGTTTCAAATGCATTTTAATCGTTTGAAATTTAAAATACGCAATTATTACATAATTCTGTCGAGTTATTTCAAATTTTTTGATTATCGTGTGCATAGATCAATTACAGGGACAATCAAAAGTATTCAATTACATTATGGTCAATGGGGAAAAAGTTTCAAATATATTCTATACGTTTGAAATTTAAAATACATAATTATTGCATAATATTTTCGAGTTATTACAAATTTTATGAAAATCGGATGCATAGATCAATTACAGGGACAATCAAAAGCATTCCATTACATTACGGTCAATGGGGAAAAATGTTTCAAATGCATTTTAATCGTGTTACACTCATGCGAACTTAATAAAATTTATATGCAACTATAAAGTACATATTATAATATACATCTTACATAATTTGTGGTGCAAAGAACATTTGTTATTGATTTACAAGGCCACACAAAAGTATTCCATTACATAATGGTATAGGGAGAACATTGTTTGATGAGCGTTTTAATTGTAGTTCACTATTTACAATGTTATGAGATTGATATATGAACGTAATATTTTTAAAACTTCGTTATCGTCCGAACGCACCTAATTTGCTACGCTTCACGTGCAATTTCCAACTTGTTTAATACTGTTTTTATTAAGTGATAGTGATATCCTTAATTCATAATCTAGATTATGATGCTATATGCATGCAAAAAAATATTTAAGCCATTCCATCAAATAATTTTTTTAAATCTTTGTGTTAGTCGTCAAAAATCAAGTTTTGAGAAAACACGACTTAAAAGTTGAAATTATATGGATGCGGCTATGTAAGTGTTGATACATAATAAATGCTTATAACTCCGTTAAAAATTCTAATATTTTTATGCGTTTTTTTGCATTGAGTTAAGAATTAATTGAATAATCAAACTAGATCATAAAAAAAATCGATTTTTTGAAAAGTTTTCAACCCCTGAGCTTACTTAATCTAATGAATTTTAATGCTTTTTGTTTTAACCAAAATGTGTCATGTCCAGGGGTGGGGAATTTTCGAAAAATTTCACCAGCCAGGGATTTATTTTACCAGCCAGCAAAATACTATATACAGTTGAAAATAGTTAAGATAAAATTTAAACAACTGAAAAAACAGTTAATTACTATTACTACAATGCATTTTCATATTTTTGTTCGATAAAAATAAGAAATATAAAGAAGAGAAAAAATATTAGTACTATAGCGTAGAATTTAGTATAATATTTATATTACAAAAGTTGCAAAATATAGGGAACTAAGAAAAATAAATAAAGATTCTGGCATCTTTACAGTTTGAAGTTTGAAAAAAATAACTTAAAACTTAACTCGCCCTGAAGGAAAATTTACTCGCCAGTGGCGAGTACAATGATGAAATTCCCCAGCCCTGGTCATGTCACATTTCTTTCTACCCCCTCAACACAAACTTTCGCAAAATCCTCACCCCACCCCCCACCCCCCTCCTTCTCCAAGCATAACATCATTTGTGGACGTCCCCTTGGGTTTTCTTTAGTGAAATTTTACTGTTTTAGGCACGTCTGGAGATGAGAAAAAAAAAAAAAAAAAGTTTTGCTTTTGAACACTATTTATTTTCTAATAACATTTACAATTTGTTTTTTGTACAGCTTTTGGTAAAATAAAAAAGGAAAAAAGTTTTTTCATTTTTTTTTTACAGTTTGTCGGAAAAAAAACATAATCCAACACCTTGTAGAATTGTTTTGTAAAAAAACATCATAGAATCTGTTTTTCTTTGTTCTGTTTTTGGAAGAAAAAAAACAGAAGAAAGATATCAAAAATGGAAGAGACGGAGGGGGGGGGGGGGAGAGTTCCATATCCTGTTTCAATTAGTACAACAGGCAAAGGAATATAAAATGGCACCAACAGGTTGTTTTAGCAAATATTTCAAGATGGAGTAAATATTTATAAAGATACATTTTTAAGTTATAAATGCTACATATATGTAATTATATATATATATAAATACTTTTATAAATAATTCCAATGCAACAAAAATATTACCAACATTTAAAATTCATTGAAACACAATATATAAACTGTCAGTATGGATAATGAACATGAGCCCATCAGGGGGTGATTCTGGATGAAAATTTTTTTTCGGAAATTTGCATCGCATCGGGGGGTCATGAGTCCCCCCCTCCAGCGATCTTCAGATAAAATTGGCGTTTTCCCGCTATCTTCAGACGAAATCAGCAATATTTTAGCAAAATCGGCGATTTATTGCGATCTTTTGCCGAGATAGGCGTTTTTTTTCCGCGATTTTTTGACGAAATCTGCGTTTTTCCATGTTTTTTTTAAGTGAAATCATCGTTTTTTAGACGATTTTTAGACAAAATTTACATTTTTACGCGATTTTGTCTCGAAAACGGTGTTTTATTCCCGCGATCTTTTGACGGAATCGGCGTTTTTTCCGTGATCTTTTGATGAAATCGGCGTATTTTTTTCAAATATTCTATTGACAAAATATTTTAAGCGATCTTTTATCGAAAACGGCGTTTTATTCCCGCGATCTTTTGACGAAATCGGCGTTATATCCGCAATCTTTAGACGAAATCGGCGTTTTCCCGCGGTCTTTAGAGGAAATCAGCGTTTTATCTGCGATATTTGGTGAAATTGACGTTTTTTCCGCGATCCGCACAGGAAATTCGTGTTCTTTATCGATGTTTTGACAAAGTTCGTTTACAAAAAAAATTGACGAAATCGTCGTTTTTCCACGAAATATTGACGAAACGTATGCTATTTCGGCGATCCTTTCACGAAATTTGCATTTCTACGTAATTGTTTTTTCCGCGCGCAAAACCGTACAAGTTGGCAACTATGCGGAATTGATAACCCAATTTCAAATTTTCGGAAGAGGATGCCTTAAATTTTCGGACGAGAATTACCCCTGGAGCCCATTTTGGCAAGGACTTAATTTTATAAATATACATATAGATATATAAATGAATTTTATATATGAAAAGAATAAAATGAATCCCTTTTTTAAAGTACATAGGTCAAAAACCCCGATAACTTTTTTTTTTTCCAGCATCACACCTTATTACTTTCAAATATCATGTTTTGGATGCTCTTTAATAAGATAAAAATGCTGACCTAAGTGCAATTGTCGTGTCTTGTGGTTTTAGCTAACGAGTTCGGATAGCCGCTCCTTTCAACTCCTGAATTTTGGTGCTTTTTGCTTTAACCAAAATTTGTGATGTCACATTTCTTCCCACCTTAAGCAGTCGTTTCCCATTTCAGTTATTATTGATGATTATCTACAAACTCAATTTAATCTCAATCAAATTTTTATCACTTGTGCTCCATGGCTTATGAGGTCGTCATACGTAACCAATTATAACAAAATAATATTCAAAACTATTTGTAATCCACTAGCAGTACTGATAAACATTAAATTCCCAATATTTATTCGAAAAAATCTCTCGCCATATAAACTGGAAGTAGGATATGGAAATCTCTTCCCAAGAATGGAAGGGGGAGGGAGGAAAGAGAAGTAGTCGCCACTTCCACAGCTTCTGTCTGTCTGTGAGTCGATTTTATATATCAAAAATTGTTCGAGAGATGAGATATCAATCAACGGAGCCATTTATCGTGACTATCACTTTCCTAGAACCTGAAAAAAAAAAAAAAAAAAAAAAAAAAGACTTACTAAAAATAAAAATATATAGAATATATATATATATAGCTTAGAATATGCTTAGAATTTCAAATTTTTATCTCGTGCCCCACCAGAGAGAGGGGAGAGGGGAGGGGGTGTGTGCATACCTGCCCTGTTCCTGTGTTCGCAGAGCCAAATGCCCTGCCACGATCCCAGGTTGAGCTTTCCTTCTGTGATGGGGACCGTCAGACTGGAACCAAGGAAACATGCCTTTATGTGAGCGGGCTGCAACAACAAACAAACAAACAAGGTCCACTGTTAGTAATAATACAATAACTGCATATAACTAGCAAAAGCCATGCTTTGTTTGGATTCGCGAAGTATTAAGCTATAAGATAAATATTTGAAAGTAATAATATATTTTTTAAATTACTTTTGCATCTTTATTAGCAAAAATGTAATTTTATGTTTCGGCGCATTTTAATTTTAAAATACATTTCAACCAAATTACAAGAATTTCCTCAGATTGTTTATTTTTGATATAAAACTGGTTTAAATAAAAATATTTTAGAAGTAGAATTATACAAAATATTAATTAATTTTATTTGTCTACAATTCTTTTATTGCCACTTCAAAAAAAAAAAACATAATGTAATTCTTTTAAAATTCATAAATATCGTCTGCTTAAATGATTTCACAAAATAAGAATAAATTGTGTATTTGAATTTTTAACGCAGAAAAATACTTTTATAATTGAATGTTAATGAGAGAATTTTCACAAATTTTAATTTATTAAAAATATACTATAATTTTTCTAGAAAAAAGTATTTTATACATTTTATAAAAGAAATCATGAAACTATACATAGTTAAAAGGAATGAGCATAGTTTGAAAATCTGAAAACAGTTTTTGAAATATTTTGTCAGAATAATGAAAATATATTTTATTTATTTATTTATTTAATGATGATTCTAGCTATAATTACTGACCCCATGATTTAAGTTTTTCTTTTGAAAACGTACGTGTTTCACTTTTTATTTGAAAAAATGCGTTCGTAATGGAAAAACATGTAAAATAAATTAATTAAAGTAATAATTTTTTGAAAAATATTTCTGTAAAAAAAATAATATTCTGCAAATCTACAGATCATAATTTATATTTGTGTTTAATTTCTAGTCAAAATACTGTATAGTTTTTTTGTAAAGTGTACGACAAAATGTCATTTGAGTGGCCTAGTAGAGGATTCGCTTCGCTCATCCTAATAAGTCCTATATATGTTACCAGCCAATCTAGTTTATCCTAATGCTCAATGAATAGACAAGATTTTCCTAGGCCAAAATGGTTTATCCTAATGCCCATCGGATAAAATAGTTTTTCCTAGGCCAAACCAGTTTATCCTAATGCCCATCAGATAAACCAGTTTTTCTTAAGCCAAACTAATTTGGCCTAATGCTCGTAGGGTAAACTAGTTTAACCTGCTATACATTCGCCTGAACTACTTTATCCTAGACGAATTCAATTTGGCGTGATTTTATGGCATACAATGACCACTTAGATAAAACAAGGTCTATTTGTTATAATAATGATATATATTATAACGAAAAGCTAAAAACTTATATTATAAATAAGATGCCACTTTAATAATACAACATTCAATATTGATTAAAAAAGGATTTGTTTCAACTCATTTTTTATAGAGTCCTCTTCAGAATGTTTCAAACACAATGAACAGGAAACAAATAACTATTGAATTCAAATTAAACATAATATTATATAAAACCCTCTATATTTAAACTAATTTCTAACTCTAAGGACTAATGTCAGGTTCTAAGTAAACATCTGCTACAGATTGGCATTTCTGTTATTTCTCTATCTTAATATTTTATGTATTGTACAGGCTGTGTACTGGAATTTTCCAGGTGACATTCTTTCCTTGTTAAAGTGAGAATTGACAGGTATCATGTGCAGGTGGTGATGTGAGAAAGAGAATATTGCTGAGAGGCGTGTTCATCCATCAGTGATGTATATGAATGATGCAAACAAGGAACATGCCACAAATCAAGAAAGCAATGTGGAATGCGTCCAATGGAGAAGCTCCACAGGGGGGTGTACATTGGGGAAAGACAGTGATTTGAGAAGGTCAAGTCTTGTCTGAGATTTTGGCAGTTCGTATCTGGACTCGTACCTAAAGAGCAGTGTAGGACAGAGGTCCTTGCAGACAGTGCTCTGTGTCGGAGAGCGTGGGCAGTTCGTATCTAGAGAGCAAGGGATACAGACGTCCTGGTGTGTAGTGCTCTGGGCCGGATAGCGTAAGTCAAGTATCTATGTGTTGGGAGATTTGAAATTGATCTCTGATAACGTTAATCTAATGTGCATTGAGTGTGAGGGAGAAGGTGTAATCTGAACAGTACACAGCCAACCTTTACTGTATTTAATTTCATGTTGAACCGGATCACCTATATCAGAGTTGTAACTGCATATAATTGTAAATAGTGTATTTCTTGTGTACATATAGTATAAATAAACTGTTAATTCAGTTAATAGACAGCGTCGGCGTTCATTTACACAATCCTCACCGTGGGTGACCGATATCACCTAATAATATCGGTGGTGGCAGCTATAACTACTACGGACTTTCTTCAAAGTTGTGTGGGCTGAAAGGAATGTCCGGCAAATTGATGGCAGCATCGGGATAAAATCGTCTGAGACCAGTGACCAGCAAGCCGTGTTGCAGTGTGTTAGTGCCGGAGTACCCAGTGGAATTCTTGCATCGTAATGCCGGATTTTTGAGCGGAATTTTAGAGAAATAAAAATCAAGTGTTGAGCAGAACTAAATTGTTGTGCTGTATCAGTATTAGAGAGAGCTGAACTAAGTGTTGTGCCATATTATCGCTAGATTGTGGAACTACCGGTAAATGCAAGAGTTCCCCAGCAGATAAAGTATAAGGTAAGGTGTTTTGTTCATTTCCTTCTGCTGACATCTCAAACCAACTGTTGTTGTTGTATAATTAATAGTAATTTAAGTAAATTGTCTAGATCATTTATGTGCAATTAAATAATTATGTTCAGATAGGTAGGAAGTATTAATAACCATATTTGCTATTGTTTTAAGGAAAGGTCATAATAATTTGAGCTAATATTGATTTTCTATATATTTTTTTTTTTTTACTAATAATGGTAGTAAACAAAATTAATGCATTGTGTTAATAGTAGTCGGAAAGAATAATTAAATTTACTTAAATTTAAATTATTGTTAAAGTAATATTTAAATGAAGCAATATTGTTTAAGTTTGAAGAGTTGATAACAACATTTGCTTAGAATTTTAATTGGCTAGAAGTAGTGGGGAAAAAAAAAAGGCTCACAGAAAAAAAAAAAAAAAAGGCTCAAAAGAGGGCGGCCAGAGGAAAAATAAAAGTGAAGATTTTGAGTATATGAATTCTATAAGTTTTTGAGTGTCAGGCTCTTCAATAACTGTAACAAATACCTTACCTTCCACCATTCTAAGAAGGCTGAGATCTAGTATGTTAGATTAAAAAAAAAAAAAAAAATCATTGAATGGTTCAGATTTTGGTCAAACTTTAATATAATAGACATCACCAAAGCGAAACACACAAAGTCATACAGTTTTATTTTATCTCAACTTGCAGAAGTTTTTCAAAATACTAATAAGTAAATATTCCAATATTTAATATATTTCTGCTTAGATTTCCATACTGTTGCAAGATTATTTCGAAAGCACTTTCTTCTAAACTTTACATTGTATTTTACTTTTTGACAAAGATTGAGCCTTATCTTTCTAAAAGCTGTTTGATTATCTGTATTATACAAAGCTAAATTACATTAAAGTACATTAATAGGGGAGACTGGGGTACAATGGTCCACCCCCTATTTTTTATATTAATTCTGTTTTTGAAAGCTTCATATTTTAGCATATAGATGGCAGTCATGAAGTAGTAAAAAGAAGTTTGAAACCATGTGCATAGCTGACATTTTAGCCATTTTATGCTTGATAATTGATTTGACACAGGAGGAGTAAGGCAAAAGTAAATATTTTCAGTGAAACATATCTTCGTTTATTTATTACAGATTTATAATTTGAAAGACATTGTGTGGCAAAATAAAAAGGTAAGACAATACATTATTATATTTATTATAGCTAAAATAATAGAATTCAAAATTTCTTTTTTTTACCATCAAGTTTTTGTCAAACTTCCATATGGGGTACAATGGACCATGGTTCATTGTACCCGAGTTTTGTATCCCATGTTTTTAAAAGTTAAATATTATATGTGAAATTCAGAATTAATAAATTATTTTACTTCTGTGTGTAGATTAATTAATAATTCATGTTGTGTAATGCATTTTTGAAATATATATCTGTATAATATATGATTTCAAACATAAAAATTAGCCCAAATTAAGAATTAATAAATTATTTTATTTCTGTGTGTGAATTAAATAATGATTCATGTTGTGAAATGCATTTTTGAAATATTTATCTACATAATATAAGCTTTCAAATTTAAAAATTAACCCGAATCAAACAACAAAAATTAGTTAATAAAATATTTTGTGCATTTGAGTTTTTTTTTTATTTCATATAATTTGTTTATCCAATATTCCTGAACTTATGCATACATGTATCCATAATAAGTTAGATTTAAATAAAATAGTAGAATGAAAAAAACAAAAATATATCTACCTATTAGTTTGTATCTGGATATAAAAATTAAAAAAGGTAAAAATCATTAAAAAAATACTGATGATAAAAAGTAGACAGGAAAAATTTATTATATTTTTTCCTTAGTCATATATTTAGATGTATATATTTCTTATTATAAAGGCTTATATTTAAATTTAAGTGGCATCATTGGACAAAAAGGATATATATTATTTTTCATATTTATTTTAGCAATGCCAAGAAACAAGCCTAGGAAAACCAATAGAGGTTCTGTGCCACATGAAGTTATGCAATAGGCTGTAAAATGTTTTGTGGAAGATAATAAACCTAATTGTTCAATCTGCGACCGGTATAATGACTTAATGATAAAAAAAAATGAAGAAAAAATATGTTACTTTAATTAAAGCTAAAAGATTGAATAAACAAATAAAAATGAATAATAAAATGTGAAAAACAAATAAAAATGAATAATAAAATGTGAATAAACAAATTATGATATAGTTTATCTTTCTTATTGTTAAAAAATGAACTACACTGATATATTTTTATTCAAATTACAAGTGGTCCACAGAGCCCCATGCTGTGGACCATTGTGCCCCGGCATTGGGGTACAATGGTCCACTTTGTCACTTGCTATTTAAAAAAATATATATAAAAAAGTATGCATAATTATTATTTTTGAGTTGATGCAGTATAAACTTTAATGTATAGGTAACATGCATGTACTTGATCAAAAGAAAAAAAATCAATACTTTAAGAGTAAACAATCAAAATTTACAAAAGTGGACCATTGTACCCCAGTCTCCCCTATGTTTGTTTACATCTTACATTTGTTGAAAAATAATTGTAAAAAAAAGTTGATTTAAATCAATGATTAAAAAAAAATCAATTGATTTAAATCATGATTAAAATCAAGCTGATTTAAATCAATGAACCCTGCCACTTCCTGTTTTCGATGGATGTACTTGTTTTAAGATTCATGGATTCCGAAAAACATGTGCTTACTTTATTTTGAAAATTCCGGTTTGAATTCAATATTACACAAATGTATTCGGGATAAAGGCAGGAGAAATCGTTAGTGTCAAAGCCCCGCCCACCCGCTAACTGTTTTTCAATATCTTTAATTTGTCTAATTTTTCTATTAAATTTGTCTGGTTTCAATTTCTTTTTTTTTTTTCCTTTTCTATTAGGAGTCCAAGGCATTCCGGTCGTAAGTAAAGGATTTTGGCGCTATCCGTGGTATAATAAAAGCCAAGAACTTATATATTATAAATAGGGATGCACTGAATAGCGATTTTGGCTGAATACCGAATATTTGGCCGACAGCTGAACCGAATACCAAATATTCGGCAAGCCAAATAGTAATTGTTGGTCCGAATACCGAATATTCAGTTTTCCAAATACTTTTTATATTTCAAAGTTTAAAAGTATTAAAATGTTACTTTTTAAAACAATTTTACATAATATTTTTATAAAAAAGAGCTTTTAATAAGAACATTTAGTATTGAAAAAATCCTGCCTTTATTTATTTAAGAAGCACAAATCTGAGACCTTTTTTAATTGATAAAATTTTTAATTTCATGATTTCTTCTACGAATTGAAACAAACATTTTAAAATCAAAGAGAAATAATGAAAGAATGATTGAAGAAAAACTGTAGTGTCTCATAATTGTTCTTTTTAAATAACTCCTGGCAGATTTTTTTCAATATAAAGTATAAGTACTTTCAATTTAATTCTGAAAAAAGGAATGTCTAGATCATAGTTCTTTTCTTATGAATGGTGGCATTTTCCATCCTTCCCATTATACCATATTTTACAGAAATCAAAGCATGCAAGTTGAAAATATAGTTATGGTATCTTATTTATTGTTAATGCAACAAACGAAAACAAAATTTTGACCTAGAGTGAAATGAAATAAAATGTACTTATGACTCAATAAGTTGATTATGATTATGGTTTCATGAACACAAATTGTCTGCCTTGATAGCTATTGCTAATCTCAAAAGTTTTTCTTTCTTGTTTATGGACTTTTATTTGGGAAAAGCAAGAAACAGATTTTTTACTAAATAAAATTTAGGAACTTTCATCTGCACTTGCATCATTTATTCCTAAGGAGAATCCTAATAATTCACCATTTTAATCCTTCTCATGGTTAATTTTCTTAAGTTATACTTTACAAACAGCAAATAAATAATGTAAAAACATTCTGTTTTATTTAAATACTAGGTGACCCGCCCGGCGTTGCCCGGGTCCGTATTAACAATTTTAAACAAACTTGAAATTTGTATGATTTTGTCATTAATTGAAAGCATGCAGAAATGCATTGTCTGAAATCCGTCGCAGCTGACTTTGTGAAAAATCGGTTTTAAAAACAACAAGTAATATTAAGCTCTAAAAATATTTAAAATGAGCAATGAGAAACACGGGAGGGAACATGTATCCAACGATTGCGTTAGTTTCGTGTTAAAGTGTTGATATTTACCCGTAAAAATCACTGTTAAATCACGTAACTAATAATTTTTTTTTTTCGCATAGAAATCCCAAGTGAGATATTTTGAATTTCAAACTAATTATATCACTCTTAAATCCGACTATACCGTGAATGAAATCGATACGCGATGATAAAAGATTGGTATGTAGTATTATAATTTCAGTGCCATTTAACAAAAGTGTATATTTTTAATCAAAGTATGTGTAATGTTGACTCTGTGGACAAATTCCTATCCATAAACTTTTGTACCGTAACCATAATCTGTCTGTAACCTAACTGCGACTTAACAGTACCCTACCGTAACTTAAATATAACACAAATGTAACCTAGTCGTCACTTTGAAATATCAATACAGAAGCATCATTTAAGAGTTTGCTTGAAAAGTTAACATTCTTTCGTTAATGTCTTAAAATTGTCTGCACTCTGAAATCTAGATTTTAGACTAATATTTGCTATTTAAGTTTTCGCGCATGATTTTAAAAGAATGTTTTCATAAATATATTTTATATATTGACATAGAGTTATTAATATGTTGTTAAATCATAAACATTTTTTCATCTACGTTATAAAGTATTAAAAAGATCTGAAAAAAAGAAAACTTTTAGTAATACAATTTTTAGTTCAAATCAAATGTTTTCAATATTTTATTTAATTTTATTTTGACATTTAATTATTTCGAATTTATGAATTTCAATTATTTTAAAAGCAAACATTTTTTTAAAATAAATAATATAATAGAAAAAAAAAAACATTTTTAAAAATTACTATTTCTTCGTAGAATATGCTTCAGCTGTAATTCATTTCTTTCAATTCGTCTTATTAATACAAAATCCCTTCCACATGCTTTTGTTTGGGACATTAAAATTTGAGCGATAAATGGTTTAATATTGCAACCCTTTTTTCGGTTTACTTCACTACCACCTATCTTTTTTCTCCATGGTTTACAACCGCTGTGATAAAAAATCCTCATTTAAACTGACAGTTTGCCAGTCTATGAATTTTAAAGGTCTGTTCCAGCTTTTTTAATTATTTATGCGAAAATTTTATGCAACCAACCAACCATAACTAAATGAAGGGAAAAAAAGGAGATTTTTTATGAGAGTGATCTTTGGAATTTAATTAATTACTCAGTTAATAAATAGAATTTTGAAATTCTGAGCCTCAGGTGCATCAGGAGAGATATTGGGCTAGTCTCATAAAAATTTTGAGCTTCGTACGTCCCATAGATTTTGCTAGCCATCGCAGACACACACACACAGACAGAGCGTTTTGTTCTTTTATTAATATAGATGATTTTCTTTCATTTTATTTTAAATATATTTATAAATTGACAGTTAAAAATAGAAATTGTGAAAAGTTTTAAAAAATGTGTTTTAAAAGGCTTTATTAAGTACTGGATTTGGCCGAATACTTTGATATTCGGTCAAACCAAATTAGTTTGATATTCGGCCTAACTGAATATTTGGTAGCATGGCCGAATAGGCCGAATATTGAACAGATACCAAATATTCGGTGCATCCCTAATTATAAATACAGTCAAAGTTCTATAGTCTGCACAAATTGGAGCCAAGGGATTATCAGGGTTCATACAGAGTTGGGAAGAAAAAATCCAAGGAATATAGAAAAAATTCAAGGAGTCCAAAAAAATTTTAAGGAATTGCCACTTTTGTTATTATTTATCTGGCATGCACTTGCACACCCGAATTTTTAATGCCCTATTTGGAGAGAAAAACATTTCAAAAATTTTTTTCTCTATTAAAATCTAATTATTGGCGCTGAAATTGCACAGAATTTACATCCTTGGCAATTTTGTAAGTTTAAATTAAAAAAAAAATACAGAATCAACTTTTCTATGCAGTGATCAATGATCAAATCATATACACAGAGATCAGTCAAACTCGAAATACTTATGTATATCGCATACATCTTTTAAAAAATTTCTAAAGATAAAAAAAAAATAATAATGCAACATATACGAAAAAATCTAATTTTTTACAATCCTGGGTTTTACAATAGCGATTTTTTTTTTCTTTCCCGGGAGCAATATAGCTTACGTGCTAAACCGCAATACAGTTTAAGGAGTTTCTAAGCAGTATTTTGTTTATCTAAGTAGTTCTAAGTACTACTATGACGACGATTTAAACATCGTATAGGAAGTTTGCGTTGTTACATCGTAATTGTAAATTCAATCCCGAGTTCATAGATAATCCATGAATATTTGAGAAAGGCAACACAGGAGGCTATTTATTAGAGACAAGTCTTTATTAATTTCACAGTTCCACGAATGGTTGCCGTGCCAGAGAGGGACCCTCGCAGAGATAGGTCCGATCACTGGTAATTACAGAGAAGGAGTGATCACAAATACATTTTTCACATCATCAAGTGTTGGCGCGATACATGTACATAAAAATAGCCAAAAACGGCTGATACGCATAAATTGCGATGAGAGAAGGCACGTGGAGAGTTTCCGTTACATAGACATTCAATGATAGAAACCAAAGTGCATCATTTGAAATAATTAATGCCAAATGATAAAAGATAGCATATGGCACGGAAAACCACAAGGATTGAATTCTTCACATAGTGTTAACAAGAGTCTCACGGGCTCTGAAAGGAAATGAATTCAAATGAAATAAACTAAAAGACAAACTTAGCGCATCTGCTTCTTAAGCGAGTAGCGTTTAACTATGCATAAACACAGGCTAGAAATAACTCTTTAAATGGTTCTTGCTATGGGAAAATACTTACAGTTACATGAACAAACAGATAAATGTTGTGTCTTTAAAGAAAGAATTAGAGATAAGTGAAGTCATATTTTACAGGAAAAATGGCCGTTAGTAACTGAATAGAATTAAAGGGATTAAAAATCTAGCTTATTAAATAAAGTTACAAATTAAGGGAATATTGTAATTTTAACTAAGGGGGGGGGGGGGGGGGGGCGGAAACCATTATTAACTAATATGTAAAGGAAAACGCCTTTACAACTACTTGGGAATGTTTTCATTTCTAAGGAGTTTCTAAGGAGTCTGTACAAATCCTGGATTATCGAATAGTGTGGATTACAGAGTATATTATGGATTATATATAATAATATATTATTCCTACACAACATTTTGATTAGCTATAATCAGTATAATAAGAAAAGATAAATTATATTTATATTTAGCTATTCTGGCTGTTGGTAGGGGTGGTACAATAGACTCCCTCAAATCTGCACAGCTCTGGACCAGAGGTTGGCCGGATTTTAGAATTTTGAGGATTTCTGGTCATTGCTTTGTTTACATTTTTTAAAAGTAATTTGAATGTAATTAATAATGCAATCAAAAATATAATGAATGCTTACAATAGACTAAAGTATTAAAATAAGTAATAAACTAAAATAATAAAAATTTATATAATTTTTAAAATACTAAAAGCAAAAGTCAAGTTAATAATCAATAATTTACAATTAAATATTCATTATAAAGATGAAATGTGTTTTTCCTAGATTATTCTGTGGAACTTGCCTCATAAAGGTACATTGCTCATTCACATCAGGATCATAAAATAACGAAGCTTTATTTCAGGTATAAGCAGACTTAATAACTAAAAAAGCTTGATTAATACATAAATATATTTGGTAAGATTGTGATTACCAATGATATCAGCAATACCTTGATTTTTTCAGAAATAAATTAATCTTTTTTTTCATGAAAAAATGTCAATTCAATAACTTTAACAAGAATTACAAATTGAAAAATGTATGGAATTGAAATAAAACTGAAAAAGTCAAATTTTGCACCTACATCTGACCTGAGTTTTTCATTGTTTACATCCGTAAATTATGTGCGTATTTCAGGGAGTCTATTGTATAATAATTTAATAGGCTATCTCAAAAAATGTCCTTTTTTAAAAATTATTTTATTAAAATATTGACACAGTATATGTGCATGTAAGTAGGTTCCATAACACAGTTTATAAGGCATGAGGGACAAAAATTGCCATTTTGTGGCACTCGCAAAACTGAGATACGTACACAACACCTGTGCCATTTGACTCTTTTATGAATAAATTAAACAAAACATATTCATTCATTATAAAGTGTGTGCCTGGTCTATTAGAATAAAGATTAGAGCATACCATAATTATTACTCAACTAGAAGATAGCCCGTCAAAATGACGTGTTTACATTTTTAAAGGATGATAAAAAATTACAACTGTGGTCAGTCATAGCCACTTTAGGCTGAAACAATTTTGATAAATACAGCGATTAAACTTAGAAAGGAAAAAATCTAACAAAAAAAAGGAAGGAAGAAAGAAAATTTCAACAGAAATCTGCATTTAAAACTATAGCAAAACTATCTGGTAGATGGGGGTTGGGATTATAATGAAATTTAAAACGCACCCGTGGTTTGCTTAAATAAAAAGTTTTCATTAAATAGTGTTTTTGAAATCGTGAAAAGATTTCAAAGTGAAGTAAAATGTAGTGACGCCATTTACAGCTCCCACTGTAAATCTGACCATTGAGAACACTCCATTACGACTATGGAACGGTTTCATTGGTCAAAAAATAGATTGCCTTTAAAATCCGAGGTAACTTTTCACAATGTTTCTTATAGATTTGAAATTCTCAAGAGTCATTCACGGCTGTAAAGAAAAAAAATTAAAGCAACCCGAATATAAAAATTTTAACAATATTGCATTTAAAACACACCTTCGCTTTCCTTTAATAAAACGTTTTAATTAAATATACACTATAAAAAATTTGACTCATTTGCTACAGAGTCACTCCACCACTTTTATAGAAAACGGTTACTTTACTGTGTTATGGAGCATTCTCATTGGTCATAAAAGAGATATTCTATAAAAGCTGTGGAGTGCCGCTGCAGCAAATGGGTCAAATTTTTAACAGTGTACTTTTTGAAATCGTGGAAAGATTTCAAAGCAAAGTAAAATGTAGTGACGTCATTTACAACTCCCACTGTAAATCTGACCAATGAGAACGCTCCATTACGACTATGAAACATTTTCATTGGTGAATGAGTTTCTTTTTCTCGTGGATAGGTTGACCCCGGAATTGTTATACACGGAGGGGTTTTATATATATAATGATTTAGAAAGACAATCAATCTCTTTCAATGATTGGGTAAATTATTTTACTAGTAATGTGTAAAAACAAAAACAGATTAATTTACTATGTTTAAATGATTATTTGTGGATAAAGATCTCTTACCATGTCATCTGGACCTTCGCAGGAATGTTTGAAAGGAATAGACTGAAAAAAAAAAAGAGAGAATCAAAACATTAACATACAGGTTTCAAAAAATCAACTTACAGATGACAAATCATTTTCAAGCATAATAATAGAAATTAAAACACATTCCACTTGTGGCCTGGTCATTTCAGTCACAGGGCCATAGCTACATGCATATTCACAGTATCCGCAAAGAAACTCCTTCAGGAGGGTTGAACTCTGATGGGTACTGGCCGAGTTGTATCACATGACTTGGCGGGAAATGGCGATATGTCAAATGTGCTGTGCCAATATCAATCACTATTTTATTTTGCCAAAACAACAGACTTTACGTTAGTGCGTGTACTTTTTTACTTACCCATCATACGTAGTATAGGGTAAGTCTTGCAATCGTTTTGAAAATCGAAAAAAAAATTTTGATGGATTTACACGTTTCAGATAGTGGAGATTCCGAAAAACATATTTTTAGCAAAAAAAATTTGCCGTCTGTCTGTCTGTCTGTAAACGCTCTATCTCCCGAACAAATTGAGATAGAGACTTGAAATTTTGTATGTAGTTAGTATGTAAGAATGGGACGAACCTTATTGAATATCAGCAACCTCGATTATCCGGAACTATTTTTTTCGGACTCTCGAAAAATTCGTTCTGATGAAAGGTATATAAAAATTTTCGAATTTTTTTGTTCTAAGGAATGGACGTAAAAGGCAATAAATAACACAGATTTTGCATATAGAACGAAGTCAATCGGATTATTAGTTGTCGAGATATTTGTAATCCTGTTTTCCACATTCTTCGATTTTTCATGATCCTGTATTTCATTCAAATTTCAATTCAGAGGTATATTTAAATTGGAAATGAGACGCTTAAACCGACACAGTTAATTGTTAGTTAATATGATTATTATTTTTGGAGTTATAAGGATGTTTCTTTTACGCAGTTCGGTACTACTGGAGTAATTTGGCGTTTTATATAATTTGTTGAAATGGGTACATCAGCAGTTCATCAATAGAGTATTACTATGTGTATTAACAACATTTAAATTCAGCTTTGGAATTGACATACATTGTATAAATAGTTTTCACATATTTTATTTTCATATGCATATAAATGATGGGTAAGTATTATGGTGGCCTCCAACGACTAGTTTTTTACTGTAACTAATTTTGCAGATTTGTCACAAATAAATAAAACAGTTCCTATTTAAAGACTTTCTTTCATTGAATTTCGACAGGTTCCACCTCATAACAATAATTAGCAAGTTTATTGATAGGCCTAGAGAGTTAAATCCTCTTCTCCAGAAATTTACTACTCATTGAAAAAAACAGTTATTTATTTAATTTTATTTTTTTTACGAACATTATGTGAAGTTTTGGTACTACTAGGTTATCCTGTAAACCAAAAAAGTATCGCCAAACTATAAGCTTAAATGCCAATAATGAATGATCGTGAATGTCACATTCAATGACATTAAATAGGATACACGTGTTTAAAATGTCATTAAGTGACTTTTATTTCGACTTTGTATTTTTATTAATATTCTACTAATTATTTTTGTTTTTTTATTATTTAAAATAAAAATTATGTCAATATGTATAATTTGGTTATAAGTTTAACGATTTGTATAATGTGGCGAATTCAGTTGACGAAATAACAGTGTAATACTGAAGTTTTCATTGTGATTAGTAAGAACATAAGCAGATAAGAAGATCAAAAGAGTACAGAAAACACTTCTCATGATCAGGGGTGGGGAAATACATGATTTGGCTTGCCAATGACGAGTGGATTTTCTGGAAAGGCGAGTACATTGATTTTTAGTTTTTGAAAAAAGGTAGGTAATAGAGACATTATCAGAGACTCTTTTTTAATCTAGATATTTTAACTTTCCAAATTGCTACGGTGTAAATAGGGTACTAAGTTCTATCTATCTTATATTAAGCTTACCTCTGTTGTATATATTTCTTAATATTATAGGGGAAAAAAAAAAAGAATTCTGAAAATGCATTGTAGTAAGAATAATTTTATTTGTAATCATATGCGATTTTGTCATAATTATTTTCAACTGCGTGTTGCATCTTGCAGGCTGGTGAAATAAATACTTGACTGGTAAGATTTTTGAAAAATTCCCCACCCCTGTTCATTATCATTCTTTATCGGAAACTTCTGGGATAGATGTGCCAGTAAATAATATCACCTATGGATTCAATTCAATTTTGATTTATTATGGAAAGTTTTACGGTGAGAATAACTAAATATTTCTTTTAGATGAATGCCATACAAATACAATACTATAGAAACAAAAAATAATTATTAATGTTAATTTTAAAAGATCTGCTTTTGGCTAGATGTTTTAAATTGGCTTTTTGCTTAGCAAAAATCTGGTAGCGTCAACATTTACTCTATGAAAAGATGAGTTCCTACAAATAATTTTTTCCCAACTACAGCACTGACTAAAACCACTGTAACTTTTGAAAATATGATCACCATAAAATTTTTACAGCTACCTTTTTTTAAGGTTAGTACTTACGAAACAGAATATCAGACAAAATACAGACTCAGCAAAGAAAAAGCTAAACTTTAAAAGCCTAACGGACTTTTGATGAAATTCACATTTTTTTATGCAATTCTTTCAAGTAATTGCATTTTTTAGTACTATTTGGTTATCCCATCGACCTAAAAATTATCGCCAAACTATAAGATTAAATTATAGGTGTAAATTAACGGTCGCCACTCGCCACATGGCGATTAAAGTTGTAAAAGTGGCGATTAAAAATCGGCCATCGATCGCCACCCTAGTCGCCACTCGGCGATTAAAAAATCTTATTAATTTGCTTTGTGATATACAACTTTTTTCATGGATATATGCATGACTACTTTGTTTGCATCTAATTAGTGAATTGGCTAATTCTTTAAATTAAAAAACGGCTATCGATCGCCACTCTAGTCGCCGCTTGGCGATTGAAAAATCTTATTAATTTGCTTTGTGAAATGCACATTTTTTTCATGGATATATTCATCTCTACTTTGTTTGCATCTAATTAGTGAATTGGTTAATTCTTTAAATTAAAAATCGGCCATCGATCGCCACCCTAGTCGCCAATTGGCGATTAAAAAATCTTATTTGCTTTGTGAAATACAGTTTTTTTCATGAATATATGCATCTCTACTTTGTTTGCATCTAATTAGTGAATTGGTTAATTCTTTCTTTCTATCGGATGCAAGCATATTTAGGAACTTTGTTGTATTTTCTATATTTTGGCTTTTTACCAGGAACTCTTTATTTGGATTATGTTTTCAAGAAATAGTTTTTTTTTCCTATAAAATATAATCATCAATTTTAATTCCACACGCATTTCAAATAAGTTATACCATTTTTACCTCTGGATGCAAGGAGATTTTAAGGACATTGCTGTATCTTAAATCTTTCACTTTTGCCATATGCTCACGAATTGTACCAGTAATAGTTGGCTGGTACATTTTTTTTTTAAATTTATGATTAAAGTTTATGTAGGTGTCAAGAAAGATTGAAACATTATAGCTAATTACTTTAAAAATACAGGACAAAATTAGCACTCTCCACTTAGGCGAGTAATACTGCAAATTTAGCATCTGACTTTACTGCTACCAAGCAGACTTCCTCCACCTCACCAACACATTGACACTCTCTGATTTTGCCTTAATAAGACATCTCGGGTTTTGAAATCTCAGCCAAAGCAAAGAATATTTTTATATTTATCTGTACACTCGCCAAACTTAATAATTACCACCAATTTTAACTAAGAATAAAATATCCAAGAAAGATGTGAAATTATTTTAAAATACAGTTTCCTTGTTTGTTTTATACAATGCATTAATATATATTTAAATATAGTTTATCACTTATAATTTTATCTGCAGTATTAATGACCAATTCATATTTTTCCATTCAGTGGAATGAGAGTTTTATTTTTAACCAAATATGTGTTACTTGTTACTCACTAGCCGCTAAATAAAAAAAAAGCCATTTTGACTTATTTTTAAAAAGTGGTTACTAACTTTTAAAAAGTGGCCACTAATGAAACTGGGTCTACCGGCCACTGGCTACTAATCGAATTTCCCAGTTTTCACCTATAGATTAAATGCCAATAATGGAAGATTGTGACTGTCATGTTCAATGACATTAAATATGATACACATCGTCACCTGAGAATAAGATGGTTCTATCTGGGCAAAAATGAATTTCGAGTTAGAAGACTTTGAAAATCAGCATGCTGTGTACGTGCAGCTATTAAAGTTTGCAAAAAAATTTTGGCATTAATAGATTCATATGTAGGTACAGACAGTAATTCTACAAAATCAAAATTTTTAAATAACATTTTCATGGATTTTTTTACATTTAAAAAAAATGATAGAACCATATTATTTTCAAGCGTCGTGTTATCCTGAGAATAAGATGGTTCTATCTTGAAAAAGTGATTTTCAAAGTGAAATTTCATTGTTTATCAAAGTGAAATTTCATTGTTTATCAAAGTGAAATTTCGTTGATTTATTCGAATAAACTTCAGAGGATAGTAAAATATTTATTACTATCTATATTGTAGCACAATAACAGCAAATTGCCTCTACCACATATTCATACCAATTAAACCATCTTCACAAAACTGACGAATATACTTAAGTTAAATATATTATATAACTGGATATAAACTAGCTTAAATATTTAATTTTATTAAATAGGAACCCAACAGTTTTTCTTTTTTAGCGTGCTATTTCAGTGGAGATGTATCAAAATTAATACAAAAAATTGTGATTATATTGCTAAATGAAATTGAAATGTGTTATAAATGAAATTTTTTGTATTACAATCAGGTATACTCTTGATCTAAAGAAAAGACTTTGCATGTCTAAGGAAAAAACTTTCTTGTTCTTTTTAAAACAACAAAATCAGTTTGATACTTTTTTATTAGTCAAAATTTGGAATATTCCATAAACCATGCTTTATTTTATATTACAGTTATGCTAATTTCATATTTTGAAAATATAACCTTTCATCTCTTGTAAACTACTTTGGCATGGCTCTGCAGGTATTTTATTTCATCTTTGTTAATACAATCCTTCTTTCTGTGTGCTACTTTAGTTTTTGGCAAAGTCCTTTGTGGATATGATGTCAATACTCCTCGTCGTTTGGAGGGGCTCCTTTGCAAATTCACCACTGTGAAATTCTGGTCACAACAGTTACTTGTCTTAAACTCAATATTATAAAGAAGTTTTGTAAATTAAATTGTATCACCTTGGTCTACGGAACGAGATTATAGGCAAGTTTTTTGTTGCACGAGTGGTAGGGCTGGGCGATATACCGTAATATCGTTATATATCGATATTTCTTTAAGACCGCGGTAACGATATTAAGATTTCAATCCTTCCGATATATCGTTTCAAACGGTATTTCGTCCTACTCTCGGAATTACGGAGTTACGGAATTTCGAATCTACCTCTGTCGGCGCAAAAGTTGTTTACTTTTGCAAATGTTCGCGCTGTAATCGGCACTTGCGTGATACTTCCGGTTTTGAGCCGGTGTCGCGCACACACCGGAATATGGGCGAACCGTCTACTTTTTGCGCTGGTGTCGCGCACATACCGGAATATGGGCGAACAGTCTACTTTTTGCGCTGGTGTCGCGCACATACCGGAATATGGGCGAACAGTCTACTATTCTGATGTACCGCTTTATTTATCGGAGTTCGTTCGAGAATCGAAGTTGAAACGCTCGTTCGAGGATGGGGCATTTCCGATACAATCACTTGTTGACTCCATCGGTGGCCAACTGTTGTTTTCCTGTGAGCTTGTCGCTTGTGTACAGTTATTGCTGCCGGAATGCAGAATTGATTGACATATTTTCAAGAATGTGAGCACAATTAATCGATATTTCTTGTATGTTTGTTTTCCATTTATTAATAGCATTAATAAATAATTATATTAAATCACATATTATTTTACATTTTTTATTAATAACATTAATAATTTACATGTATGATAATTCTATTATGTCATTTATTTTAAGCAGAAATTTTACTTAAAGCGGAAGTTTTTTCTTTTTTCATTGTGATTCACCTTAGTTTTAGAGTTTATTGGATACTAGTATTTTTATCCTTTTTGCGTACGGGTTTTTGAAAAAATCCCCCCTCCCCCCCCCCCCCCCCCCAAAAAAAAAAAAAAATCTTTTTCAAATTAGGAAGGAAAATACATTTCATTTTGAAAGATCGCTAAAACTCTATGGATGGTGTCTTTCTGCTTGGCAAAACATATTACCCATCCACAGCAGGTGACAATATGATTATTGTATAAGCATTCAAGTTTCGATTTCGCTGAGTTCGATAAACAAAAACAAACGATGGATAGTTTCCTACATTTTCTTTTTGAGGTTCTTCTGTACTGGACACTTGTAAAAGATGCTCAAATTTTGTAAAAACTTATTATATTTTAATAAAAATTTGTCACACAGCCTAATTAACTATTATTGCAAATTGCTGAAAATTTGAAAAAAATCCGTAAATTAACTTAGGAGTTATGAATTTTTTTCCCTTTTAATGGTAAAGAATAAAAGGTTTTGTTTTTCTTCCTCCCCCCCCCCCCCTTTTCGTTTGTATTTCCCGTTGAATGTGTTTTTCGCGCACTTAAACAACTGAAACTAGTTGATACTTTCACAAAACCCTTTTTATAAGTTAAAAAAAAAAAAAAAAATCGAACAGTTTATCTCTCATAAAATAATGAGGATAGTTTTGATTTTGAATATTATGGCTCCTTTTTATTTCAAGAGTTCACTAATGCAAAAACATCCGCTCAATGTCAATTTTATTTTTTTTTATACCTCGTTTGCATTTCCATATTTTTGTTTATTTATTTATTTATTTTTTGTTTTTGCATTGCACATCTGAGGTTGATCTCTTTCAACAAAAGCCGTTTTTTAATATTTGTTTTCAAGTTTTTTTTTTTTTCTTTACTGGAATACTTTCATTTTTTAAACTGGTTTCGAAAAAAAAAGCATCGTAGAAAAAAATCGGTAAACAAAATCGAAAAAGTAAAAGATCATTATAGAGATTAATTCAGCATTATTATTAAAAGAAGGGAAAAAAACGGTAGTTAGCAAAACGTCCTGATTTGGGACTTTGTACTCTATTAAAGAAATTTCGTGTTTTCTTAAAATTATTTGATTATTCTAATGCTTTCATTTGTATTCTGACTAATAATAGAATTATTTATTATAACAACGAAAAGAAGTTCCTTAGTGCCCAAAATTGCAGAAATGCAAATTTTTTTTGTATTGTAATAAAAAAATTCTATGTTTATAGGTAATTAAAGTATTTTCTTTTAATATATCTAATGTCTATTTGTTGTCTTATATACATTTTCTTGTTTCATTTTAATGATTTATAATGTTTAACTTTCTAAGAGTTTTCAATAACACATATTTTAGATCAGATTTGCAAGTAAAGGGTTTTCATATTTTGAATCAATACATAAAAATTAAAATTTATGTTCCTTGGAATATGTTAAGGTATTGATATTTTTGTTTTTTCTTGATAATTAACATACACACACACACACACATATATATATATAAATACTATTATGTGTTTGTAGTATTTTATACACAGGACAGTTACATTTATGACCCTATAATGGAGTGACATATGAATTGAAATATATCGATATATCGAAAATTATCGATATTTGGTCAGCGATATATCACGATATTAAAATTCTGATATCGCCCAGCCCTAACGAGTGGAAATCTAAAAACTGTTATGATTTCACTCTATTGTTGTAAATGGATTACTGCGATTTACTTTCAGCAACAGGCGTATAAATGAAGGTGGCGAAAAATATTCTGCTACATTCATTGCTCTTTTTATATGGCTCTGAATATTATCCACTACTTGCACACACGAATGTCCAGGTGTACAATATTTTAGAGTAATGTCCATAATACGTGGATGAGATTGTATCAGTATTGCAATTGTATAAAATATCATTTGGTTTCTATTCTGATGAACAAAACTGTCGCAGCATAAAATTAAATATTAGCATGTGGATAGTCTGTCAGTATCTTCCGGACAGTCATTGATACAGCTGAGCTTATGTCACTCCCATCTATGACTGACATGTCGTCTGTCCACAGACAGCAATACGTTTTCTTTTCTTTCTTCCATGTTCCATGAGCTGTCATTTTATACAAGTTAAATTTCTTTATAGAAAAAGTTGCTGACATCACTTTTGGGACATATTATAACTTTTCTAATACGAAGCAAATGCTTATCAGGAGAATTTCTGTCATCATTTCTGACATTTTTGGTGGATTCAACTTCTTTTTTGTGCAGAACATATTTAAATTGTATGTCAATATTAATTTCTCCCTGGGTTTCAGTATATTTATACTCCTCACAGTAAACACACCTATCTTTCTTTGTTTTATCGAATTCTATGTTGAACTGTGTATCAAATATGTACCTATACATGAAGGTTTCACTGGCTCCACATTGCTTTGTCTGCATTTCTGAAACTATAAGTCATACATTTTCTATAAGTTAAGCCCTGGTTCTAAGTACGTTTTTTTAGTGTTTGCTCTAGTGTTTGCCACCTTGGGAAAACTTTCAATATGAGTTTTAATTTTATTCTTGATATTATTTGAGATTATTCTGCTTGGAAATTTATCTCGGGTATTTTGTTCGCAGCTGGAGACAAGGTATTGCCAATAGGATGTACATAACTACATAAAGGCACTTATAACTTTCGAAAAACCCATTGTCCTTCTATCAATTGGATTTGTAGGAATTACTTTTACTGATTTTTTTAAATTGTTTCAGCACCAAGGATATCTAAAGTTGGTGCTTCATATAAACTGCCATCCATTCGTCCCACAGGATTTTCTAAATCTAAATGAATTAGGATTAGTCCTTCATCCCTGCTTGGATCAGGTCCATTAATAAAATTAAACACAATCCGTTTTGCATATTGACGTACTAAAAACATATTTAAAAGGATTTTTACTTATAAAAATTTCCTCTATATTTTACCGAAAAACGATTTAATTATCGAAATAATATACTCTTCCATACAATAAATAAAAGATTGCCGGTTTTCATTATATATTGTAAAATAGAATAATAATATATTATCTTATATGCCGTCTGCGATTACTTTGCACATAGAAGTCTCTTATTTTGACTGCTTTCAACAATTTCTGATGGAACCATATTATTCTGTTTCGCAAGCGGGTGTAAATTATATATATTGAAATTTTAATGCAGAAATGCATTCATTGATACAAATAGAACATTCCTATGCCAAAAAGTGAATTTTTTTCAAAAAGTCAGTTAGAACCTTATTATTCTCAGGTGACGACATGTTTAAAGCATCATTAAGTGATTTTTATTTTGACTGTATTTTTATGATTATTTTACTTTTTTTTTTTTTTTTTTTTTTTTTTTTTTTTTCATTATTTAAAATAAAAATTATGTCAACATGTGTAACTTGGCTATGAGTTTGGTGATTTGTATAATTTGGTGAAATCGGTCGATGGGACAAACAAGTAGTATCCATTTTTTATTTAATATTAAAAAAAAATTGCTTTTTTTTGTGTGTGATTCTTTGACAAAAATCACTTTTTTTTTTTTTTGCAATCCTTCGACAAAATTCACAGTCTTTTGAAAAAAATTGCAAAATTTGTGTATTTTTCTTGATTTTTTAATTTTTGTAGCATTTTTGCATATTTGTAATAATTGTGGCCAAATCGTAATACTCGGCATTGCTAAATGAGTCAGCTGGTTTCATATGAAAATAGATACAGTGAAACCTCCGAATAAGGGACACAAATGGGACCGGAACTTTTGTCCCTTAAATAGAGGTGTCCTTTATTTGGAGTTTTTACTTTTTTTAAACATTAATATTTCAGATAGCCATGAAAAATAACATTAAAGGTGAAGTTTAAATGTACTCGAAGGCTATAAATTACGTTAGACACAACAGGAATAGAGAATTAATTAATTGAAATTTTCAACAGTTTACTTCATTAACCCTTTCCGGCGCACTACTCTTTAAAGTTGGAATTGAAAGGAAAAAAAAATTAGGCAATCTATTTAGGCCTAGAGGAGTACACAGGTATTGTTTTGTAAAGATTGCACTAGCCATTTTAATTATACAGCTTTTGCTGAAGTGATAACCTCCCATAAGTAAAGCATTGATAAGCGCAGTGAGAAGAGCATTGCTGTGAAGCACGTATTAGAGTAAAACATTTTAATCTATTATTTAAAAACAGTAGAGTTTGATCTCTGTAGTGCTGCCATCTAGAACTCATAAGAAAGATTTAAAGTAGCCATTAGAGTAGTTTTTGAAATATTCACGGAGTTTTTGTGTCTCCAAAAAGGGGGAACTTTAAGTGTTGCCGACCCGGCAACACTGCGCGTTAAGGGGTTAAAAGATTTGTAGAATTATTGATTTGCATTTTTTACATAAATACCTAATACCTGCAAAAAGTGCAGTAACATTTAAAAGAATCTTAAGTGATTCTTTTGCAGATTTCAATTTTTCACTATAAATCTTTGAAGTGCTCGTTTATCACACTTATAAATTTTAATCCTTCATTATTAGCAGTATTTACAAAAAAGTATTCAGCTTTACATATTTTAAAGCATCTGTATACAGTACAGAATCATTTATCTGGAATGATTGGGGTCAGATATATTCCGGATAACTGGTTTTTCTGGTTAATTGGTTGGGCATTAAAGCAGCATCCATTTGATAAGTTTTATGGAATATATGTAGTTGTGGTATTACTTCTGAATTTAAATTAATTATTAGGTTACTTGAACTAAGAATCTGATGCAAGTAAGATCAAATGTCAGATTGAAAGAAGGTAATTTATGGGAATTCCTCGAGAACAAAAATTCTTCTGTTTTCTCAGCATAAAAATGAAAACATCTATAATATAACTACATTTTGAATACTAGATGCTGTTATCAAACTATACAATTGTTTCAAGCAATGCATATGTCAAACTGGCAGTGTATGACACTTTTTTCTACAAAGATTCTAACATCAGTCTATTAGAAATATCACTCCGGATAACTGGTTTTCCGGTTAACTGGTTTCCGGATAAACGGTTCCATACTGAAGTTCTTTATCTAACAATTTCCATTTTTTCACTTTCTAGTCATACTTACAATTTCAGCATTACTTTTGATGGTGATAAACGCAGTGATTGTAGGTAAATAAATACGCGTCATTTGAGTCATCAGCCTTTCTATCAACATGACTGCCGGTCTGTCTGATAAGTTCACAAAAATCTGTATTTTCATTTTCATCTCAGACTACTTCATTATCTGAAATGCAAGAACCAGTCTCTTTAATCTCATTTTCAAGTGTCCCTTAAATCGAGTGTCTCTTATTCAGAGGTAAATACATTAGACGTCCTATACCGAGGGACTGGGACCGGAACTTTTGTCCGTTAAATAGAGGTGTCCCTTATTTGGAGGTTTCACTATATTAATCATTAAAATAGTCCTATCAAAACATACATTAGAAATCGTTAAGAAATCGAACTTACATCAGGTACTAGTTGTGTTAAAAACATCTCCATGTCAGCCCTGGAAGAAAGAAAAAAGAAAAAAAAGAAATGGACATCAAGAGAAAAACTCTTACAAATAATATGTTCTACAACGAAAAGATAAGAACTCATATTGTAAATAATTGTTTTGCTTATTAAAACACCACTTTATGAATAAAACATTTAAAATAGATCAACAACATCAATAGACCAACAATCATGCATTAAACATAGATTATGAAACACTTTCCAACATGATAAAAAGTTTATTAAATCCAACTGATTTTTTAAATCACCAGATTTTAAAAACATTCACCTTTTATATAAACATTTTAATAAAAATTTTTAATTTTACTTAAGAAAGGTGTTATAATAAAAATAAATGACATTGACATGTTTCGGAACCGTAAAATAAGTTCCATAATCATAATAGTTATGATTATGGAACTTATTTGACGGTTCCGAAACATGTCAATGTCATTTATTTTTATTATAACACCTTTCTGAAGAAAAATTAAAAATTTTTATTAAAATGTTTTATTAAAAACTTTCCAACATTTCATGAGATCTTTAACAAAACTTTGTTATCAAGGGAAATGAGCTGTTACTGTCTACAGCCAAATAAGCATTCCAATAACAGCCCTGTATTTGATCTGGTATCAACCAGATCAAATACAGGACTGTTATTGATATGTAGGAATACAGGATTTATTTGACATTTTTCACCAAATTTTGCTTTTCACATCTTTTTGTATTATGAAATTCTTCGAAAATGTGTACAAGTGGAAAAGAGTACAATTGAAATGTAAACTTGCTTTGTGAGATGCTTTTGCAGACACCTGATGTATAGATTTGGAAAAAAATTATAGAATATATATAAAAAAAATCTATGATTAAAAGCAGCTTTTGAGAACTAATCCTTTATTTTTCTTCTCATTATGTATGTGTACACCGAATTATATACTGACATTAATGTACCGAATTATGTCGGTGTACCAACATGCAATACACCGATTACATGAAAATAGCATTTTTATTAATAGTATTAAAATATAGTTTAAAGACTAAGAATTTATTGTACATTGTTAGGTTTTTACCGGTAAAAAGCGAACCCTGATTCCATGCCAAATCAACCTCAGATTCCGATGAAACTCTCAGGAATTGTTCTGGCTCTGATGATATAAATTTGAGCATATTTTTATTTTTTATTTATCACTTTAAATTTTCATACAATTAATTATTTAAATTTTGTAAAATTATCATTTTTTGGCTAGCTTACATGTCTTTAATTTTACATTTCTCAAGTTCTATCAAACATAGAAAGTTTTATGACCACTTATTTTAAAGAGGAGTTTATAAGGTTTAATTTGATATGCAAGTTGACTATCCATAGTTAAAAAAATTTTTAATTTGAAAATTTTTTAGATAATCATTGTTAAAAATTTTGAAAAAAATGTATGTTTGTTGTAATATTATAAGCTTAAAATTTGAAATTTTTAGAGTGAGATCTCAATGGGAAGTTATCAAATAAAAGCAAAAATTACCATTAAAATAGCAATTTATTTCTATCTGTTTTTTATTTATTTATGATTTGTATGGCATTTTTCAGCTTTTATTTCATTTTTTGCAAATCACACTGTCAAAATACTACAAAGTTTCCTATGTTCTGTTAATAAAAATTTGTTGCATTCGTATAAAAAAAAAAAAAAAAAAAAAAAAAAAAAAAAAAAAGGGTTTGCAGAAATAATACAAAATAGATTTAAAATCATTAGTCAAATTATGATAACGTAAATTTAAAATAAGTGTATAAAAAAAAAAAAAAAAAAAAAAAAAAAAAAAAAAATGAAAATAATTCATTTAACTAAGTGAAGGCAAAATTACGATTCAGTTGGTCTAGTGAGTCACCACCACCCGTATGAAGTTAGTAATAGCTAAGGTCAAGTTAATGATCAATACTGTATGGTTATATTTTCAGTATAAAGATGAAATGTGTTTTTCTCAAATTATTCAATGAAACTTGCCTCAAGAAAGTAACATGACTCATTCACATCTAAATCATAAATAAAAAGAATATTGCCCAGTTAAACTGGTGGCATTGAGCTCACAGGCTGCGCATACTAATTGTACATCACAGCTTTATATTTTCAAGGGTTAATTCTGTTCGAAGAAAAAAAAATTAAGAAGGGGAAACAGCTCTCGCCTTTCCCTTTTATTATACTTAATCATTGAGCCTCCTAAACTATTAAGGACATGCTTAAAATAATCTATATTCAAAATTCAGAGCAAATCGGATAATTCTTAATAAAAAACCATTTAGCATTTATATAATTTAAGAAAGAGGAGTTATCCACCTCTTTACCATTAAATTTCCAAAACTATTCAGAGATTTGAATGAAATCTGACAATTCTGCTTAAAAAACCCATTTATATAAATTAAGGAGAGGGGCATTAGAGTGACCGTTCCTCGTATTTATACTTATTCAATGAACACCTATTAACAGTCACGGAATTGCCTCATTAGAATGATCCTATATCTAAATTTTGAACAAAAACTCTTAATTCTGCATGAAAAATCCATTTATATCAATGAAGAGGAGAGGCATGAGCCCCCGTTCCCCCTCTTATACATATCGAATGAACTCCAAAAACTAATCAGGGAAGCGCCTTATCAGGATATACCTATATATAAAATTTCATGCAAATCGGATATTTTTTATCATGAGTTATCGCGTTACGTACGAACGTACATACAGAACGGGCGGGCACATAAGCTCTCAGGCTTTGATAGCATGTGAGCTAAAAAAGGAAGTTTTACTTGAGGCTTAGCCAGACTTAAAAATCAAAAACACTTCATGAATACATAAATGTATTGGGTAAGAAGATTATGATTATCAATGTTATCAGCCATATCTTGATTTTTTTTTTTTTTTAGAAATAAATTTCTTCCTCCTTTAGGAAAAAACAAGAATTCATTCAGTAATATTAACAAAAATTATAAATTAAAAAATATATGGAATTGATATAAAACTAAACAAGGCAAATTTTGTCGCTCTATCTGAACTGGATGTTTCATTGTTTACATCCATAAACTATTTGTGGATTTTAGATAGTCTGCTGTATATAGATTAGCAATTTTTCCAGTGATATTCAAAGGTGAAATATTTAGCACAAAATTGAATTAAAACAGGATGGAAAATATGTAATAGAAATTGTGGTTTTTATCCAAAATGTTTAATTAAGATGAGATGAGTTTTGATAGATTAGTTTACAGTCAAAGCTCTATAATCCATGCAAGTTGGGGGCCAAAGGTTGTGTGGATTATAAGGTATTTTGGATTATATGTCATTTTATTATTCCCAGACAGCATTTGAATTCTATAACCAGCATAATATGCAACGATAAATATGAAATCTAATAATTAATTTAATTGGCTATCCCAAAAAATACCTTTTTGAAAGTTATTTTATGAACAAAATTAAGGGGACTAAATTGGGACTTAATTGATTAAGGGGATTAATTCGACTCTCGTTAGTTCGAAATCTGATAATTCGAATCTTCTCTTAATTCAAACTAAACATGAAGTCCCGAAATTTTCAATGGCAGAATAACGTTAAAAATTTTCATTAATTTGAACTCATTTCCTCTTGACTTCGTTTAATTCGAACGAGAATTTTGATTTTTAATTTTTCTTTTCTTTCTCACAGATTTCAGATCATTTGAATAATTTTCTTTGATTTTTGTGAAAATTGTTCCGAATGAGTATACATATAATACAATGCCTTTGATATCCACTTTCTTAGAGCCTCGTCTGTCCATCAGTGACGCTTTAAATTTTCCTTCCTTCGTGCTTGTTTCTAATCTTTTAATTTGTTTATGTATTTATACATTCTAATTTAATATTAAGTCATATTTTAATAATAACAGATGAAATACAGGTTGATTATAATTAAAGTCCGAGTTTCAAAACGCTCTAAAAAGCGAACCACTCGTTAGAATGGCGTCAAAATTTAACAGCGTATTATTGAAGAAGGGGGAAAGAACATGAATCAAAAAAAAGTTCCAAATTTAAGTGACAGATGGCACTGTTTTGGCTTTAAAGACGTGATATATATAACCTTTTTATGCGGTTTTTGGCTTCAGGACAATTAAAAACTGATTGGAGGGATGCTTTTTATGCGTTTTTTGGCCCCAGGACAATTAAAAACCTATTTTTTCCTTCCGATGTGGTACAACCTTGCCGTGGTGGACGGGCTTATGTAACTAACGGTATCACACGTGTACAGTCATGCACACTGAACAATACAGTTGGTTTATAATGTGTAACTTACGCCTTAGCCGTTGTTTTTTACGATTTGTCCTTTGTAGTCGAAATTCTGATGCTTACAGCGCCATCTGTCGCTAAAATTTAGAACTTTTTTTTTGGTTCATGTTCTTTCCCCCTTCTTCAATAATAAGCTGTTAAATTTTGACGCCATTCTAACGAGTGGTTCGCTTTTTAGAGCATTTTGAAACTCGGACTTTAATTATAATCACCCTGAACATTAAAAAACACTATAACATTAATTCCTTTGTAATAGTATCATATTAAGCATCTTTTCCATAATTCGAACTTCGGATAATTCGAACATTTCTTGTAGTCCTGAAGAGTTCGAATTAACGAGAGTCAATTGTATCAGCTGAAGAGGAAAATCAGAGCCAGAGTCAACAAGGTGATGCATGCAAACTGCAGAAAAAAAAAAAAAAAAAAAATATGAGGAGGAAAAACCCAGCCTAACTGCACTGATGCACAGAAAAAAGCCTGCAGACATGGAAAACGATAATCATATCACAAGACCCTGGAGTGATAAGTTATGTTTTGGCTTTCACCGTGTTGTCAGTGTGTGGGTACCAGTGAATGCTATGAAAGACGTTTGTTGCTATTTGGGAGTGACTGACTGACTTGAAATATTCTTTAATAGATACTTTAAATAAAATAGTTACATTTTTTATATTAAATTAATCAAATTGAATTTAAATAGACTTAAAGTTATTTTTAGTAAAGCTTTAAAATAATTTCTTTTAAGTTCCTCTCGATGCTCCAGAGCTATTTTGCATGGTCTTGTGAGGAGTTATACATTTTTGTGACACTTGATGAACTTTTGAAAATGTGCGGACTATGTAACACATGTAATAGTTTAAATTATCTATTTTCCATTTATAATACATTATGTTTATTTCTGTTAATAAATATTTTTTAGTTGATTTTATATCTTTGTCTTCCTTTATCAAACTTAAGATTTTTTTATTTTGATAAACTCGGGCGGATCATTTTCAGCTTAACTGCGCTGTCATGTTCTGCTAAATAATTTTTAGACTGAATTGCCCTATTTAGGGTCAACACTTTGAATGAAAAAAAATCTTTTTTAACAATTTTATGTCCGATAAACTCAAACAATACAACTATATAGAAATCTACAAAAGAAAACAAAACAGAAATTTTTCTGTTTTAGATCCATAGACTTGAAAAGGCGAAAATTATTACAATTTTGGATGTTAATTGACACCTCCGGAAAAGATAAAATTCCATGGAAAGGAGGGGAAAAATAAAGATAGAAATTTTACAATACTTACGTATTAACACCACCGCAGTAGAAGTTGCACTAATGCGCCAATAAAGAGCAATAGGGTTGTTCTCATGCGCACAAAAAAATTGGTGTCAAAAATTAAAAAAAAAAAAAAAGCATTAAAAAATTGTGTCAAAAATCAGCAAACAACAAGGCGACAAGGAATCCAAAAGATAACTGCATACGAACAACAAGATTGCTCTTTATTGGTGCATTAGCACAACTTCTGCTATGGTGGCGTTAATACGTAAGTACCAATTTTACTAGTTCAGAAATAATTTGGGATCGACTCAAGTTTTTAAGGAACTACTTTGATATACCCCCCCAAATCGTAAATTTTGCAACTTTTTTTTCTCGCCAAGCAAAATACCCGTTTCTAATGCTTTTTCTCGCCAAGATGAATTCTCGCTGAATACAAATAATTAATAAACAAAACTTACTTAATCGTTAAATACAAAAAAGGAATACCTAAAAAATACAATGAATACATAAAAAATACAAATGAAGGAATGAAGCTGAGTAACAGCAAACCTAAAAGGCCCGTAGGAAAAGTGCGTAGGGAGTGCCAGATTTGGCGCGTAATTTTTGGGAGGGTATATCAAAGTAGCACCGTTTTTAATTAAAAATGGTTTTTGTCAACTGTGTACGGGCTGGGCAGTACGTTGAAAAAAATTTAACCATCTCAGGTCTGAATTTTTTTTTCAATTTTTAGAAAAAACTACTTTTACATTAATAACAATAAGACTAATTATCTAAATGAATTAATAAGTATTTAACAAATATTTCACTGTCAGAAAGATAAAGAATGTTGTTGTTTTGGGTACTGCTTAATTAATATTCATATAAAAATAGGCTGAGGAAGAATTTTTGGAGATGTTTAAAAAATGTTATATTACAATAAGATTTAACATATGAGGGTAACATCCCCAGTAATTGGCACATCCTACAAAAATGTCCTAAAATAAGATTTATATCCAGTCTTTTAAAAATGCAAGACTATATACCAGTTATATGCTCATTTACTTTAAAGATTATAACTTTGATTTATGCTACTAAATGACAATAGTGCCTAGGAAAGAGAAACAATTATGGCTTGTATCAAATTAGCCATTTTTGTTGCAAATGCTTCTTCTCTGGCTTAAGAAAGACATGCATTTCAATTTATTATTATCTGATTTATAGTTAATTTTAAATTTTAATTGACAACAGTTTTGTTTAGTTGAAAAGGGTTACTTTAATTGTGTAAAAGTCTAAGTGCCAATTACTAGTGATTACAGCAACTTTTTATATAAATTTTTTATAAAAATATTTTTTCAAATATTTTTGCTTTAGTGGGCAAAATGGATGTTCAGATATGCACTCTTTGATTTATACATATTATTACACATAATTCTTTCAGGAAAGTAACTTCAGTTTTAAATTTAAACAATGAAATACATATTTAAAATAAAAGAATCCCATATGGCACATAGAGAATTAAGCAAACAATAATTTATTTTTAGGCATTTATTATTAAATGCCTAAAAATAAATGAAGTCATATGTAAAATGCATAGGCACATAGCAACATTCCTACATTTAAATAGAAGCAAAAGTATTTCTTAACCCTTTAATTTCCTTGATAGATCACTTTCTAGAAATTATGTAGTTTAGTCAGAAAATCTGATTTTACAACCAGAAAAATTCAGTGGTTTTGTTTCATTTAAATACAGAATGTTCTGCTATTAATTAACTTCTTTAGACCTGAGCATAAAACAACTGTACCAATATATATTTATTACTTTTGCATAATCAAAGTGACATAAAGAAAGAGCCATTGTTATGAACATCAATACTTTAGGGGACTAATCATTTGGGGTTACAAATATGTCTATAAATGTACCTATCTCCTTAAAATATCAGTTTTACTATCAGGAATATAAATTTGCGCAATAACAAAATTAAGGTCTTTAAACAAGTAAATGATCAGCAAATTCTCAAAATTTTTTATTGTAAAGCATTGATATTAAGCAATCGTGAATATTTCTTACTTTCTAGGCCACAATGTCTTGAAAGTATTTTCGAAACTCGGATGAAAATAATATTTATTTTATGAGGTAATATTCATTAGTGCTGACATTTATTGGTTTTGTTTTAAAAGCAAAAAACATTCAGCTGTATAGAAGTAAAGTAAAAATGCAAAAAATTCAAACAGTTTAGTTTTTATGAGGAAAAAAATGAAGGTACACATTTGTGTACCTCAGGTCTGAAGAGGTTAAAGCAAATGTTGCTGTTTTAATTTTCTGAAGGTATACAAATTAAAATATCTCCAGCGGTTTGGGATCCAGAGGATTAATACAAAATAATACTTCATTAAAAACATGTTCTATTCATAGTACACCAGATTCAAAAGCGTTAACTTGGGTAGTGTGATATAATCCAAAAATAACAATAATAATTCTTTTTATGAATTAAAAATGACATATAACTGGTTTAATTTCCCTTTAAAATGCCAGAAAAAATAAATAAATAAATAAAATAAAAGACCGGAGTCTGTCTTTTAACGACTGACTCTTTTACTCAAAAATGAGCTCTCTGCAGCCCTGTTCCCATTCTTTTGATAGCAAATCATGATGCTTTAATAAAATGTCTTTGAAAGTAAATTGAATGGCATTTATTTTAGCATGTTAAATATTAATATATGTGCCATTTTCAATATTGTACCGGCCAAAAGTGTATGAAGTTAAGTATCGAATTGAACAAAATTTTTTTTGTAAGTGTTTGGTTATGGCTAGTTGGTCCTCCCTGAATTTGAAAAAAAATCTGCAGGAAGGAGGTGCTATAATTGTAATATCTGTGCCATTTTTATTATTTTACTATCAAAAAGTGTTTGAAGTTATGCATAGAACTGAACTAAATTTTTCGTGCCTGATTTTTTTTTTTTTTTTTTTGGGGGGGGGGGGGGGGGGGTATGGCAAGTAGATCCTTCCTGAATTTGAAAAAAATCTGCCTATCGTTCAACTGTTCATCGGCTCATGCAGATTGTTATTCTGATCAATTAACTGAAGCAGAAATTTAAGTTGAAAATCATAGTTGGTATAGTACTGAATTAATAATATTAAGGCATCAACATGGGCAACTAAACTTTGAAACATTAAAATGTACATAAGATAGAAGTTTTGGGATTGGCACATCCAACTAGTTTTTCTTACGTAATCCCCTAATTTTAACAAACATCAACACTGGTGTATTAGCCAGCTTGGAGTCAGAATTGGTCATTTTAGTATTTAGTTATAGAACAGATTTGGACAGAAGATTTATACAAACATAATGAAGGAGAAAAGGGTATTGGAATTATACTTACCGGACATGGGGGTCCCAGTTCTGCAAAGAAAAAGAAAGAAAAATAGATTAAGATTGCGCATTTGTAGGTATAGAAATAAAACACAAATTAGGATTTTTTTTTCCTTAACTAAAACGGTACTTACGTATTAAAGCCACCGCAGCAGAACATGTGCAAAATAATTGCGTCGAAAAATGAGCAAAAATATGCATTTAAAGGCACTAAAAAGTACTAAAACACTAAAAAATTGCATCAAAAATCAGCAAAAAACAAGGCAACAAGGAATCCAAAAGATAACTGCAGTGGCGTTAATACGTAAATACCACTAAAACATATTGTTTAAAAAAAAAAAAAAAAATCTTTATAAAATAATTTATTAAACACTGTGAAGGTGAGTGAAAGACGGTAAATTAAATGATACGATTTGATTATCACGTCGACTGAAGATGAAAATAAGCACTCGCCAGTCGCCACTCGGCGACTAAATTTGAAAAACTGCCGACTAAAAATGTGGAAAGTACCGGCCAAATTCAGGATTCTCCAAAAGGTATTTTGTAAAAAGAATCGTGGGAAAAAAAAACCTGCGAATTTCGACAAAAAATTTAAAAAAAAAAAAACAAATTTCAAAAAAAGATCGCGGAAAAACATGAATTTCGTGTAAGTATCGTCAAAAGACATCGTCTAAGGATCGCAAAAATTGTCAAAGAATCGCGAAAAACCCGTAAATATCATTAGAGAATCGCAGAAAAAAAAGCAATTAAAGCATAAAAAAACTGCATATTTTGTCAAAAAATCAATGAAAACAAACGCTGTTTTTGTCAAAAGACGTAAAAATGAACGGAAAAAACGCAAATTTTATCAACAAAAAACACACAAAAATGTGAATACCATAAAAAAATCACTATATTAAATGTGAGTACCATCAAGAAATCGCGTTAACAAACGCGAATACCTTCAAAAGGTCGCGATAACGAACGAAAACCGTCAAAAAATCTTAATTACCGTCAAAAAATCGCGATAACGAACGGAATTACCGTCAAAAAATCGTGATAACGAACACAAATACTGTCAAAAAATCGTAAAAAACGAACGTGATTTTCGTCAAAAAGACGCGAAAACGTACGCAAATTTTTATCAAAAGGTCGCAAAAAATGAAAAAAAAAAAAAACCACACATATCAAAGGATTGTGGAAAAAATGTATAATATTAGTTTCATGAGAGCTCCCCCCCCCCTTTTTATTTTTTAGAAAATTTGTTGTGAATTTCAGTTTTTATTTGTAATCAAACCTGCTAGTTTGTGAATAATTTTTTTTTTCTTTTTTTTTGGGGGGGGGGGGGTAATCTTAATTCTAGACAAATAATTATAAAAAAAGAGGAAAAGAGGTTTGGGGTTTATTTATGTCGTTAGCTACACAAGTACCTAAGCATAGTTTTGTGTAGCTAACTACATATGCATGTTAGATATAACTTTGCTATTAATTTAAAATAGATTTGAAATTAGTATTTCAAGTTTATTGAAAATAATATATATTAAAATATTTTTAACTAGTTCATATATTACTTATTTAGTCTAAGCTCGTATATATCTTGTAATTAAATATTCAGAAACATAAATGTACTGACTGACTACTAAAGAAATTATTCTCATTAGCCAATAACTGTCTACTAAAAAAAGACAATATACCGGCCAGTGGCCACTAAGCAAAATTCCTTATTTTCATCTTTACCGTCGACCAAAAAATGATCGCCAAACAATAAGTTTAAATGCCAATAATGGATGATCGTGAATGTCACATTCAATGACATCGAATGCAATAAAGGTGTTTAAAATGTCAAAGTGATTTTTATTTAGACTTTTTATTTACATTTTTATGAGTATTCTACTAATTGTTTGTTTTTTCATTATTTAAAATAAAAATTATGTCAACATGTATCATTTGGCTATTAGTTTGGCGATTTGTATAATTTGGCGAAATGGGTTGATGGGATAACAAAGTAGTACCCAAAATACTGTTGAAGCCATTTAAATTCACAACTCAGAAAAATTATGCTACATTTAAAAAAAAATTACATTAAATCTTTTAGATTTTTAAATCACAAGTTTTTTTAAGAAATTCACTTTTTACATATAAACATTTGAATTAGGGATGGGACGAATAGTGATTTGGCTGAATAGCCGAATACCGAATATTCAGCCAAATTTTAGGCCGAAAACCAAATACTCAGCTGGCCAATATTTTTTCAGACTAATAAAAATAACTTTATATATTATATATATATTGCACGCATACACTATTTAAAAAAAAAAAAAAAAATTATATTATATTATTAATCTTTTTAAAATTTTTAATAACATAATGTATTTCTTGTTCTTATAATATTTCAAACACCTTGACACTGCTAATTTATTAAACATATTTTATTACATCTATGTTATAATAGCATAATTTTAACTACAGGAAAGTAATTTCTAAAAATTTTACCTAAAATAGGAATTCATTTATTATTCTTAAAATGTACTTTTTGAATTTAAGAAATTTATTTTAGTGCAAAAAAATTAAGAAAATTCCATTCTATTTTTTCTTCCTAAGATTTATCAAACTGTCTTTCAGTAAGCAAGGATGGTAAATCATTTCTATATAAATATAAAGAGTTACTCGATTACTATTCAGTAATATATTTTTTCTTACATTCAAAATCAATACTCTTTTTTATAATTCATTACGAGGTATTTTCTGAAATAACCTTTAATCAAGTAAATTTTATGGTGGAGAGTTTGTATCGCTAATGATAAACAAATTTGTAAGAATAAGTCTTTTTTCTGAAATATTCTCCAAGCCTTAAATTATAAATTGCATGAAAGCAAAACTTATGATTAATGCATGTAACAAAATTTTTGACATTTGAACCAGCATATACTTTATTCAACAAACATTAAATGCATAAACAGAAATTGATAACTATATGAATGAATGAAGATTTAAATATAAATATATATAGAATATATAATGAATATTCAAGCACTTTAGAATGAAGCAGTTTTTTTCTTTTTTCAATAATAGTTAGTTTATACATCTTGAGTTGTAATATAACATTCTCTAATAACCATTGAATCTCCAAGGTAAGCTTAATCTCTAATTTGGACAATATTGTCTAAAAGATCCTTAACTTTTATAGGAAATAAAGAAATGCTGTAATTTTTAGTATCCAAATAACAGTACATTTTGTATAATTACAAATGAAAATGACTTCATAAATGTATCAGAAATTAAATGTAAACTAGCGAGCTGGGCCAGTTTTTCCAAACGAACCTCGATATTAAGCAATATATAATAAACAAAAAAATTCATTTAATAAGCAAGTCTTGGTGTTCGAATCCTCAAGCACAAAAAAAGTAAATTAAAGAGCTATGGTTGTTATGCGCCCATTATCCCGTTAAAAATATGTGATTTCGCACAGTGGGCTCTACGCTCCATGGTCGCCATCGTCCCATTAAAAATATTTGGTTTTGTACGGTTGGCTCTGCGCGCCCATAAGACATTTTCTCGTATTTTTTGGTTCATCAGAAGCAGACTTTTACGCAGATTCTGAATATGTAATCAGTTTTTTTCTACTTTAAAAACTGTCTGCATGATGGTTTAAGTAAAAAAGTGCAAAAAAGGGAGAAAAAGAGGTTTTCGACTGCTTCTTCTTTTAGCCAAAGGGGAAAAGTTCAGGTTCTTCACCGCAAGGTGGCGCAGTGTTCTGCCTCAGAGCTCCGTTTGAGCGCTGTTTGGGATTTGAGACATTTTTCGTTCCGATTCCCAAGGGGTTTTTAATTCATAACTTTTTTAATTTTGGTCCCACGGTCTCGAAAATGCCCGAAATGACTTCCCCGGAATTTTTCCAATCGAAAGACACCTCTCGCGACTTCCAACTCGCCCGCGTTGCGAACTGTAATCGGCTTCAAGCAGACAGAGGCGCACGGATTTTATTAGTATAGATAGATTAATTTTTTTTAAATGGCAAAAAAGGAAAAAAAAACTTTATTCTGAATTTATTTGTTAAAATATCTTACACTATTCGGCCAGCTGAGTATTCGGCAAAAGGGCCAAATACTGAATAGTGACAGAATATTCGTCCCATTTCTAATTTGAATAAGCAATTTTATTTTACTTGAGAGAGGTGTAACGAAAATTAAACACAAACATTATTGGCATGTTCCGATTCCAATCTCATAAGAACCATTAATCATAATAAAAATTATGTATTAGACTGGAATAAAAACATGTGCAATGACATTTGTTTTTAATTTTTCGCACCATTTCTCTCATGTAAAACTAGTCGTCGGGGGGCCACCGTAATGCTTACCCAGAGTTTCCCCCAGGCAATTTCAGGAGGGCACGGCACCCCCCCTTGCCCTTCGATAGAAAAAACAGCGCCCTCCTTGCCCCTAAAAGAAAAAACACAGTCCTTGTTGCCCTTAGTTGAGCCAACGGTGAACACCAGCAGACGTGACGCCCGCCTGCAAAAAATCAGAGATGGAACGCAAAAATTAGCTCTTAACGACTAATTTCGTTAAAGAATCGTAAAATAACGACTAATTTCCGCCAAGATTCGCGAAAAACGGCAACTGTCGTCAAAAAATAGCGATAAAACGGCAGATTTCGGAGGTGAGAGAAAAGAGGAAGCGATTTCACTCCTGTTATGAACTATGTGCTATATATATATATATATATTTTTTTCTCGCCTCTTTTTCAAAATTTGTGTTTTTTCGTGTTTAAACGTGACAAAATTGGTGGTTTTTCGCTATCTTTTGATGAAATTAGCCATTTTTGTGATTTATTAACAAAATTTGCCGTTTTTTCACGATCTTTTCACGAAATTTGTCGTTTTTTCGCAATTCTTTTTTTTTTGTGCAAAATCTGCCGTTTTTGTGATGTTTTAACAAAATAGGCCATTATTTTGCGACATTTAACAATATTTGCTGTTTTTTTCACGATCTTTTAACAAAAATTTTTTATTTTTTTCTTTTTTACAATTTTTTTGACGAAATTTTTGGACTTTTTTCTCGATTATTTGATGAAATTTCTGTTTTTCCACGGTTTTTTTTTTTTGAACCGCTAGATTGTAAATTCAACTCTATAAAAGTGCCCTTAAAAATCAAAAAAGTGCCCTGAAGAATGTAAAAAGTGCCCTTTTCAGTACAGTAGAGCTCTGCCCCTTTTTAAACCTGGGGGAAACTCTGGCTTACCCATCATGAATATGCATAATATAAAATATGAAAATAAAACATGCGTAAACTATTTACAAAATGCATCAGACATCCAGAATAAAATATAACGTATATTTAAATATTCTTAATATACATAGTAATGCTCTATTAATAAATTGCTGTTGAACCCACTTCGACAAATTGTATAAAACACCCAATTACTCAAGCAGTATCGAATTGTGTACAAGAACAGGATTACAAATATCTCAGCAACTAATAATCTGATCAATTTCATTCTTTATACAAAATTTGTGTTATTTTATTGCCTTTTACATCCACTCCTTAAAATAAAAAATTTCGAAAATTTTTATATACCTTTCATCAGAACGAATTTTTTTGAGAGTCCAGATAATCAAGGTTACCGATATTAAATAGACTTCGTCTCACTCTTACATAGAGACGGGAATGCTTCGAAAAAAACCGGAAAAATTGGGGAAAAACCTGTTTTTTTTCCGAAGGCTTATTTTTCAATTTCTCCAAAATGGAAAAATTGAAATTTCTTAATAAATTGAAAATTTTGTAATAACTACATTCTCATACTTTTAATTTTATTTTTCTGTTGAGTGTCCCACATGAAAACTTTAATGTGGATAATCTAATCTATCAGCAGTAATCTGTTTGAGAAGATTTGAAAGGATCCTTGACATTTTTTTCTGCTTTCAAAAACACAAGACCCTTCGCAAAATTTCTCTTGAAAAATAGACATTTTAGTAAAAAGTTTAATCTCAAAATTGAATCTTTTACAAATGTAGTAATTGAAGAAAAAAAATCTCATGCCATAAGGCAGCTGAATCCTATCAAGTTGTATATATATGTATGAATAACCTTATTAAAAATGTCTACATAAGAACTCAAATATAGTAACAATTTCTAAATCATAAATTCTGCTTATATATTGTATAAGTATATACAAGAAGTTCACAATTTCGCAAAAACAGGATTACATGAAAAAAAATCTTGATATATATTTAAATGCAACTTCTCTTTTTAAAAATTAATTCATGTGCAAAATTAATTTAATAATATGCCAATTAATAGGAATGGTAAAATTAAAAATTTAACCTAAAATTTGAAGCATGCATTTATTACTTTCTTCTATCTTTACAAGAAGTAAGTATTGGATTCATGAAAAATTTGACCTCCAGTTTTTGGTGTATTTAAATAATTTAGAAGGTCCTGAACACGATTTGGTGGTTTCTGGAAAATATCAGTCACTCTGTGAGTCTGAATGTGACAAAAATTTTATGGGCACTATCTCAAGAACTGATGCACATAATTTCACAAAACTTTAGATTCTGTTACACCTTAATATAAACTGGAGATATTTAGTTATTAGTGTATATCGCCCAACCGATGACGCTGTTATGCTGCATTATTCATGATTTCCACAATAATTCTATCTCAAGAACTAAAAGACGATTTTTCATCAAACTACAGATTCAGCCAGTTCCTGTTGTATATAAATATTATTTAGTTTTTGGTGTAAATTGCCCTATAGGTGGCACTACTATGCTGCATTTTTCAAGATTTCGTTATCAACGTTCGCAAGATTTCATCCCTAACTAATTGAAAGTTTTTTCAAGGTGTTGAATCTAAAATTGACCTCCACTTTACCTCCAAAATATACAATAATGTTGCAAAACATTGACAGCTAGCATTAGAAAAGTACGATGAAAAAAAAAATCCATACTTTATTACAAATAAATACATTCCAAATTATACTTTCCTTCTTGATTAAACTTTGAATTTTAGTAGTTTTCTAAAGCACAGTAGAAATTTATCTCTGTGTGTAACTGCTTTTGTTAATTCCTCAAATAGCAAGCATTTTCTATTTGTAGTGTTCTGTTTTCATAACTTTTGTATTCCACTCTTAGAAATATGAAATTACTATATGGAAATATTATTGAATATGGTTTCTTACTCAAGAATGGAATACCAGATTTCAGGATTTAAAAATATATATATACGTTTAACTTAAAAAAAATATTTTTCTGGTTTCGGTGAGTAAAAATCTAACAGTCAATAAATCCTATGCTGTTGCTTAGTTGCAGACCTGAGTAAACCAAGCTAAAACTTAGTTTTGTTTGAATTTAGATTATAAAACTAAATGAAAACTATTTTGAGTTGAGATTGGAAAGCTATACCAAAACTAAACATTTTTTAAAGGAAATAAAATTATAATTGTAAGAAAAAAAATGTAATATTGTAAAAATATACATTTTTTAAACAAACAATGAAATTTTTGACTATTGATATTCATAATAATGACAAAACTGCAATAATTTACTTTATTAAGCTAGTATCATTTACTTAGAAACAATACTTATGTAAATGGGATACACAATTTATTTCATTCCAAACTAGGCATATTGGCACAGGTATTTTGGAGTACACCTCTAGTGGCAGTAGAGGGTAGAGATGAAAATAAGGAATTTTGCTTAGTGGCCACTGGCCGGTAGGTTGATTTTTTTCAGTAGCCTGTTATTGGCTAGTGAGAATAATTTCTTTAGTAGCCAGTAAGTACATTTATGTCACTGAATATTTAACTAGGGGAGAGTCTCTCCTGAAACTAATATTATATGTTTTCTCCACAATCCTTTGATATAATGTTCATTTTTCTCCTTTTTTTGCAATCTTTTGACAAAATTTGCGTTTGTTTTTGCAACTTTTTAACGAACATCGTGTTCGTTATTACGACTTTTTGTTAGTATTTGCATTCGTTATCGGATTTTTTCATGGTATTTGTGTTTATTATTGCACATTTTTGACGGTATTCACTTTTTCTGCGTGTTTTTTTTTTTTTTTTTTTTTTTGATACAAATTTGCGTGTTTTGAATTCGTTTTTACGCTTCTTGACGATATTCACATTCGTTATCGCGATTTTTTGATGATATTTGCTTTTTTAAGTGTTTTTTTGATAAAATTAGAGTTTTTTGCATTCGATTTTATGGGGGTTTTTTGACGAAAATCGCATTTGTTATCACGATTTTTTGACGATAATCACGATATTTTTACGATTTTTGACGGCATTCAGTGGCGTAGCTAAGGGGGGGGGGGGCAAGGGGGGTGTCCGCCCCGGGCACGGAGGCCTAGGGGTGCCAAATTGAGAGAAATTGTTATCTATCTATATTGGGGTGGGGGCGCAAAATTTCTTGCTGGCCCCGGGCGCCAAAAAACATAGCTACGCTACTGACGGCATTCACGTTCGTTATCGCGAATTTTGGCAGTATTTGGTTTGTTATCGTGAATTTTGGTGGTATTCACGTTCGTTATCGTGATTTTTTTTTATGGTTTTTGCATTCGTTATCGTGATTTTTTGACGATATTCACTTTTTTTGCTTGTTTCTTTGGTACAATTTGCATTTTTTACATTCGTTTTTACGTTTTTTAACAAAATTCGTGTTTGTTTTCGTTGATTTTGTGACAAAATTTGCCGATATTTGCTTTTTTTTTTTGCAATTTAGTGACGATATGTGCATTTTTTGCAATTATCTAATGATATTTCCAGTTTTTCGCGATTCTTTGACGATATTCACGTTCTTTTCACGATTCTTTGACGATATTTGCATTATTTTAGCGATCTTTTGACGATGTCTTTTCGCGATACTTACACGATACTCGTGTTTTTCCACGGTTTTTTTTTACGAAATTTAGGGTTTTTTTTAATGATTTTTTAACAAATTTCGCAGGGTTTTTTACGCCGATTCTTTTACAAAATATCCTTTGGAAAATCCTGCATTTGGCTGGTACTTTCCACATTTTTAGTCGCCAGTTTTCACATTTAGTCGCCGAGTGGCGACTATTTATTTTCATCTTTATAGAGGGTGTTTTGGAAAGCGGTCCTAGTGGCATTGAGGATTAGCTTTAGAGAAAGTTTGTAGTAATTTAATATGGCTAGTGGAATCTTTTGGGAGAAGAAAAAGATAAATATAATATACTTTGCTATTTTTAATTAAAGATTTAATATGGCTCAGATTAGAAATGTTAGTTTAATTTAAAGTTGAATTTAAAGTTAATTACAAATTGATTGTTTATTGAAAATTAGATAAATACATTTATTAATATAGAATTTAAAATACAATAGTTTGCTTTTAGGTGCTCTGGTTCATTACTTCATTATGTATATAATATGATTATTATATAATTGTTTTTAATTTCATCTTATATATTTTATCTTTGGATTAAATAAAAGAAGTTGTTTATAAATCTGTTTGGTTATTTTTCCTCAATACATTTTTCTTAAACTCTATTGGGCAATCTCTACAGCATAGACACACACTGCGTATTAATTCTGCTGGTATTATATTTTTAACAATTGGCCTTGATTTTTCAAGGACAACAAATACGGTATTCTGTATGACAAACTACACGAAAAAAATAGGGATACTTACGTATTAACGCCACTGCAGCAGAAGTCGTGCTAATGCGCCAATAAAGAGCAATCTTGTTGTTTGTGTTTTTTCTTTCTCATTTTTGGCACCATTTTTAAGTGCTTTTTTTTGTTAATTTTTTATGATATATTTTTTGTGCACATGTGAACAAGATTGCTCTTTATTGGTGCTTTAGTGTAACTTCTGCTGCAGTGGTACAAAATAGGTGTGCTTGTTTTAACAAAGTAGTGCAATACGTAAGTTAATAGTGTACATTTAAAAAAAAAAAAAAGCCTATTTTATACAAATATTATTACTAGCAAAGTATTTGTCAATAACCTGAGGTGGGTGATAAAGCACTTACTTCATTGAGGGCTAAACTGGCTGATGTATGCATAACTGGAAAGAAAGAAAAAAAAAAGAATATTAGAACAATAATAATTTAGGAGATCAATTGGATACACGATTTTTTCTGAAAACACATTTAAATAAAAGGAAGAGTCTGTATCGTGCTCTGATTGGAGCTGCAGGTTTGGGTTTCTTCCAGAAGAAACTGAAAGAAACCAAATGAAAACATGACATTCAAAATTGAAATACAGGGCTTAAAAATTTTATATACAGTCAGAGTTCTGTAATCTGCACAAATTTGTGCAAATTATGAAATAGTGTTGATTATAGAGTACTATGAATTATACGTCATGTTATTATTCTTAGACAGCATTTGGTACTTACGTATTAACGCCACAGCAGCAGAAGATGCACTGATAAAGAGCAATTTTGTTTGCATGTGCATGCAGTTATCTTTTGGATTCCTTGTTGCCTTGTTGTTTGCTGGTTTTTTTTATGCCATTTTTAGTGGGTTTTTTTTGGTCTTTTCCGACGCCATTTTTTTTTTTTTTTTTTTGCAAGTGCGAACAACAAGATTGCTCTTTATTGGTGCATTAGCACAACTTCTGTGGTGGTGGCATTAATACTTATGTAGCACGTTCCCCCCCCCTTTTTTTTGCTCATTTTCTGACGTCTTTTTTTTTTTTTTTTTTTTTTTTTGTGCACGTGAGAATAACAAGATTGTTCTTTACTGGCGCATTAGCACAACTTTTGCTGTGGTGGCGTTAATACATAAGTACCCAGCATTTTCATTCTATAATCAGTATAATATGAAAAGATAAATAGGAAATCTAATAATTATGTCTTGATATTGATGCTATCTGAAAAAATGCTTTTTTAAAGTTATTTAAAATTAATATGATGTGCATTTAAATAAAAATAATGGCATATGTTCCATAATACAGTTTGTTCTTAACTGTTAAAAAAGAGTTATGTTTAAAAAAAATAGATGTTTTATTATAATTTTTTGCAACTGTTTATTTCTCTGTTTACATTCATAAAGTAACATGAAATATAGAAAATTGCAGATTTTAGATCCTTGACTGTAATGCTCCAACATTTATGCATAAACAAGTCATTGATATACAGAAAGCATAAAAAAGTATAGGAAGCAAATTTACTGTTGATTCTTGAAATAATCTTTTCCTAGTATACAACTGCAAGCTTAAAGGAATCACAATATTATTTTCAAATAGAAGAATGGCCTACCATTGCTTCTTCTTGAGCGAAATCTTTAAAAAAAAACCTAATGTCTTCTAAAGATGTCATACTCACACCACATTTCCTCAACAAGTTTGGTGTACAGATATGTAGAGTGTTTAGTGTTTTTGGACCATAATTTGAAATATAATAAATTTAATTACAGTATGGAACCATTTATCCGGAAACCAGTTAACCGGAAAACCAGTTATCCGGAATGATATGTCTAATCTATGATGATGGAATCTTTGCAGAAAAAAGTGTCATACACATCTAATTTTACATAAATATTGCTTGAAACAATTGTATAATTTGATGATTGCATCTAGTATTTGAGATGGAAATGTATTTAGTTATACTTTAGATGTTTTCTATTTTCATGCAGAGGAAACAAGAATTTTTGTTTCTAAAGCATTCCCATAAATTACATTCTATCAAATTTTATTTTTTAATCTTACTTGAATCTTATTCTTAGTTCAAGTAATCTAATAATTAATTTAAGATTAGAAGTAATACCACAACCACATATATTCCATAAAACTTATCAAATGGATGCTGCTTTAATGCCCAACCAGTTAACCGGAAAAACCAGTTATTCGGAATGCATCTGACCCCAACCATTCCGGATAAATGGTTCTGTACTGTAATAATTTTTTTATTGAATTTATTGTATTTTCAGTTTCTTTATCCAAAATAAGTCTTTTCTGTTTTCCTGTATGTTATATGAAACTAAATTTTAATCTGGAGATATTTTATGAGGATTTTTGTTCTTAATTTTTTCTATATTTTGCAGACATATTGTTAAATACTGAGTAAATAGTTTTATGAATTACTGCATATACTATACATTGATATTCGAATAACTTTTTACAGATCAGTTATAAATTCATATGCTTAAAAAATGAAATTCTTGCAACTACTCGGTATTGGCCGAGTACCGAGTTATATACCGAGTATTCGGTATGGCTCTAGTTTATATAACAGTTGTGTTAGGGAGATAAAATGGGAACAATTGAAGATTTCAGTGAAAGGTGCTGATTAAACGATGCAACTGCATGCATTCAATATGTCTATACGTATTAATATTTATGATTCATTATGAAAATTATATTGACTGTTTTATTACTTATTAAGTTTATAACTGTTTATTTATAGTTTTCTTTTTTATTAAATTCATGTTTATTTACTAATTCCATGTTACGATTTTTTCTAACAATATTTTTGTTTCAAAAAACGAGACTTACTTTATCGGGGATACCACATTAATTGAATAACGCCAAGAAAACTTTATGAAAATAATGGTGGACAATTTCGCAGTTATAATCTTGGTAACTTACGTTACAAAACCTCGTAAAATGACCCTGTTATTTTTATTTTAATGTAAATTATTATAATTATATACCATATTAATAATTGTTTACATCAAATTATCATTTATTTATTTTTATTTCCTTTTTTAAAATACTAGATTCTCTTTCATTTTTTTCATGTTACTTTATTTTCATATTGCAATAAAAAAATCACTTGCTGTTATAGCATGCAATTTGTAACAAATATTCAAAAACAAAATTTTCGCCCAATTGGCGGGAGAAAAAACATGTGCAAATGTGGTGTGTATACGACATCTGTGCCTACATATATATATTATATAACACTATTTGGTTATCCTGTCGACCAGTTTTACAAATTATATAAATTGACATAACATTATTTTAAACAATGGAACAACAAATAAATTAGTAAAACATAATCAAAAATACAAATAAAAAGTTGAATTAAAAATTATTTGTTTAGATCAATAGTTAAAAAAAAACATGTAAGGTAATTAATGTTAAGTGAATATGACAATTACAATCACCCATTAATCTATAGTTTGGCAACAGTTGTTAGGTCGACGGGATAACCAAGTAGTACCATATAAACGTTTTAGACGGGGGGTAGTTTTGGGGTTCTTATAATGAAAAGATATGTCATAACTTGTACGATGGTAACAACTGCAACAGGTAGTATTCCCTACGAAATCTACCTTCCCATTCAACCCACTGTCCAGTGCCAGGTTTAAGGCAGGGCATTCGGGGCTCCCCAAATGCTGCTGAAGGTTTAACAATTATTGTCCTAAATTTGATCTAGTTTCAATATCCAATGAAATTTTACATTTCATTCTGTTCATGTTGTATTTTATCTGAAACATCAATTATTGTAGTGAATATTTTCTTTTATCTTTATCATTTCAGAAATTCATTGTATTACTAGCAAAAGCCATGCTTTGTTTGGATTTGCGAAGTATTATGCTATAAGATAAATATTTGAAAGTAATAATATATTTTTAAAATTACTTTTGCATCTTCATTAAGCAAAAATGTAATTTTATGTTTCAGTGCATTTTAATTTTAAAATGTATTTCAACCAAATTACTAAGAATTTCCTCAGATTGTTTATTTATGATAAAAGACTGGTATAGATAAAAATATTTTCGAATTACGCAAAATATTAATTAATTTTATTTGTTTGCAATCCCTTTATTGCCACTTCTCCAAAACATAATGTAATTCTTTTAAAATTCATAAATATCGTCTGCTTGAATGATTTCACAAAATAAGAATAAATTGTGTATTTGAATTTTTAACACAGAAAAATACTTTTATAATTTAATGTTAATCAGAGAATTTTCATAAATTTTAATTCATTAAAAATATGCTATAATTTTTCTAAAAAAAAGTATTTTATAAATTTTATAAAAGAAATCATGAAACTATACATAATTTAAAAAAATGATCATAGTTTGAAAATCTGAAAGCAGTTTTTGAAATATTTTGTCAGAATAATGAAAATATATTTTATTTATTTAATGAGGATTCTAGCTATAATTACTGACCCCATGATTTAAGTTTTTCTTCTGAAAAGGTATGTGTTTCACTTTTCATTTGAAAAAATGCGTTCGTAATGGAAAAAACATGTAAAATAAATTAATTAAAGTAATAATTTTTTGAAAAATATTTCTGTAAAAAAATAATATTCTGCAAATCTACAGATCATAATTTATATTTGTGTTTAATTTCAAGTCAAAATACCGTATAGTTTTTTTGTAAAGTGTACGACAAACTGTCATTTGAGTGGCCTAGTAGAGGATTCGCTTCGCTCATCCTAATTAATTCTTGTTTAATTCAGTTCTTGTTCTCGACAGATCATTTTGAGATTGGAAGCAACTTGCAGGCTCAATATTTTAAATAATTGCAGTTTATTAAAATATCATTGCATTTAGTTCAGGGCCATAGCTAAGGAGGCAAGGTGCTATGGGCAGCTCAAGCCCCCCCCCCCAGCTTAAGATATTTTGAGCCCCCCAGAAAAGATTCCAAGGTCACTCAATGAATTTCTGTTTTCCGAAAATTCAAATACAATTCTGTTCAAAAAACTAATTTAGTTTTAAGGGCCTTTCAGAGTTTTGCAGAGTTACTAAATTGTATCTAAAATAAGTGTTTCAACACCTCCCTCATCCTATTTGTACACATAAAGCTAGAATGATTTTTAATTTTGTACCTGTTATACACTCAAAATTTTCATCAGCCTACAATTTTCTTAGCATAAAATAAAGTTTATACAACAGTTTAATAAGAAAGATAGTACCTACAATGTGAATATGCACTCATTTATTTTTCTGCAGCAGAGAGAGACAAAAAAAAAAAAAAAAAAAAAAAAAAAAAATGTGCCCCCCCCTCCCTATTGTTCACTTCTAGTTACGGCTCTGGTTTAGTTCATTTTTGTAAATATTGGTGTAAACATCTGTGACAAGGGCCCCCAAATTTATAAATCGGTCACTGCCGCTGTCACTCTATATATTTTAAATGCACACATGGGTGTAGTGATAAAAATAACAGAAGATATACGCTGTAGGCAAAGGAAATATCCTAGAGTGTGTATATTATAGCATTCTTGGGAAACAGACGGTATACGGTAATCTTTAAAAAACGTAAAATGTATACAGCGTATATCCCCTATACCCTCCAAGGTATTTAATGTAATTTCACAAACCGGAACAATATTGGATGATACTGGTATACTCAGTTTCTCATTTTGTATAATTATCTCTTAAAGGAAATGTAGGTACTTACATATTAACGCCACCGCAGCAGAAGTTGCGCTAATGCACCAATAAAGAGCAATCTTGTTGTTCATGCTTTTTTTTTTGTTTTTGCTTATTTTTTTGTGCGTGCCCGAACAAGATTGGTCTTTATTGATGCATTAGCGCAACTTCTGCTGCGGCGGTGTTAATACATAAGTATTATTTGAAAGTACATTCGAAATGTACTATAGTCATAACACATTTCTTATAAACTATATTAGTGATGCACAACCTTTTTGCCAGAAAATCGTTTGCCACCAGAATATCTGAAAAGTGACGTTTGTTTTACTTAATAGCAAAGTTTCTGTTTTCGTTATAAGGCAGATTATTCTGCATAAAAATAGTGGTAACATTTTGGCCCGCGGGCCACAGGTTGTGCATCCCTAAACTATATCATTAAACACAGTGGCGTAGCTAAGGGGGGGCAAGTGGGGCGTCCGCCCCGGGCGCCGAGGCCTAGGGGCGCCAAATTGAGAGAAATTGTTATATATCTATATTGGGGTGGGGGCGCAAAATTTCTTGCTAGCCCCGGGCGCCAAAAAACATAGCTACGCTACTGATTAAACATTTCTTTTAAAAATAACATCTTATAAGCAAAATAGTTATTTATAAGTTCTTATGTTTTCATTGTAGAATACACATTATTATTATTAACAGGGATGGGATTTAATAGAGGGTATATGGGGGTATAAGCCATACACCTTCAACATTTTTTAAAGGAACACCATATACCCTCTGTTTCTGGAGAAAGTTATAGAGCACAAATGTCATATGCGCGATTTTTTTAATGCTAGTTTGGCAAAAACTTCCTTATCAAATATCAGTGACATATATATTTTTTCATTATTTTCTATTATTTTAAAAAAGGAAATTATAATAAACAATTTACTGTAATTTCAATTATTGGTTTGTACTGGAATATAAAGTTTAACATTTCGTTTTCTTTTTATCCGTAGACTGCTTCTTTTAAACTGTAAATGTCTATTAACATAAAGCATCCATACTCTGTAAACTGATTAGAATAACATATTTTTAATAACCCGACTAAGATAACAAAAACGATGGAACAAATAGAATGGCAAAAGAATAAAATTACTCTGAACGTGAAAGAGTCCGACCGTAAACTTGGAAAGCTCTGGAATCTGTTTGAGGAGTTCATCGGTGATTAAATGGCAGCCCCGGTGAACGGGACGAAGATTCACTTTACGCTGAAACCACGCAGAACCTGTCTTCACAATTCCATCCGAATGGCTGGCTGTCGCCATGTTTGTTTATGTTCCACGATCAGAATAAGCCAACGATTACTGAATCACAGTTGGCAAGTAGCGATCACGGTGATCGAAAACTGTAGTTACGCACGTTAAGCGCGCGCGCTCAGGAGTCAAGGACATGGAGTGAATCTTTATTGCGGCTGGTCAATAATTTTTGGCTTATGCACTACTTACGTTCCGGGAGACATGTACCATTAGATTCCCCTCTTTCTACTCTTCCATAAAATAAAGGAATGTTTTTTGTGCTCAATGACTTTTTATGTGGTCGGCTCTTGGACTATGAGATTCCGAACACGTCCGGAGATTCGAGCGAATGGAGCAGTGTCTGTACAACTCAACACCTCCAATCGTTGAATATTACATCATCACGTAATACGTAAACATTTCATCACAAGTTGTTATATGGTTTTTCGTTGGAGGTTGGTGCGGTTTTGGCAACTTCTCCGACGTGTACTATACCGTGGTGGGCATTGTTTGTATTTGTGTGCGAAGTGTGCACGCTTTCTTCATTTCTGCTTAGTCTTAAGGAAAGTTCTATCATTTCATTTCAGGTTGTACATTATTTTTTTGCATTAGTTCTCTGCTTAAACAGTAAGCTAGTTTTTTACTTGGTATATTTTTTGTTTTCGTGTTGTTTTGTTGTGTGATTTGAGTTCATGTGGTTCAGGTGCTGAGTTGTTTATCATGTCGGGGTCACCCCAATCTCTAACACCTAACGACACTCTTCCTGAAAATGCAAACATTCCAACAAATAATGTTGAAATGGAAAACGTTGAGAAACATGTCGCAAATGATGTCCTGCACCGTAGAAATAAAACACAAGTTCAAATTTTAAATGAAGCCAATGAGGCTGGTATAGAGAGTGTATCCATATTAATTTCTGCAGTTACTGGAACGATCCCGAATTCTCATCCGAAGGCTCTACGTGACGCCATCTCGTCACAAGTTGACAACCATCAGGGAATTGAATCTCTGCGGCTTTCCCGGCAAGGAAAGCTCACATTAGTCACTCGAAATGAGGTAACGGCTACTCAAGTGTTGAACATTCAAACTCTCCTGGGCATCCCGGTTTCTGCCCGGTTGCTAACAGACAGCATCACAACGAGGTTTTTGTTGCGCAACATGGATCCCCAAATTCATTGTAAAGACATAGCGGATGAGCTAGAACTTTCTGGCATTCCTGTGCTGGAAGTTCGTCGATTTATACGTAAGAATTCTGGTCCCACTTCGACCGTTCTGGTGACGAAGTTGGGATGCAACTTGCCCGATTCTGTCAAATTATGGTACCAAGTCTTCCGTATTTCTTTGTTTGTCGACAGGCCGAGACAGTGCCTGAAATGTTGGAAATTCACTCATGGTGCCGGTGTTTGCAGAAGCGACCCTGTGTGTGCGCAGTGTGCCACTGTTCATACGGGTTCCTGTACGGTCGACCCCCCTATTTGTGCCAACTGCAAAGGCAGTCATCATGCCACAGACAAGACTTGCCCCAAATATACCCAAGAAACTCGTTTCTTGAAATTTAAGTGTGAACAACATCTGGGATTTAGTGAAGCAAGGAAACAATTTCCGACCAGTGGCTATGCTAAAGCCGAGTCCTATGCACAGGCCATCGCTACTCCTCCCCCCCCTCCGGCGGACTACATCACCAGAGGTGACCTTCAGGTTATGCTACAAGGTTTTGCCGAGAATATTGCTGCCATGATGCAGTCTGTCCTGGAAGCCCAGGCGTTAAATTATGAACATATGTTGTCCACCGTCACGTCATCCGTGGTTGGGGCCCTGCGGGACGCCCTTGCCCCAGGTCACCCCTCTCCTTCACAGAGCGCCACTGATAAACTGCAAAAGCCGGGTACTCCTGTGACTCGCACTCTTTCACGAAATAGTAATGTCAAAAAGTTGTGCACTGGGATGCCAAATCTAAATAATCTCCAAACACAGAACACGGACTTTCCCTCAGGGGACGACTGGACTTTAGACGATCTTGCCACTATGAGAGACAAGCCCGATCCCAATGCCTCCATCACTTAGGGTGGTTGAGGTAAGCGTTTCCTTTTGTGTTATTTCTTTTTCTTACTGTTTTTGCTATCATGTTTATTTGCAGTCTGTTGAGTTATTGTCTTGTCCTATTGTGTTATTTTCGGGTTTTTGTTTCGATAATGAGTTTTTCCCACTTTTGCTTTCCCTGTTTGCGGTCCGGGGTTGGGGTTCACGAACTTTTGGTTGTTGGGGTTTCATTACATCAGCTTCTTCTTTGTGTTTTTTCTTTATGCTCAGCTTTTTAGTTCATTGGAACTGTAGAAGTGTCCGGGCCAATGGTCATTGGCTTCGATCTCCTACCTTCGCCCAGGCTCGCATTATTTGTCTGCAGGAGACCTTCCTTTCGGCGTCGGATAGTTTTTCTCTCCCGGGCATGAATGTGTTTCGCAAGGACCGCCTGGAAGCTCGTGGTGGAGGCCTTGTGACGGCTATTCATACCTCTTTGGCTGCTCTCTTGGTGCCGTTGCCTCCCTGTCCGCAGTCAGACTTTGAAGTTTTAGCTGTCAAAGTCTGGTTTAACCGTTCCTGGATCTCTTTGATAAATGTATACTCCCCCTCGGGTGTTTTCCCGGGCGAGTGGCTCTCTGGGGTCTTGGATTCGTTGAGTTCCCCAATCATCCTCTTGGGTGATTTCAACATAAATCTTCTGGGTAGGGATCCTCCATTCCCTCCTAGAGTTCGACATCTGTTAGACTGGTCTGCCTCCCATGAGATCTGTTTTCTGAATTTGGATTCTCCGACACGCTCTGCTCCTAACGGGTCTGCCTCTCTGTTGGACCTCACCTTGTTGTCCCCTACACTTCATAGGGACATCCACTTCTACATCCACCCTGATAATTTTGACTCGGACCATCATCCGGTTGTTTTATTCCATAATAGCATGATCGCCTCGGCTGGGCCGGGTCGGGTTTTGGTGAATTGGCCTAAGGCTAGCGTCTGCCTAAATGAGCTGTTACACGCTTCCAATCCCACCTACTCTGAGTTTGAGAAGTTCTGTCACCAGGCTATCCAGGCTCAGCAAGTGATCCGGCATTCCCAGGCGGTCCAGCCCCCACCTTGGTGGGACTCTACCTGCCAATTTCTATTGCGCCAAAAGCGGAGGTCCCTAAAGTGGGCCCGCTCTACTTGTTCCAGGGAACATTGGAAAAACTACAAGATGTTTGCCGCCAAACTTCGGCGCCACATGAAACTTGTGTCTCGCCAATACTGGGACAAGATTTGTCGGGATAGCTGCTCGAGTGGCAGAATCTTCAAGATTCTGAAGCGTCTCGCTAACAGGGAGTCTACCCATGGAGACAATGTATTGTGCAACCCTCATCCAGTGGTTTCTGCCCATCTTCAGGCCGAAGTTTTCTTGCAGCATTTTCAACAACTAGATGCCTATGAACCCTTGCCGTTTGACCTTAGTGATGGGGACGATTCTTTGGATGCCAGCTTTTCTTTGGAGGAGCTTTCAGATGCACTCAAACACACCAGGCCTACGTCCCCTGGCGCTGACGGCATTTCCGCCCGCCTTTTACAAAACCTTCACTCTGAAAATCGTCAAAAGCTTCTTTCGATCTTTAACGCCTCGTTTGAAAGTTCGTCGCTTCCGGCTTCCTGGAAGTTGGCCACCATCATCCCGATTCGTAAGCCGGGCAAACCGACTATGCAGACTAGTTCTTACAGACCGATTGCCCTGACTTCCGTCTGTGTCAAGGTTATGGAAAGGATGATCCTCCATCGCCTTCTGATCTGGACCGGTGTGCGAAACATCTTCCCTCCCAGCCAGTTTGGCTTCCTCCCTTTTAGGGACTGCACCACGGCTCTCTGCACTCTCGTTGATCACGTACGTCGTGCGAGGGCTAACAACCACTTTGTGGCCGCTGTATGTCTTGATATCAAGGCTGCCTACGACTCTGTTTGGATTGATAATCTTATCTACAAGTTGGCTTCGCTGGGCATTCGTGGACGCATGGGCCGTTGGATTGCTGATTTTCTCACTGAGCGCCGGATCCAGATCAGATGGAGGTCGGCTACCTCTGGGGTGGGCCCCTGTCGTCATGGCGTTCCTCAGGGGAGTGTGCTCTCCCCCTTCCTTTTTCTAATCTACTTGGCTGATATCGTGGAGATCTTGGAAGATGGCGTCTACCTCATAGTGTACGCCGACGACATCATTGTGTACGTCATTGGCCTTAACGAGCGTCGTGCCCGTGAAAAGCTTAACAGTGCCCTGCAGAGGATTTGTAATTGGTGTGCGGCCAACAAGCTAAGGATCTCGCCTGAAAAGTGCTTGGCCATCAATTTCTCTCGCAGCCGTGATCCGGGCGACCCTCCGTTTGTTGCTGGGCAGGAGGTCCCTTGGAGCGCCACTGTGAAGATTCTGGGTATCTGGTTTAGTCGCTCTCTTAATTTTCGCTCTCACTTTTCGATGATCCGTATCAAAGCTCTTCGGCGCCTCAACTACATTAAGGCCGTGGCAAGCCACTCTAGGGGAGTGGCCAGCACGCACCTGCTGCGTATCATCAACGCTCTGGTCAGAAGCCTTCTCGAATACGGATGTGCGCTCTTCTTTGACTGTAAAAAATCTGCTATGATCACTCTGGAGAGAATCTACTATGCTGCTCTTCGCACTGCTACTGGCCTTCCCATGTGCACTCCCATTCCGGTCCTTCAACGTGAAGCTGGTGCGACCTCAATCCGCAGCCGTCTCCTGTTCCTGGCGAAGGCTTTTCTCTTACGGCAGCTTGCCCTTCCCCCGGGACTTGTTCTCAGTGACTCTCTCCGGTCGCCTCATCCTCCCGATGGTTTTGACTCTAATTGGACTCGCCTCTGTGACTCCTTGTCCGCCGCTTATGGCTGCGATCTTTCTAAAATTATTCGGTTCATCTGGCCTCCTCTACCTCAGGATTTGTCTCTTCATATAATTACTGAAGGCCTTCCCTTTCAGGACGTCTCGCTCCCTGATCGTGTCCTTGCGAGCGAATGGGCCCGCTGGCGCGAGGCCCACCGCTCCTCTACTGTCCTTGCCTCCGATGCCTCCAAAGACTCTGCGAAGACGTCGGTGGCGGCAATTGATGCCGACTCCGACCGAGCCGTGGCTGCCTTGCTCCATCATTGCAATTCCATTTTCACTGCCGAAGCGATCGCACTCTGGTTGGCCATTACTCATCTTCCATTGATTCACAAGACTATTTTTCTTTTAACGGATAGCTTGTCTGTCTTGCGAGCTCTCCAGGCTTATTCACTTCGTTCTCCTAAGGTCATCCTCCATCTGATCCATAGCATTTCGGTCTTGAGTAGTAGGGGCTACTCCGTTACTTTGGTCTGGTGCCCCGCTCATAAGGGTATCGTCCCGAACGAGAGGGCTGACGCTCTGGCCAAAAATGGTCCTTTTCTCTGCCAGGCAGTCCCTTGGATTTCTCCGGAGGACCTACGCTCCCACATTAAGAAGAGCTGGCTCATTGAAAATGACTTCTCATGGCTTAACAGTGACTACGCACCTGATTACCCTCACCTTACCATTGACCGGTCTTATTCTCTGTGGACCCCCTCCAGGCGAACGGATGTGCTTATTGCCCGATGGAGGGCTAGGATGATCCTCACCCAGCAGCGTCTCTTTCGTATGAATCAAGTCTTCTCCCCGCTGTGTAGGCATTGTTTTGAGTTGGATACCCCGGAGCATGTTCTCCTGCATTGCATGGTACTCAATGATCCTCGCCGACAGCTGCTTTTGTCGCTCAAGTTGCCTGCCTGCTCGAGCTACAGCGAGATCCTGTCTGTAGCTCTCTCATCTCCTCAGGGTGTTGCGGCCCTAATCCGATTTTCACGTGTGGCTCTTCCCCATCTTTTTTGACCGCTCTAGTTGACCGCCTGTGTGGGCCTATTGTTGTTGTTTTTTCTTCCCTCGTTTGTCTGTGTCGTACTTGATTTGATCCTGGCTGATTAGCTGTGTGTCTACCCTGGAGTTTCGAGACAAAAGCCTCCCTAACGGGTAGTAGCATACGTCTCAGTACTTGCCAACCAACCAACCAACCAACAAGTTGTTATGTTCATATGGAAGTACCTGGATACTAGATATATTCCTTTTTCTTTTAGCGGGAATACGGTGAGTTATTTTCTTCTCTTCTCTTTCTCAATTTATTATTTATCCAACATTTATCCATGTTTTAAGTTTTTCGCTTTACTTAACACGATTATTTAAATCTTAATTATATTAATAGCTGACCCTCCCGGCGTTGCACGGTTCCATGATAATAATAATAATATTATAGGAACGTGAAATTTGTGATTTTATTTCTAACTCGAAATACGTGAAATTACGTTGTCTGAAGTAAACGGCTATTGACGGTGTGAAAAATTGGTTTAAAAAAAAAAAGGAACTAATAATATTTAGCGGTAAAAATATTCACAAAGACTACAATGGGAAACGGGAGAGGAACTTGCATACAATTCAAGAATAGATAAAATCACGATGCGTACAAAAATCTATAACTTTGACAATAATGTAAAAAAAATCTATGCTAAACGCATAAAAAATAAAAAAAATCACATTGAAAATCACTGAAATTGAAAAATCATAGCAGACAAAATTTAGTTCATTAGGCTGAAAGTTTGAATCAAATTCATTTTTATGATTTTCAAAAAATATCCCCAAAATATGACGAAATACCAAAAACCGCAATAAAAAATTCACTAAAAATAAAATCAAAAATCGCCTCACAAATTCCGAATAAACTTTATTAACCCTTTGAGCTCTGATGATTGAATTTTCTAAAACTTAATTTTAATTCCGAAATGTCGCAATTTCACCGGAATATTAGACCGAATTTATTTGAAAACAGTAAAATGCATTTTTTCACGTATATCGTAAGGTGATTTTTTTTCTTTGCAAAATACTGGTGCCAGAGAACCATTTGGAATTTAGAAGAAATTTACCCATCAAAGCTCAAACGGTTAAAAATGGAAAAAAAAGTACTATATTGAGTGAAAAGAATGAAATCGTATTCATTTCACTAATATGTAAAAATCGCCTCGAAACATAAAAAGAACGCTAAAAATCACCTAAAAAATTTTAATCAAAAATCGGGCTTCGAGGTTTAAAACTACACAAATAAAGATACCTTCCTTCCAAATTTTTTAACTCTACACGCAGCGGTCTCTTCAGAACAGCGCTGACATACACACAAACTTGTCTCTTTATTATTATAGATTACTGTTGAAATGATTTTTTCGTCACATGGTTAATTACCAATTGGTCCTAATGTAAAAACCTCAGCCAATGTCTTTGCAGTTTGGAATCAAATGTATTATTCATCCCTTTTGCATAGTATTGTGTTTTTAAATACATAAATGCTTAACGAAACAAATTGTTGCATATTTATCATAATACCGGTATTTAAACCTTCCATTGTTTAAAAGATGTACATTTGTGCAATATTACTATTTTTTCATTATTTCTCTTTGGTTTTAAAATGTTTATTTGAATTCGTAGAAGAGACCATGAAATTTAAAATTTTATTAATTAAAAAAAAGTCTCATAATTGGCCTTAAATAACTCAAGGCAGATTTTTTTATTATAAAAGCTCTTGTTTTTCAAAATATAAGTTTCTTTTATTAAATACTATGTAAAATTGTTTTATAAAGTAACATTTTAATACCTTTTTAAACTTTTAAATGTAAAAAGTATTTGGACAGTCGAATATTCGGTATTCTGCCCAACAATTACTATTCGGCTTTCCAAATATTCAGTATTCTGACAAAATCACTATTCCCTATTATAGCTAAACAATTTCATAATTAAAGAAATTGTAAATTTCAAAATGTGTCCCATACCTCTGCACTAACAGCCAGGAATGAGACAACTATAAAACAATGCATTAAAGGAAACAAATTATTCTAGTGTTGGCTATATTTACTATCTCACAAAGATTATAGGTTGATAATGTTTGTGCTACAACATCAAATTCCAGTATCTTCAGCACTGGAAGGATGATTTAGAATTGTTAAAGATATTGTTCAAAAACATTAGAAAGTATTTTATTCAGAGTTGGCGAGTTTTTGCCGAAGGTGGAAAAAACCTGGTAAAAACCGTCCTGGCAAAAATAGGTTTTTGTCAAAGAGGTGGCAAAAATAGGCTGTCCATTTAATTTTTTTCCCCAAAAAGAGAGAAAATATTTCACAAAAGAAAAAAACTGCATATTTAATTAAAAAATCAATATTATTCTAAATTTATTGTAACTTTTAAGTTAAATAAGTATAATTATGCATTTTATGACAGAATACTAATTTTTATAACAAGGTTATAAATGAAAAAAATACCAATTTTATATAAATAAATAGAAACTTCATTTATTCATGTGTATACAATTATTAATAATTCATATAATAGAACTGTTGAGACTAAGTAAAAAATTTATGTTTATAGTTTTAGTTTATATATGTTAGAATAGAAATTTGAAGAAACAGTTATAGTAACATAAATTTAATTTAATATAAAATTATATTTAAAGCAGAAAACTATTAAATTTCAAATATTTCAGCAATATCTTCCTCACATCCTAAATTTTGCTGCTTTAGCATGGCATAACAATAAAGTTTTGAAAGAGTATTTGTTGATAGTTTATTTCGAATCTTAGTTTGCACAAATGAAAAACTTGAAGAAAATCTTTCAATAGCAGCACTACTTGCTGGACATATTTGATGGTGTGCTTAAATGATTAAATTTGTGAAAAGTTCAATTTGAAGGTGAAATGTCTATTTGAGAGACAAATAATTTTATGAAGGGTCCTGTTTGAGATTAAAGAATTTTGTGAAGGGTCCTGTTTTAAGATAAATTATTTTATGAAGGGTCCTTTAAAGAACCTAAAATTTTCCTAAACATATCCCTGACTTAAGGTAAAATAATTAGGTATGTAATTTTTTATTTTGTTCTTAAATTCCTAAGGAAGACTGAATCCCACTTATTTTTCAAAGATTTAAAATATTTAATATTAATTAATTAGCAAATTAAAATATTAAATAGTACACTGTTAAATTTAATGTTTATAACATTACTATCCTTATTAGCGTGCAGATTTTATTACATATTAAAGACAAATAGGTTTTTTCCCTTTTTGCCAGTTTTTTCCATTTTTCCCCTGGTTTTTTCCAGTTTTTGCCACTGTCCTGGCAAAAATACCTTTTTGCCAGCAAAAATGCCAACCCTGATTTTATTTTGCATTCAAAAAATCAGAATGTCTTCGTGTAAAAAAAATGATTTTCAAATTTTTGTAAAAAGTGTCCTATTCCTCCCCACTCTCCCCTATACATAGAACCTATTTAAGACATTTTTTTTCATTTAAAAATGAAATTTATGTGGTCAGATTTATATATATTTTTTGTTTTATTTAAATCGCACAATTGAATGAATTCAACTGTGATTTACAGCTAGTATTTCTCCAATATTTCAGGAAAAAATATGTGGCTGCTTTTTTTTTTTTTTTTTTCTTTATGTAGTCCATTATAGTAAGGTGTTTAATATTTATGCAAATATGTTTTGAGAATTATATTCTCATATTTTAAATGAAATAAAAAGTATTGTAGAAATGAAAATTTACTTGTATTTTAATGTATGAATATTTAGTATAAATAGCTGCAAATTGATACTTCTTCATTGAATTATATAATAAACACACAATATATTAATTTAAATGTTAGAAAATTTCATTTTAACTATTATTTCTTAAATTAGCAATAGTTACAGATTCTAAAATGATCATTATTTAGTTAATGACACCGTATGTGTACAAAATCATTTATTTTTAAACAACAGATTTTATTTTTCCAATTTTTTTATTATTTAAAGCCCACAGATGGAGCAATGTTTTTACCAAGTTTCAGAAAAATTCATGATTAATTTTTTGTATCGGTTATTACAGTCGGCCATTTTTTGGGTAATATTTTCAGTTTGACCATAATAAAAAGTAAATAAATGAAAATTTATTATTTTTTTTATGTGAAATTTGCATTTTTTGTACAAATAGCTTTCAAATTGGTACCAGATATATAAAATTTGAGCCCTTAGTTGTCAAGTTATGGTCTCTTTTAGACAATGATAAGATTCCAAGATGGCCACCATTTAGCAAAAGTGGTCAGTTTTCAAATGGCTATATCTCAGCCAATACTGCGAAAATTACTTTTAAATTTCAGATTTGAAGGTTTCACTTCTATGTCTGTCTATGATAAAAATTTAAAAAAAAAAATCTGTGACTATGATGCAACACGTTTTCTTTAAATTGGTTGATTTCACTTGGAGTGATCCAAATGCATTTTTTTTACTATAACTAATTTTGTAGTTTTATTATAAGTTAATGAAACAGTTCCTTCTTAAACATTTTCTTTCGTCAAAATTTGACAGGTTCTACCGTGTTATAGTTAATGGCGATTACCTTTTTGGTCAAGAGCTGACTTTTCTATTGGAGGAATTGTCTTGAGTAAGGATTGTTAATGAAGATACTGATAGATAAATTATTCTTCAATAGATAAATTAAAATTGTTGTTAGAATTCATTGTTTGTCGACATAAAACACTTCAAATTTCACATATCTTACCAATATTTTTTACATCATTTTTACTTACCCATCATACATAGTATAGGGTAAGTCTTGCAGTCATTTTGAAAATCTGAAAAAAAATGTTGACGGATTTAGACGTTTTAGATAATGGATTTTCCGAGAAACATAATTTTAGAAAAAAAATTTTGCCGTCCGTCTGTCTGTCTGTAAACGCTCTATCTCCCGAACAAATTGAGATAGAGACTTGAAATTTTGTATGTACTTAGTATGTAAGAATGGGGCGAAGCCTATTTAATATCAGCAACCTTGATTATCTGGAACTATTTTTTTTCGGTCTCTCAAAAAATTCGTTCTGATGAAAGGTATATAAAAATTTTCTAAATGTTTTATTTTAAAGAGAGGACGGAAAAGGCAATAAAATAACAAAAATTTTGCACAAAGAAAGAAGTCGATCAGATTGTTAGTTGCTGAGATATTTGTAATCCTGTTTTTCACATTCTTCAATTTTTCATGACCCTATAATTCATTCAAATTTTAATCCAAAGATATATATTTGTTGGAAATAAGATGCTTAATCCGACGCTGTAAACTGTTAGTTAATAGGATTATTATTTGTGAAGTTATAAGGATGTTTCTTTTACGCAATTCGGTACTACTTGAGCAATTTGGCGTTTTATGTAATTTGTCGAAATAGATTCATCAGCAATTCATTAATGTAGCATTTCTATGTAAATTAAAAACATTTAAATATGCGTTTAAATTTTATTTTGGAATTACAGTGCGTTTTATAAATAGTTTCTGCATGTTTTATTTTCATATGTTATAATATACATATCCATAATGGGTAAGTATTACGGTGGCCCCCAATGACTAGTTTAGGATTTCGATCATCTGACCAAATCTCATTCGCCTCTGTCCTTTGTGTGTCTCAGAGTCTGTACATAAAAACTAGAAAAGTCAAAGAGCTCAAATTTTGTGTAATGCTTACTGCTGAAAACCTTGAATGTCACATCGCAGATAAAATTGTGAAAAACTTATTTTATTTAAAATGTTTTTTAGCATCATTACATTGTTTTATTTTATTTGCTTCTAATTGTTGCATGCAAGTTTAAATAGATATAAAAATTACGTCATATAAACATGTCTGTAACATAAAATTATGGATTAAATAAATCATGTGATAAATGCACTTATTTGTTTTTATTTCATCATATTACATCCCCTATTTGTCTTCTCTTTTAATAGGCAAAGTGGTATATTTATTAAATTTTTATTCATTTAAATTACTAGCCACTTTTAGTGGTCAGTTTGGCCTCCCTTAAATTTGTGCTAAGCTTTGCAATGTTGTACTTTTATTCATAATTTTTCCCTTTTTTCACTCAATCTGCAGGTTCTGATGGACATGGAGTGATTTATGCGATTTATGTGATCAAGACAGCATTTAAGGGAAGAATCCAATATTCAGTTCTGGTTGGCACGATTGGTGAAGAAATCTGAAATAGCATCAAAAAACAGTTTAGCAAGCTCTTTGAAGAATTCGGCGTGAGAATGTGTCAACGTTTTTTTGAAGGTATGTTGCATGATTCTAAGTTAGTTTTTACTGATGGTATGAGTGTTTGATTGATACACATTTGCTAAAGCTTGGTGCAATTCTGGCTTCAATAAAGTAGGATATGAAATTTTATAGTTATTAGTAGTATTATGTACTTTAATTGTACTATAAACTGCAATAAATATTTTTTTGCTTGTTTTAGTACATTTTTTAGAACCTTTAAATTATTATTAATAAAATAATAAAACTGTGCTTATTTAATAAATCATTATTCAGCAAAAAATTGATATATTTAAAAATAAATGAACTTCCTATTTTAAATAAACAAGGCAGAACCCGTCAAATTTTGACGAAAAAAAAAATGTTTAAGAAGGAACTGTTTCATCAACTTATAATAAATCTAAAAAATTAGCTATAGTAAAAAATGCATTTTATACTGGTATGTCTAACTCTTAAACAAACGATATTTATCGTCAAATTAACGAAATACTATTTCTATAAAATGCAGTTGTAGAAATTGTTAAAATTAAACTTTATTCGTATATGTAAGCAGTAAAAAATAATAAAGATATGTTATTATGATAAAGTTATCAATTAAGGCTCTTATGCTGGTATTCTAAAATCATAAAAAGCAAAATTTATTCAACTTTGACTCAATCATAGATTTTTTTTTTTTCCCTGTGAAATCTCAACCTGGCATCATTTTCACCATATTAAAATTTGCAAATGTACATTTCACATCTGTATTCATGTTTAAAAAAAATTGGCATTTTAATATGATGATTTTGATTCATAACTTGAAGTCTCAATAAACTGTTGATATTTTTGTACTTGTGAATCAAGTTTTGTAAATGAAGTCAAAATTCACCGGGTTTTATAACAGAAGATATTTAAATTTCTATTTTTTTCCTTTTAATGAGAAAATGGCAACATAAAGATAAAGCATTAAATTTTTTTCTCTTTTTTTCTTTGCTTTAAATAGAAATGGTGTACTCCTGTTGCCACGATTAGAAAAGAGGTATTAAAAGCTACAGAAAAATTAATATTTCAAAAGCAAATTAAGATACAGCTTTAAAACAAATTTAATTTAAAATTAAATTTTTTTCCTACACGATGGTGTAAAAATTGAAAATATGCGACATTAAGAAGTTTAAAAACTTTTAGTAGCAAAAATTGCAATACCGAAATTCATTTAAAATTTGAAAGTGTTGCCATGCGCAATATGAGGTATGCATTACGCACAGATACGTTTGCCCTTTATAATATAGATAAGGTACTTGTACCCAATATGGACAACCCTAATATTTTTAAAAATAACAATTTTGATAGAGAGATTGCGCTAGATGTTTATGAAGAAAAGCACTTTTAAAAGATAACTAAGCAAGGAAGGTACAAAATAGCACACTGTTCGCCATTTAGAAGGAAACTTGTTGTTTCATGGTGTGCTGATCGTAAATATAGGTAAGTTTAATTTCTTATTAGCAGGGTTGGGTTTTTGCCGGCAGAAAGTGGTTTTTGCCGGCAGAAAGTGGTTATAACCGGTTTTAACCAGCAGAAACTGGTAACAACTGGCATAAAAACATTCTGTGGCATAATCTCTGATTTTTTTTTTTTTAGTAATATTAAATTTATTAAGTAGTTCATCCTTAAATAATTAGTACTTAAATAATTCAGAATAAATATATGCACACAAATAAAATATTGTGGATAGTTTTAATTAAAAAAAATTTGATTATTTAATTATATTTCAATTATTTACTTATATATTTTCACAAGAAATTGCATTATGTTATTTAAAAATAATCTGAAAAGTAATTTGTTATTAAATCAGAATTTTTTGTAAATTTATTTTTAAAAGAAATAGAAATTCAACTGTAAACAATAATATTAATAATTAAACTTGTGCAGTATCAGGTTATTGTTGTGAAAGTTTCTGTTTTTCAAGTGAATGAAAATTAGTGTTTTAAATAAGCAAGGTATGTATTTATATGATCATTTTTAAACGTTTTGATACTTTGAATAACATTCATAATCTTATGTTTTAATTTTTAGCTCAATAGTTTACATATCAAATGTAAGTATGAACTATGAATCTTATTGCTGAGTAAGTTCTTATTTAGTACTGTTTCTTAGTTTCTGCCAGTTTTTGCCACTTACTGGCAGAAAACAGTTTCTGCCATGCCGGTTTTTACCGCTGGTTTTAACCACCTCGGCAGAAACCTGCCAACCCTGCTTATTAGATATCGTAAAATTACTCTAAATATTGAAAAATGGAGTGTTTTAGAAAGCTTTTAAAACATATTTTCGATTGCTATTGCATATATTGCTTTTAAAAGTTTTTTTAATTTTTTTATTACTAGATTTAATAAAACTATTCCCGATTCCCAATATGGACACCTTATGTCCACATAGGAAGTACAGAGGGTGAATCTTCAGATTCATAAAATTTGAAAGCTAAGCAAAACCACCTACATTATTTCATAATATTTTGCAGTAACTGAGGCCAGGGATGGGAATTTTCCGCTTTTTGGCGGATTTCCGCTTTTTTGTTATTTTAAGAAATTCCGCTGATTTCTGCTTTTTTGTTATTTTGATAAGTTTTAGATTTTTCACCCCAAAAATTCCGCTTTTTTCCGCGGATTTCAGAAATATGTAACAGGGATGCCGCGGACACGCTATAGCGCGTAAGTTAAACAAAAAATCGGCGACATGACGCTAAAAAATGGAGCTTACGCGTCCCGTGGGACGCGCAATTTTCGTCCAAGAATCGCAAAAAAGGCAAATTTCGTTAAAAAATCGCAAAATAACGAATAATTTCCGGCTAATTTCGTCAAATTCGCGAAAAAATGGCTAATTTTTTACAAAATCCTGAAAAAATGACGAGTTTTGTCCAAAAATCGTGATAAAACGGAAAATTTTGTCGAAACATTCGCGAAAAACTGTAAAATTTATCAAAAAAAAAACAGTAATTTTCTTTAATAGATTGCGGAAAAAAAGAACATTTCGTCAATAGATCGCGAAAAAACGGTACATTTCGTCAACGAATCGCAAAAAAGGAAATTTCACTAAAAAAATCGTTAAATAACGAATAATTTCCCGCAAATTTCTTCAAAAGATTGGCGAAAAAAATGGCTAATTTTGTTACAAAATCCCGAAAAAAAGGCAGGTTTCGTCAAAAAATCGCGAAAAAACGACAAATTTTGTCAAAAGATTCGCGAAAAACTACAATTTTCATCAAAAAATCGTGATAAAATGGTAACTTTCGTCAAAAGATCGCGAAAAAATGGCAAATTTTGTCGAAAAATCGCTTTAAAACGCAATTTTCATGAAAGGGGCAAGAAAAGAAAGTTAATGCCTGGTGGATAGAAATTTTCTGTTCCAAAAACTAACTTTCCTGCTTCCAAATTATTCTTTTTGCTGCTCCAAAAACAGATTTTCCTGCTTCACAATCTTTTTTTGATTGTTCCAAATCTTTCTCAGTGAATGTAACTTCTGAATTCTGATAACACCTATTCATTAATCAAAAAGTACCCCCTTACTTGTGGTGCAATTTTTCATTCGTGCGTGTGATCAAAATGTGGTGCAATTTTTCATTCGTATGTGTGAATACAATATGGTGCAATTTTTCGTTCACGCGTATTTTCAGTCTTTTTGCTTTTTTGCAGTTCCGATCCCTGCTGAGGCGCTTTGCATCGGTCTTCGAAGAGCCACAATTGAAAATGACCCCCGTTCTAAAGTGTATGTTCTGAAGATATTTACTGTGCCCTCCCCTCCCCTGCAATACTTTAAGATATATTTTTTTATCCTCTCTCCTCTAAAATTCCATAGAAGAGTGGCTCTTCTATACACCCTGTGTAATAGGTCAATAATAGGAACTGATATGGTAGGTAGGTAGTGAGGGGTGCTTTGGGACCTATGAGCAGCTAGGCTATTGTCCCGAATGATCCACTATAGGAACTGATGGTTCCTTATATGGACATTTGTAAACATTTTTTGTTTTTATCAGTTAAATTGAACCGGAGTAGTTACAAAGTTGTTAATTTTAATAATGATAGTCAACAGTCCAGGGATCATGGTCATATATTTTTGGAGTCCTACCATGTGTACATGGGGGTGAAAAAAATAAATTTTCCTTAGAGTGTCCATATTAGGCACAGGTACCTTACTTTTTCTTTAATTGTTTGCTGCAGCAAAAGAAAACATTATCAATGGATGGAAAGTTGGAAAGCTAAATAAACAATCTGCAATCATGCACTTTTATTATTTTTTTCTTTCTTTCTTAGACTTCTAATAGTGGAAATTCTTTGTGGGTACTATAACTTTCGTATTACTGAGTATATACAGTGAAACCTCCAAATAAGGGACACCTTTGGGACCGGAACTTTTGTCCCTTAAATAGAGGTGTCCCTTATTCGGAGTTTTTATTTTTTTTTTTTTAATTAATCGTCCTGAAAGATATGAAAATAACAATACATTAAAAGTGAAGTTTAAATGTATTCAAAGCGTATAAATTACATTAATCAGACACAAAAGGTATAGAGAATTAATTAAAATTTTTAATTGATTACTAAATCGTTAAATGATTTGTAGAATTATTGATTTGTATTTATTAAGCAAACTGTATACATGCAAAAAGTATAAAAACATTTAAAAGAATCATATTTGAAGTAATCAATGAAAAAATATTGTTTTGCAAATTCAATTTTTCACAATAAATTTTTCAAGTGTTCATTTACCATACTTATAGATTTTAGTTCTTCATTATCAGCAGATTTTTACAAAAAAAAAAAAAAAAAAAAAAAAAAAACCCCTATTTAATTGCTTTGCATATTTTAAGGCAACAAATCCCTCAACTACTCAGCTCAGTAAACAGAAAACGTTTTGACACATTTGTAAATTCCTTTTTTAACGGAAAGGTATAAAATTGGAACTTCTGACTATGGAAGTGATTTGGAATCGAACTGTATTTTCAAGTTTTGAATAAATTGCCTATTGAGTTAAGCGATTTTGATCACATGACAGACATTTTTCACCCCTTCTTGAGTACTTATTCTTCTTTCGCGTATAAACTCTGTTCAAAACACTTAGGTTGACAATATTATCTAAAAGATCTATTGTGTTTGAAAAAGATCTGTTGAGTTTGTTTTTTTTTTTTTTAACCAGAAAAAGCAGTAAAAAGAGTTCGACTACATAGTTGACATTGAACAACAACGTCTGCTAGTTTCAGACATTTCTGAATAAAAATAAATTAAAACTTTTGTCATAAAATTTGCCCTTTTGGATTTGAGAATAGCCTTAACACATCTGTAAAGTTCTTTATTTCACAATTTTCTTTTTTTCTCCACTTTCAGAATCATCCTCTTAATTTTCAGCATTACTTTCAATGGGGATAAACGCACTGAAGTCAAATCAAAATTGTTGGTTAATAAATGCTTGTCAATTGTGTCGTATGCCTCTGTATTAACATGACTGTCTGTCAGCTTAATAAGTTCACAAAAATCTGTATTTTCATTTTTATATCTCAGACTACTTCATTATCTGAAATTCAAAAGCCAGTCCTTTTAATCTCATTTTCAAGTGTCCCTTAAATAGAGTGTCCCTTATTCAGAGGTAAATACATTACACGTCCTATACAAAGGGACTGGGACCAGAAGTTTTGTCCCTTAAATAGAGGTGTCCCTTATTCGGAGTGTCCCTTATTTGGAGGTTTCACTGTATTAATAAAAATTTAATTTTCAGCCTACTTTATTGTTATTGCAACTTGCTAAAAATTTGAAAGAAATTGGCCAATTAGTCACAGAGATATAGGTGAAAACTGGGAAATTTGATTAGTAGCCAGTGGCCGGTTGACCCAATTTCATTAGTAGCCACTTTTTAAGTATAGATCAAAATGATTTTTTTTTCTTTAGCAGATAGTGAACAACAAAGTTACAAATATTTGATTAAAAATAAAACTGGCATTCTATTGAATGGAAAAATATGAATTAGTAAGTAATATTGCAGATAAAATTATAAGTGATAAACTATATTTAAATATATATTAATGCACCGTATAAAACAAGCAAAGAAATTGTATTTTTAAATTTTAAATTTAAAAATTATTTCACATTTTTCTTGGATATTTTATTTTTACTTAAAACTTCTAGGCTAGGATTTAAATATCATCAAGATTTCAAGTGGTAATTATTAAGTTTGGCGAGTGTACAGATAAATATAATTATTCTTTGCTTTGGCTGAGATTTCAAAACTGCAGATGTCTTATTAAGGCTATCAGAGAGAGCCAGTGTGAGGTGGAGGAAGCAGGGTGTTGGAAAAAAAAACAGGTTTTTATCAACCCCCCCCCCTTTTTTTTTGGTTTATACCAGGGTTTTTTTGGTTTAAACTGGTTTTTTTTTTTTTTAACATCCTTTCTTATTACATATACATGCATATTTATTGATAAAAATAGACATTATTAGTTTATAAGCAGTTTAATTTAATTTTAAAATAATTTAAATTAAGTAATTACAGTGCATTCGTATAGAAAATTGAAAAAATTCAGATTTTAGTTTAAACAGTTTTAGCAACAGTCTTATATTCAAAGAATTAACTGTTCTACACAGCGAACCATTGATGTCCTGAAAATCTTTATAAACAATCATTTGTAAATATATATAGGACAGTTGCACCATAAAATTTAACTAATAATAACACATTGTTCAGTGGTGCACAAAACAAGAATTTTAATATACATTTGTACAATTAAAACAAAATAAAACTTTCAACGTTTCGCGCCGTCTTCAGGAAAATATGATAATGGAAAGACTACATTTGCATCTTGATCGAGAGATAATATTTCTACTAAATTAAAATTAAATGAATTAAATTTTTTAAAAAATTTGCCATTTACACATGAGTAAAAATTAAAATATTGCAAGGAAATAAAAAATTTTAAGATTTTATGATGTTATGGCATATTTTTGGTATATTGTAGGATAAATTATCATTACATGGTTTATTTTCTCGTGCTATGATTTCGATGGATTCTCTTATTTTACCTTGAACTGGGTTATTGCATGGAACTATGATTTTGGCTTCCTCAAAATTAATATGGCAATATTAACAAGATGCAAACGTAGTCCTTCCATTATCATATTTTCCTGAAGACGTCTGCAGAAGACGGCGCAAAACGTTGAAAGTTTTATTTTATTTTAATTGTACAAATGTATATTAAAATTCCTGTTTTGTGCACTACTGAGCAATGTGTTATTATTAACAATCTTTTGATTACTAATACTAAACATTTGGATGTAGTTTGATAAATATTCTTTTAGACATTCAAATAATAAATTTCAAATACTTCATAGGATTTTTTTTTCTTTCTTTCTTTGAGTGACAATTTGAAGTTAACATTTTTTGTCGTTAGATTCAGAAAATAGCAGAGGGAAAAAAAAAAATCATTATTAAAATGCTATAACTAGCAAACAGTCTTTGAATACTCTCTTATTTGGTTTCATATTTGTCTTTTAATTCTTCAAGATAATCTCCCCAATCAAGAAAACTTTCTTTTATAGATTGGGCAAAATCTTAAAAGATTATTGTGTTATGTTATTAATCACATTAAATAATCTGCATTATTAATTTTTTTTTTTACTTAATATTGAATCTATTTTATCTTTGATCAATAGATATGTACACCAGTGTGTACTGATTTTAATCCTATGCATAAAAAATAACCTAAACCCACTACATCTAATACTTATTGTTGAAATAAAGTGTTAAAAGTGGAAATTATTTATATCCAATAATCTGAAACATGTAAATTAAGAAGAAAAAAAGAAAATGTTATTCAATTTCTTCTAAAAATCAATTTTTTTTTTTTTTTTTTTTAAAGAAAAAAACCATTTAGTTAATCTTATGCATAAAAAAAGGACCTAAACCCACTACCGTAATTTCTGGAAGAAAATAACTAGAAGGTAATTTTTGCAAGGTATTGAAATGAGGAAATTGGTGGTACTATGGAAAAATAGACTGGAAGTGAGCTTTTAGGCATAGCCGGATTAAGGGGGGGGGAGCTAAGGGGGCTGCAGCCCCGGGCCCCAACCAGTCAGGGGCCCTCGGCAGAGGCTCAAGTTGTACCAAAGTTTCGTTTAAAACAATTACAGGGGTGTAAAAGCTGCACAAAATTTTTTTTCCAACTTAACTTATATTGCCATTTGACGTCATTGCTGTCTGTATCTCCAAAAATTTCCAGGTTTAACAAAAGCAAATTTAGTCAAAAGAGCCAATTTTGTTAAAATGGCGCCGACGAAGAAACGCAAATTTTGACAAAGAACCGCGAAAAAGCGCGAATTTCGTCAAAAAATTGTCGATAAAACTCGAATTTTGACAGAAATCCGCAAAAAATACGCTTTCATCAAAGGATGGCAGAAAAAGTGCGAATTTCTTGAAGAGATCGCAGAAAAGAGCGAATTTTGCCAAAGAGACGCGAAAAAAGTGTAAATTTCTACTGAGGATCGCTTGAAAAAGCGTGAATTTCGTCAAAGGATCGCTGAAAAAAACACGAATTTTGACAGAATTGCAGAAAAAACATGAATTTCAGAAAAAGATCACAGGAAAACCGCAAATTTTGTCAAAAGGTCACGGAAAAAGGCAAATTTAAGAACACCATTAAAGTTAAAAAAATATTGATTAACATTATACATATTCAATATAAGATTTGTATTATACGATTAAAAAAACAAAACAAACGTGTGTGTGTGTATTTGAGGAGAGGGTGATATTCAGTATCGTGGTAGGAGGCTCAAGGTTTCCAATAGAATAAGGGGGGGGGGCAAAATTCCCAGTAGCCCAGGGCCCCAGAAGTGCTTAATCCGGCTCTGCTTTTAGGTCATGCAATTGTAACAGTTATGAAAACCTCTAAAGTGGAGCTAAAGTATTTGATTATGGTAGGATCAGGTCTTCTAATTAAATAAATCAGTTTTTTTTTTTTTTTTGGTTAGAGAAATACAATCTATAAGAAAATTTGATTAAGTTTTGAAACTTGCAATTTACACATGGTTCGCAAGGGCATTTATCAGATATGAGCCTGTCTTTCTCAAACATTGCAGATTTCCTTGAAAATATACATCATTGGTTTGGAAAGTTTACATCGCACCAAGAAGACTTAAAAACAACAATGGAAAAATTCATTTTATATCTGTTTTTGTATTTTAATTTAATATCATTAAGGTACTACTCTGTTATACTGTTGACCAAAAAAATTATCGCCAAACTGTAAGATTAAATGTCAATAATGGAGGATTGTGAATGTCACATTCAGTGGCATTCAATACGATTCACGTGTTTAAAATGTCATCAAATGATTTTTATTTCGACTCTTTATTAGTATTTTTATTAATATTCTACTAATTATTTGTTTTGAAAAATGAAATGAGAAAATGACGTATTAAAATTTCATGGTACAACAATCAAATAATTCTTTTTACCGTTTACCTAAAATATTACTAACTCAATCTTCAAGCCACGAGTCTTGTTCATTTTTCAAAACGAAATCTTATATTTGTATTTATAAAAGAAAATATTCTCTGAGAAGAACCTGTTTGGAAAAGGTTTGAAAGTACAGTAGACTCCTTCAAATCCGCAACTCTCTAAAATCCACACATATTTTATGGATGTAAACAATGAAACATTCATTTCAGATGTAGGTACAAAATTTGCCTTTTTTAGTTTTACATCAATTTCATATATTTTTTAATTTGTAATTTTTGTTAAGGTCATGATTTTTCATAAAGAAAGAATAATTTATTTCTGAAAAAATCAAGATATTACTGATATCATTAATAATCACAATCTTACCAAATATATATTATGTACTGATCAAGCTTTTTTTAGTTACTAAGCCTGGCTAAACCTGAAATAAAGCTTCGTTATTTTATGATCCTGAATTAGTAATGTATCTTTATGAGGAAAGTTTCATTGAATAATTTAAGAAAAACACATTTCATCATGATGATAATGAATATTTAATTGTACATTATTGATTATTAATTTGACCTTTGCTTTTAGTATTTTTATCATTTTAAAAACTATCTAAATTTTATTATTTTAGTTTATTACTTATTTTAATATTTTAGCATATTGTAAACATTCATTATATTTTTGATTTCATTATTAATTACATTCAAATTACTTTTTTAAAATGTAAACAAAGCAATGACCAGAAATCCTCAAAATTCTAAAATCTGCAAAACCTCTGGTCCCAAGCTGTGCGGATTTGAGGGAGTCTACTGTACTAAGATTTTTAAATAAAATTAACTTTTAACATCTATAATTGATTATTTAATCGCCTTTTAAGTAAGCATCATTCATTTTATATTTAAGACTACTTTGACTTATATTTGCATTTATTTTTCATAGGTAATCAGGACTGCATTCACATTATCTGGAAGCAGAAATTGAACTGGTTTTTGACAAGCAAGACATCTTGCAATTTTCTTCTAAACTGGTTGGTCGAACTTTGAAAGACAAAATCAAATCAACGATAGGTAAATTTTCCTTTTCAAGTATATTTCTCATTAAACAGGATAACTCTTTTACAGAATGTAGATTTGTCGTAGTGTTATACACAGGGGTGGGGAATTTTTCCAAAATCTTACCAGCCAAGGATTTATTTCACCAGCCCGCAAGATGCAACACACACGCAGTTGAAAATAGTTATGACAAAATCGCACGCGATTACAGACAAAATTACTATTAAAACAATGCACTTTCATAATTCTTTTTTCTATAATATTAAGAAATACATATAACAGAGGTAAGATTAATATTAGATAGAACTTAGTACCCTATTTACACTGTAATAATTTGGAAAGTTAAAATATCTAGATTAAAAAAGTGTTTCTGATAATGTGCCTATTGCCTTACTGTTTTTCGAAAACTAAAAATGCATTCGCCTTGTGAGAAAATCCACTCACCACTGGCAAGCAAAATGATCTATTTCCCCAACTCTGAATATTGTTATATGTAATTATAGTATCTAATACCCAGAAAATTTTCACCCCTTGGAAAATGAAAACATAGTATAGTAGACTCCCTCAAATCTGCACAGCTTGGGACCAGAGGTTTTGCAGATTTTAAAATTTTGTGGATTTCTGGTCATTGTTTTGTTTATACTTTGAAATCAAAAGTATAATGAATGCATACAATATACTAAAATATTAAAAAAAAAGTAATAAACTAAAATAATAAAAATTTAGATATTTTTTTAAATGATTAAAATACTAAAGGAAAGGTAAAGTTAATAATCAATAATGTACAATTAAATATTCATTATAAAAGAGGAAATGTGTTTTACCTAAATTATTCAATGAAACTTGCCTAATAAAGGTACATCACTAATTCACATCAGGATCATAAAATAATGAAACTTTATTTCAGGTTTAGCCAAACTTAATAACTAAAAAAGCTTGATTAATACAAAAATATATTTGGTAAGATTGTGATTACCAATGATATTAGCAATATCTTTATTTTTTTCAGAAATAAACTATTCTTACTTCATGAAAAAACATGAATTCAATAACCTTCACAAAAATTACAAATTAAAAAATGTATGGAATTGATATAAAACTGAAAAAACAACAACAAAAAAAAAAATCAATTTTTGCACCTACATCTGAACTGAATGTTTCATTGTTTACAGCTGTGAAATATGTGCAGATTTTAGAGAGTTGTGGATTTTAGGAGTACGGATTTGAGGGAGTCTACTGTAGATAAATTTTTGTAAAAATCACAAAAACAGTCAAATTAATAAGTTATACTAAAAGTACCATTAGTCTGAAATTTTCATGATCTATTATTAATAGATCATGAAAATTTCAGAATTTCCTAACATAACTAAAATTTTAATTTAACGGATTTGATGGCTGAAAACTTCTTATTCTTATTTTATTCTTATAAATAATTACATAATTTGAATATTTTAAATTACCGTTTCCAGATAGTTGATTTTTGCCCAAAGTGTTTTTAAAAAAAAATGATGTGCAAAGCTGACGTTGAGGCTCCTGATCTGCAAATTTACTAGTTAAACAAGTATAGTTTACCCATAGTTTACGAAAACGTTTCCAAGTAGATTTTACGACATATTAGTTAGTTATTTCAACCTGTCTATTTTTCTTCAGATACAATAGACTCCCTCAAAACCGCACAGCTTGGGACCAGAGGTTTTGCGGATTTTAGAATTTTGCTGATTTCTGGTCATTGCTTTGTTTACATTTTTTAAACAATAATTTGAGTGCAAATAATAGTGCAATTGGAACTATAATGAATGCTTATTACATAAAATATTAAAATAAGTAATTAACTAAAAAAAAAAAATTAGATAGTTTTTAAAATGATAAAAGTACTAATAGCAAAGGTGAAGTTAATAATCAATAGTGTTTGATTAAATATTCATTATAAAGATTAGATGTATTTTTCCAAAACTATTCAACAAAACTTGCCTCATAAAAGTACATTACTAATTCACATCAAAATCATAAAATAAGTTTTTTTTTTTTTTTTCAAGTTTAACGAGGCTTAATAACTAAAAAATCTTGATTAATGCATAAATATAATTTCTAAGATTGTGATTACCAGTGATATCAGCAATATCTTGAATTTTTTCCAAAAAAATATTATTCTTCCTTCATGATAAAAACATGAATAAAGTATTATTAAGAAAATAACAAAATAAAAAATGTATGGAATTGATGCAAAACTAAAAAAAAAAGAATTTTGTCCCAATATCCGAAATGAAAGTTTCATTGTTTACATCCATAAAATATGTGTGGATTTTAGAGAGTTGTGGATTTCTGGTTTGTGGATTTGAGGGAGTCTACTGTACTATCAAATAAACATTTTCATGTTCCAAAATTACATTTAGCAATCAAACAGGCAAAAATACCAACATTAACATTTTACTCTTACATGTAATAATCCTTATACGTTCCTGAAAACTGATTAATATATATTAAAACTGATGCGGATACAATTCCGAAAGTGACGGCCAGCAAATGAAACTTTTGTTTTTAAAAATTTTTTTTAATTTAGTAAATCTACTCATTTCTGAAGTTTCAGAAATTAAAGAAAAGTTGGTACTACTCTGTTATCCCGTCGACTAATTTCCCCAAATGATACAAATCGCCAAACTAATAGCCAAATTATACATATTGATATAATTTTTATTTTAAATAATGAAAAAACAAATAATTAGTAGAATATTAATAAAAATATTAATAAAAAGTCGAAATAAAAATCCCTTAATGATGTTTTAAACATGTGTATCGTATCTAATGTCATTGAATGTGACATTCACGATCTTCCATTATTGGCATTTAATCTTATAGTTTGGCGATAATTTTCTGGTCGACGGGATAACCTAGTAGTACCGAAAAGTTTTTCGATTCGTGCATGACTCGGGGTGGATTTAACTCGTGTGAAATTTCGATGTATTTTCGAAAACATTTGTCAGTTTTGACAGTGCAACTTCAGATGTATGCCATGTACAACGGTTTCAGAAAAGATGTTTACACGATTTATGGTATAAATAAAAGAGATACATAAATAATGTAAATGAGAAAAATGCTCATAAGAAGGTAGAGAATCAAAAGAATACTTTTTCATTTCCATGGGGAGGAAGTCTTTCTGACAAAATTTCAAATTTATCTTTAAACGATCCCCTGTATAAAAAAAAATAAATATATGATTTTCTGTTGCGTCCTTTTTCATATCAAACAAATAAGGAAAATCACACGTTAAGCATAAATTATGAAACACTCTCCAAAACTTCCTTAAATCTTTGACAAAACTTCGTTATCCATGGAAATAAGGTATTACTGTCTATAGCCAAATATGTATTCCAATAATTTTGAACAACCCTGTATTTGATTTTTCGAGTGATGTATATGCTATATAATGGGAAAATTTAGTTTAGCAAGAAAACGCCAAACTGGTTGAAATTTTCCTTTCAGTAAATTATGTTAATATATAAAAACATACTTGAATACTTTTGATCAACCCTGTAGTTTACCTAGCTCTTTAAACTACTTAAATCATATTTCTAGAAATTATTATCCAAAGGCGACCATGTATCCTGTTCTTTGCATGACCCTGTATTACAATTTATCTATATTCAACAAACATTTCTTAATAAATTGAATGCAGTTCAACGTAAAAATGTAAAAGTTATTTAGTACCTTTAAGTAAATTACATTCATATTCAGTAATCAATCCAAAATCTTTTGTGTAACCCTGTATATCTAAATTGTGCAACTATTAGCATTTATACACACCACACAATATGCATACATTTGGTAAAACTTAAAAGCAAAATATAAAGCTTAAAATATATTAAATACATTTATGAAAGATTTATTTGGATTTGATATCTTGAGAATTGACAAAGTATTTTTTTTTTCTCCCAAAAACCCATTTTCCCCCAGTCTATTTTTAATTTTATCAAATACTAGCATTAAAAAAGATAAATGCATTACTAAACAAAACGTTTTATTTTCGATAATTTAAAAGATATATAATTAACACACATTTTATCCCATTTTATAGGAGGCAATATAGTGGTTCTTACTTATAGGGATTTTAAAAAAATGTTATGTTGTGCCAGATAATAAGAACAATCGTAAAAATGAAACGACAATTACTTATACTGTACAATTACTGTAATGTGCTCCATGTTCTACAGAAATCATGTTGCTGTACATTTGAGAATTTCATATCAAAGAAAGAAAAATAATGCATTAAACCTAGATAATAAAAAAATACCCAACACTTTCAAAATACGTAATTTTGCCGGCCCATTCTTTTGTGCAGCTATTATGATCTATACATACGTAAATGTTCTAAATAGAATGTTAAAATATAGTTTAGTCAGAAAAAATATAATGAAGATTAAAATTCACCTTTATCAATTTCTAATAATAGACAGAAATGTACTTTAATTGTTTTTTGCAGCTTTTGTATATTGCTTGCAGATTTTTATACGGGCCACAAAATTGGATTAAATTATTCAAGCAAAAACCCGATTGAAATTACGGAATCCACATTTTTGGGAATTCCTATTTCACAAATGACCATGTATCCAATTTTGTTGTATAGTCAGGTATATGATTTTATTTAAATTCTACATATATCTCTTATTATAATAAATAAATGTAAACTTAAAAATGCATAATTCAAATTAAAACCATTTTAATCAATTCACGCTCATCCTCAGTACTGTTTGCGAATTATCTTGTGTATGTGTAGTCTTTTTTATAATTTAAATAAACAATAAATTATGCAAAAAATTAGTTAACTTTAAATTGCATACCATAATTGAAAATGCTCTTCAGCAATCTTTTTTTAATAGACCATACTTCGGATACAGCATTGTATCAGGATACAACTTCAGATACAGTACTGTATCCAAAGTCTTTTATGTGTCCCTGTAAATGAACAATAAATGTGATGCAAATCATATTCAACTGCAAGCATAGTGTAGTGAATCTTAATAATGTGTATTAATTTCATCTTGTTTGAAATAGTGCAAAACAATTAAAATACGCTGGAAATGTTTTTCCTCGTAGATTATTATGTTACCGACCTCTTTTCTGTGACCATGTAAATGAATGTTAAATGTGCTTTGACCTCATTTTCTGCAGAAATCCTGTTTTAGTGCATTTCAGAAATTGATATCAATTTCATTATTTTTATAACAGAGTGGCATCATTAAAATACCCCGCAAATGTTTTTTCTTTATATACCATAATATAATGAAATATGTTTGAGTTCCCTGCACGCATACTATAAATTAGTGATGGGCGATTTTGATTTTTTAAATTGATTTAATCGATACTACAGCCAACTCAATTTAATCGATACTTTAAAATTTTCAATCGATTTCTCTGAAGGTAATATAATTTTTATTTTCCTTCAAAAGTCGAAGATAAAGTTGTCGGATGTGCCAATTCCAAAATTTCAGTGCATTAGTTTCTAAGATAGAACAATTAAAGAAACCTCAGAAAAAAATCCTGCAAAATAGCGTTTTTTGTTGAGTGATGTTCACCAAAAATTGATCAGGATCAAATTTTATCAGGTACCAGCTGAATCTGAATTTTGATGAAAATTCATGAAAGCGCGAGATACAGCTATTGCGTAATCATGAAAAATGCAGCATATCAGCGCCACCAATAGGGCAATTTACACCAAGAACTAAACAACACTAATCTATGTCAGGGATTTACTGAATCTGAATTTTGATGAAAATTCGTTCTTGAGATAGCGCTATTGCGTTAATCATGAATGATGCAGTATAGCAGAGCCATCTCTTGAGCGATTTCCACCAAAAGGTAATTAGCATCAAATCATATCAAGGACTAATTGAATCCAAATTTTTATGAAAGTCCGTGTGTTAGTTCTTGATATAGAGCTAAAATGGAAACGGGCGTGCGAAAAGAGAACTGCGCCCGGTTCAAAGTTCCAATTTAGCTCTCCCCGCCTTATTAACTTTTCCTTGTGATAGGACAGAAGTGAGGTTAGTAGTAAAAATTTGGCACCCCCTAAATTTCCGCGCTCGGGACGACCACCCCCTTCGCTCACCCCTTTTTCACATGGCACTGAGTGGAAATTGTGAAAAATGCAGCATAGCAGCGCCATCCGATATACATCAAAAGCGATATACATCAAAATGTAAAAAACATCAATTCATGTCAAGGACTAACTGAATCTGAAATTTGATGAAAATCCGTGCATTCGTTATTCAGATATAGCTGTTGCACAAATCGCAAAAAATGCAGCATAACAGCGCCACCTCTTAGGCTATATACACCAAAAATTAATTAGTCATTTAGGTCAAACTAAATCTAAAGTTTTGTGGAATTCCGTACATTTGTTCTCGAGATAGAGCGGTCAGAAATTTTTGTCATATACAGACTCAGAGTGACAGACAGACTCACAGACAGATATTTCCTGAAAACCATGAAATCGTGTTAAAGACCTTCTAAAATATATAAATCCATTGAAAACGGGAAGTCGAAATTTCTTACGAATCAAATACTCTCTTCTTGTAAAGTTACAAAAGAAAGTAAACACGTAAATTCGATTTCGATCTTTAGATTCGATTTCGATTTTTAGATTCGATTTTGATCTGTAGATTCGATTTCGATCTTTAGATTCGATTTTTATCTTAAGAATTGATTTCATTTTGATTTACAAAAATTGAAATCTCATTTTGGAAGATTCTTAGATACCAGTAGCATTGTATTTTTTTACTTTCTTCTATCTTCAATAGAAGGAAGTATTGTAATCGAAATTTTTTTCGACTTCCGGTTTTCGACGGATTTACACGTTTTAGGGGTCAGAGATTCCAAAAAACATGTTTTTACAAAATGTCTGTCTGTCTGTATGTCGCCATTCTACCATCAAAAAGTGCATGAAGTTATGCATAGAATTGAACCAAATTTTTTGTGAATGTTTTTGGCTGTGGCAAGCAGGTACTCCTGCAGTTTTGAAATATTCCGCCGGAAGGGGGCGCTGCTATCGCGATTTTTGTGCCATTTTCAATATTGTACCGACCAAAAGTATATGAAGTTATGCATCGAATTGAACCAAATTTTTTCTGTATATGTATGACTATGGCTAGTTGGTCCTCCCTGAATTTGAAAAAATTCTACCGAAAGGGGACGCTTCAATCGCCATTTTTGTGTCATTTTCAATATTGTACCGACCAAAAGTATATGAAGTTATGCATCGAATTGAACCAAATTTTTTGTGTATGTGTATGACTATAGCTAGTTGGTCCTCCCTGAATTTGAATAAAATCCACCGGAAGGGGACGCTGTAATCGCGATTTTTGTGCCATTTTCAATATTGTACCGACCAAAAGTATATGAAGTTATGCATCGAATTGAACCAAATTTTTTATGTATGTGTATGACTATAGCTAGTTAGTCCTCCCTGAATTTGAAAAAAATCCGCCAGAAGGGGGCGCTGCAATCGCGATTTATGTGCCATTTTCAATATTGTACCGACCAAGTATATGAAGTTATGCATTGAATTGAACCAAATTTTTTCTGTATATGTGTGACTATAGCTAGTTGGTTCTCCCTGAATTTGAAAAAAATCCACCGAAAGGGGGCGCTGCAATCGCCATTTTTGTGTCATTTTCAATATTGTACCGGCCAAAAGTATATGAAGTTATGCATCGAATTGAACCAAATTTTTTGTGTATGTGTATGACTATAGCTAGTTGGTCCTCCCTGAATTTAAAAAAAATCCGCCAGAAGGGGGCGCTGCAATCGCGATTTATGTGCCATTTTCAATATTGTACCGACCAAAAGTACATGAAGTTATACATCGAATTGAACGAAATTTTTTGTGTAAGTGTATGGCTATGGCTAGTTGGATCGCGCTGAATCTGAAAAAAATCCGCCAGAAGGGGGCGCTGCAATCGCGATTTATGTATCATTTTCAATATTGTACCGACCAAAAGTATATGAAGTTATGTATCGAATTGAACCAAATTTTTTGTGTATGTGTATGACTATGGCTAGTTGGTCCTCCCTGAATTTGAAAAAAATCCGTCGGAAGGGAGCGCTGCAATCGCGATTTTTGTGCCATTTTCAATATTGTACCGACCAAAAGTACATGAAGTTATACATCGAATTGAACGAAATTTATTGTGTAAGTGTATGGCTATGGCTAGTTGGATCGCCCTGAATCTGAAAAAAATCCGCCGGAAGGGGGCGCTGCAATACCGAATTTTATGCCATTTTGAATATTGCACCACATAAAAGTTCTAGAACTGAACTAAACATTTTGTATATGATTATTTTTTGGTAAGGCAAGTAGGTCCTCCCTGAATTTGAAAAAAAATCTGCTTATCATTCTATTGTCCATCGGCTCGTGCAGAGACGGAAATTCGTTTTTACTCCGATTAATTGATTGAAGCAGAAATTTAAGATGAAAATCAAAGTTGGTAAGGTATTGAATTAAAATTATTAAAGCATTAAAATGAGTAACTATTTTTTTTATATTAAAATGTATGTATGAGATAGAAGAAAGTTTTGGGATTGGCACATCCAACTAGTTTTTATTTACTTTAAATGGATTCACATTTCAGATCGAATCGATTTTTCCAATTTTATTGTTTTAATGCTAGTATTGATATAAAATTAGGTATAAAAATAGATTTTTTTTTCCTTTCTAGGCTAAATCGGTGTTGAATGCAGGTATTTTTCACTTTGAGGGCTATTTGCGACTCCAGAGAAAGCCATGTTTGACAGCTCTATAAGAGAGGGGGAAATCGCAATTTGTGCATTAAAAAGCATAAAATCTCATAACTTCTGGGGGGGGGGGGGGTATCCCTTGCGGGCTACCCCATTAATCCGACACTAGGATAAATCGTTATATTTTTGTTTACAAGTCCAGTTATTTGAATTATTGGTTTATGTTTTATTTTTCACGCTCGTCTCTTTTAATTCCCCCCCCTTTCCACATCAGTTTTAACTTACATGGCCGTTCGTAATATGCATAGTTTTAAAAATGTCCAATTCTCATTCTGTTTTATTTTAGATTCACATTTTGAATCCTTGATAAAAGATAAATAAAGGATCGCCCTTCCGCCCGTTTGGGGTTTATCTGCACCCCGCCGGATGGCATATTTTTTTGTTTCTTCAAAAGAAACCAGGGTTCGGGATTTTTTTGATTTTTTTAATAAAAATCAAAACAATCAGATTTTTTTTATTTAAATCAGATTTTTTTGATTTTTTAAAAAATTGCCACACATTATTTGTTTAATTTAAATAATATAAAGTTTACATACATAGACATGCATATTATAAGTATTATCTATTACTAATATTACACAATTTACAAAAATGATTCACATTATTTCAAGGTAAAATTTTAGGCTATGAAAAAAATCTTGATTACACAAAATGGATGAAAAACTACAAATCAGATGTCAAAAATTAATTCAACCTTCAATATTTTAATTAAAATAAACATCTGCAACACATAAAAAATTTAAACAAAATTGGAAGTTTTTAACTAAGTTTTAAACTTTTTTGACTGAGAAAAATGAGTTCAGTTGCTGCCATTAAAATACTTAAGGCCAGAGGACACAAATTGAGATGTCATCACTAATCGACTGACTTCTTAGTAGTGTTGGAATTTACACAAGAAAATTTTGAATAGCAATTTTATTTTACTTGTGGAATATTTATCATCTTATAAAACAATAACTATTTAAACTTACTAATAAGAACTTGGAATCCCTAAATAAAAATTCAGCCAGAGAAGAAATGCTACAGTGTTGCCGCATCTGGATATTTTTTTATTGGGGGATTCCAAATTCTCATGTGTATGTTTAAGTTTAAGAAGTAATTAATCATAAGTTAATCAGTATGTTCAGTGTTTTATATGATGATTGATATTCCACAAATAAAATAAAAGTAAATTGTTATTCAAAATTTTCTAGTGTGAATTCCAACATAATTGAGAAGTAAGTCAATTAGTGAATACCTCACAATTTGTGTCCTCTGGCCTTGAGCATTTCGATGGCAGCGGTTTAACAGTTTTATCTGTTGATTTCTAATTTCTGAAAGTATCAAACCAAAGGCAAAAAACATTTGTTCGATTGAAGCAGATAAATCTATTGCAGTAAAAAGCTAGTTGATCATTAATTATCTTTTTAGTATGAGTTTTTTCGATAACTGTAACAAAAATACCTTCCACCATTCTAAAGGGCTGAGATCAATTATATTAAATTAAATAAATAAATCAATTGCTGATTGAGATTTTGCTCAAATCCTTATATAGCAGTCTTAACCAAAGTACAGCACATAAAGTCATACAATTTTATTTTACCTCAACTTGCAAAAGTTTTTCTAAATACTAATGAGTAAATATTCAAATATTTAGTATATTTCTGTTTAGATTTCTTTACCGTTGCAAGATTATTTTATAATTTGATTCAAATGAAATTTGAAAGCATTTTTTTTTCTAAACTTTACATTTATTTTACTTTTTTACTAAGCTTAAGCTTTATCTTTCTGAAAGTTGTTTGATTACATATGGTATATAAAACTAAATTATATTAAAGCACATTATTATGTTTGTTTCATCTGAAATTTATTAAAAAATAACTTAAACTGATTTAAATCAATGATTTTTTTTTTAAAATCAGTTGATTTAAATCGTGATTTAAATCATGATTAAAATCAAGCCGATTTAAATCAACGAACCCTAAAAGAAACAAAAAAAAGTTGTTGAGGGGGGCTTGCACCCTCCCCCAACATACACCTTAAAATTTCGCTCATTTAATTCTCTACCATTTTTAACTTAAAAGTTTAAGCCACATGGCACCCCCAGAGCTGTAGACCCCTCCCCCCCCCCCTTGTCGATCACTCACCTAGTTTTGCTAATTTCTTCACTTCATTTCAATCTTTAAAAGGCTATAGATTTGCTTCTATGGGAACTACAGTGGGGAGAAAAATTCTAGGGTAGCTAACTTTTTCTCGCCGTTCTTTTTGCTATTCCAGTTTCCCGGTATTCCCCTTAGAATCTTTTTTTTTTTGGGGGGGGGGGCTTTTTCCATTTTTTGATGTAATATGTCTATTGAAATCTTATGCTTCATACATTACAAATCTAGCATAAGAAATTTTCTCCCATTATTTTAGGTCAAATTACGGACCCAAAATGGTTCAAATTTAAATTTTTCAAACTTCTTCGGGAAAAAAAAAAGAAACATTGGTGCATACTAGCAAAACTGGGCCCTAAGCTTATTGGCCACCGAGTGCTCAGCAGAGCTATTATTTCTTTAGATTGTCATCTTTAAATTCGTAATATCTTTTGAATGGAATTTCCGATTTGAATAATTCAAAAAGTAATCTACAGATGCTGAAACAGTCATGAATACAAAATGATTTATTTGGATAAGGATTAATGTATCGATAGTATGGTCTAATTTTGGTTGATGTATTTATGGCATTTCAAAATGTAAGAAAGAAATTATAGTGTGTTAACTACAATAGCTGCTGGACATATGGTATCGCAAGGTTTTTTTTTATAGATGTTAATATGTTCTTTAATATTATAGAACCTTTTTTTTATTCATTTAAAAGTATTTTCTAACGATTCAAAAAATACACACGAAATTGTTCAAATTACCACTTCTGTCGGCATTCTCGTAATGCCACCATATATTTTTTTTTCATGTTCGTCCGTCCTAACGCCCCCCCCCCTTTCCTCGCCAATCTTAACTTACACGATCGTTCAAATTAGCCATGCGATTTTAAAAATGTCTAATCCTCGTTCTATTTTGTTATAAATCCACATTTTGAAACCTCAACAAAAGATACATTTGGGCCAGGGTCGCCCTCCCGTCCGTTTGCGATTTACCTTGCCCCCTTGGGTAGGGAGCATATTTTTTGTTTCTTCCACACCATCTTGTGTAACATGTCGTTATAAAGCTTTTATCTCCTCGTTCTTTTCTGTTACTACCCCTCTCCCCACCTAGTTACATGTTCTTGGCACTTTTTATAGTTTCAATGAGTGCATGTTCCCCGCGGGCCACCAAATGAATTCAACACTAAGTTAAACACTATATTTGTGTTTATAAGCCCAGTTATTTGGATTATTAGTTTATTTTTTTTTTCAATTTCGTCTGTACTAATCCTTCGCCCCCTCCGCTTTCCTCGCCAATCTTAACTAAATGGGCCGTTCAAAGTATGCATGCAATTTTTAAAATGTCCAATTCTTGTTCTATTTTATTGTAAATCCTCATTTTGAAACTTCGACAAAAGATACATTTGGGCTATGGTCGCCCTTCCGTCAAGTTTGGAGTTTACCTGGCCCCTGAGTATGAAGCATATTTTTTGTTCTTCCAAACTATCTCACGTAACATTTGGTTGGCATATAAAAAAAAGAAAAAAACTTTTTTCTTATTTTTTATTTATTTATTTATTTATTTTTTGTCTATACTCCTTGTTTTCCATCCCAACAGGGGCGTCGCCATGGGGGGAGTATGGGGGGGGAGCCTCCCCCCTCCCAATATGTGTGAAGTTGGGAAATTTGAGCTTAGAGTTGGGAAAATCTAGATTTTTGAAAGACTTTCTTTTTTTTAATAATTGTAAGAAATATATGAACTTTTTATTCTTTCGGCGATTATCGTTTAGCAAGCAAGTTAAATTGTCAAAAGAAATCAACCAGACTCAATTTGTCATTGAATTTCTCTGTTCTACAAAAATATCATACACTTAGTAGACCTAAATGTCTCTGCTCCTGTGTATCAATATCCAACTCTAAACAGCCTTCTCCACTCCTTTGTTTCCTCCAAAACTTTGTTCATTTCTGAAAAATTTCAAATTATAGTCCGTGACTTTTAGGTAGATTTCGTAAGAAATACTACCTATTGCAATCGCACCAGTTTATATATCTATCTATCTATCTATCTATATATATATATATATATATATATATATATATATATATATATATCTCACTTTTTTATGGACATGATAACTTCTATAATTCTTCACCGATCTCCACCAAACTGGTACATAAAATCAATGGGGATAAAATCTTGGCTGAGTTCGTTAATGGGCAAAATCGGACCAAGGGGGTCGGAATAGGGGGCGTTTTTGTGAAAACCGAAAAAACGCCATAACTTCTTCATTAAAATAGATATCGAATCGGTTTAAAGTTTATATTACTTCTTAAAAATGGGCCAAAAGTATATACATGACAGATTTTTGATAAATTTAGAAGTGGGCTCAAGGGGCGAAAAAAACAGGGATTTTGAGATAAAAAAACTCATAAACTTCGTCAATTTTCAAGATATCAAGTCCAACTAAATTTTTTATAAATGTTCTTAAAATTATCTAAAACTTTTGTATTTACAAGTTTTTGATAGGACCAACTTTTACTGATGAAAAAAATTAAAAACGAAAAGAAAAAGGGCGCTGAAAAAAAGAGAAAAATCCATAACTCCGTCAATTTTTAAGATATCAAATCTGATTAAATTTATTTTACATCTTCTCAAAAATATCTACAACTTTTATATTGACAAGTTTTTCATAGGACCAATTCGTATAGCAAAAAGAAATTAAACAAAAATAGGAGTTGGAGAAAAAAACCTCAAATCCAAACGGTTTATATTCTGACTCATTTTTAAATTAATTTTTGATTTTAAACGCATCCAAATGGTAGATCCTCTTATTTAGAAACTGTATAAAGTGACGCATTGGTCAATTTTCTGATAAAGACAGAATATATTTCAAAAAAGGCTACCAAAAAGGGTATTTTGGACAGAATTTCCGAAAGTCATCGGGACTGAAAATTGAAGGAAGTATTCAAATAAGAAATTGCGTTTTTTCCTGACTCGTTTTTAAATCCATTTTTGCTCTCAAATGCATCCAATTTACAGATCCTCTTATTTAGGAACTATATAATGTGATGCATTGATCGGTTTTTTGATAAAGACAGAATATATTTCAAAAAAGGCTACCAAAAAGGGTATTTTGAACAGAATTTCCCGAAGTCTTCGAGATTTGAAAATTTAAAGTTTTCACATAGCAAATTGCGTTTTTTATGACTCGTTTTAAAATCCATTTTCGCTCTCAAATGCATCCAATTTACAGATCCTCTTATTTAGGAACTATATACTGTGACGCATTGGCCAGTTTTTTGATAAAGATAGAATATATTTTTAAAAATGCTGTCAAAGTGAGTATTTCGCACAAAATTGTCCGAAGCAATCATGATTAAAGTATTAAGGATGTATTCAAACAACAAATCAGTTATTTTATGATTCATTTTTAAATTAAATTTTTTTCTCAAATGCTTTCAATTGACAGTTTTTTGTTATTTAGGAACTGTATAATGTACTGTTTTGGTCGATTTTTTAATAAATTTAGAATCTATTTCAAAATATGTTGTCATAATGGGCATTTGAGCTGAATTTTTCTTAAAGTGATTCTGATAAAACCAGTTTTTGCAGAAAAATGAAATTAAAAATTTTTCATAAACGGCCAAATGAAGTTATTAAACTGGGTTTATCTCTAATCATATATATATTGTTGAAATGAGCACTCTTCGAAATCTACCTCCGCCTATAGGCCCAGCCGACAGGGATTTTTATGTTATTTTCGTATGAAAAGCCATAATGGCTCTCATATACTAGAAGTCTGTCCGAACCTGGGCTTGGTCCTATGGGCCGAGCAGGCAAAATGAAAGGCAAACTTTCAAACAGAGTGCATCCACCAGTCTGATATAAAAATTTAAAAGAAGCTCATAAAATTTGAATTATTTTCAATAAATATGAGTTTTACAAGAATACATATAAATGTGCTGCATGAGCTGATTTTATTTTGACATGATACAAAAAATAACGGTTAAAAATAGTTGTTGGTTACTCTAAATTTTAAGGCGCCCTCTAACAGTATTTTTTGAAATTAATCTTTAAAATTTAATTTCAAGGAAATATTGACATAAAGAATAGTTTTAGCGAAAACAGCAAACGAATCGACCAATTTTTCCGTTTTTTATAATCATTTGAAACTTGAATCTCCCCACCCCCACTGAACACAGTTCAGTTTGCGCTACTTAACCACTCCCAACGATTCAGATTTTCATCTCAAAATTTAAGTTTATGTCTAAGCTTCTAAAAAAATTATGAGATGCAAAAAATAATTGTACGTTACTCCAAAGTCTAAAGCGCCCTCTATCGGCATGTTTTCAATTTTATCTTTATAATTTATTTTCAAGATAATACTGACATAAAGAATATTTTTAGTGAAAATCGCAAATCACTTGACAAATTTTTCTGTTTTTATAATCATTTGAATTTTTGGACCCTGAACTTTAATGGCGCCTATCTCTTTTGGAAGACGTTTGGGACCCTTAATTTCCTATTTAATATTGTTTGTCTTGATGTGTACTATCACTCCTTAAAGTTTGTACCATGAATTTAGAAACACCCTGTATATGGCGTGTTTTCGACCGGAGGCACCGTTTGACCTGAAGTGATGCTGTAACCGCGCGCTCTCCGCCCTCTATCTCGAAAACGCTTCGACATATGAAAAATGTTTTCAAACAAAATTTGTAGAGAATTTTGTATTCTACAATATTGATAATACTAAATACAAATAGCAAAAAACCTATAGGAAATGAGATATTTACAAAAAACCCCCGATTTTTGTGACCTTTGACCTTGGAATTTAATAGTTGCATACACCCTACCATATGTAGGTTTTGAGACAACTTTTAGGGTGTCAATATACAAGTATTTACAGACTTACAGCTGGGTATCTCAAATTTTGAGATTCTTACCTAATTTAAGCTTAAATGACTGGAAAATTATGCGTTTTCTCCCAGATAATTTTCGTTTCTCGATTAAAGCATTACTTGATTTTGAATTAGATAAAGGAGCGTTGAGTAAATTTGACATTGAGCTTGTGTTTAACTCTTCATAATTATCATTTGTTGACGCTTCTTCAACAGTCAAAGCTTGATGTTAAGTGAGACTTGATCGTTTTCGGTAATTTCTGGAATTATTTTTAACTAGCAGTTACCCGTGACTTCGTTCACATAACATTTAAAGGAGAAATAATTGATCAATCAAGCAAAAAATTTCGATGATGAAAAGCATGTGTAATTAACTTTTTATCGCGAATTTATGGTAAAAAAACTTCTGATAATCCCTAGCTGCGAATTTGTTTGCTGGTCAAAATTTTCCTTTCAGCGATTAATACTAATAGATAGAAACATTCTTGAATTCTTTTGTTCAGCCCTGTAGTTTTCCAAGTGCCTTTAGTATACGAAAGTATCTTTCTAAAATTTATTTCAAACAAAAATACTTCTTATTACTACCTAAATTACATTTCCAGAAATTATCATCCGAAGACAACCTTGTATCCAGTTCTTTGCGGGACCCTGTTTATCATTTTATATATATACTACAAACATTTCTTAGTTTACTAAATGCAATTCAAAATAAAAATGCATATTTTATTTAAAAACCACCTTTAAGTAAATTATGCTCATATTCAGTAACCTTTCCGAGATCTTTTGTGTAACCCTGTATATCTAAATTTAACTATTTATACTATTACCATTTATACTCTCCATTTAATATGCATACATTTAGCGAAACTTAAAAGCACATATCATAATTCAAAATGCATTTCATCCATGCAACAGTCATCATCCATGATATACAGTACTTCGCAAAGAATATATAATATTTGAAATCTTTTGTGTGTCCCTGTAAATGCTATGCACTTCGTATTATGCATGAAATAACTTACATTAAGCCTCAGCAACATAATCAATTTGATTATACATGAAATCGTTTACCATAATTAAAATATGTCGGAAACTGTTCCTCCCTTTATTCCTATGCAATGGAATTCTTCTGTCTGACCCTGTAAATGAATAGTAAGTGCCCTTTTCACTACATACTTTACAAAATGCATATTTTAGTGCACTTTGTAAATGCATATAAATTTGAATATGTTCTCTACAAGCTGTAACATCGTTAAATTTAATTAAAACGATTTTTCCCCATAATGGCGTAATATAAGGGAATTTTTCGACTATCCCTGTAAATAAACTAATCATGGTAGAAACTTCATTTTCAATAGGTATTCGTGCTAGGTAAACGTTAATAATGTCCAAAAATTTCATGGAAATCGGAGTACATTTACGAAAGTTGGAAAGCGACCAGACAGACAGACAAACCGAAAGCATAATAACCTATCAACTTTGTTCGAAAATGTTAAAAAATCGAGCCAAAAATATATTAATCAGTGATTTTATTTTCCACCTTTTCCCCACAAAAAATTTCTTCCATTGATAATTATGAGTTTTGAATAAAAATATTCATTTGTATGTAACTTATAACTTATTAATTATTATACTTAAAAAATATTTGATTCATTTTAAATATGACGTCATTATTTATCTCGCTCCATTAGCTACTGATATTCATACCCCTTATATTTTTAACGACTGCTATAAAGTACCTGTTTTATTTCAACTATGACGTCACATTTTCATGAGTGAACCATTTTATTAAAAATATAATTCTTTTTCGTTCTTTTTACTTTTAATTTATGTCACCATATTTTACACAAAAATTCCCATTAACTAAACAAATATCCTTGTTAAATATATTATAAAAAATACACCTTTTATTTTTATTTCAAACATGACGTCATATTTATTTTCTTTTAAATTATTTTATTATAGTTTTTCGCGTGGAAGTTTTCTATTAAAAATTCATTGCCGCTGAAAAATTATTATTCCAATTTTTTATTTTCTTGGCAACAGGAAAGGAAAATGGTTAAATTTTATCTGAAAAATGCCTATTGATTTTGTATGAAAAATAATTAAATTTTGAATTATTAAAGAAAATATTTGAATAAAATAAATAAAAATTACCCTATTATTTAATCCGGACTTCTAACTTTACGTCCGCAAAATTTCAAAGCAATCGGTTCAGTAGTTACGGCGTGAAAGCGGAACAAACAAACAAACAAAAAGACTCACTTTCCGATTTATAATATTAGTAAGGATTTCTGGAATTATATCAAGAACAAAGTCGACCAGATTATTAGTTACTGAGATATTTGTAATCTTGTTTTTTACAGTCTTGGATTTTTCATGACCCTGTACTTCATTCAAATTTCAATACAAAAATATATTTTAATCGGAAATAAGACGCTTAATCCAATGCAGTGAAATGTTAGTTAATATGATTATTATTTTTGGAGCTAAAAGGATGTTTCTTTTACGCAATTCGGAACTATTTGAGTAGTTTGGTGTTTTATAAAATCTGTCGAAATTGGTTCATCAGCAATTCATTAATAGAGCATTACTATGTATATTAAAAATATTTAAATGTACTTTAAAATTTTATTTTGGAATTGTTATGCATTTTGTAAATAGTTTAGACATATTTTATTTTCACATTACATTATGCATATCCATGATGGGTAAGTATTACGGTGGCTCCCAATGACTAGTTTTTTTTTAGAATGAAGCAGATAAGCAAAGTTCCTTTGAACAGCCTTCAACATTTTTATTTATTACCATGTTATTAAGAAGTTACATATAGATTTTTGTTTGCTGAGTAATGTATCTCATATTTTTCAAACTTTCTAATTTCAGGAATAGGAATACCAGCAAAAAGATTGAGAACAACTTTAGAAGGAATCATGGTATAAGCCTTTCAGTTTAATGCTGCTGCCAATTTGAAAACAGAAATAATGACACTATCTGTAATATTTTATACAAAAGTTTGAAATAAAAGTATTATTAAAGATGTAAAGGAAGATGAATGTCAGCTAAATTATAAGGCATAAGAGAACAAAGAAGAATATACGACACATTATTAAAATTCACAGAAAAGAGCTTGAACCTCGTTAAGATATAAATTGAAATAAACCGAGCAAAGAAGACTTTCAAATAGTTGCATAAAACAGCAAAATAAAATGTCTTCAAGTCAGCCTACAATAAAGCAAAGTACAAGAACAGATTCAAAAAAAGAAAAAGGTGCCAGAGAAGGTAAACTATACGAAATAATGTTATTACTATCACTTGCAGGAAAAGTGCGTGAACTTTCAAAAAACGATAGTCGACGATTCTGTAAATATACAATTGGTAGAGAAATTAAGTTAGATAAATATTCAAACATTGATGATGTAGTTTTAAGTTATGAAGATCAAGATAAGACAAAGAATCTTATATTTATCCAACTTAAACAGATGCAGGATTATAAATTAATAGACTCTGATGTGTTATCTACAGTAGCAGCGACAGCTAAGGATTTAAAAAACCCACACGGCTTCCTGTGTAAAGATTTTAATTTACAAAAATATTTCATCTCTTTTTTGGGTGTTAGGAATGAGCTAAAATTGACCGATGCTGAAGAAATGAAAAATGGTAAAATAAAATATGTTGTTTTATTTACAAACGTCGGATTGGAAAGCAAAGAGTTGGTGAAGAAAGGATTTAGTTTAAAAAAAGCACCTGATGATATCGCTGATTTATTTGCGTTGTCTTCTGAGTCGCAACTTCATTCCTATCAGCTGGAGGGTGTGAGTGAAGGTCTTCGTAAAATACTCAAAAAAAGTTCGGATTTAGACAGACTCGCGATAGAACTGGCGCAGTATGTAGTTTGTGAAGACTACCGAAAAAACAGAATTATGGGAACTCGTGAAACTTTTATAAAGCTTTATCATGTTGCATTAGAGAAAAAAGTCATACGAAAATCACCTGAAAAACAAGTACAAAATGGACACTATTTTCGTGAAGCCCAGTTCAGAGGTGATTTTTTAGACTGTGATCAAACTGCATCCAATCTGCATTCACTTCGCGTAGCATTGTTCGAAGCAGTAAAGGAGCTTGATGAATCGAAAAAAGATGCAAATGATGAGGAATTAAAAACAGTTTTAAAAGAGGCGAAATGGAAAATAGTTTCCAACTTCGATAAAAGCAAACAAAACACTAAATCCGATTTTCCATGCAAATGGATACCAGTAGGAGAGGAGGATATAAAAGACTTTTTTCGTTGCTTCGTATTTATAATCAACCAGCCTAGAGTGACGGAATTAGAACTGCTTTATAAACATTTCATTCAAGACGCAGTTGTCGAGAACACTTCAATGGAACAATTTGTAAATGACATAAATGCAACAGGTCCGGAATTTAGGGGCTGTGTTGAAAAGATATTCGGACTCGACATCAAACGACATGACGACGAAAAGTGGATTTCTGATAACCAAATCGAAGCTTTTATGAAAGAAAAACATCAGCTTCTTCGAATTATGTTCGTTGTGAGTGCAATGACTTTAATGTACAAAAATGAAATCATGCAATATGGTGAGTTTAATGATTTTGGTAAAATAAAAGAAAATGTACGAAACTTTTTAACAAGTGCCTGCGTGATGCTGTGCATTAATACTCCAGTAACTGTGTTAACATCTATTAAAATATCACAACATTTCAATGCGGACAAAAATTGTCCAATTTCATTAAGCTTGGACATTTTAGGCTCAACAGAAAACAGACACTATGTATCGAAAGCTTTTGAACTTGAAAGTATTAGTTTGTTAACGATCGAATGCAGACAGGCATTTGAAAATCGTGATATTACATTTTTACACAAGTTAGTTAATATAGCAAAAATAAAATCCAATAAAAAAATAATACTTATCATGCAACAAGAAAATTTTGACATTTGCACGAAACGTTTTAAAGCTGATTTTCAAGACGATGGGATATGTGTTATCGAAAATGATTGTATAGACTTAAAACGTTTTGAGCCTAAGGAGGATCCTCTAGCAAAACAAGTGCTTGTGTTTCAGGGACAAGAAGAAAAAGTAAGTTTGTCCGATGTAACAGGCATTAGTAGCTGGCATTCTTATGTGGACAATTTGTGTGAAGGAGGCAGAGAGCAAGGCGTCATGGACGGAATGACGTTGGTCGACATTCTGAGCAACGATGAAATGGAAGTGGGAAGTAAGCCTCCAGGAACGAGCAGCTTAGAGGGTGCCTATGTCCCAACGTACGAAGAAATCAACGTGGAAACTCTGGTTGACAGATTAACGTCACGCGAGGATGAAAACGATGTGTATGTCATCAGTGGGATATCCGGTTCCAGCAAACAGGCAAAAACAGACAAATTGATTCAGTACTTAGGGCTGAGCAATAAGAAAGAAATCATAGAAAATCAACTGGGCTATATCGGCAGTGACAGTAAAATACAGATAGCCAATGACCAATTCAAGCACAAAGATTTCCAGAGTCTTTGTCACAATTGTTCAGAGAAGCGTGTTTTCTGGATTTCCGTAGAATGTAAAAAAGATGTGGTGAAATTAATTTTACAGGAAACTTACAATCCCAAATTTTATTTGAAAAGAAAATTTAAAATTTTCTTTGAAAAAATATTTTTTATAAAGAAAGATTTAAAAGAACACTTAATCAGAGAGGATCTTTCTGAGACATTCATTTTTCAATGTGTAGAAAACAAGCAGGAATTATACAAGTCTCTGGAACTAAATGAATCTGAAATAGAGCAATTTGAAAATAACAGTAAAATTAAGATATTTATTCAAAAATATGATGCAGAGGCCGCGTTTACAGACTTAAGTACACGAAATGAAACTGTTCATTTTCTTGAGTTCGAAGAAAATCAGTTTGTCTGGTGTGAATCTCATGGTTCGCTGGAGAATCTGCAAAAATATATTGATCGCGATCGGAGTGAGCTACAAATGTTTGGCCACGATCGTGGAAAATCACTTTTATTTGAAGAAGATAAATTGATCGACAAAATAAAAGATAGAAAAGTTGTGATCTTTGCAGATGAACCTGGCATGGGTAAGACGACGACCCTCGTAAAATTATATGAAACAGAAATTGAGCCATCTTCTATTGTTAAATCACATTGGATCATCAATATAAAATTAAGAGATCATGTACAGACTGTTTTGGATCTTGAATTTGAAAAGGTTGGCATTTGTACTCTTGACATAATTGAATTCTTATCAACAGTCGATTTAAGTTTGAATAACAACCTAGCTAAAAATCTTCTGAAAATAGTCTTGGATAAAAGCAAACATTTTCAAGCAAAACCTTTACTTTTGATCTTTGATGGATTCGATGAAGTCTTGGATAAAGTTTGTAGACTTCGGATATTGCTGCTGCTGCAGTTTCTAAAAGACGAAACTGCAGCAAAAGTATGGATCACGACGCGTTGTCATTTTAAATCACATTTAGAAGAGAAGTTATCGACAATTGCTATTCAGTTCAGCCCGATGGATGACGCAGAAAGTGCCCAATATATAGAAATATATTTAAAACACCGCTTGTATTTAATTTTAAATAAGGACAAATATATAGATCTTTTTCATGCCGCAGACGAAAAGCAAATCGATGGAAAAATTTATACGTTTGCAGTAGCGTTTATTAGTAAAATGAAATCCATTTTCAGGGGTGATACTTCAACATTTATAGGAACTCCCTTGCAACTATATTTAATGCTTGAAGATGCAGTAACAGATGTTAAAATTTGGATCGAAAAGGGAGGTGATAAAATGTCTCTTTTACAGTACGTACAAAAGGATGTATGGGACATATATGAATACTTTATAAACAGGAAATATGATATTTATTTTCAGAAAATAGGCATTCGGGAGCATTTGCTAATGGCACGTGAAAAAGACAACATTAATCGAGATCTTAAAGATTTTGCTGTATCTAAAATTCTTAAAGTGAATGCTAAAAGTAACTTTGAACAATTTAAAGATATTAACCTTTTAGTGGGAGTCATCAAATCTCAAGGAAATGGTATGGAGTTTATCCACAAAACATTTGAAGAATTCTTCGCCTCTAAAGCGTTTATCGATTGGATAAAGACCCCCACAGAAACAGATCAGCAAGAATTTCTGTTAACAGTTATTTTACTGAAGCCGGATTATCAATTAATCCGGATTTTTATCAATCTTCAGCTTCAAAAACTGACAGAACGTGCCGCAGAGGGTGAAGGAGAGGATGAAGTAGACGAAAGTCTCAAACATTATGGGGGAACTCTTGCAGAATTAATCTGCAAGGAAAAGAGTCCTTTGATTGACGTAAAGGGAACACCTTTACACATTGCCATTCGTGAAGGTAATAAGAATATCTCGCAGTTTCTGCTGAAGAGCCTTGAGGGACACCCAGATGCTTTAGAGAAATTACTTTTTACTGCTGGCGAATACAGTGAAATATTTAGTATCTGGAAGGGAACTGCTTTGCACATAGCATGTTACAAAGACGATGTTGAAATAGTTAAGGAATTGTTAAATGCGGCAGAAGGAATTTCAGAAGACACATTGCAGGGATTTCTTAAGTGTTCAGACAATCACGGACGTAATGCATTATCACTAGCAGCAACAGAGTGCCATAATGTTCAATTGTTTAAAGAATTGTGGAGTAGGGCAAATAATAAATTAGACCTCATACTTACTGAGTGTCACAGTGCTTTTTGTGGAGCATGTCGTCGTAATAAGGAAGAATTGGTCGATCTTTTACTTCAAGAATTTCAGCATGAAAAACATTCGCTCAAAAAATTATTATTATATAATAGTTCATTTGTCAATGTTCTACCTATTGGTTATCATGGCAATGCTCTAAGTCATGCAAGGAGTATTAATAGTGCCGAAAAACTGATAGCTGCTGCCAAATCGATCGAAGACAATAATGAAACTCTTAAAAACATGCTTCTATCCGAGGAAGGTATACTGCCTCTTAATAGCGCAGCTGGTCTTCATAATAAAGATAAATTTGAAAAGTTAGTGAATGTTGCTAAGGAGACTGGTGATGATAACCACACACTCATACAGAAACTCATGAATGAACGATATAAAACAACTCCTCTCCATGTTGCAGCAAAATGGGGCGATGGAGATATTATAAAACTGCTGTTAGAGACCGCATCTGATTTAGGGCTAGAAATCTTGGAAAAGTTAATAACTGCTCGTGATGAGGATGGCAAGAACGCAATTGATTTAATGTTCGAGCATGGTAGGGAAACAATGATTGATGATCTCTTTAGAATGCTCGATGAAGATAAGTACGAAAACATTCGGAAGAAAGTGATGGAAATGATTGATAACGTAACACTGGAAAGCAGGCTTAAACAGACCAAGGAAAAGTTGCGTTGGGTAATTAGATTTGGTAAAATTGGGGAAGTTAAAGCTATTTTAAGGAAAGCCAGAAATTCCACATTTAATCACAATGAATGTCTTAGAATTTTACTATCAGATGCACCCCCAATATGCGATGTCATGTCAACCAATTTTCCATGTCAACCAATAAATTCAATAATAATCGAAGAACTGCTTTCCAATGCTATGGATGTGGAGGACGGAGGTGCAACTTTAAAAGCATTCTTAACAAACGTTTACCGTAACAATTGCATGCATGGAAGTCAACGTCAAATTAAACAAACTGTGGAAAGATTTATTTTCGACTCTGAAATCAATAATAGACAGCAAGCAATTAACATTTTGGAAGAAATTAAGGAGCAATTTAACGAAGAATAACCTCCTGAAATAAGATTTAAATTATTTTCAGAGGACATTTAGACAAATAATGTCATATTAAAAAAACATATCAAGCATAGATATAAAGCACTTTCATTTCGAATAATGTGACAAATGTCATGTCATGACATTAAAGTAATGTCACATTCTGAATAATGTAACAAAATTTCACCATTTAAAAAATTAAAATATTACGTCCCATTTCACCATATCAAAGTATGTAACAAAATCAAATTTCAGCTGCTGCCATCTACAATCTGAAAATTATCCCACTTTTTTAGGAGCCTAGTAGAAAGTACACCCATGTAGAAATTTATATCTATTAGTAATATGCATTCCAACTACATATGTTTCACAAAACTTATCAAATGGATGCTGCATTAATGCCCAACCAGTTAACCGGAAAAACCAGTTATCCGGAATACATCTGACCCCAACCATTCCGGATAAATGGTTCTGTACTGTAATAGAATATTTTAGTTGTAAACATCCCCTGTTTAAAGGTAGAGTTCTTGCATTAAACAAAGCTAAAAGTACTGCGCGAAAAAACTGGTATTGAAAATTGAATGCATCAAATGAGGCTATGAAGGATATAATTTATCATTGTCGACATATGGGCAAAAAAAAAAGTTAAATGAAAGGACAATTCTGTCTGCCGCGGGTGAGGTCAAATTTTGTCCGCGACCTATACCTATGCCCCGAATAATACGATTCTAATTAAAGGAAGTTGAAAAAAATTAACATTTTAAAGCAAAATTAGACAAATTAAAGACACTGAAAAGCAGGAAAGGGTGAGATAGTGATTATCGAAGTTAATTATGCAACCTATGTTTCGCTTATTATTAGTCTAATATTAATATATTGGTTGGAAACCATTATATGCTATATTAATAAAAGCATTTTCTAAAACTTTTTTTATATTTTTTGAATTTTTTAAAATTTTATTTATGTTGTATTTTATTTTTATATTTTTTTACTTTTATTAAAATAAATTGTTGTAAATATTTTTTGTAAAAAAAAAAAAAAAAAAAAAAAAAAAAAAAAAAAAAAAAAAATCGTACTATGTTATCCCGTTGACCAGTTTCGCCAAATTATACAAATCGCCAAATTATACTTATTGATATAATTTTTGGTTTAAATAATGAAAAAACAAATAATTAGTAGAGTATTAATAAAAATACTCATAAAAAGGTCAAAATAAAAATCATTTAATGACATTATAAACACGTATTTAATGTCATTGAATGTGACATTTACGATCATCCATTATTGGCATTTAATCATATAGTTTGCCGATAATTTTTTGGTCGACAGGATAAGTACCAAAAATTTTTTTTGTAAAAATTTTTTGTTGTAATTTTTATTACCTTTAAAAATTTATGTTGCAGTGTTTTTCACTTTGTCATATTTTAAATATTTGCATTTTTTCTTTACTCTTGAAATTTTTTTTGTTGTAAATATTTTCAGAAAATTTTGAAATCTTTTCATGAACTTTCATTCTTTTTCATTCATCTATTAGATTTTGTATGTTCTTATGAAAAAATTTTTAAGATGTGAAAGCATTTTTTCCTTTTAAAATATCTAATAAACACATCTATATATGTAAATGAAAGAATATTTATTTATCATAGATATTTAGACATTGCATATAATACCTATATTCATGCTAGTTAAAAGAATCACGGGTAACAAAAAAATTTATTATCAATTGTGCCTGTCTTCCAAATTTTAATTTTGTGGTAACAGTTATGAAATTAGAACAGATATAAATAGTCTCAATCAATTCCTTTATTGTTAAATTGTTCAAATATTTGGCTATTTTTGGACATTTTCACAAAGTTTACACATAGCAGGCCACGCTTTATAGGACGAAAAAAACTTTTTTCATGCATTTTTTTATTCACTTTTTTTCTTTTTTTCTTTTAACAGTATTTCGTAATTTTCCCAAGTGTAAGGTCATCTTTCATGGATTTTTGTATGTTCTTTTGAATTTCAGGTACTACTCTGTTATCCCGTCGATCAATTTCGCCAAATTATACTTTTTGACACAATTTTTATTTTAAATAGCGAAAAAAAGCAAATAATTATTAGAATATTAATAAAAATACAAATAAAATCACGCTATGACCTTTATCTTATTTAATGTCATTGAACGTGACATTCACGATCATCCATTATTGGCATTTAATCTTAGATTTTGGCGATAATTTTTTGGTCGACGGGATAACCTAGTAGTACCAAATTTCATTTATTTAAAAAGTGTTTATAACTAATCGAACACATCTGTAATAGAAATAAATGTAAAATGTCCTTAGCTTATCGTAAATTTCTGTATTTTATGGAATTTTGTGCATATGCTCAAAAAATATGCGAGGTTTTCTTTTATCATTTTTACAATTTTGAAATAATCTTTCAAAACCTTTTTTTCATTTAAAAATTGTGTAATAATTAATTATAGCATATCAGAAAAAGAAAATAAAAGTACAGTCTGCTCTCGTTCATTCAAAATCAAATAAATCGAATCTTTGTTTAATTTGAACTCAACATGAAGTCCAGAAATTTTCATTGTCAGAATAACGTTAAAAATTTTCATTAATTTGAACTCATTTTCTCTTGACTTTTTTTCAATTTGAGATAAACTTACGGAACGTTGACCACCAGAGAGAGCTTTCTTAATTTGTACTTTTATTAGAAGTGACCATTGTAAATATGCATAGTATGAAAAATGAATTTTGTAGAAGTAGAAAATTGGGGAACAGATGTGCTTGTGATATGAAGAAAAGAAAAATGTAAACTTCGAAAAAGAAAGGCAAAATTTTGGCAACAAACAGTTTTTATGGTAAACTGCTTGTTTTACTTGGGAGGGTAGAAAATTTTTTAATTTCTATGCTTTTTTTCGCATTCTATATATAAATAATTTTAAATTGATTTTTTAAAATCGGAATTATTTCATTTTCTCGTAACTTCCTTTAAAATTATGCCTGAATAACATTAATTAATATTTCTGTATTATTTCTAATTAATTGAATTTTTTTTTGTTCTGATTTTCTACAATTAGATACCAAATTTATAAAATTGATGCTTATACTCTTAAGTATTAATATTTCTTTAACTTCAGTTGATTTTGCTGAAATCGATGTTACCAAAATGAATCATAATTACCAAACTACGAGAAAATTTTGTCTTTGTAATTAAAAAACTACAAGGAAAATGTGCTTTTAAATACTGTGTTCGTTTTCAAATTATTAAAACGTACTTTTTTTAAAAACACCGATAAAATAATTTCATTTTTTAATGTAGTCAGTTAATTTCGAAGTTTCAGAATTGCAATCATTTCATCGAAAAATCACCAAGTTAAACCTAAGGACTGCAAACACATCTGTTATCCAAATTTGAGCATAATCATGTAAATCATTTTTTTCATCATGTAAAATCATTTTTTATCATATTTGTATAAAGAAAAAGTCTCCTAAGCAAAATGTTGCATTGTACGTATGTTGCAAACCTGTACAGTTATTTGAGACATATCAAATATATTTCAGTGCCTAAAATGTATATGAACAGAAGAGATTTATTGTGTATATTTGTATATTTTTTATGTTTATAAATAAATGTTGTTTACTATTTTAAACCTTGTCTGTGTATTAAATATTTACGAGTACCTACAAAAGTGTAATTCTTTTTGTTTTTGTTTTAATTTTTATTCCAAAGCAGAACATGAATAAGTTTTGTGCATTTTGGGAAGGAAAAAGTAACTACATTGTATAAAATGAAAAAAAAAACAAAGTTAAACATATGGCAAAAACTGCTGTAAAATTAGATGTATATTTTTTTATTATATTATAAAACTATTTATAAAATTGGATAATTTTACTGCAACTTTTATGGCAAAAACTTCTGGCAACATTGCTGTCAGCAGTTTTTGCCGTATGTTTAACAGATTTTTTTTTTCTTTTTTACAGTGTGCATATTTAGTAAGATTTTATTTGTACACTGTACAAGAAAAGATGTAAATCTACCAAACTACAGAAATCTGTGACTCTACAAACGAATCTACTGAAATTTCAGTTATCTTAAAATTTTACCTGTAACCTGGGTTACTGTAGCATAAAAATTTCCAGGCATCCCAGTTTCCTAAAAATTTCTGGATAACCCTACAATTTTTTTTTTTTTTTCAGTGCAAATCTGTATCAGTTACATCAATTTTTGTTACTGTCATTGAATAAAATGTTCTAGCAATCCCAGTTTCCAAGAAAACTTTCAGTATCTTTGCAGATTTTTTTATAATGTGTTCTAACAATATATATATATAGCTATAACAATATAGCTGTGTTGGAAATTTATCAATAGGTGATACCACAAACGACACACTAAAGTGATTTATATGAGGGCTGTTTCTTTTTTTTTTTTTTTTTTCAACCTCCGATGGGCCTGTAAAATAAAGTCTAACAATAGAATTATAATGGATTCACGGACTTTTAGGCGAGACAAACTTTTCAGACGATTTTAACTCCAACATTTTCCCGTTCAAATAGAGTACTTGTGTCCTTGAAAAAATTGGAGAAAAAGCCGAAAAACCAGTTTCTACTAGTGCCAGGCGTTAATATTTATCGCCTACTCGTACCAATCGCTTATCTCTGATTCGTTGAAACGTTCGATGTTGGATGAAAAATCTAACCTAGGCCAGACTTTTTTGAACGTGTGGGAAAAAGTTGGGGAGGCATTGCAGTTTGCTATAACACTGGATGTTGGGAGGATATTTCGGGATAAGTTGGAGGAAATCCAGAGTTGGCTCAAAAGTCTTACGGAATGTTGGTGTATCTAATAGCAGCTTAACCTGGGAAAAGTACCTCCAAAGCTACTTTTTGAAATAGTCATTTCGGGTGTACAAGAAACTACTAGTTTCACAGAAAGTTTTATTTATTTTATTGAACAACATACGTTTGACTCGTGTTCTCGACATGATAGCCTGCTTATAAGTCATCGTCAATATACAGGGACGAGATAGCACAAGGAAATTTTGCAGTACAAGAGAGTTGCAACTCGGAGTCGAACCCAAACAACCTTCTACGCTTGCAAACGATTAGCGGCATTGTGCCTCAAACGTCACTCAAAATGACCTGGATGCTAATGTTAAGTCTATGGGGGCTTATCTCGCTCAAATTTTGATAATTTTATATGATTTTTCGGCATAAGAACCATTTACAACCTGAAGAGATTTTAATTTTTAGATTTTAGTTATACTTTTTTCAGATTATGATAGTTTATATTTCTGAACCGGTTTCAACCGGTTCTGAAATTTAAAGTAATTTTAATTAAAAAAAGAAAAATTGGAAACCAAATCTCAAAAACGGAAAGGTAAAAACTAACCCAATTGTACATCGTCCTATGCCAAAAAAATTATGCAATAATATTAAAATTTGAGCGAGATATTTGAAAATAACACCTCTGGAGACTTAACATTACCATCCTGGTGTGTTTGAGAGACTAGTGTAGGCTCTTAGGCACTCGACCACGGAGGCCTCTCACAAAACGTTCTCGTTTTTAACAAAGTTAGTTTCACTTTCAAAACCGGTTTCGAAACTGAAAGTGCTTTTAAAAAAATATCTGCAACCAAAATTGAAAAAGTAAAAAAGGTGCGCTGTCGGCATGCACCTCAGCTATCCAATGCAAAAGAAAAAAAAATATTCAAACATGTTAAAATACGAAAGAGTTATCAGAAAAATGCTTTTCCATAGGAATAGCATTAGCTCGCCAGCGTTTCCTCGAGCGAGGACAGGGGCCTTAAGGGTGTTCTCAACTGCTCCGCTCAACAAGCGCAAAACGTTTTGACGCATTTACACATTCATTTTTCAACAGAGAGGTATAAAATTGGAATACCTGACTATGGAAGCAATTTCGAATCAAACTTAATTTTCCATTTTATGATAATTAAATTACCTATCCAGTTCTAAGCTATTTCGATCATGCGATCACCCGTTTTTCTCCTGCTTTTGACCGTTTTTTCTGCTTTCGTCGGGAAATATTCTCAAAAACGTCATTTTTGAAGTCATGTTATAAAAGATCTATTGCGTTAAAGAAAAAAAAAACATTGAGTGCAGTTAGGCAATATTTTAATAGCAACCGCTGCTATTTTCATGCATTTCCGAACAAAAATAAATTAAAGCATGTGTCACAAAGTAGCCCTTTTTGATTTAAGAACACCCTTAATGTATTTTCAAGGAGTTCGTCCAGAAGATTTTGGTTGGAATGAAGGCATGCCTGTGTCCAGATCTTGAAAAATGGTGACCATCAATCGGCGCCATTGTAACTTATGGCCCAAAATGTTCTGTCACAAACACTGGTGCACTCGTAAAAAAGCTAGAAGGTATAGGCTCTAAACAGAGAGTATACACTCAAAGCAGAGAGTATACCCTCACTGTAAAAAATGTCAGATGTTTCTGAATGTATGAAAATGTACTGTAATCAAAAGCGAAAGTATGCTGTGACTATTTTGGAATCTAGAATCATCGCGATTACAGCGAGTCCGAATTATAGAAAATTCCGGATTACAGAAGTTGTGTAGCTAAGCTGCATGAAGATTAATGATAATACTAATATCTCTTATTAATATGGCAAAAGGAATTGGATAATTGAAAACATTGAGAAAAATCATTTCAAATTGCTCAAAAACGAATGTTTTTTTTAAAAAAATATGTATATTTTATGCAGTATTACCGTAATTCTATGCAGTATCACCATCTATCGTAAATTTTAAAAATAACAAACATACGATTATTAAAAAAAAAAAAAAAAAAAATGCGATTTTTGCTTAATTAATACTTAATGAGTAATGCATATCACAAAAATAATAGACTCGTGATAAAAAATATTGAAAAACTAAATTAAAAAAAAATTACATTGAGAAATTTAAGACTTGCAACTGGAATTTAAAAATCAATCTTATAATTACAATACCAGATTTAAAAATGTGATATATAACGCTAATAATAAAAAAAATTAAATACACTAGACTCCCTTAAATCTGCGAACGCCAGAAATCCGCGTATTTCTTTTAGATGTAAACAATGAAATTAAAGATGGTGCTGAAGTCAGTGGCTAACGCAATACAAATAATTCTATAACAATATCTATTTTTAAATCATTTTCAACTGCTTCCTTTTTTATTAATGGCTTTCAATTTAAATTCTGCAGTGTTAAATAATGTTTCTTAGACGTATGGTGATCCGTTCGACTGACACCTTTTCATGTTATAACCGGGAAAACCCCGACAAGACGCTTAAAGGACTAAAAAATATTTAAAATGTTTAAGTTTTCCTCAATGAAAGGTTATTATTTTAATGTATGTACAGGTTGTTCAGTAAATAAGCAAACTAAATTCCCCAAAAAACAAAGATCGATAAAATTATGCGGCAAACGATTTGTTTGTTAGGTAAGATGTAAAAATCTTATATAAAAGTTTTGAACGGTAAATATTTTGAAAAAGTTGTACTATTCTGTTTTGCAAAGAATGCTTCATTTGACATTTTTCTTGCAGAGAACAAGTTTTTTGGCTTCCAATGTCATATTTTGACGATTGTGTGAATTAAATTTTCAAAATTTCAAAAACTTACATAAAAAGTCATTAAATCTTTTAGATTATAAAATCACCAGATATTACACCTTTTACATATAAACATTTCAATAAATAATTTTATTTTACTTCATAGGTGTAACGAAAACTTAAAAACAAATATTGACATGTTCTTATAAGAACTGTAATAATAATAAAAATAAAAGTACGAATCATTTCACGGTTAATACAAATAGCTCGGTACAAAGAGATGTAAATTAAAAACCACACGCACTATTGTAAAAATAATAAATTAAAAATAGACCATGATCAAAATGAATTATTAACTTGGCTCATCCTATTCAAGCTCTCACGAGGAATTTATTTATAAACTCTAACCATAATTTATGAATATTGAAAGAAAAATTATCATTGCAAACAAAATTTTTTACGAGTATAATTTTCAATAGATTCCCTTATAATGGATTTAAGGCAACAATTTGATATGAAATTTATGTTTCATGAATAATTAGAATAAATAGAATTTTTATCTCCTCATTTAAATATAATCTAGATAAAGCAATGTTAGTACGGCCGAATTTTATATCAGATTTATGTTCACCTCATTTCTAATTCCGAGTTTTCTCCCAGTTTTGCCTATGTAATATTTTAAGTCACCTTTTTGTGTAATATAAGGAATTTCATAAACCCCTGCAAGATCATCGTGTCCTATAGGGTCAAATTGTTTATTAAGTAAACTCTTTAATTTTGGTGGCGGTGTCGCAATTAGTTCAATATTAAACTTTTTTAATTTAAATTTTAACTTCTCAAAACTGCCTTTTAAATATGGAAATGAAACTCTTTTAAATTTAGTAGGATCTCCCATTTTATTGAAACTTTCAATTAAGCCAGAATTTTGTGGTTTAGCTTTCGCTATTTTATAACAATTTATTAATTTATTGATGTTCCCTATTTTATATCCGCTAGAACTTGCAATCTCACGGATAATATTCAACTCCTTACTTAAAAATTCATCAGAACAAACCTTAAAAGCTCTATTAACCATGAATCGAAAAGTGGAGAATTTATAACAGAAAGGGGAACATGCAGAATTTGGAATAATATGTAGGCTGTTAATTTTCTTACTATAAACTGTTCTCTTCAATGAATCCCCATCCCTAATTAAAAATGGTAAACTACAATTCTCTTCTAGCTCATACGTAAATTGATTATTTTTATCTAATTTATTAACCTCCTCAACAAAACTAAGAAAAGAACTTATCTCCCCCTTCCAAACCAAAAAAACATCATGAACACACCTTTTCCAAAAAATAGGAACTTTATCAAAACTTTCAAAAATTCTTTTTTCATAGGGTCTCATCTTAAATATCGCGAGAAAGTCCGAAATAGGAGAACCAACTGGAGCCCCCATTTTTTGCTCATAAATTTTCCCATCAAACATAAAAAAGTTACTATTTGTGATCAACTGTAAAACACTTTTCATATTGTCACTAAATTTTTCTGAATTATGTATCAAATCATTAATATAGAAACATGCTTCAGTAACGTCAATTGATGGATACAGTGACTTTACTTGATATGTTCAACAAATTCAGTTGTGGAATTAATAATAAAATATGAAGGTGGTAATAAATACTTCAATAATAAGACTTTTCCAAAAAATACGTTGGCGCTTGACATCTCATTACTAGGGGGCGCAAAGGATACCCTTCTTTATGATCCTTTACTCTACCAACAAGGCGTGGAGTGACACCTTGTTTATTAATTCTTAATTTCACTTTCATATTATCTGGCCAGTTGCCTTTTTCTAAAGATACAGTGGACTCCCTCAAATCCGCACAGCTTGGGACCAGAGGTTTTGCGGATTTTAGAATTTTGTGCATTTCTGGTCATTGCTTTGTTTACATTTTTAAAAAAGTAATTTGAATGTAATTAATAATGCAATTGAAATTGTAATGAATGCTTACAATATAATGAAATATTAAAATATGTAATAAAGTAAAATAATAAAAATTTAGATAGTTTTTAAAATGATAAAAACACTAAAAGCAAAGGTCAAATTAATAATCAATAATGTGCAATTAAATATTCATTATAAAGATGCAATGTGTTTTTCCTAAATTATCCAATGAAACTAATAGCCTCATAAAGGTACATTACTAATTCACATCAAGATCATAAAATAATGAAATTTTATTTCAGGTTTAGCCAGACTTGATAACTAAAAAAGCTTGATTAATACATAAATATATTTGGCAAGATTGTGATTACCAATGATATCAGCAATATCTTTATTTTTTCAGAGATAAATTATTCTTTCTTCATGAAAAAGCATGATTTCAATAACCTTAACAAAAATTACAAATTAAAAAATGTATGGAATTGATATGAAACTAAAAAAGTCAAATGTTGCACCTAAATCTGAACTGAATGTTTCATTGTATACATCCGTAAAATATGTGCGGATTTTAGAGAGTTGTGGATTTTAGGAGTGCGGATTTGAGGGAGTCTAATGTATCTTTTAATTTACTGTTAATTCTATTCAATAGGCATTTCACGATTAAAGAACATTTCATTTCTTCAACAGCTTTCAGCGTTTTATTACAATAATCTTCACGATCAATTACTGCAATCCTATTAGATTTATCAGTCTGTGAGAACAGAATATCAGCATCTTTTTTCAAATTTCCTAATTATTTTTAAATCACTATTGATATCTTTTAAAGGTCTTTTCATGTATTTATCAACTTCAGTAAAAACTTCTCTGATAAATATTCTGCTTCCATCACCAGATTTCTCACATTTTGTTTCTGTTCAAACATAAATTTCGGACCATTATGTAAAACTTCCAATCCTCTCATATTAAAATTTCTGCTTGACACGTTAATAATGTCAATCTTTTGTAATTTTTTTACAGGAGAAGGCTTCAATATCGAAGGCGCTGCATTTATTAATAACGTATTAATTTTCTTTTTAAGAATTTCAACCTTGTTTTGGTTGTGTGTCTCCCTCCATCTTTCTAACCTTCTATTCAGCATGTCAAATTTTCTTGTCAAACATCCATAATTCACTGCATCAAAACTCTTGAGTTCATAATTTTTAACTGCATCCATGTCTTTAAATTCAACTCATTAATGACAGCAAATTTCTTTCTGATACACAGAGTCAAACATTTTAAGTCAAAATCATGCACTAAATTTCCAAATAATTGTTTAATGGTTTTATTTTTAATAGACAGGAATTTAAAGACTTATAATGTGTACATGAATGCAGTTAAAAATTAGGATGTCTTTCATCTCAACAAAAATTTGTATTTTAATACTATAAACAACATTAAATGTTGAAAATGGTCTCCTTTTTTCAATTTTTCCGATTTAAGAGTCCTGAGACCCCTCAAGTATGCAGCTTATATGAATTGAATGGGGATTTATTTATTGCTTGTTTAAAATCGGAATTAATCGAAGTTATTTTGAATTCTTCACCTCAGTGACTACAGATGGCAGCACTAAACTAGTAAATATTCTGTTATCAACTTGTGTCATATTCTAATCGATAGGGATCCTGCCGTGTCTTCCCGCGAACCTCCATTTTGTTTCCCTCTTATTTCTCATACATTATTACATATTTAATGCAACTGAAATGATTATTTAATGATTGAATCATGCATTTAGAAAAATGATATGAAATTAAACAAGACAATCTACTGTGGAAACTCAAAGATTGAGAGAGCAAATTTTTAATAGTAGAAACCATTTGATTTACTTAATCATTTATTTTGTTTTGTTTTATTTTGTTTCATTTATACATTCAGGTAAAGTGAAAAATATATATATATATTTTTTTTGTATGCATAACACTTAAAAATATTTATTTTATGTTTCCTTAAAAAATTAATTGCGAAATAATAATAATAACAATTTGTGAGAAATAATAGGGAAACAAAATGGCGGCTCACGGGAAGATACGGTATCTGTTCCAAATTCGGAATTAATCGAAGGGATTTTTAAATTCTTCACCTCAGTGACTACAGATGGCAGCACTTAATTAGTAAATATTCTGTTATCAAATATTCTTATGTATTTCTATTTAAATTGAATCAGAAAATTTTATGATATCAAGATTACTATTTAACTAGAACACGGACACTATCCAAATTAAAAAGCGCGTGGTACATTTAATTTAATTTCAATAATTATTTATTCCGTTTTTTCACGTTCATTTTATTTGTTATTTTATTTTCTATTTACATTCCGAAAATGTCTCGATTAAAAAAAGTTGAAACATGTAAATAATTTTTTTTTTTTATGTTTTTTATTAATACAAACAACATCTAATATTTTTAAAATTTCGTTATCGCACCTCATTTCCTACGCTTCTTGTGCAATTACCATCTTGTTCTTTTAGTTAGTTTTATGTATTTCTTGGACGCAGTAGTAGACTGCATTTTTTTTTTTTTTCTTCTGGGAGAAAACTAAATATTGTTTTAATTTTTAAAATATAATTGTTTTCAATGACTCTTTCATATTAATATGTTATTGCATTATTATTATTTTTCTTTTTTCTTAACCTTATTTCATGCAAAATACAAATCATTTTTTTATTGTTCAGCTCACAAATGTCATTAAAACACACGGTTAAAGTTTAAAAATAAAATTCGAAATGTGATCTAAAACGCAGTGCTTTGTTTCTGAGCTGCAAGTGGATACTTATGTAGTATAACCTAACATGTGACATGGAGGGAAGGTCAAAAATATTGCGTGACATCATTAACCGAGAACACCTACACTGATTTAATACTGATAGATTGATACTGTGGGAAATTTAGTGTTTACTCAAGAGTACAGTAAAAACCCCGATAATTCGGATTAATTGGGACCGGACCCAATCCGGATTATCGAAAATCTAGATTATCCGGAGAATTAGGAAAAAAAAAATGAAATAAAATAAAACATACTTACAGAAAATCCCCTTTATGTTAAACTTATTGAATATTTACTTTGTAATAAAAAAAAGTTTAAAATTTTCTGCTGTGCCAGTTTTCTATACCTTTTACGAGCCGTACGCTCACGCATTCACTTGAGCATAAGCAGTTCGTTGGGTGCAGTTTAAATTTAAAAATATAATAATAATAAGGTATTCTTCCAATAAAAAAAAAAAAAAAAAAACCGCTTTTTTTTTTTTTTTTTTTTTTTTTTTTTAAATTTAGAATACGACGATGAATCAAGTTAATGTTATGGAAATTAACCAAATGCTTTCTCAAACTTAAAAAAAAAAAAAAAAAAAAAAAAAAAATTGACGAAACCGATCCGGATTAACGGGGTCCGAACTAGCGGGGTTCTACTATAATTTTTGATAAAAGAAAACCAGTATATCTATATTATAAAGGGGCGGGGGGATTTTGAAAAATTTTGATAGGGCTGTTTCTGAAGACTTAAACCTCTTTGATAAATAAAAAAGAAAACATTGTTTTAAATGGTAAATATTAAAAATGGGAATATATTAAAAAAAATCATATATAAGAAAAAATTCTGAAAAGATTAGTATTTTTCAAAATTTCTATTTTAAAAAATAAACTTTCATAATTTTAGAAAATTTTAAATAATAATCGAAGAGCCGACCCCACAAAACCCTAAGTCATCGAGCACAAGAAAAAAAACCTTTTCTTGTGCAATCTTCGTGTGCATAAAAAATTTTTATGAGATGCAAAAAAAAAAAAAAAAAAAAAAAAAAAAAAGGGGGTAAAAAATAGTTGTACGTTAATCCAAAGTCTAAAGCGCCCTCTATCGGCATTTTTTGAATTTTATCTTTATAATTTATTTTCAAGATAATATTGACATAAAGAATAATTTTAGTGAAAATTGCAAATCAATTGACCAATATTTCCGTTTTTTATAATCATTTGAAATTTAAACCTCCCCCCACAGTTCAATTTGCGCTACTTAACCACTTCCAACGATTTAGATTTTGAGCTCAAAATTTAAGTTTATGTTTAAGCTTCTAAAAAAATTTAATGATATGCAAAAAATAAAGGTAAAAAATAGTTGTTTGTTGCTCCAAAGTCTAAAGCGCTTTCTATCGGCTTTTTTTGAAATATATCTTTATAATTTATTTTCAAGACAATACTGACATAAAGAATAGTTTTAGTGAAAATCGCAAACGAATCGACCAATTTTTCTGTTTTTTATAATCATTTGAATATTTGGACCCTAAACTTTAATGGCGCCTATCTCCTTCGGAAGACGTTTGGGACCCTTAGTTTCCTATTTAATATTGTTTGTCTTGATGTGTACTATCACCCCTTAAAGTTTGTACCATGTGTTTAGAAACACCCTGTATATATATGTGACGATTTAAGGAGAAACTCGAATTATTTCCACTGGTTAAAAAAGAAACACACAGTCATGGCAAGCGAGGGAAAAAACAAAATAAATAAATAAATGTAGAAGATCCAATAATTAGTCATGGGCTGCTGTAAATTCATTTATTAAATTCGTAATAATGAGGAAGGAAAAGCTCCTTTTGCAAAAATTCCATCATTATTTCAGCGAGCTGTCCTCATCGAAGAAGCAGCCCAAGAAATCTTCTTTTTCATCTCGAGACTTCCACCTTTTAAACTAAAAGAAAGTTCTGGAACATTCTGTAACCTCAAACCATCATTCTTTTATGTAAACAGAATTCTTGTCCAGCTACGAGATTATTTTCCACAAACGATAAATTTATTTAAAAAAAAATATTATTTAACCAATTTATAATTGATTCAGAATTTTAAATATCAGAATTTTAAATATCTTATTTTTATAAATGATTAATTTTAAGAGAAAAAGGAAAGAAATGAATTTATTAATATGCACACATCAAAGGTTGACGCAGGAAAAATAAATAAATAGATAAAATAAAATAATGATATTTTTTGAAAGGTATGGTTTTGGAATAAATTTAATAAGACTTTCTTAAAAAGGGTTGATAAAAACATAGAAGAAATCAGTTTTATTTGAAATATTAAGAAATAAAGTTTTAATTAAGAATATTTTTAATTTAGAGCCATCTTTTTAAATTTACGCATACTGGAATAATGTTTTTTAAGGCAAATTAAGAATTTATATCGTCTGCATAAGGATTAACAGATTAGATTTAGAAACAAGATTTTAATTTAATAATTTGAAGTAAGTACGGAATATTATTATAAGAAAATTAAGATAGTATAAAGGTTAGTTTTGGCGAAAAAAATTTTAAATTTGTAATATATATATAATATATTTGTATCAAATAGTTGAAATTAGATTAATAATAATCGTTGACGCAGTTATAAAAACTTAGGTTATTTAAGGACATAGTGAAAAAAAAGGGGGGGGGGATATTAAAGTCAGGGCTTGAATTTCAGTGCGGGATGGCGGGATTCGCGCCCGAAATTTTGAAATCCCGCCCAAAAAAATATCGTAGGCGGGACTCTCCCGCCCAAGAAAAATCCCGAATTTTCCGAAAAATTTTGCATTTTAAAACTACGATTAACTTCCTTTTTTTGTGATATTTTCGTGCGACTGAATGACATTTTGCTGTGAAAAATCGTTGGAATTCACGCTATTTTTCTGCAATCAATCGTCAAATTTCGCATTTTTTTTCCCGCGATCAATTGACAAGTTTCGTGCGATTTACCGTCGCAAGAACGGAGTAATTCCGTTTCAAATTTCGATAAAAATAACGCATTCGATTTCAAAAGTTATGAAACATCGTTTATCAACCCCGAAATTTGGATAGTTATGTCTAAATTTCCGGGCTAATTACCGATTTTTCATAGCTTTTGAAAACGAGCTGAATTGCATATTTTCACAATCAATTTCATCAATCGTTCGCAGAAATTTTTGTTTGATTACGCGATAAAAACGGCAATTTTCTCAAAGAATCGCGAAAAAAATCTCGACTTTCCTTAAAAGATCTCGATAAAACACGAAATTCTTAAAAATCGCGGAATAAATACGAATTTTGTGAAAGGATCGTGAAATAAACGCGAATTTCGTGAAATGATTGCGGAATAAACGCGAATTTTGTAAAAGCATCGCGGAAAATATGTGAATTTTGTGAAAGGATCGCCATATAAACAGCATCGTGTGAAAAGGGGCAGGTGGGGGCGAAGAGGCAGTCGCCCCTGGTGCAGAAACTTAGGGGCGCTGATTTTCTACAACCAACATCATTTTTGGCCGGTAAGAAGAAAAAGAACACTAAATTGAAACTTTGCCCAAACGCAGTTTTCTCTTAACACGTCCCTGCATTTGAATTTCTTTAAAGGATCGCAGGAAAACACCAAAATTATCAAAGGATTCTTCAGCGTTGCTTTTTTTTAATTTGCAGTAAATTTTCTGAAATGTTACAGTGGATTGTGTGAAAGGGAGGGAGGGATTTACTTTAGACTCTGTGTTCTCACTTAATCTAAAATCAGCATGAACCAGGGATGATTCTCGTCCGAAATTTCCGAAAATTTGGAATTGGGTTATCAATTCCGCATAGTTGCCAACTAGTACGGTTTTGCGCACGGAAAAAACAATCGCGGAGAAATGCAAATTTCGTAAAAGGATCGCCGAAAAAGCACACATTTCGTCAATATTTCGTGGAAAAACGACGATTTCTTCAGTGTTTTTGTCAACGAACTTTGTCAAAAGATTGCTAAAAAACGCGAATTTCCCGCGCGGATCACGTAAAAAAAACGGCAATTTCATCAAATATCGCAGATAAAATGGTGATTACGTCTAAAGATCGCAGAAAAACGTCGATTTCGTCTAAAAATTGCTGGAAAATTGCCGTTTTTGATAAATGATCGCTTAAAAATATTTTGTCAAAAGATCATTTTAAACAAAAAAGCCGATTCATCAAAAGATCATGGGAAAAACGCCGATTTCGTCAAAAGATCGCGGGAATAAAACGCCGTTTTCAAAAAAAAAAAAAAAAAAAAAAAAAAAATCGCGTAAAAATGCAAATTTTGTCTAAAGATCGTCGTAACAAACGCCGATTTCGTCAAACGATCGCGGAAAAACCGCCGATTTCGACAAAAGATCGTTATAAATCGCCGATTTTGCTAAAATTTCACAGATAAATCGCTGATTTCGCCTGAAGATCGCGGATAATCCCCCTCGAGGGGGAAGTAACTTGCGGAGTCCCCCCCCCGACGATTTCCGAAAACGCTATGTGAATTTCCGAAAAAAAAATTTCACCCAGAATCACAGTCTGACCTGAACCAAAAACAGTTTATTAGACCTGAAACAAAAGTAATTAGCACAGGAAGGGAATTTATCCCTTTGAAAACTAAATAAACTATAAAAAATCGTGACTTTTTTAAATAAAAAATCTCATTTTGCATAACAATTTGTTAATATATGCATTTTGTCATGTCTGTATTTGTGTAATTCTTTAAATAGCACATTAAACAGTAGGTTTTAAAGATTTTTTTCTCCCTTCCAAACAGCTAAACTCCCCTCCATTTATAAATGTTGGTAGGGAGTCTCCCCTCCTCTGGAAAATTGAATTTCAAGCCCTGTTAAAGTATTAAAGACATACATATATGTGGGATATTGAGTGATTAACTTATGATTTAAGCAAAACTAATATTCTTGAAAATATAAAAAGGTTTAATAGACCTAAAATATGTACTTAACATTCAAAGATAACAGTAGAACTGAATAATATTCAACATAAATAAACTTCTCTGAGCTTTGCATTAAAAATCCATCAAACTCGCCATCGCTGAAAATCCATAGAACACCTCGTTCTTTTCATGCATCATCACACGAGTCTCACTTGGGACATCACGTTCATTAAATAATTGAGTTTATCTTTTATTGCTGAATACTTCATTCTTTAATCCCACATATATATATATATATATATATTTGTGTGTGTGTGTGTGTGTATGCTACACGACGAATCTATTTTGCTAGAACTTTATTCATTTGGCGAATGTTTTAAATTTTTATTTAGCCAAATTACTAATGTTGGTCAAATATCAACGAGAACACTGATACCAATAGTGGTTGACTCGTAGACCAAGAATTGTGTATTCCTGCACCCAGTTTTCCATACTTGTACGGCAAACACACAATGATAGACCTACGAGTGAGCCACTAGTGGTATCCATTTTTGGCTTATGAACCTCTTCGCTTTCGGCAGACATTGTAAATAAACGCCAAAAATAAAATAAAAAAACAGTAGATTAAAGATATACAACTTTCACTGCTTAAAATGTGCATTGTTATAGGATGGAATTAATCAGACTGACTTCTGAATGCCTCCTATTACGTACGACATGGATTAAACATTAACATCTCTACATCTATCATAAACAAATTTTCAGTGAAATTTCAGTTTTAAAGATTTCGGAACTGCAAATTTTTAAACTTCAAAATATCGCACATTTTAGATTTTTACACCGTTGCGTAGAGAAAAAAATGCACTTTTTAATGAAATTTGTTTGAAATCTCCACCGCAATTTGTTGTTAAATTATTATTTTTAAAAAAGATTTTATTACTTTTTTTGTCATCGTGGCAACAGAAGTATTCTATTTTTGGACATGAAACTTGGTCCAATCAGAAAACGAATAAAATAAGAAACAGAAATATTTCATTTCTAGACGTTAAGCATTCACCAATCAGAAAAAGAATAAAATAAAGCAAATTTATTGCGGAATTCAACCAATAAAAAGGTTCAGACATGTTTTACATTTCTCAGCTCTTTACCTAAAATAATAACTATTTTTTTTCAATTAGTTAAAAATAATAAAAATTTATAAAAATGACTTTAATAGATCAATTTCATTGTTTCCCTAACTTTTATGTATAGGGTTGCAAGATGTGATCGTTAAAAGCAAGCGATTCTTTTGTAAATATGAAACATAACTGGTGGCCGCACACATAAAACCATGGCATAAAACCTATAGGCCTATATATTTGAGATTAATTGAAGTCTCTCACCAGAGGACTCTGCCCAGTCATGCAAACCCTGAAGAGAAAACAGCTTACTCAATGCTCATTTGGACAGGGTTTGCGTCACGTGGTCTCACACGTGGTCCAGTGAGATGGTTCAATGTTTGAAGCTGAATCCAGCTTCACTTTTTCGGCAGTTTTTAGCGAAATGGCTGGGCCGGTAGTATATGGTTGGCTATGCATAAAATACTGCAGGTTTATCGGTTCGTTTATTTGTCCACAGTCCACTAGAGCATTTTGTAATCTATTAAAAAAGATTAAGTGCCAATAATGTATGATCGTGAATGTCACATTCAGTGATATTAAATACCATACACGTGTTTAAAACGTCATTAAGTGACTTTTATTTTTTTTATTAATATTCTACTAATTATTTGTTTTTTCGTTATTTAAAATAAAAATTATGTCAATATATATAATTTGGCTATTAATTTGGCGACCTGTGAGATTTGGTGAAATTGGTCGACGAGATAACCGAGTAGTACCGATTTTTACTAGACGCAAAACATCCTACATCCAACATCGTTAGCAGTAGTTCTTTTGTAAATACGTGTAATATATGTAGGTGAAATAAACATCACACATAAAATACTATTAGTTAGTTTATTTTTCTAGCCTTTTTCTTATTAAAAATTACAAAATGTTGTCGTCTTCTACAAAAAGAAGAAAAACGGAATTTCACACACTTCCGAATCAAATAGGATTCAGAAACAGTTTGTACATATATATCATGTGCACACATTGACACATTTTGTGCTTTCATCCAACGTTAGTTACGTGCAACATTTGCTGTGCTTTCATTCAACGTTTGATTTTTTAAAACACACACATGTGTTCACATAAATGTTGACACACACTCGACAGGGGATGTGCAAATAGAACGTTGTCATTTTATGGGGGGAGGGGAGGGGGGATCTGACACATGATATCGTAAGATATCTCTGGGAGTCTTGTTTGATGCTTGTGTTTACTATTAAATAAAAAATGTTTTGACAAATAATATTTTGAGTTATAGCAATTTTAATTTACCCCCATTTGTTTAATAAATTTTAAATTAAAAACTTTAAGACCCAATAATCTTTTGACGTCAATATCATTTTTGATTCCATCAAAACTTTCTATTTTTTTATTTGTAACACGGTTCATTGGTTTAAAATAGTGTATTATCTTTTTTTAGAGTCGGTTATCTGTTTTTGTGGAACTACAAAGTTATTAGATTCATTTTAAACACGATTATTCTATTGGTAAATTACTCCCGTTTCAAATTTATTATTAAAATCACTAAATTATTTCATTCGAAAAATATGAAATACTCCAACGTTTGGCATTCCTATTTTTCTTCATATGTGTAATGGTTAAATCACTTAAAATAAACCAATATGCTTATCACTTAAAATACACCAAAAAAATAATAAATAAATAAATAAAATAAAATAATAATAGTAATAATTCTATAATCCAAAATTTTTTACACTTTGATATCGATACCATTACCCGGGAGGAGGGGGGGGGGATGATAACATGCGATAAAAAAGGACGAAAATTTCCAAAAAGTTGGTAACGTTCTTATTTGCACAGCCCCCGATTAAAAGAAAGATGATCATGATCCATATTCACAAGATAATCTGATGGAAAAATAATTTTCATTTTATAGTCACATGTTCATAAAAAAAAAAAAAAAAAAAAATTGTTCAGTTGAACATCATGTCAGGCTGTTCTTCAACCAAAGTGTTCTAAAAACAATGTTCACATTCATCTTCAACATGTTTTTGATTAAAAGAATGTTTCCATGCTCACAAACGTGTCCGATTAAAAAGTAGTTCAGTGTTCACATTTCTGTTCAAGGTTCACTTTAGTTTTCTCACTGTTCACAAGATGTTGAATTAAAAGAATGTGGATTTTCAATGTTCACATATTTTTCTAATTAAAAGTTCACAGCATGTTCAGTTAAAAGACAGATGATGTTTATACTATTTCCGATTAAAGACAACAAAAATCAACAAATTTTCTGAAATTTTCTTTACTACATTAAAAATTTCTGTTTTTGTTTATGCTTAAAATGACGTTCATGATGATTTTTTTTACCATTTCTCGGATTTAAATTGTTATAACCAAAGAACCATTAAAGATAAATGCTTTAAACTTGTAATATGTCTTCTTGGACTGTTTTATTTTAATTTTGATGCATCAAATTGAAAAAAAAAATACTTTTAAAAATATGATTCTTTTAAAAACAAGATACTTCATTTTTTTTTTCAAATTTTTACTTTAAATATTTTTTTAATTAATATTTTTAAACAAGCTGAATCAAAATTAAAATCTAGCTATTTGTGTTTATTTAAATGAAAAAAAAAAAAAAAAAAAAAAAAATTCCACAAATAATATTTTGAGTTATAACGATTTTTAATTGTTTTCAAAAACTAGTTTTCCAAGCATTGATTTTTCTCCATGATGAGTTTTTTCACTACTTCTCAAATTTAAATTGTTATAACTCAAAAACTGTTAAATATAAATGCTTCAAACTAGTAATATGTCCTTTTGAACTGTTTTATTTTAATTCTGATTCAGTAAATTTGAAATAAAAAAATATTTACTTTTGAAAATATGATTTCTTAAAATAAAAGTTACATCATTTTTTTTTTAATTAATATTATTAAAAATGCTAAATCAAAATTAAAACTGAATTATTTTTGTTTATTTAAATATGAAAATTTTGAAATTCTACCATTAATATTTTGAGTTATAACGATTTTAAATTTCTTCATTTTTTATGCGTATTTCTAAGCGTATTCCAAGCTTGAAGCAATTAGCTTTAACGATTCTTGAGTTATAACAATTTAAATCCGAGCAATTGTGAAAAAATTCATCCTGAAGAAAATATGAATAGATATATTATTATTAGTATATTTTTTATCATGTTTCTATCATAATTAGAAGTGGAAATATAAAAATTTTTTTCGTGTAGGATTGTTTTAAAAATCTAGCTTTTAAGCAATGGTTGTCATGGAAACGATTTCTTTTGAAAATGCGTTTTTTCACAATTTCTCGGATTTAAATTGTTATAACTCAAGAATCGTCTAAAGATATGTCTTTTTGGATTGTTTTACTTGATTCAGCAAATTTGAAAAAAAAAAAAATATATTTACTTTTGAAAATATGATTTTTTAAAAATAAAATACAGCATTTAAAAAAATATATATACTTTAAATATTTTAATTTTTTTTAACAAAATTAATATTTTTAAAAATACGGAATCAAAACTGAAATTTAGATATTTCTGTTTATTTAAATGAAAAAAAAAAAAAAAGAAAAGAAAAGAAATTCTACAAATAATTCTTAGAGTTATAACAATTTTAATTTACCCCATTTTTTTTTTTATAAATTTTAAATTACAAACTTAATATATGTATATATATATATTTTTTTCTTTTGAAAATATAATTTTAAAAAAAATACGATACAGCATTTTTTTTTTTTAATTTTGCTTTAAATATTTAAAAAATTATTTAAATGTAAAAAAAAAAAAAAAAAGAAATTCTACAAATAATATTTTGAGTTGTAACAATATTAATTTACACCAATTTTTTATAAATTTTTAAATTAAAAACTTATTAAATTTTTTTATTATTTATTATTATAATATTTATTATTAATATTATTAATTATTATTAATTTATTATTAATTATAATCTTTTATTAATATTTGCGGATGTAAACAATAAAACATTCAGTTCAGATATGTAGGTGCAAAATTTGACTTTCTTAGTATCATATGTATTTTAGTTTGTAATTTTTGTTAGTATTAATGTGTTTTCATGAAGGAAGAATAAATTTATCTGTGAAAAAAAATTAAGATATTGCTGATATCATTGTCAATCACCAAATATATTTACGTATTAATCTAGCCTTTTTGGTTATTAAGTCTGGCAAAATTTAAAAATTTAAACTTTCTTATTTTACGAAATGAATTAATAAATGTACCTTTATGAGGCAAGTTTCACAGAATAATTTAGGAAAAATACATTTCATCTTTATAATGAAGATTTAATCATACTTTTTAAACTTGACCTTTGCTTTTAATCATTTTAAAAATTACATAAATTTTTATTACTTATATTTTATTACAATGTAAGCAATTATTTTTTCGATTCATGACTAATTACATTCGAATGATTGTTTTAAACAAAGCCATGACCAGAAATCCACACAACATCTGGTCCCGAGCTGTGCGGATTTGAGGGAGTCTGCTGTATTCACAATATTTTGGATTCAATAAAAAATATGTTGTTGTGTAATGTTTTGATTAAAAATTATGGTCACTGTTCACATCGATTAAAAGTACAATGTTCAGGGCACAGATGTCATATACGCACCACATTGCCGCGACTTATTTTTCTGATGCCGATTTGCGAAAAGCTCATTTTCAAATACCAGTTACATATATATTAAAAAAGTGAAATAACAATAAATAAAAAAAGTTTTATTAATAACTATACAACGAAACAATTTATATAAATTAAAAAAAGAAAATAAAAAACCAATTTATTAATAAAGAAACAAAAATATCCGGGATACCATATCAAGTAAAATAACGACACTTTGACGCCAGTTAAGTACCCCAGAGCATATATAACTTTGGCGTCAGAAAAAAAATCACGCCAATGTGGTGCGCATATGACATTAGTTCAATGTTCCATTAAAAGAATGTGGACGTTTAATATTTGCAATATATCCGAAAGAGCCTATGGAAAGATGCGCATAATCTGCTTTCTATCGCATCTATTCCTCTTCATTTACTGTAAAATCTAATCAGTTATAGTATTTTCAGCTCCATGTCATTGTCCTTTTCAACGTGGAAGTAACATAAAAGATGTTTCCATTCTTCGACATACAGAGGGTGGCAGTGAGGAAGAGCGCATGCGTCGGGATTAGCTGTCAGGACGTCGTCACTGTCGAATTCCGTTCCCGTCGCAGCACGGCTTCGTCGACGATCCGCTTGTAGGCGTCGATGGTGCGCCGCATCTCCGCGCTGAAAGGATCGAACGGCAGGGGGCGCCTCGGTCGCCGGAAGAGACCGTCTTTGTTGCGGAGGACACAGCTCAGTCTGAAAAAAAAAAAATAAAAGTCGAATTGAGAAAGTGATTAAAACAAAACCGAACAAGTATCTACTTTATTTGCAATTAGGAACCTTTGGAGAGATGCTCATAATCTGCTTATCGCATCTATTCCTCTTCAATTTTTTAAAATCTATCAGAATCTATCTCCTAAGTACTAAATTATTAGTTATAAAATTCATTTAATACCTCAGTTAGTTGTAATACTGTTTAGAATGAGTTACAGACGCATTACTTTATCTTGTTCCAAAAGCATTATCGATTAAACAAATAAATAAATAAATAAAAGAATGATTTATTTTTCCCTTTCCATCTTTTTAGCTTTCTTGGCGCTGAGGGAGGGCTTATTAGTTGCTATATTTTTCAAAGTTAGTAACTACATAATTCTAACTATAATTTAAACTAAAAAAAATAATCATCCACCCTAAAAATTATCATCCATAATGAATTCGAATTGAGAAATATGACCAACACAAAACCGAACAAGAATCTATTTATATAATACGCTAATGTGACGATTCCAGGCTTCGCCACCTCCAGAGAAACGAACTTATCGCGAACATGTTAGTTGTAAATATTCCGATTAAGAACCTATAGAAAGATGGTCATAATCTGCTTTGTATCGCATCTATTCCTCTTCATTTTCTTTTAAATCTATTCAGTTATAATATTTTAAGTTCTAAATTATAAATAACGAAGAGAAACGAACTTATCGCGGACATGTTAATAGTAATTAAATGTTCTAATTAAGAGCCTATGTAAATATGCGCATAATCTGCTTTGTATCGCATCTATTCCTCTTCATTTTCTTTTAAATCCATTCAGTTATATTATTTTAAGTTCTAAATTATAAATAACGAAGAGAAACGAACTTATCGCGGACATGTTAATAGTAATTAAATATTCTAATTAAGAACGTATGTAAATATGCGCATAATCTGCTTTGTATCGCATCTATTCCTCTTCATTTTCTTTAAATCTATTTAGTTATAGTATTTTAAATTATAAATTATAAATAGCGAATAACCAGCTATCAACAGCTTTTCATACAATGACTCACTTCGTTGATAAATATTTGTTTGGTGCCGCCATCTATCGACAATAAGTTAAAAAATCTACGCTAATGTGACGATTCCGGGCTTCTCCACCTCCAGAGAAACGAACTTATCGCGGACATGTTAATAGTAATTAAATATTCCAATTAAGAACCCTACGGAAAGATGCGCATAATCTGATTTATATCGCATCTGTTCACCTTCATTTTCTTTAAAACCTTTTAAGAACTATTTAATTATGGTAATTTAAGTTCTAAAATATAAATAACGAATAACCAGCTATCAGCAGCTTTTCATACATTGACTTACCTCGTTTGTTTGGTGCCGCCATCTATCGACAATGAATTAAAAAATCTAATGTATCACACCCAATGTTTTGTTTTGTAATAAGTAATGTATCACACTTAAGGGTGTTCTTGAATCAAAAAGAGCAACTTTGTGACATAAGTTTTAATTGATTTTTGTTCGGAAATGCGTGAAACTTGTTGGGGGTTGTTGTTCAGAAACTATTTAATCGCACTCATTTTTGTGCAAACGCAATATATATTTCAGAACAAGCCGTCAAAAATGATGTTTTGAACCGCATTTTCCGACGAAAGCAGAAAAACCAGTCAAAGTCGCGTGATCACGTGCTCAAAATAGCTTCTAATTCGCTAGGTAATTTAATGATCATAAAACGGAAAACTGAGTTGAATTCGAAAGTGCTTCCACAGCTAATTTCATATCTTTCCGTTAAAAAATGAATTTGTTTATGTGTCCAAACGTTTTGGGAAATGATTACAACACAAAAATCTTGCTTAATGATTATTTAGAAAATTATTTTACCTTACTTTTGACTGATTTATTATGTTAAGTCCAGTTTATCTTCCAATCAGAATAATTGTGTGTTCTGATGAATAAAGCTGTTATCACGAACAAACATTTCAGCCGATTTTCACCCCAACTTTTTCCTGTTCAAAGAGAAAAACTGTCTTGGAAAAAGTCGGAGAAAAAGCTGGTACTACTGATATCAGTTGTTAATATTGATCGCCTATTCGTATCAATCGCTTATCTCTGATTCGTCGAAATATTCGATGTTGGATGAAAAATCTCAACTAGTGGAGACTTTTTTGGGATTGCGGAAAAAATTGGAGGACATTGCTGCTTTCAATGCAGAGATGCGCATAATCTGCTTTGTATCGCATGTATTCCTCTTCATTTTCTTTAAAATCTATTCAGTTGTAGTATTTTAAATTAGAAATTATAAATAACGAAGAGAAACGAACTTATCGCGGACATGTTAATAGTAATTAAGTATTCCAATTAAGAACCTATGTAAATATGCGCATAATCTGCTTTGTACCACATCTATTCCTCCTCATTTTCTTTAAAATCTATTCAGTTATAGTATTTTAAATTAGAAATTATAAATAGCGAATAACCAGCAATCAACAGCTTTTCATAATTCGTTGATAAATTTCTGTTTGGTGCCGCCATCTATCGACAATAGTTTAAAGTAAAAGTCAGTAAAAATAGACTGGATGTTGTGAGGATATTTCGAGAAAAAGTTGGAGGAAATCAAGTGTTGGCCGAATTGTTGGTGAATCCTATAGCAGTGTATGTACCTCGTTTTGGAGAGGGAGGCCTGCGGGTAGCCGAGGAAGTGGAGGAGTCGTGATAGCTGTCGGGCGAGGTCGGAGGCGACCTTCTCGTAGCGGAACACGATCAGGGGTCCGGGGAACTCCTGAAGCCAGTCCAAGGCGCTCTCCATCCACAGACGAGACTGGACGACCACGAACCGATGCCAACCTGCAAAACACAAATAGTACATTCGAAAATGAAATCGGAATACGATGCGTAACTGTAAAAGCATATAGTCCGAGAGCCGACCGCGCAAAACCCTAAGTCATCGAACACAAGAAAATTTCTTTTATTTTAGGGAATCTAATGAATCCGGAAGCGAGTGGGGTGCATAAACCAACAAGTTGGAAATTGCACATGAACGTAGCAATTGAGGTGCGTTCGTACGATAACAAAGTTTTAAAAATATTCAGATCTTGCTGATACAGTAGAGCGTACTTTGGCTACAGTATAGTGGTCGAAATCTTTGTGTTCCTGTAAATATGCAGGAAGTAATTTTTATTACACCTCAGCAACGTATATCTTATTCATAAAATGTGAAGTAGTTGAATATGATTAAAACACGCCCCAAACAATGTTTCCCCGTATAGCATTATGTAGTGGAATACTTTTGTGTGGCCCTGTAATTTAATAATAAAAATTCTTTGCATCACCGATTGTACAGAATGCATATTTTAGTACATACATCATAGATTCATGCCAATTCTATTATGTTCGAATGAGCGTAACGTCATAGAAATACATTTGAATCTTTTTTCCCATTGACCGTAATGTAATGGAATACCTTTGATTGTCCCTGTAAATGATCTATGCATCCGATTGTCATAAAATTTGAAATGACTCGACAAAATTATGTTATAATTATGTATTTTAAATTTCAAAAGATTCGGTTGGGTAATTTTTGCGTTGTTATGTGCGGACAGACAGACAAACAGACGGACGGACTGAGCGACAACAATAGGTGCTACGTATTTACATAATTACGAACGCACCTAAAAATGGATACCACTAGTGGTTGACTCGTAGGTCTATCAATGTGTTTGCCGTGCAACTAAAAGCATGGTAACATGGAAAAGTGGGTGCAGGAAAACATAATGCTAAGTCTACGACTCACGGCAACACATTACTTTCCGCAGACATGGATCCTTCGATTCCCCTATCACTACTCTTCCATAATATTAAAGGATTTTTTTCCCTTGTGCTCGATGACTTAGGAATTTGTGCGGTCGGCTCTCGGACTAATACGTCGTGTTCATTCTGTAATGTTAAACTTAATATTAGTTAAGAGTGGACTTTACACTGTGGTTTACTATATGAGTATTGAGATAAGCCCAGAATTTTTATTTAAAACTTTGCTAAAACAGTATACAATGGGAATATAAAATATAACAGTTTGAAATCTACACACCCTTTTCTATGACGTTTAAACATCAGAAACAATGATAAAACTATACCGACAGTTTCAACCGAACTGCTCGGACATTTTCAAGGGAAAATGGCCGAGTTGAACTGACAAAGGCACGTTATGTAGCTCGATGAGAGATGTTTTTTCCCCATGTTTTCTTTTACTTTTTGTCTCTCGATATTTCGATGCTGCAGTTTCATAGCAAGTTGGACTATTTTGACAAGAATAATTGGGCGCAATAAAGTAAAAAAGATTAAAAAAAAAAAAAAAAAAAAAAAAAAAAAAAAAAAAAAGATACTCACTGTCCCCGGCGTGGAACTTGTTGAGAGCGGCATGCCCCACGTGACCTCCGGCCCTGCGGTTGAACTCCGCCATGAGGGCCCCATATGGGTCCCTGAGCAGAAGGAGGGCCCTGTCGAAAGGGGCCCGGGCCCTGGGCCCCCACTCGTGGGTCTTGACCAGCACTACGCTCCCGCTGCACACCCCTTCTGCGGGAAAGCCGTTCCGCTTCAGCGAGTAGTCCCTGTATACGCTGCCCGTCACGATACCTGTTGGAAGTAACCAGAAATTTTACTCAATAAATCTTTAGAATAGAAATAAAATATGATCTATACATTCAGACAATTTTTATCGATTAATATTTTTTAAAAAAACCTTATTTATTGTTTTATTGAATATATTTTTGAATCATTTTTGTAAATGATCACGTAAATAGAAATCATTGAGTGAATAAAAAGGAATAAAGTGACGAATATTATAGGTATAATTATTTACCTATAGGTATATGATAGGTATTATAGGAAGGTATTAAATAGGTATTATAGGTAAATAATAGGTATTATAGGTAATATATAATAGGTAATATTCACGACAAACTACGTGCAATATTACCGTTCCGCTTCAGCGAGTAATCTTTGTATACGCTGTCCGTCACTACATAAAAGAAACCAGAAATTTTACTCAATAAATGTTGGTAGAAATAAAATAGGATCTGTACATTCTGACAATATTATAATCTATTATTATATTTAAAGTAATTGCAGAATGTTTAAGTTGATAACTATATTAATTGATGTAATTCTTTCTATAAATTTCAGTTTAAAGAAACATCTTACTAATAATAATATAATAGAGACATAATAATGTCATTTTTGGTCTTTTCACAATTTCTCGGATTTAAATTGTTATAACTCAAAATCCGCTAAAGATAAATGCTTCAAACTTGGAACACGTCTTTTTTGATTATTTTACTTTAATTTTAATTCAGAAAATTTGAAAATTGTAGAACGTTTATGTTTATAGTTATATTATTTGATATAATTCTTTAAATTTCAATTTATATAATTATTTTGCTAATAATAATATAGTAATAATAATAATATAAGGCTAGGTACTACTTGGTTACATCGTCGACCAATTTTGCCAAATTATACAAATCGCCAAAATAATAGCCAAAATATGCACATTGACATACTTTTTATTTTAAATAACGAAAAAACAAATAATTAGTACAATATTAACATAAACACAAATAAAAGTCGAAATAAAAATCACTTAATGACGTTTTAGACACGTGTATTGTACTATTTAATGCCATTGAGTGTGACATTCACGATCCTCCATTATTGGCATTTGATCTTCGAGTTTGGCGATCGTTTTTGATTCGACGGGATAACAAAGTAGTACAAAAATAATTATAGAACGTTGATGTTGATAACTATATTAATTGATGTAGTTCTATAAATTTCAATTTAAATAAATATCTTACAGACATAATAATGTCAGTTATACCTGTCCCGGACAAAATGGCAAACGTCGCGAAAATTTCTTCATTAATTAATTTAATAATCCCGTTATAATGAACTTCAAGGGACCGAAGATTTCATTCGCTACATCCGAACCGTTAAAAAATGTTAGAGTTCACAAAATATGTATATTTTTATCCAATAATGATGTATTAAGAAAAAAAGACAAATAAAAATACAGTACAACGCCGACTATCCGAACATGAACATGTCCAGTTCGGACAAGTAAATGTTTGGATAAATGGACAGACAATTTAAGGAATGTCCTATAATCTTAATACTTTTTCTAAGCTTTGAATTCCAACACTAGTTACTGCTGGCGTGTTTAAAAATCGTTTTATTTTATTGTTTTTTGTTTGCTTACATTTTTCTCATTTAAATGTTATTTTTTTATCATCTTCTGAACTCCTGAGATTATAACTTAAGAAAGAAAGTTTTTGAGTATTGCTTGCTTCAAAGAAGACATCTTTTCAATGCTGCAATAATCGTGCGTTAATGCGTTATAACCGAGGTTCGCTATAAAAGAATAAATTAGCACAATAGGAAAATGACGTGACCAAAATTTTAGTTCGTTATATCCGTGAGATCGTTATATACCGTTTCGCTATAACGGGGTTCGACTGTAATACATAATTAATTTAATAATAATATAAATTAAACTTCGTTTTCAATACCACTTAAACACTTTTTAGTTAAACACTTTTCTATTATTTCAAAAATGAAGTAATAATAAATAAAAAAAGTTTAGTTAATAATTATATAAAAAAAAACAATTTATATCATTTAAAAAAAATAAAAGTAAATAAACAGTTTCTTAAAGAATAAATAACAATTGTCGGGTTATCATGTGAGGCATATACAGTCGAGTCTCTATATAACGAAATCCACCGTTCCAGTAAAAAATTCGTTATATAGAGAAATTCGATGTATAGAGAATGATGCTAAAAATCGTATTTAATGTGTGAAATTTGAACAAATATTATTTTTGATCCTTTGAATTAAAAATTTGAAATATTTAAAAGTAAATATTAACCTAACATTTTATTTCTTAATTACACAGGCCTGGAAATTGAGAGTCATAACTTCCTCTCTAGAATTTGAGAGCTGATTCTAGGGTATTTTGGTGCACTGATTACGAATATGTACTTAGTTTTTTTTCCATCACCTTCAGATTTTTCAAAAAAGATACAGATAGAAAATAGAAAAAAAAACACACAAGTTTTCACATAAAAAATATTTATTTTAAAAAGTACATTATTTTTAACATAGAAAACAACTAAAATATAATAATAACTTATTACTGATGTAAATTACATGTAAATTTTATTTGTGGAACCTGATCCTTTTTTCCTGGAAGCTTCGGTTGTACGATTTTCGCTTAAATTTCCGGTTTGGATCGTCGCGCTTCAACAACCAGCAGTAGTCCGCCATCATGCTGGTATTCCATCTTTCTTGATACCGGACTTCTAGCTCTTTCAAATCTTGGTGAAATCTTTTGCCTTGTTCTTCGCTAACGGCTCCTAGATTTTCTGGGGAGTAATCTATGTGCGAATTTAAGAAATGAAGTTTAATGCTCATATTATAACCCATTACACCAAAATTTGTAACCATTTTGGCCACTATTTGTTTATAAGTTGGAGCTTTTATTGTTCCCCAAAAAGTTTTTCACCACTTCCTTAAATGACTGCCATGCTTGCAACTCGATATCATTAAGATTTTCATCGAACTTGCATACCGCCAGCTCTGGCGTGTGACGTCACGTGCATAAGGTCCATTTTCTAAATCAGTGCGGGTACTTATACAAAAACCCTTTGGTTTATCTTTATTACACCCTTTTCGACTAATATTTAGAACAATTAGGTTATATTACCTAATTATTATGTATTAATGAGCTCATTACTAAATTAAGCCAAAATGACCCGTTTTCAGCATGGTTAATGTGAATTACTTATACTTATTATGTAGTAATTAACAAATTACTGTTTTGAAGTAATTTCTATGTCACCTTACACTAATTAAATGCAATAAAAATTAAGCTGAAGTAATTAACAAATTACTGTTTTGAAGTAATTTCTATGTCACCTTACACTAATTAAATGCAATAAAAATTAAGCTGAAGTAATTTAATGACGTTTTATAAATTTTAAAATGTAGACGCTCAGACATTTTTCAGCAAAATCTTAAATAGTCAATATCAAAAAATCCTGACGTGATGGAATTTTTTTATTATTTTTCTCGTAATCAGCACGTCAGAAACTATAGAAAACGTTACTCAGATTTCAAAGAGGAAAATCATTGCAGACCTGTGTTATTTAAGTTGTTTCAAAAAAGAGAACAGACATTTATTTGAAAGCTTAATGAAAATCAAATAAGGAAGACTTGCATTGATTTCAGACGAAGAAATCTGTAATTTTTGTTGTTGTTTTGATTTTAAAATTGTTACGCTCTCGGAAAAGAAACAAAAAAGGCTCAAATTTTAGCAAGGAATGAAAAATTGTAGTTAACATTTTCCTCCATTTGAAGGCCTCTCTTATGTGCTTCTCATGGATTTCTCTCTCACGTGTGTATCAATCCAATTGACTCTGTTTTCAGAAGAATGTGGAAAGGTGTGTCGGAGGTGGGATCAATTCGTTGGATTTAAAGAACAAGGAGAGAAGTAATATATATATAAAAAAAACTCAGCACTGACGATAAATAAAAAATAAGTGATGGAAAATTGATTCCATAGGATTTCGAAGCTTTTTAAAACTGAATAAATTAAGACCAATTTATGAAAAAAATCGTTATATAGAGATAGATATTTCGCTATATAGAGACTGTTTTTAATGTAATCATGCGAAAAGGGGACCGTTCCTACTAAAATTTCGTTATATAGAGAAATTCGATGTATGGAGTTTCGTTATAGAGAGACTCGACTGTATTTGCCTTTTTGTTGTAATTGCGCCAAAGATAGAAAACCAACGAATATAAAGTATGAAAATGTAGGAAACAGCTGCTTCGAATGTACTATCGAGATTCTTCATCCGTGAAAGACTCAGCGAGCTATTGCTATTTTAATGCGCCAACTGTGTTTATTTCTCTAGCGGAATCTTCTAACTTGAAAAATAATTGAGCAATTAAATTAAATTATGAATAAAAGCAATATGATTTAATTCTTAGTATGCATTGGGAGACCAAAGTTGAGACCGGCTAGTTTGATATAATTATTTAAATTTCAATTTATATAAATATTTTGCTAATACTAATAATATAATAATAATAAAAGGCTATAATAATATAATACTAATGATAACATAATACAGACATAATAATGTCAGTTATACCTGTCTATAAGTACCTAAACGTCACCAGTACCTTTTTTGAGCGCACTCACCATCATCCATTATTGCAATTTAATCTTATGGTTTGGCGATAGTTTTTTAGTCGACCGGAGTATGGCCATGTACTACCTAAGGCCATATAATATAATGCTAATAATAATAACATAATAATATCAGTTACTAATAAATACAGATATGAATATATAATAAATATAATACATATATATACAGTCGAGTCTCTATATAACGAAATCCATCGTTCAGACAAAAAACTCGTTAGATAGAAAAATTCGTTGAATAGAGAACGGCAAAATTTTTTTCATTGAGTGTTTCAATGTGTTTAGATTTGTAATAGTTGCAAATCGCCCCAATAGCAAGCAAATGTTTCAAGCTTTTCCAAGAACGCATGCTCATTTTGGCTAAAACAAAGTCAAGTGTAACCATGCAAAAATATGTTTTATGGGGGGGGGGGGGGAGGAAGAAGTTGAATGCCTTTTTTTGGACATGAGGAATAAGGTAGAGGAATGTAGCTATGAAATATAAACCAGAAATCAACGAAAATTTTTTTTTCTACAAATAATTTGAAGTGCTTTCTGAACTTATGATAGAACATTTTCGATAAAATTCGTTAAATGGGAGTATGTATTTCGCTATATGGAGATTATTTTTAATGTAATCGTGAAAAAATTGGCCATTCCTATAAAAAAATTCGTCAAATAGAGAAATTCGTTGGATGGAGTTTCGTTATAGAGACTCGACTGTATATATATACATATACAAATTAATAATATAAATTAATATATTAGTTATAAATTAATACAGACTATATAATATATAATATCAGTTATACCTAGAGTTGCAAAGGCTGGAAAAAACCGGGTTTATTCCCGGGAATAAACCGGGTTTTTTGGGAGGGAAATTTTGAAAAATCCCGGGAGTTTTTAAAACGTTTTAAACATTGAAATATTTAATTTATTATTTAATATTTTTGTAATGATTTCAATTGTTTTATTCTTAACTGTAATTGCAAGAACAACTCAACTCTTCTGAGCGAGCCAAGCGAAGATACCGAGGAAGATACAGAACATGTTTTCTCTGCTTCTGTTTACTTTTCTCTGGTTCCGTGTTCCGTCCAATTTTGTATTGAAATGACAAGACATCATTTCCTTTTTTATTCTACACAGATTCCTTAAATTAAAGCATGTAATAGGTTTTAGCTTGGTTATTAACAATTTTTATTATAAAGTATAAAATCCAGAGATGTAACTAAGTTATTTAGCTGAATACGGGTTATTCGGCCGAACTTTGGATTCCGATTTTTTTTAAGTACTTTTATTGTTATAATTACTTTTTTCAAACTTTAAATGGAAATAAGATTAAACATTAATTAAAATGGATATTTCTATTTGTATGTTTAAAAAATTTAATAGTTTGATGTATTTTTGGCAAAATTTCGGATTCCTAGATTCTGATTCTAATAAATAATAAAAAATGACTTACTGAATCTAAATTGCTATTAGCAGAATTATTCTGTTGGTTAATACAATTCGTATATATTTTAGCTGATATAGCAATTACTTTAATGCACTTTTAAATTGTTTATTTTTTATTTTAGAAAACTTGTATCTGCATAGAAAATTAAAAATTTGTACTACATATCAAGTTAATATTCTGTAAGTCAAGATAGAAAGTTATACAGATTATCCTTCATTTCTATTGATATTTTAATAAAATATTCATATATGATTGTTAAACATAATTAAAATTAATATTTATCATAATGGGAGGATTGGGCGTTTGAAGAGGAATTTCACTTTATTGATGACATATATTCTAAATCCAAAGCTGTGGGATTGATAATCCTTGTTTATCCCCGCTTTCTTGTGCAAGAAAACAGAACTTTTATTGTTCTACCATCATTGTACAGTGATATTTTAAATGAATAATAATTGTGACTTTTTGCAGATCTCTGCTAGTCGTTTGATATCGTATTAGTTACAAATTTGCTATTTTAAAGATATTTTTAAGATCATGAGTGCGTATTTTGGATTACCGTAAAATACCGTTAATCCGCCCTTCCCGATCAAATGCCCCCTCCCCACTTTATAAAGAATTTGAAATTTTCAAAAAATCGCGAGAAAGCGCCCTCCCTCCCGATTCTCAAAGGCGATTGAGAGCGAGATTAATCATTTTGAAATGAACGAATCATGAATCTTTGATGAAATGCGCGTTTTTTCAAGATTTTTTAATTGATTTCATGCTTGTTTTGGCTTTTTTTTTACTAATTTCTCCTTTTTCTGCGTTTTTTCGACAGAATTTATGTTTAAAAAAAAAAAAATTTTTTTTTTTCAAGTATAAAAATTTATGATTCATTCATTTCATGATGATTCATTCCTGTAAATTTTGTTGAACGATTGCAAAAAAATCCCGTGTAAGCGCCGTCCCCTAACTATTGTACGATTTTTCTTTTCGTTTGGGGGGGGGGGGCGGATTAACGGTATTTTACGGTAATGTTTTATTTCTGTAAGAAGAGATTTTCAAATGAGAAATTAATCCTTAATCAATTAAAGATGTTATAAATGATTTTTGCAGCATATTTTTTGGAATCAAGCTTTAATGACACAAACTTTTTAAGTGTGGATGAACTTTGATTTCAAATCATCAGGCTCAAGCTCTGAAAAAAAGAGTGTGAACTCATCTTCAATGTATGTACAATACAGAATCATTTATCCAGAATGGTTGAGGTTGGATATATTCTGGATAACTGGTTAGGCATTAAACCAACGTCCATTTGACAAGTTTAGTGGAATGATTAAGAATCGAATCCAAACAAGATAAAAGATTAGCATTTTTTTTCTTCGACTGTTGACTGACAGATTTTGTTATTTTTTCGTGACTCATAGATAATTTCACAACATTTCAAAGATTTTTCTCTCGATCGATTTACAAACTTTTGCGATTTCTGATGAATTAAGCGAATTTTTAGAGTGACCAATTGAAGAATTTGATTCATGTTCACTCACTTTACGATTACTTTGTATTCCATCCTCTTCTGCCGCACGTGAAAGAATTTTTTCAGCCTTTTCCCACACAGTGACACGCAACAGACTTAATAATGAGAGGGTGTCAAAACTTGTATCCATCGTAAGATCAAAACTTATTCTGAAATCAAAACTCTTGATGACTATGAAAGTGACTAATGCAATTTTAAAATGTTAAGAATTTAAATAAAGTTTTTCATTTTGTATATTTAGTTGGTATATGTTTACAGTCACTATGTATGCAGGTAACAGGAAAAAAAGACCAGTATTTCTCAAATTTCAGATGATAGTAACACTTAAATTATGATTTCAGTTGTAAAATATTTAAAATATACTATAAATACAATTTGTAGTATTTTGTCATTTATTTCTTTTTGAGAAATGCTGGTATGAATATTTATTTAAACGTATTTCTAGCATGATTTTCACTCTCAAATATTCAACAGGTAAGTGTTTAATTTCTTCCTAAAAAATAAAATTTTATATTTTAAAATGTATATGATTAGGAAATGTGATTATAAAAGTTCTATATTGTATAATTTTGGAATTTATTTTGAATAATTTTAATTGCTCCACAAAAGCCGCCTCTTTTTAAATTATATAAAAGTAGATATGAGCAGGTGTTGTAATTCATAAATTGTGTAATTGAAAGACTATTTTCATTTTTTGATAAATGCAAGTGATCTTTTAGAAAATACTGTCTAAATTAGTACTTTGAACCAAATTCCAGACAAGACACTGCAGGAATGGAAAAAAGTGTTGTCATGTGACTGCAATTGCTTATAATTGGATAAGTTATTTAACAAAAAATTGAAAAATCATTTTCATTAGGAATCGCTTCAATAGGCCAGCCAATTATGTGCATTTATGTTTAAAAATATGTCAGGATTTCGTGTTGTTGTGCAGGGGATTTTAAAAGCTGCCTTTAATAACAAAATACAATAAAATCTAATTACAATGAGTCTCTGGAAAACACTAATTAAATTCGCTATACAGAAAAATTTGTTAAAGTGAATCTTTTTATGATGAAATAGGATTTTTTTTTTTTTACAATCCAAATAGCATTTGTTACACTGAAAAATTATTGACATGTAACGAGATTCTAAATATTCTTATTTAAATATAAATCCATCCATGGATATTCATTTTTATACTTTCAATACAATTAATGCAACAAGTGAAAAAAACAGCAAACAAATTTAATATTTAAACCCAAAATTTAATATTTAAGCCCTTGTTTTTGAAAATTTTAAAGTAGAAAAGGATTCTGATGCTTTTGTCACAAGGTTGTTCTGGGTATAAAACTATAGTAAATCTGTCTATACAAATATTTGTGTATTATGAAACTTACTGATTGAGTGCATGAAAATATTTACAATAAGAAATGTAAACAAAACCAGTAGAGTTTAAGTGAAAACTAATAGATTAAAATATTAATAAGTTAGAAAGGGAAATGACAGATTTATTTATAAATGTAAACATCACCCTTGTTCTCAGATTCAACATATACAGAAAAATTAAATAAAGAATATATGTTGGATATGCCAGGTAACAGAAAGTAAACAATTTAAAATTTTAAGAGAATAATTGAAATCTTCATTCATTAAATCACCATTGTTGCAAAGCTGATGAATTTTAGGAATTTAAAAAGTTGCAAAGTGTTAAAATAATAAGTCTTGTTAATTAATAAAAAATCCATTTAAATTTCTCAGAATAATGAGCAATGATGACTTAAAATGAAAATTTCAAGTTGAAAAATGACTGGTTTTGTTTACTTTCAAAACTTCTACAAAATTTCCAATATTCCCCAAAATTCCGGGTTTATTCCCCAAAATTCCCGGGTTTATTCCTGTCCCTCAAAAACTGTGGGTTTTTTACAACTCTAGTTATACCTGGCCCGGATAATAAAAACCTAAACCTCACCTGTAGCCTGCTGGACAAGGAACCGGATCCAGGTATTGCCAGATCCGGGAAAGGATGCCAGGGCCGTCACGGGACCGGGCGGGTTTCGGTAACCGGGAATGACACAGACCTGGACCGTACGCCGGCGGATGATTCGGGCGCGTTGCCCCTGCCTGCCCTGGTCAGCGACGATAGCCCGCCTCAGCCCTTCTTCCGCGGTCCGGTCCACTTTCCGAGAGACGACCACCACGAACAGCACAAGGTAGGAGGAGAGCACCATTGCGCATGCGCAAAGGGCCAGGCGTCGGAATAGGGGCCGGTGCATGCCACGGCCACGGGATTGTGCGCTTCCGTTTTCCGCAATTTATTAGTAGTATAGCACTGGTCTGTCGCGGTTCTGTTTTCCGCTTTTCTGTGATTTATTAGTAGTATAACAGCGGTCTAATGCGATTTCTTCTTTCATCTTACTGAAACAAATGATAATAGAGATGAATAACGAATACATTGTTGGCATCAGTAGGTGATTTCATTTCATTTCAATTTTATGAATGTATTCTTTGTGATATGATCGTTTAAAAACATAATTCTGGGACAGACGATAATAGGGATGAATGACCAATACATTGTTGGCATCAGTCCTGCTGTAGGTGATTTCATTTCATTTCAGTTTTATGAATGTATTCTTTGAGATAGGATCATTTAAAAATATCTTTCTAAAACAGACAATAATAATGAATGACATTGTTGGCATCAAATCTGCTGTAGGTGATGTCATTTCATTTCAGTTTTATGCGCGTATTATTTGAGATATGGTCATTTAAAAACACCTTTCTGAAACAGACGATACAAGGTATGAATTATGAATACATTGTTGGCATCCTTCCAAACTGTAGTTTAAAGTTTCAATGTATTACGGCTCTGTCAATGATTTCATTTCATTTCAGTTTTATGCGCATATTCTTTGAAATATGATCATTTAAAACATCTTTCTGCAACAAACGATAATTGGGAAGAATGACGAATACATTGTTGTTGGCATCAGTCCTGCTGTAGGTGATTTCATTTCATTTCAGTTTTATGCGCGTATTCTTTGAGACATAAACATTTAAAAACATCTTTCTGAAGCAGACGATAATAAGGATGAATGACATTGTTGGCATCAGTCCAACTGATGATAACATAAAATGATGTTTGGCACTTGGTTGTGATCATGATTGTTTTTGTCTGTTCACATAGTTAATTAATCGTCTGATTTGTCACTGTCCGTTTCCTTTGAATCGTCATTATCGTCAAGCTCGTATGTCCATTTCATATTTAAAATGCTTTTTTTTCAAAATTGGCGGGATACTTATTTTTCGTGGTGTGCGCGATTTTTATTAGCACAAGGAGTAATTTCTATTCTAACTATGCGTTAGACTGGCAGTGTATTGTGCGCCGCGCATAAATTGTCTTCATTGAAACGTCATTATCAAATGGAACCCGTAGTTTTCCTCTTTTTTTCTATACATCTAAAAACTTGATATTTTCATTAGAATTGCTGATAATAATGGATGAATTAAATACAAAAAAAGATATGAGTGTTATTTATGGTACATTGTACGATAAGACTCATTTCAATCGTCTAATTAGTCTCTGTCGTCTAAATTGTCATTGTCCGTTTCCTTTGAATCGTCATTATCGTCGAGATCGTCATTGTCCGTTTCGCTTGAACGACTTTTTGTAATCATACTATTTCAGTAAGTCTGTACGACTGAAAACAATTAACAATTCATTGTTTATGTAATTTTTCATGTGGCTTTGGCACAAGATACATGTGTATACATGTGAATTTTTATGTTCGTGGGATTCATTGTTTATCTAAAGATTCATTAGTTTAAGGCTTTGACCTATATTCATTTATCTTATCGAGTCTGTTCTTTTTCAGGACGTTTATTTGTCATGACGTAATTCTTCCATTTCCGTCGAATCGACTCGTTCATCTGACAGGATTCGTTCGTTCTGTGTTATTAATTTACCACATGATTGTAAATACTTTTGTTTATAGTAGTATAGCATTATTTATAGTGGTATTGTGTGTCCAATGTTATATTACATTATTAGATAGATTATATATTGTGAATGTGGTTTTGGGTTCTCAAAACACTCCAAGCCTAGTGATAAGCTCTCTCAGCATTTTCCCACAGAATACGAAAGACTTAGAGACCAGATGTATTCGCTGACGACATTGAATGATATCATAGGAATCTTTCCGATTTATGATTTCGTGACTCGTTCTTTTTCCAGGATAGGATTCATTCTGGAATAGAAGAACAGTTTCCGTCACTTTCCGTTGTAGGAGCTGCCGTGTCCATAGCAACGGAGGCTCCACGAGCACAGGACTGGAACTAAACCTAGAAAAAAAAATCAAGTAAGAAAAATCATGCATTAAGCACAGATCATGAAACAATTTCTAGAGATACGTTAAGGAAAATTTTAGGTCCTTTAAAGGATCCTTCACAAAATAATTTATCTTAGAACCCTTCACAATTTTTTTCATCCCCAAACAGGATTCTTCACAAAACATTTTATCTCCTTCACAAAATTATTTGTCTCTTAAATAGACCTTTCGCAGAATTTTTCCTCCTTCAAATGGAATTTTACACAAATTTAATCATTTAATAATAAAATCTGGCCCGTAAAAATAAGTACTTGATCTGACCAAAGATCATATTACACAGAAGCCAATTTTGGTCCCAAAGGTGGGTCTGCCACAAGGGGTTGGGGATGTTGGTGAAAACGCGATGTGCCGGGCTAAAAAACGAGCTGAGTAAACTAGGGGATCTGGGTCACAGTCCCGGAAGCTGATGCAAATTGGACATCTTAATAGAAATTCAGAGCAATTTAGACTTTTTCCCACTTTAAGACGAAAATCGAGATTTTCCTTCGCATGATCGACGAAATTCACAATTTTTCTTCGCATGATTGACAAAAATCGAGATTTTTCTGTGATGGATCGACAAAATTTGCGATTTTTTGGCACCTGATCCAAAAGATTGCGATTTTTACGAAACCGATCGGCGAAATTTTTGATTTTTCAGTGCCTTATCGACGAAATTCACGATTTTTACAAAACTGATTGACGAAATTCGCGATTTTTCTTCGCATGATCGACAAAATTCGCGATTTCCCTTCGCATGATCGACAAAATTCGCAATTTTCCGTCTTGATTGACGAAATTTGCGATATTTTTGCGCTTGATCTTCAAAATTTGTTATTTTTCCGTGCTTTTCCGACGAATTTCGCGATTTTTCAGAGCCTGCTTGAAAAAATTCAGGATCTTTCCGATCCCAATCAACAAATTTCGAAATTTTTACTAATGCGATCGACGATATTCGCCATTGTTATAAAGCTGATTGACGAAATTCGCGATTTTCCCCGCACCTAATGACGAAATTCGCAATTTTTCTTCCCATGCTCGACAAAATTCGCGATTTTTCGCCCTTGATCGACCAATTTTGCGATTTTTCAGCTCTTGATCGAGGGAATTTGTGATTTTCTGCGCTTGATCGAAGGAATTCGTGATTTTTTACGAAGCCGATCGACGAAATTTATGATTTTTCAGCACCTTATCGACAAAATTTGCTATTTTTCTTCGCATGACTGACAAAATTCGCGATTTTCCTTCGCATGATTGTCGAAAATCGCAATTTTTCGTGCTTCATTGACGAAATTTGCGAATTTTTTGCGCTTGATTGACGAAATTTGCAATTTTCGTGTGCGTTATCGACGGAATTCGTGATTTCTCCAAGCCTGTTTTAAATATTCAGGATCTTTTCGTTTCAATCAACAAAATTTTGACAAATGTGATCGACGATAATCGCGATTTTTACAAAGCTGATTGATGGAATTCGCGATTCTACTCCCATAATCAATAAAATTCACACTCTTCCGCGTTCTGATTGACGAAATTTGCGATTTTTCCACGCCTGATCGACGAAATTCCCCTTTTTTACAAAGCCGATCGACGAAATTTGCGTATTTTACAAAGCTGATCAAGGAAATTTGCGATTTTACAAAGCTAATCGACGAAATTTGCGGCTTTTCCGTGCCAGATCGGTGAAATTCCCGATTTTTCATCTATTAATTGACAAAATTCACAATTATTACGAAGTTGATTGACGAAATTCGCGATTTTTCTTTGCATGATTGACAAATTTCTCGATTTTTCCGCACCCGATCGACGAAATTTAGAATTTTTTAGAGCCTGACTGATATATTTAGCAATTTTTCCTTGTGTGATCAACACAACTCGCAATATTCTCGTTGCGGACGGGCAAAATTAGCAATTTTTTAGAATCCAATCAATAAAATTCGCACTTTTCCACCGATAATTGACAAAAAATGCAATTTTCTGCGCCCAATCAACGAAATTCACGATTTTTCTACTAAATCTGACGAAATTTGCATTTTTTTACGCGACAAGAAGAAATTCACGAATTTTATCTTGATAAATTGACAAAATCACGATTGTTTCGCAGCCGATCGATGGAATTAAAATTTTTCTAAGTGGCATTGTCAAATTCGCGATTTTCCGTAACTTATCAACGAAATTTGCGATTTTTTTTGTCCTTGATCGACAAAATTTGACAATTTTTTTGTTTTCGACCAATGAAATTCAGGTTTTTTTCACGCGATAAACCGAAAAAACATGTTTTTTTTTTTTTTGCAACTGATGAATTTAATTGGCAATTTTTTCGAGCATCATAAACAACTGAAGATTTTTTTCTTGCCCGATCAACGAAATGTGCGATTTTTCGCGTCCTACTGACAAAATCCTCTAATTTTCTCCGATCGGGGAAAATCGTTATTTTATTCCGATCCTTATGGGCAAAATTTGCAATTTTTCCATATCTGATGAGCAAAACTTGCGATTTTCCCGATCTATATCGAAAGTTCGCTTTTTCCGCCCATGATCGGTGAATTTCGCGATTTTTCCGTGCCGATCAATGAAATTTGCGAATCTTAAGTGACGAAATTTTATATTTTCCCCGATAAAGTAATGAAATTTACGATTTTTTCCTGCAACATATGCACAAAAATTGCAACATTTTCCAGTTGTAAATTGACGAAATTTGCGGGCGATACGTTAATCCTTCGCGGACCACAGGTTGCGCATCCCCAGTTTAACACATAAATTGCAGAGAAATGGGTATGAGGCAAAAATTTTAGTTTATTACACGTGAAAATAACAGTTTATTCAATCATCTAAGATTTAAATATCAAATCAAATAAAAGTATCTTAAAAGAAATTTTTTTAAAATCAAAGAATACTGCAATACAAATTACAGTCGGCTCTCGTGAATTCGAACTCGTCGGGACCACAAGAAGTGTTTGAATTATCCGAAATTCGAATTATGGAAAATATGAAACGAAAACATGCTTAATATGGTACTATTACAAAGGAATTAATGTTATAGTGTTTTTTAAATTTATTTCGTCTGTTATCATTAGAATAGGACTTACTATTAAATTAGAATGTATAAATACATAAACTAATTAAAATATTAGAAACAAGCACAATGGAAGAAAATTTTAAATCGTCACAGACGGACAGATGGGACACTAAGAAAGTGGATATCAAATGCATTGGATTATATGTATACTCGTTCGGAACAATTTTCACAAAAATCAAAGAAAGAAAGTTATTCAAATGATCTGAAGTCCACCAGAAAGAAAGAAAAATGAAAAATTGGAATTGTCGCTAGTTCGAATTAAACGAAGTCAAGAGAAAATGAGTTCGAATTAATGAAAATTTTTAACGTTATTCTGCCATTGAAAATTTCTGGACTTCATGTTTAGTTCGAATTAAGTGAAGATACGAATTATCCGATTTCGAATTAACGAGATTCGCCTGTACATTGAAGATAGAAGTATAAATTACAGTAAATGAAATTATTCGAGTTTTATCATATTTTTATTTTATTTCTGCTTTTTTGCTGCTATCTTTGAGCATAATTCGAATTTTTTACTCTGTTTTGCTAAACTTCGTGATTTTTGGAAAATTGCATTTTTCCTCGCAATCTTTTGCCGGAATTCGCGTTTTCCCCCCGCGATCTTTTGCCGAATTTCACGTTTTTTCCCACAATCCTCTGACAGAATTTCCTTTTTTTCTGCTATCTTCAAACGAAATTAAAGATTTTCACCACGATTATTTGCATTTTCATCACAATTTTTTGACAAAATTCGCGTCTTTACCGCGATTTTTTTAGACTTAATGCCAAAATTTGCAATTTTCTCGCGATTTTTCGACAGAATATGCGTTTTTTCTGCGATTATTTCAAAGAATCCGCGTTTTTTCCGCTATTAGTATTTTTCTGCGATCTTTTACGACAATCCGCATTTATTTTTCGATTCTTTGACAGAATTTGAGTCCCCCCCCACTATCTTAGAACAAATTTCGCATTTTTTTCTGTGATTCTTTGACAGTGTGTATATTTTTCACATAACCTTTTAAAGAAATTTTCTGAGATCTTTTGACGATTTTTTTCCCACGATCCTTTGACGAAATTTGTGTTTTGCCGCGATCTTTTGATGAAACTGGCAATTTTTTCCCGCTATTTTTTGACACTGTCATTACGCGATCTTTTGACAAAAATTTAGTTTTTTTTTTCGTGATCTTATCTCCGAATTTTCGGATTGATGACTTACTTTCTTAAATTTCGGAACAAATCACTCTCGCAAAAAACGGCAAAAACAACGGAAAAAAAAAAAAAAAAAAAAAAAAAAAAAAACACGGAAAATCGAGAATCCGCTGAAAAATCTCATACCTGCATTTTTCAGGGTCTGCCAAGATATTGCAAGGTCTGCAGACCCAGAAGTCGACGCCACTGCCCAATAATATAACATTTAACATACAACATAACATAGTAACCTCATCATCCTAAAAATGATGTTTATTATTATTAATTTAAATACAGTCGAATCTCTCTATAACGAAACTCCATACATCAAATTTCTCTACATAACGAATTTTTTGTTGGAACGATCCCCTTTTCGCATGATTACATTAAAAGCAGCCTCTGTATAGCGAAATATCTATCTCCATATAACGAATTTTTTCATAAATTGGTCTTAATTTATTCAGTTTTAAAAAGCTTCGAAATCATATGGAATCAATTTTACATCACTTATTTTTGATTTATCGTCAGTGCTAAGATTTTTTTATTACTTCTCTCCTTGTTCTTTAAATCCAACGAATTCATCCAACCTCCCACACACCTTTCCACATCCTTCTCAAAACAGAATCAATTGGATTGATACACATGTAAGAGAGGAATCAATGAGAGGCACATAAGAGAGGCCTTCAAATGGAGGAAAATGTTAACTACCATTTTTCATTCCTTGCTAAAATTTGAGCATTTTTTTGAGAGTGTAACAATTTTAAAATCAAAACAACAAAAAATCACAGATTTCTTCATCTGAAATGAATGCAAGTCTTCCTTATTTGATTTTCATCAAGCTTCCAAATAAATGTCTGTTCTCTTTTTTGAAACAGCTTAAATAATTAAGAAATAAAACGTTAGTTTAATATTTACTTTTAAACATTTCAAATTCTTAATTCAAAAGATCAAAAATAATATTTGTTCAAATTTCACAGATTAAATACGATTTTTAACATCATTCTCTATACATCGAATTTCTCTATACAACGAATTTTTACTTTCTTCTATCTTTACAAGAAGAAAGTATTGGATTCATGAAAATTTTCGACTTCCGGTTTTCGACGGATTTATACGTTTTAGAAGGTCCTGAACACGTTTTGACTATTTTTAGAAAATGTCTGTCTGTGAGTCTGTCCGTCTGTCTGTGAGTCTGTCAGTCTGTCTGTGAGTCTGTCTGTCTGTATGTGACAAAAAATTTGTGGGCGCTCTATCTCAAGAACTAATGCTCGAAATTTAATAAAATTTTATATTCAGTTAGACCTTGATATGAATTAGTGCCTATTGGTTTTTGGTGAAAATTGGCCTGCAGGTGGCGCTGCTATACTACGTTTTTCATGATTTTCAAGATTGCTATATCTCAAGAACTAATGCACAGAATTTCACCAAACTTCAGATTCTGTGACCCCTTGATATACATAGACGCTGATTAAGTTTTGGTGTAAATTTGCCAGCAGGTGGCGCTGCTATGCCACGTTTTTCATGATTTTCATGATAGTTATATCTCAAGAACTAATGCACAGAATTTCACCAAACTTCAGATTCCGCGATACCTTGAGATACATAGCCGCTGATAAGGTTTTGGTGTGAACTGCCCTATAGGTGGCGCTGCTATGCTACATTTTGCACGATTTTTGCGATAGCTATAGCTCAAGAACTAATGCAGAGAACTTCATGAAATTTTAGATTCTGTTACACTAGAATATATAACATAATTAGACGCTGGTTACATTTTGGTATTAACCTTGCAACAGGTGGTGCAGCTATGCTGCACTTTGCACGATTTTTCCGATAGCTATATCTCAACAACCAACGCACAGAATTTCATCAAACTTCAGATTTTGTTACAAAATGATATGTAACATAATTACACGATGATTACGTTTTGTTATAAATCCTTCAACTGATGGTGCTGTGTGCTATATTTTACACTTTTTTTTTAAACTAGCTGTATCTCAAGAACTAATGCACAGAATTTCATCAAACTTCAGATTCTTTTACACCATAACATAATTAGACGCTTTTTTACGTTTTGGCATAAATTGTCCAAGATATGGTGTTGCTGTGCTACTTTTTGCAAATTTTTTGTTATAACTATATCTCAAGAACTAATGGACGAAATTCCATTCAAATTTCAGGTTCTGTTAGGTCTTGACATCAATAGATGCTTATTAGGTTTTAGTATAAATTACCCAACATGAGGCACTACTAAGCTCATTTTCTCAGAATATTAATTAAATTTTGCGTTTTAGGCTTTTCGGATACCAGAATCTCATTAGGCTAGGTCAAATGTTCGAGGAAATTCGATAGTGGGTAACTTTAGGGTCACCACGTTTTTTTTTCTTTTTTTTTAATATTAAAATGTACTTATGAGATAGAAGAAAGTTTCGGGATTGACACATCCAACTAGTTTACTGGAACGATGGATTTCGATATATAGAGACTCGACTGTATATAAGTCTTTAAAAAATTCGAGTCTTTGAAAATATCCTTTTCCGTTGTAATTTGTTAAATGGCACTTTTATTTTATTTTTTATACTTTTTGTTCATCACAGCATATTATTTTTTCGGCCTGTTCTTTTTCAGCACAAGCCTTATTGAATTTCTTACGAAATCGATGGATTTTCGAGAGGAGGAGGATATCTATCGATTGGAGTTGGAGAATCGACAGAGGAGGTTGCCATAGCAACACCGCACACACACAAGCATCGGAGGAAGAAGTGGAGTAGGTTCCGCAAGACTATTCTCGTTAATTCGAACTCTTCGGGACCACAAGAAATGTTCGAATTATACGAAAAGGATGTGAAATGAAACATGTAACAGAGGAAAACATGCTTAAAAGATACTATTACAAAGGAATTAATGTTATAGTGATTCTTAAAATGTATTTAGGCTGTTGTCATTATAATATGACTTAACATTAAACTAAAATATATAAAGACATAAATTAATAAAAAGGGTACTTCTAGGTTATCCCGCCGACCTAGAAATTATCGCCAAACTATAAGATTAAATGCCAATAATGGAGGATCGTGAATGTCACATTCAATGACATTAAATGCGATTCACGTGTTTAAAATGTCATTAAGTGATTTTTATTTCGACTTTTTATTAATATTTTTATTAATATTCTACTAATTATTTGTTTTTTTCGTTATTTAAAATAAAAATTATGTCAACATGTATAATTTGGCTTTTAGTTTGGCGATTTGTATAATTTGGCTTTTAGTTTGGCGATTTGTATAATTTGGCGAAATTGGTCGACGGGATAACCTAGAAGTACCATTAAAAGTTTAGAAATAAGAACAATGGGAAGAAAAATTTGAAGCGTCACTGATGGACAGACAGGGCACTTCCTTCCGAGCCCAAGTTGGGCTCGCATCTTACTTATTTGTTATTTGTACTCTGTTTCTTTAATAAGTTTCAAAGCATTCTTCACTAAATCATAGCTGATTTTTGATAGAAAGGAAAAAGCAGTCTTTACCAATTGAGTATTTTTTTACATAATTTCGTAGATTTAAAAGCATTCCTAAATAATTATCTGGAGCGTGTCCGTTATGGAGCTTTTTACTGTATATAGCTTTTATCTTCAAAAGTACTTAGACTTTTTTTTTTTTTTTTGAAAAATCTGGTGAACCCGAATCTAAGTGTGAAAACCCAATCCGAAACTAATCCAAACCCGAAAATTGTATCTATATTATAAAGGCCAAACGTATCTGTACGTAACGCATACGTCATTTTGTGAAAGGCAACACTTTCCCCTGCAATTTCGATTTTGCAATTTTCGAAATTGCAAATTTTACAATTCTAAACATCGTACATGTAACGATTATTTTCGTTCATGTCTTTAAAGAATGGAAGTTAAGTTTGATAACTGCTTAAGACATATGAAGATCAGCCGTGAAAATCAAAATTAAAATTACATTGCGTAAAATAGCAATAACACAGGAAAGAGAGACTCGATGAAGAAAATGCTCAAGTATGTATGTGGCATTTATTAAAGAGAGGTAAAACTTACACTCTCACGGGGTGACCCCCTGGTAAAAATACAGAAGCAGGAGCTCTACATCCTTACAGCAGGACAGTTAGAGATAGACTGATTCCTGACATCAAATAATGTAGCCAAAATGCGTCGAGCTAAAATGTGGTTGCCCTTAGACTATAATAACCCTATACGTATAGTTCATAAAGAAAGTTTAAATTAAAAACATGCCAACCGGACCGTTAATTTGGCGAATAAAATATCAGCGTACAAATATGCATGCCAATACTGATTGCTGGGAAAAATATTTCTATATGCATAACACACATGTCAGACGCCGCTTTAATATAAACAGAGCGTTAGATTTTAAGCCGAAAAAGGAGTTGTAATGTCTGTTGCGAAATCTCCTCCGATGAAAGTGACGTTTGTTTCTCGTCTGCGAGCGAGCGATGTATTTATAGTGTATTTATATGATGCTAAGTGGCAACTAGTTTCGTTGCCTTGACGACCAGTGTTTTGGAATGTTTTTTAGTTTTAGTTTAGTTTATTATGAGAGTTGTTGAATTTAATGGATCTTTGGAATGTTACATGAATTGAATAATAGTGGAAATACCAGAATGTCTGGTATTGTACATA